>JBBPCX010000035.1:3604297-3652575 GCA_037974365.1 Hydrocynus forskahlii
TGTGCACTTCACTTCACTGGGGAATGCTGTGCCTGTCACAAGTGGCTCAGGGATGAAGTAGCAGGGCTGGCAGGGCTTATGTAAACCCTACATTCTCACTGATGTGTGCACATATGTCCTACTTTGGAGTATGTAGATCGCTGCACTGCTGTCAGCATATAGCGCAGGCTACATCCCTGTGTCAAGACATTGCAGAGCCTGGGAAATGTACATTTGGAAAATGTATGAAATGCAACATGAACAAAGAAACTTTTTGGAGTTCATGAAACAGATAGCTTGTCCAGCAAAGCTGTTCTAGCATCCTAGTCCTCTTTAAGACATATTATAGAACAGAAAGGTAAGATAAGATAACCCTGTATTAGTCCCACAGGAGGGACATTTGCATTGTTACTGCAGCAAAGTGGACCGAACTAAAGAAGCAGAATCAGCATCACCAATGGAATCAAAACTTTACAACACAACAGTATAACACAAAACGTATACTATACAAACGTGCGTGTGTACGCGTATTTATATATATGTATATGAACGTATATATATGTATACAAACAGTGGAATATCCTCAGATGACTAGTAGTAGCAGGCATTAAACGAAACACAGCAATGACGCACCAGAAAAACTGCATGAGAAATATTGCACTTATCAGCCCTTGATGTGTGGATGTGTGTGTTTTGTTGCGTGTGTGTGGTCCACTGCGAGATGTTGGTGGAAGAATCTGACAGCAGCTGGAAGGAAAGATTCAGTGCCAGAGAATTAACAGCAGTGCAAAAACAAGGTGTTCCCATAAATGTACATGAAGGTGAACGAAGAACATTTCTTTGGAACGTAGAAAGTAAAAACTGTCAGTCTTGATCAAGATGTTCTGTTCTATTTCTTGTCGCTTGCTCCGACAAGAACATCTGCCAAATCCGTCCAGCGACAGAGCCGGACTCTAATGGCTTGTTTGTGTCTGGACAGTGTTCCCTGCTCCTACTTCCTACCCCGTTAGACTACAATCTTCATAACTTCGTTGCACAGCTCAGATGATTAGTGAGCTCGTCATTTCTTGTGTGTGTGTACAATATGTTTGGCCATTGAATAACACCATTGCTGGTGACGTGTTGCAGAAGCTTGGCCTGTTTTCAGATCCCAGGTCATTATTTCTGTGTGGTGGTGTGACATTGTGCTATTTCAGCATTAGGAAAGCAACTCTACAAAACCGTGCAGAGTAAACATGGAAAAGAACGAGACTTTCAACGGGATTAAAACTCCCCCAAAATTTATCAGCATTCTTCACATGACAGCGGGCCCTCTTGTCTTTAATTCTTTGATGAGTTTTCACTGAAGGGCTTTATGGGTTTTCTCTCATATTTTCAGAGCCAGATCAGTCTGATAAACAACAAAGGTGTTCATTCACTGCCTACCTTTCCCTAATCATTTTGAGGGACCCAGTCATGTAATATGAGAGAGTCGTCCACCTAAGTTCTGAAAGGTCTGCCATTTAAACAAAGGGTTTTGCGGGGTGGGTTATGGATGTTCGAGGGGGGGGTGATGAGAAATGGTATGTGAAGTGAACAATTCCTGGAAGCAATAAAACACCTGTCCTGGCTCTTTTGTGCATGTCATTATGCAAAGACATTCTTCAGATGCCATTGAGTTTTTGTAACTTTTTGTTGTTTCCAGAGGGGGGCTTGTGCACTTTTTGGCGTGCACAATTGTTCTGGACGCCGCGTGCTTGTGTGCATTTGTCATTGTCCTGCCAAAAGAAAAAGCAGGACCTGTTTTCAAGCAGCCACTATTGACCCAAACACTGCGCGTGTTCCCATTTGCTAGTTTGTGGACAAAGGCAGGATGGCCGGGGGACGGGAGGGGGTGTCTGGGGTGGAGGGGGTGCAGATTATTGCACAGCTGAATAGGGTAGCTGTAACCTGAGCGAGAGGCCGCGCGTGCTGTCTCTGATCTGCCCTAGAACGCGAGAGAACCCTCCAGGACTGGCCTGCATCATCCGTCCATTCATTATTCAGCAGCGGGACGGGGGCAGGAGCACGCGCGCGCGCGTGAGCGAGCTAGAGAACACCCCCCCGCCCTCCCTCCCTCTCCTCCTCCCTCCCTCCCTCCCAATGTCACCCCGGACAGCTCGGCTGCACCAAAAGCGCAACAGCTCCGCAGAGGCGGCTCGGCTTTAGCACGTCGTGCGCAAAGGAGACCTTTTTTTTTAAAAAGAGGAGGAAACAGCAAGGTGGTGGTGGGAGGGGGGACCCTCGATGCCGCGTGCCGTGCAGAGGTAACGACCACCACCGGTCAAACGGCGCATAAAGACCCTTGGTAGGTTATCTGTTTTCGTACTTGTTTAGTATTATTGGTTATTGTTATTATTTGTATATGACGCGTGGTGATGCTACACTCACTAAAGGCTGTTAGATTGCATTTTGGGGGCTCGAGCCCAGTAAACAGGCAGGTCAGCAGCACCGTGGACTGACTGCAGAGGTTTTCCTTGCAGCACTGCACCGTGCCGGGTCACCTCCACTAAGAATACATATGAAGTATCGATTGGACGCACTAACTTGAACGCGCTTCCAAAGTTGACTCGCGCTCCAGTGTGGCAGCTCATATGAGCATGATATTCAAAACAGCACTGATTCAAACGTTAAGACTGAAAACAGCTCTGATCAACATGCTCTACTGCTGCATTTCATCTGTAACCAAACCCTGCGTTACTGTGTTCTCACACTACTGTCTGTACATTCTAGCCCTCTGAGCTTCATTCTGTGTGTGTATCCGCGCGCGCGCGTGTGTGTGTGTGTGTGTGTGTGTGCGTGTGTTTGTGTGCGTGTGCATGTGTTTGTGTGTGTCTGTGATATTGTGCTATATATACAGTGTAAATACACTCTATGTCAACCTGCCCTTATTGTGTGTGTACTCCAAGGCTGGTCTATAATAGGTTCTGTACAAATGGAGGTTTACGTACTACATTAGTGGAGCGGAGGTTAAATGCCTCTTACCACATACTGCTTACTGCATCATTATGAATGGCCATGAATGATAGAACACACCCTGTGGAGACAGTTCTCTACATAAGCCCTGCGTAGATGCCATTGGTTCAGTATCTCAGACAAGCACATAGGAGTTGGAGTGGAACATTTAGTTAAGAAGTTGGTCACTCACATGGGTTGTTTGTCCTGTTTTCTTGTATGAAGACCTCTGCTGAATCTGGGATGGTCCATTTGGAATAAATCCATACAGCAAGGTTGTCAAAAAGGAACTGTTCCAGATTAGTAGTTTTCCAATAATCTCCTATCAATTGTCGTTCTGGATAAGAGCGTCTGCTAAATGCTGTAAATGTAATGTAAATGTAAATTGAAAATACATTTTTGGTACTATAAACTAACATCTTTCATTTTGCTTTAGCAAAATAGCTGAGGGCTAATGTCAGTGCAGTTAAATTATATCTCGTTAGACGTTCTGTGGCATTGTATGACACTTGTTTTAAATAATCTGAGAGTTAATAGAGACTCACGTAATCTGTCTATCTGAGTTTTCTTACACCTGTGCTGCCCTTCATAGAGCTAAATATGTGAATTCTCAGTAAATAGTTGTGAAACCTGTGTTGTGCTGAGTATTATGACTTACAAAATCATGCAGTATCTCTTGGAGTCCCCCAGGGATCAATTTTAGGCCCATTACTGTTTAAACTATACTTGGTTCTGTTTCCTGATCCCCACCGTGTCACGTCCTTAGGATAAGAGCGTCTGCTTACACATCCTATCATTTTCTGTAATAATAGAAAACACAGGTTACTGTTATTGTAAATTAAGTACAGAGGGAAGATATTTGGTATTTAGACTCCTTATCTCTGAAGGCTAAAACTGCCAAAACATCAACCATCACCTCCATATTATCTCTACAGTCTGCGACCCTCCTCTGATAGTGAGTGACTTACCCATACGTCTTAGTCCACCAGACTCATTATCTGTCTCTTATATGGCCCACCCAAGAGGGCAGTTTTATGTTGGGGGATTACTGTCCAAAGAGGCTGATTTATGTCTCTCCTACTGTGTTTGAAAAACATGCTACTATGATTACACATCACAAATCAAGCAGCTGCTTGTCAGTGATCCTGTGGTGTAGAGTATTGTAAGATTGACAGTATTCTAGGCCAGTGGCATCGGGGGGCACCAGGGGGACCAATCATGTTTCAGGTGTTGTCGCCCTTCCTAAAGTACTGCCAAAGGCAACTGTCTAGTTCGCCTGGACGTGCCAGACCTGAAGTTATTAGATCAGTCAGACCATCAGATTAAATTGGTAATCCCTGAAACTCAGATGACAACAGGGTTCAGTTTTTATCTATGGTAATTTAGATCATAATTACATATAATAATATATATTATATAATATTATATAATAGAATTATATTTCTTAAAAATTGCTTTTAAAATACATTTTAGAATCTACAGTTCTTATTATTGTTACGGCAAACAGGCACACTCATTTTAAACCATAGACACGCCTTCCCCAATCCCAGAACCTTTACATGTGGAAAATAGAGAACAAGAAAAATTCACTATTGACAGGAAATGCACTCATTTTCCCATTGATAGTGATACCGAGAGAGAGTCTGAACGTGTCCCTATCCTGACCTTTTCCACTATCATGCCTATCACAGAAACAAGATGTCCTCTTGATCGTCATTTCCCCCACCATTTTTTGCCATGTCCACCACACCCTGTAATGCCAGGTCATCAATGGACAAAGTGACAGTGTCAGGAAAAGCCCAGTGTCCTTGACAAAGTGAAAGTGCTTGAAGCAGAGATTTGGAAAGCAAGGAATGAAGAGCAGCAAAACAGGAAGCAGTCGCTCAGAGGAATTCCAAAACACTGTCAGCGCTTGGTCTAACTCACCAGCACAGTCCGCTCCCCCTCTCGCCATATGCCAGTGCATGTAGATGAGAGCTTTCATTTCTTATTTAATTATGTGTTTTACCATCAAACCACCATAAAACATTAATTTGACCAAGGTTCCAGACTCCCTTACCACAGTTGCTATCATGTACACAATGTAAAAAGTGAACACAGTGGTGTTTCCTGCAAATTACCACATGCATCCCTTAAATTATACATGCGACAACCTGCCACTGAATAATCTTTCGTAGGTGAGCAGGACTTCCACTCTGACATTATATCTAAGCAAGAAGGATGTGAGCTCAGCGGTGGTTTCCTTTCGCTGTAATGGAATATAGGTAGATTTGAGCGGAGGGGTATCATGTGCTCTTTGGCTGGAAACAAGGCCAGTGGAAGCCGCAGCCTTTGTTTACCTCCGTGTTGCCCATGTGGTCTGCTTAAGGCCTAGAAACAAAATGACTGCACGTCCAGCAATCCTCAATCCAATCTTGACCATCAGTATAGGCTTGAGGTTATCATTGGCCTGTAGTATTTCCCGACTGACCCCTCTTTCTCCCCACTGATACCATTTGTGAGCGCACACACACACTTATTACACACAAACAATCAGCTGCTGTTTTCCAAGAAGATCATTACGCAACACAATCCATGGGTCACTGTTAACCACTCTTTTTTGTCTCTTTTGCTCTGAGGCAGCTTTCACAACTGAACAACCTGCAGGGTAAACACATTTTACAACATCTTGGAAGCTTTTAGGCTGTTTTCTTTTCCTTTTCTCGACCTGCCCTGCTCTCAGAAATCATCCTGTCCCTTATTATTTCAGAAAACACTTTCTAACTCTTGGTGATTGCTGCCCTTGACTCAAACAGCATGGCATCCAGCTGTCTGTCGCAACTTTCCTTCAAGACTTTCTTGTTACAAGCACTATTGTTTTTCATTCATTTCCATCTGCGTGACTCCTCAGAAATGACTCAGGGTGAGAAAACCTTTTCCAAATGTAATCTAAAATGCATGAAATACAGACATGAGTCACAGTATATTGATAACCAGCTGACATGGAAGAGTTAATGAATGCCATTTTCAACTTCTGTTTCATAAAAAAAAGAGACGAAATGCCATCAGCTTTGCAAACCTTTAATGTCTAGCATTACTCACACCCTTTTCTGTACGAGTGTGGCCATGGGCAGGCATTTGTCTGATAGGCCCACAGCCTTAATGGAATGCTATATAGAAAGCTGAGAAGATTTGAGCGCCAAGTAATAAAAGTTTCAACTGCCTACCTTTTACATAATGTATTTTCTGAGACCTGAGAAAGTCCTAGGAGGGCTTTGTCATCTTTAGTTAATCTGACTTGCATTGAACAGGTTCTAATGAAGCATGCAGAGGCAGTGGAGACAATCATCCATTCTCTCTCTGATTAACACTTTCTTGTTCTTGGGATTAAGAACAGATGACTCTGATGGCCAAGGCATAGCTGGTGGCCCCTCCTGCTGTAAACTGTCATTTGTTTCCGTTACTTTGATGAATTCTTTTTTTTACAAAAGCCTGGTGATCTCCCTCATTTGTGCCAGTTGAATGCTCTCTGGTTTAGGGCTAAGTCAAATTTCTTAGAAGCGGGCAGAGATTTCTCATGATATTCAAAGCTAATGTACAATAATCTTTAGAGAAAATACTTGGTTAGGTGTCCCCTTGGCTTAGAGTTCAGCCACAAAACTGATTTACTGAGTTTTCTGCACACCACAGATCAGCAAAGACACCACCGGAATCCAAAATTTTGAACTGCAGCTGTGAGGAGAATGTTGATAACAAACACTAGACCACCTAAATAACCCCAAGAGTTTCAGGAAAAATACACCACCAAAACTTCTGTCAACACTCTAAAATCACTTAAACCACATCCAGCTCTTCATCAAGGTTGCACAGACTTAATGATGTGGTTTTGGCCTCTGATTTATGACTGCTTTGTAGATACACGTTCCAAAGTTGTCTGAAGTGTCTTCTTGTTGTGGTGAACATTTTTATAGCCCACTGTGCGTCATACTGTGTCCTAAACCACCCTGATTAATCTGTGCCACTTAAGTGAAAACCTGGATGTGGTTTCAGAAGGTTAAACGATGAATTAGTGAGTTAATACAACTGAAATGAGTTGGGATCTCTGGGTGACTACTGAGTGTTTTTTTACCCTCAGAAGCCTTGCAGGTCTAATGTAGCTAAAAAAAAAAAACAACATTTAGGCTCTAAACATGCCTTGGCTGTTTGACTACATTTGGGGTCTTGTGAAATTTGTATAATTATTGTGATATTACTAAGACAAGTGGATTCACAGTGGTATTGGAAAAGAAGTGATGTATATGACTGTCTTGTCAGTGCATTATCATCATATTATTCTTAACTGTACCAGCTGTTAATACTACATCTACTACTGAAATAGACTCCCATTTGTAAAATTGTGGTACATGACAGCAAAACTCAATACTCGAAAAATTGCCAGGCATTTATGACATCTGCATATTTTATCATGAAAAAGAAAATGCCAAATTATTTGGAAACTCTTTTGCTATCAAATTCCAGGAGGTCGCAGAAGGGTCTTAGGTTGTCAGACCATTCTAGGCGTGGCTAGTAGTCTTTAAACAGTCCGAAGAGAAACTGGTGCAGTGTGTTTAGAAATAGCTGCTGAGTTTACTTCACATATCCTGTTTAATAAACTCACCAGAATGTATTATCTGGTATTACAGTAAAAACAGAACCACAGTTTGTCCTATATTTGTCTCCTGAACTTGGTTCCTTGTACATAGGGTTCTAGCATATATATTATTTAGTACAGAATCTTTATGTTGCCAGAAAGGGTTCTTTGCAACAGAGGAACCAATTTTGGTTCTCTGAAGAACAAATGAGATGAGTGAATGTGAGGAACCTCCACAGAAAGATTAAACCTTTAAAAGGTTCTTCACACTCCCACATTTATTCATGGTTCTTCAGTGAAGCAAATGTCATTATTCTATGCTCAAAAACCCTTTTTACAAAAATGGTTCTTTACAGGACCTCTGGTTGAAAGTTTCTTTAGAAGACCAATATGACATCACTCCATAAAGCCATTTTTGGCATCTCTTTTTTGTATTAGAATAATAACTTTAATAGAAATCATTGCCAGTGCATGTATTCTTTCCATTATTACACCAAATTGCCTTCCCTTCCAAAATGGAGAATTTGGATGGAACTGATGTGGAGACAATGAAGGCAGGAGGTTTATTCACACTGACTAAATAAAGAAGGGTAATCAGGGTCTGGAAATAGGATTGCAGACGCGCTGATTAGCTGCTGCTGCCGTACTCTCACAGCATGGCACACCACATCCAGCCACACTAGTCTTTTTCCACACGCACACACATGCAAACACACACACGGCTCCATGGCTCTGCCTGCCTGGGCTCTGCTCGTTAGAGGGATCTGCTTGCGTTTGGCCTGTAGCTGTTGAAAGCAGTTCCGAGGACCAAAAGGCTTCAAATTAGGTTTGGTGTTGCTCTGAAGTGAAGCTGATGACAGTGAAACAGTCAGGAATTACATTTAGGAGTCACTAGGCAATGGCGTTAGTAATGCTTTGGGGATTATACTGCTCGCTTCTTTGCTCCGAGCAGGAATTGCTTGAAGCTGAGTCAACGCTCACAGAACCGAATGGTGTCACGGGTAAGATCAATGCATACCAATTAATTGTTTCACATTATTTGATTGAAGCCTGTTTGCCATTTCCACATTAATAAGAATGCATACACAGATTCAACATAATTATTGCTAAAGTTACATGAACTATGGGATAAGTTCAGTGCAAACCAATTAATTGTTTCATGTAGAGTTTACTTGATTGAAGCATGTGTGCCTTATCCACATTAATAAAATATAATCAACACATAATCAACATAATTATTGCTAAAAGTGAACTGAAGCCCCAATTCCCAGCCCAGGTCCTAGAGCCTGTTATCAAGGGGAATGGCACCGGCCAAAGATGTTCTCTTCTTCAAATAGCAATGTTTTTTTATGCTAGGTTTGCTTGCAGAGAGTTTTATCATGCTCCATTAAGTCCACTGAGACATTTGCACATGCAAAAAAATCATTGTCAGCTTTGTCTAGAGCTCTTAGGTCATACCATCAAATTGTCATTGTGTCTTCTTAACCAGCTTTGAAGGCCAGGTGCAAATTCATATCTAGTGACATCTTCTACCATATCAATTGCACTACCTTTTAAAGCCTGGAGACGCCCAAGGCCGGTTTATATGAGTAGGCTACTTCACCAGCTTGGCCCGTCTCTGAACACCGCCAGCAGGATTATTCCCAGCCAAAACAGCCTCATTATGTAACGGCTCCTTTAAACCAGTAATTATAAGGCTTATGAGCAAACTGTCACGGGTTCTATTCAGAAATGTTTTAGTTGGACATTTTCACACTTTAAAAAATGTCCTGACATACTTTTACTAATGAAATTCCAGATTAAACTGTTAATCTGTAGTGGTCTGTGTTTGGGCCTATTTCTCAAGTCCAGACTTTCACTACTATTGTTAGTTTTTGTAGTAGTAGCTAAAAATAAGTCATAATACTTACAGCATAGAAAGGCTTTAGTGAACAGAGGGACAAAAATGGACAAAAGTATGTCAGATAATGAGAATGATAGTAGCAGTCATCTTGAAGCTGTACCATTTTTTTTTCTTAGATAGTCTATTTGAGATTACTCAACAACTTAATGTGGTTTGAGGCAAGCGTGTGATGATTTATGCATGCAGTTTGCAATGCTAATGGGTGTATATAAGCTTCCATAAAAAACATTAGGCTACATTAGTGCCAAACTACAGAAGCAAGCCTTTGACACAACACATATCTTTACTAATCGAATACATTTGAGGTGAATGGCGATTCACCTCAAATGTTTAGGGTCAATAGCAACGCCTTACTTTTGGTCCTTGTAAGGTGTTGAGGCCTGTTGTAGCGGCCTGTTGTCCACAAGCTTCATATTTTCAATAAAGTACTTTATACAGCTTTACACTTCTGCACTTTATTGAAACTATGAAGCTTGTGGACAACAGGCCTCTCTGAAAGATGCTCTGCACACAGATCATGCAAGGAAGTGGTGATTGTCTAGCATCTGCTCATCAGGGTCTTCATTCTTCATCTCCGATCAAAGAGACTAACATCGTCAGCTGGTCTGACATTATGGCAAGCCGCACAGAACAAAACCATGGCAACAGGTGTGTAGAGTATGCTTAATGAGGGGAGCTCTGTGGGTAATGGGGCTAATCCCTATTAGTACTGATCAGAGAAAGCCTTTCACCAGGCTGAGCCACAGCGCTAACTGGCAAACCTGGAGTTCACACAACTCAAATTCTGATGCTCACCCAGAACTGGGAGAAAAACTGTGCAAGCATAGAGGACGTCTACCCTGCCCTTCAGAAGTTCGAGAACGCCTAGCTTTTCAGAAGGCTCAGAATAAATTAGCAGGTTTTCAGATGAAGCACTTCTGTGTGTTTTATCTCCTTGCTGGGATGTCACTCATCAGCTCTGAAACCTTGCAGGACTTTAAACCACCTTTGGGCCAAATCATAACAATCATACATATTGTCGCTGTCTGACGGAATCCTCGTAACTCCACTTTTGGTCTTTGTTGTTTTTTTTCATAAATCGATACTATTGGTCAGTCTCTATGTGGGTCTGTAAAATTTTGAAATTATTAACCAATGAAAAGTGTTGAAAATAGTTATACCAATTTTGATGACACGGTATTAATTTATTTAGAATATCCATAGTTTTTTTAGTTTCCTGAAAAATAGCCATTTTAGCCATCCGACAGCGACGATATTCTCTCTGCACTGTGACATGTTTCTGAATGAACCTGCTCTGAGCTTGGTGAGCATTTTCACTAGATGTTAGGTAGGGTGGTGGGAGGGGAAGGTGAATGTTATTTGGCCAAAAAGAAATCCTGCCCTCTGGTGCATGACGATGTAATCATAACGTTTCAGAGATGGGCAAAAGGCATATGTGGATGGAAGATCAAAAAATGTATCTTTAAAATATGATGAATCATGCATGATATAGCCACTGTTCTCACAGAACTGCAAAGTGAATGGTGAAGGTTGAACATTATTCAATGTTGATACAGCCAAGGTGTCCCCAAACCTGTGTGTGCAGCTATAAAACGTTCTCCATTAGAGAAAGAGACTCCTCAGTGTGTCCTGAAGTTCCCCATGGCCCGTTATAGCTTTACAGGCTTCTCCTGAAAGGCCTAAAATGCCTGGGCAGCACAGAACATGTAACACATTGTACTGTTCCAGCATGGCTGGAATCATCTCCTGTGTATAACAGCACTGAGAATGCTTAGAACTTGCTTCTAGATTTTCTTCAAAACACAGGCCTACGTCCTCACTCTGTAGTTAGGAGACGCCTTCTAACTCACCCTCCATCTTCTCAGTGGCATCATCATATATTTAGTCATGGCCGGCCTGAGAAAGATATTGAAACAGGGCTTGTTCCAGTGTTCCTCTGCAGCTACGGCGCCATATTTTGTTTCAGTGTTGTGTGTTGTTTCTATTGTGTTCCAACAATGTACCAGACCATTCCAGGAAAGTATTATTTCCCCCAAAATATTGAGTTAGTAATTCCAGTTTGAGCTGCTCCCGACAGTTCATCAAAGCTCATTCACATCTTTGTGTTGCACATGAGAGCAAGCATGCGCCACAACTACAGGCTGAATTGTCTCTTTAGAATTCCATCCAGAGAGGCTTTCTTTTCCTGTCTCCCAGGCATCGGGGGCTTTTGTGTGGCCGCCTGTTTGTAAAGGGTGAAAGGGAAAGGGACTAATGCAGCCGCATTGGTGGCCAGTGTCGAAGCGAGCTCTGTACATGTCACAGTCAGAAACAGTTCCTCTACAAATACGGCCACCATGATATCTGTCTGGATTGTGTTCTCTGCTCTGCTGGTATGTGGAACTGCTTTGAGTTTTGAAGGCTTAAATGTTGTTCGGCTTAGTATTCAGGCCTGTATTGTAGTCCAGGTTGTTTTCTGGTTGCTGTGTCACTGCAGTGATGCTGTTGATATATTGCAAGTTTTAAATGAATATTGCATTTTGAACAATTTGTAACCCATATTTCTTCTAGGAGATGTGCATTGTCTTATCCTTGCCAGGTTATTCTACATGTATATGATTACCAATACCAAGAGGAAAGCAAATATAGATTGAATTTGAAGGTATTTTAAGCAAAACATACTAAAAAGCTAAAAAAAAAATGGACATGATCCATTACTGAGATTCTGTAAAGTACACACCGGCAGAGAAGGCAAAAATTAATTACATAACCCAAACTAAGAAGATGGACATATGAAAGCATTGTGGAATCTGCAGGAAAAAGGGCGAATCACAAAGAAGGCATTTGCAGAAGTGCCTTTGAAACCCAAGGGGCTGTCGAGATTCTGTTTTTAGCTCATTCTTTTTAGCTCAGCAGGACGACAAATGTTGGACAGGCCTTCTCCTTCCTCCTCCTTGGAACTCTTTGTTAAGGTTTGCTTTGTTTTTTCAAGATTAATTATGGTAAGCAATGAATCCATGCAGAAATATTTGATTTATTCATTTTTTTAGATGCCAGTGAAGATGCATTTCAGGGTCATGACATACTGTTACTATAGTAAGGAATTATTCATGTTTATTCAGATATTAGGAGCAAATGGGGATGTGTGGGTGTAGCAGAAATTTCATTATCGCTACTGATGCAAGCCAAATGATTAGAGGATGTTACTCTAAACTGTTAACTTGCATTTCTGTTGAGGGGGGTGCCTACATTCTGTATTAGGAGAAAACCTACTGTACTCCAAACTCCTCCTTGAGAATTCCTTAACAATTACTGCCTGCTCAGCAATACGGGGCGTTACAGAGGAAATTTAGCACAGGAAGCAAAGGCATCCTGAAACAATGTGGACAGAGAAACACCTGCAGACTGCATGCATACCGCTCATTACAATCTAGGCTAAAAGAGCTAAATTAATGAAGAAAGAAAGATTGCTAGTGATTTGTGATAATGCTATATTCTGTCCGAGACAGGTTTGAAGTTCAGCTGCTATTTGGCTAGAACATGTATTAACAATGATGTTGTTAACCGTGAACAATCCCTTAGGAAGTCATGGTTTACTGTAGTGATGATGAAAGACTGAATGCACGTTGCTTTGCATGTGACTTGGCCTGTTGTGGCTTTGTTAAGCGTTTGGCCTTGGATGCAGATACGGACAGAGGTCCTTCCTCTCTGACCTCACCTCTCACACTATGCTGCATGTACAAACAATTCAGCTTGTTCCCTTCTTCCATCCTGCTGTTAATGGGCTCTAAAAGGGCTGAGCCATTTTCTACAGTGCCTCATACATCTGGAAAAGGGTGATATCCAACATAACCCAGGCTAAGGTATGCCTTGGCAAGATAGTTCCATCTGTTAGGGCTAGCAGGACTAGCCTAACTTTTGTAAGATACTTCCTCATACACAAAACAATCACCCAGGCTTCCTTCATGTGTTCCTTTAAAGGGTAGTTGTGAGGAAAGCAGAGCTGCTGAATAGCCCGTTAGCTCTGTGGCCCATCCTTTGATGGCTCTTTCATTCTAAGTTTTGATGGTTCATTCTTTTCTAACTTCATATTAATGTTGTTTTTAAAAGTTGCCCAATTGTCTAGTATATTATTATTTTTAATGTAACATCCTTTTTGGGGGTAAATCTTCATTTGAAGGGAAATTTGGCTTTAAATTGCACAAAATGAATTTATAAGTCATTTTTTGCCATTTCACAACTAATGTGTAGTTATAGCAGGAGACTTACTATGATGTAACTTGCAATATTCATATTTTGACCTCGCAGTCAAGAGGTCTTATTGACGTTCATGGGAGAAATGCGTGTAGGACAAACTGCATCAGCTTTGGAATGTATTTATTGACCACAAGCCATAATATGGATCATGTCTAGACCTAGAATGCTGTTCATTACAAAATGACACATGACCCTAGCAGTCTACGCCATGTGACAAACATACATGGTAAGAGAAAGTGCAGTAGGACATAGTGAAAACTCTTTGTTTGAGAGTCTAGAATAAGTGTTCTGAATATGCAAGTGTGTCAGAGCCTGGCTCTCTGAATCTGGGTCATGTGTGGCAAGGACAAGCATACTGATCCATTACAGCCAAATGGGTCCGGCTCAGCTGCCAGCTGCATCCCACAGGAGGATAAACCAACCTGGCCGGCCCTTCAGAGCCATGCTGAGGTGTGTGTGATGAGAGAGAGCCATTAATGACCTTGTGTGTCATGAAATCTGTGTTCTAAATGCTGAGGGGCTGATAATAGATCCCCCATCAAATGTCCAAATCTCTCCTACTAATAGCTATTAATGGGAATGACCTACATTACAGGAACTTCAGTTTAAACTGGGAGAGCAGATTTTTTTAGCAGAACAGATATTAGGTGAAGAAAAGGTTGAGCATGTAAAATGTGGCTGTGATTATGTTAGTCACTAAGCTTAGTTTAACAAAAAAACACAATAAAAACACTGTGCGTGTGCCCATTCAACTCTGTTTCTTACCGTAAGAAAGACCAGATGCATTATTATTATGCAGAGTGCCGATCCTGGCTAAATGATGGCAAAGTAAATATGAATAGTTATTTTTTTAATTGAGTTAATGAATCTAATCAAGTAAGCATGAGTCCACCATTTGGGCTGTCAAGATTACTTGATTAGCCTCGTTAACTCAATAAGTGAGGAATAACAATTAGGATCCAGTCTCTTTCCTATGAAGGTTCATTTTTCTATGAAGGTTTGTCTTTTCCTGATGTACCCATGTACCGATGAACTCATCTAAACGTACTGCAGGGCAGACTAATGAGACAACAGGGAGTTTCTGTTCAAGCACCTGTGTCTCCTTTAAAACCAGTAGTGCCTCAAGAGCTCCTGCATATGCTTTCATGCATTACTGCATAAACAGGGCATTCATCAGTGACTCATGACTTGCTTTTTATTGTCTTTTTTCTTTTCCCTTTTTTTGGGACATAACCTATTTACTGAGGCTTAGAGCCTATCAGTGGATCAAGGATATGGCTTGGCTTTGTATAGACAGGCAGTTTCACGTTTAAACAGTTGAAAAGAGTTCCAAAAGTTCCAGTAGTTCCTCAAGGATCCCCAGATGGTCTATATATTTGCTCTTTTCCTAAGGCCTGGTTTGAGGACTATCAGTTCCATACCATGACCAAATATTTATTTTCATATGGACAAAAATTTAATCAAATGAACAAAACATGACAAGCTTTCACCTTAGATATAAAATTTGGGATAGAAATCAAGTAAATAATAAAAAATTACCATAACGTATATATTTAAAACATCCAGGCCATGTAATCGACATTTGATTGAATAGAAAGACATCTTTTTCTATTATATAAATGTCATGAATTATTTCTATCCCTATTCCTCCATTGTGAGTGGTTCTCATTTAAGCCTTTTTCTTGTTAGAAAAGTTGTTTAGAAAACCAAAAGCAGTTCTTCTATGGCAACCCCTCTGAATACTGAAGACTTCATTTTATAAACTTTAAAGGATGTCTTGCTTTGAGGACATGTTTAACGTTGTTTTTAAAAAGTGCCCAATTGTCTAGTTCGTCATGTTTTTTAATATAACAGTCTTTTGTGGGTAAATAGTTACTTGGATATAAATGTGGCTTTAAATTGCCCAAAATGTAGCCATTTCATTACAATGAGTAGTTATTGCAAGAGATGTACTTATCATGTAACTGAGATAGAATCATGTAAGTTTGCTTTGACCAGTGGCATCCAAAAAAAACTTATTTCAAAGAAGACTTATTTTTGTAAAGCTTTGAAGGATGTATTGCTTTGAACCATAACCTTGCTAGGTCCTAAACTAGACATGCCCTGTCTGGCAATAGTTTTGTTATTAGAGAAAAGACCACCTCGCCCAACCTTTAACTTCCATCGGCAAAAAGAACACACTTCTAAGGGCCGTAAGCCATTCAGCTTATCTTCTTATATGAAAAACAGTGCTTACAAATGACTTCCCACTCTGATCCTTTGCCTCCTAACCAGCAGACCCATATAATTACTTTTGATTCTAAGCTCATTTTCAGCTCAAAAGCTCTCGTGGATGACTTTGCTTGAATGTCCACTGCTGATGTCTGCAGTGTGGCGGAATGTACTCCCAGCGCAATCGCCTTTGTTTTTCTGTCGTGAGAGGAGGACAGGAGAAGTGGAGAGCTTTAATTAAAGGAGGAGCATGTGTGTAATGAAAATGCTAGAAAGATATTGGGCAATTTTTTGTAGAACAGAGCCTCAAGGAATAGAATATGTTGAAGTATACACGACCTTGGCAAGTGCTTTGTCTCATAATGGAAAAAAGCTTCAGGGTAAGACCTTTTATTTACTGTCGTCTAATCTAAAAGTCTATACGATTCACTTTGCGAATGCATGCCTCACATTAATGTAGTGTTTTCTACAGTGTGATAATGATTAGATTGTGACACCGACATGCTTAGGCAAGCTTGTGCTGTAAATCTATTAGCTGTGAGCTAATGAGAAAATTGCACTCTTTGATAGAGACAGAACCAAGTCTAGGGTCTTAATGAGAAGATCTAATCAAAGAGCTTTAAATAACGATGTTCTCCCGTTCAAATGAATGGCCAGCAGCTGTGTAAATGTAAGAGTGTGGGGAGGGAAGTCCGAACAAGGCTAACTTGGTCTCAATTCCTATTGATTTGAGAACAGATGGGATAACCCTTCTTGTTAAAGCCTGTAAACATGTTTGAACTTTGGGAGGAATGCCATGTGGCTTTGACCTCCAGCCTAATAAAAGACCTGCACTTTTTTCCTTAAGGACCTAAACTGAGAGATCAGGAACCCCGGGGTCTCGGAACCTGCAAGACTCAGTGGTTTACGATGCCCACTTAAATTTAATTTCAGAAAATGTTTGTTATGAATCATTCATCAGCTTCTTCGGTGATGCTGTAGAGCTTGAATATTGAATTAAATATTCAGCTGTGTTTGGTGCCTTTGTTGTACTTAGTCAACTAAACTGGAGAGTAGATTAATAATAATAATAATCACCTGTCATTCATTGTAAAACAGCTTTTGTTTTGTGAATACTGATAAAAATAACACAGGATGTTATCTAGGACAGTTCATTTTACATAGCCCAAATCCATATTAATTAAAAACAATAATAATGTCTCACGACTAAAATACAACATAGAGCTTTCATGCAACTTGGTACTGCACTGCCTGCTGCCTGACCACTAAATGTAGAGATGTGCTCTATTTCCCCTGTCCCTCTGGGCCTGGCAAAGCAGGCTAACTGCAGTCTGAGGAATAGCGAGGGCAGGCAAGTCCCTTTGAGCAAATCATCACAAGGAGGCCTCAAATCTACCGAATACCACATCAATCAACACTCATCTGCGTTCAGTCAAATCTGCATCAGCACTAATAATATCATAGTGGTATTGCTATGTGCCACATTCATTTAAACAGTCATATTAGGTAGTCGGTCAAGTACTGACAGGGAATTAGTTCTCACCTGCTGAATATCAGAGTCAGTGAATACAACATGCACAATATGAGGCCTGAATTAGGGCTAATAGAAGTGTTAGATTGGACTAACCTACCCTGTGGTGCCACTTTACTGACAAGTTGACATAAACCTGAAGAGCTGTGCAATATAAACTAAATACTAGCATTGTGATTACATTGTTACATATTATGATTGTGATATACCTTACAGTATACTAAAATGCACTAGTGATTCAGATAATATAACGTGGTTAAAGATCACCCAAATTATTTCAAAAAGAATACCTTGATTTTAGGAATAATTCGGACTATACGATTATTTCACAATAATTATGCTGAATTAAACAGAATTTTAGGAAATATTTACTATCTGAGAACTAGTTTAGAAATACCAAAACCTGTAAAATGCTATTCAGGCCAGCCCTGCGTGATTTATCAAAATGGAACTAGAACTGTGATTGGTTCAGTTGCATATTCCACACTTCTGCAAATTTCAGTATGCGCAAAGTGCGATATTACTATTACAATGACTGAGACAGAGCGTGAAGCCCTACTGTAAGGAAGTGCCTAGGGCCCTCTAGCCTGCAGGAGGCTACTACAGTGTGTTTGCAATACCACATGGTGTGTAGATACCAGTGTGGCACCGATGTCTTCACTGTAGCATTCATTATCTAATTACGCAGCTGTAATTCTGTATTCATTGACCAGAGAGCTGCCTCCTTTAATGGTCTCCTGGGCCAATTAATGGTTTAGGGCAGATAAGTGGTAAATGGAGATTTCTTCCCACTGCTTTAAAATCGGGAACACATTTATTTGGTCGCTGCTTATTGTCTTGTGCATCCAGTGTGTGTAAAGTGGCATTGCTACTGTTTGGTAAATATTTGCATGCGTCAGAAAGACCACGCAGTGTTTGCTGCTTTTCATCAGTTCTCTGCTTTGACGGGGGCTTGGTCAGTTTGTCTATGGTGCTGCCAGACTATCTCAGGCTGCTGACAGTATCCAGATGACCCGCTAGACCCTCCCTTCCTTAGATTAGAGGTTATATTTGAGGCAGTAGTAGGAGCAGTGTGTGGGGCCTGAAGCTGCCTGTCCTCCCTGTTTATTCTGCTGTCTCTCCTGTCATTCACTGACACACTGTTTTTCAGATTGACTAAATTCTCTCTGTTTTTGGGTCGTTTTTCTGGGCTTGGCTTCCTTCAAGCATGGGTGTAGCAAAACAATATCTCTATCTCACTTCTGATAGTATAAAGATTTTTTTTTGTCTTTTGTCAGTTATGTAAATAAATTAGGCATGGGTGAAGTCTTTGTGACTGGCATCATATCTGTCTTTTGTTTGCCAGTGTCCTGCTACATGTTTGTCCCTGTCAGTCTTCGGTCTTTCTTTATCTGGTCCTATTTAATAGTAAGTGTCAGTAATTACTGTGTAGTCACACATCAGTAAGGCGTGCAACAACGGTGTACTAAGTGATGATGTCTTAAATAACATGTTATTGAGAGACTTCCTTTACCAATAGTGGCAGACACAGTGGTCAGACAGAAAGGAACACATCCTGAAAAAATGTTTACCTTCAGATAAACCTATACATGTGTGAATAGCTGGTACAATATATGTAAGCAGTCATTGTTTTCAAAAGATTTCTTAGCCAGAGTGACATAACTCTCTTATTATTAACACTGTTATCTCTTCATCACTGAACTTTCATCTTCTGTTTTGTCTTGAGCGTCTTTATTTCTCTGTGCCTTTTAAGCTCTTCACCAAGCAGTTTGCGTAATAAGCTGTACTTTCAGCACATTTAAGGTTAATTCAGTCACATAGGGAGCGCATATTGTGCTGGACCTGCACCTATGTCTATTCTTGAAATAGATTCGAGCCTTCAAGCAGGACCAGGAAAAAAGACCTTTTGACACTAAATGTGTCTTGCAAGACTGACTATATTTGAGAAACATTGTTTTTGTTTAATAATCCCTCTAAATTTCTACAAACAAGTTCTATTTATTATGTAAGAGACCTCTGGGCATGCATTGATTAGTTTGTGTTGGCTACATTGCAAAAGCCCCAATTCACATCAGGGCCATCACAACAGATGGACAGGCAGTTTCACAGTGAGGCTGTTTGTTTCTTTCGGCCATCAAGGAGTGCAGCAGAGAGCTCTGCTCTTGGACCTTTAAGCCCTTATAGGTGATTATTTTTGAAGGGGTGTAATTTCAAGATAATTGCATGGTAAGCATATCTGTGGGTAGGCTTGCACTGCAGCTTAGTTTTCTTTATGCTCAGTGTGGTAGGTCTGTTGTCAAATCTAACACCAGTCATCAAATAAAGTTTTACAATCCAACAAAAGGTCTCTAATACGTGCGTTCTTGTATATAGTTGTAGCCTTAGTTCAAGAAGCACAGTAAATTCACCACTGTACACCAGACGGTGGTGTAATTACAGAGCGTGCGCTTAAGAGCAGTTTAACACTGTAGGTGTTAATTTGACAATGGTGATTTTGCTGTGTGGGCAGGGAATGAAGGCGGTCCTGGCTGTCTTGGTAGACAGCAGTCTTAAGTTCAATTTCCATGCCCCCCTAGTGTTTAAGTAGAATAAAATTACATAAACCACAACTTTCTAGGAGGCTTTCTTCTTTCTTGTTGGCAATAATAAGCAGCTGACTGAAAATGCAGCAAGCTTGACCTTTTTTGTTTTGAGGGAATGAAAAATGCAGTATTTTAATAGAAAAAATGGTTATGAAACATTCAGACTCTTGCGTCTTAAGGATGGAAAAACAGCTGCATGTGTGTTGGGAAAGCAGGAAGCTTTTCTGTTTTGCGCAAATGGAAATTAATGAAGAAGAATGTGGCAGGAATGCTTCCTGAAATGTACCTTTCAGCCAAATCACAAAGAGGACAAATGTTGACCATGACAATTAGGTCCGGATATTCATTAAGTTGCAATCTGGCTGAGAGGCAGTTTCCATGAGAAACATTTCTCACGAGTTCCGCCATTGCAAATCCTCGCCCTCTTGGTTGGTTGTGTAATGCACGTAGTACATTACACATAGGTGACTCTGATCTGTGCATGGCAGGAGGCAGGGAAATGCAGTAGTTTGAGAGAGGATGACACCACACCCCAGAGTGGACATCCTCTCTCAAAACACACAGATACACCTAACATCGCAATTCTGCATAGCACCAGAATATCTTAAAAGGCCACAGTCTCTACCCTAGAATAGATGACCTGCTTATGTAGCATGTATTCTCATTTATATTCCATGCATTTAAAAAATAACTGAAATCCTAAACTGGTTCCCATGTCATGGAAAAACACATTTTCCTCATTTTATTTTAAATAAAAGAGATGTAGCATGTAAACAAGGTAATTCAGTTTACATTGGTTTAGTCCTACCCATTAACATTAAAGTGTTTCAGCCCAAACAGATTTAAAAAATATATAAAACAGTCAATCAGAAAAGAGGTCATATACAGGCTGACTATTTGGGGGAAAAAAGGTTGGACAATGGACAAAAATACTTATGACTGATTTTGTACTGAAAAACCACAAATGTTACACGTGGACCTTAGAGAAAACAATAAATACAAGAAAATGCAGGCTATAGGCCCTTTAAACTATAGACAGGTAAGAAACCAAAAGTTTGTATTCAAGTGTATTTTCTTAAGCCCTTGTCAAACTTTATTTTTGCTTTTACTCGAGTGTATCTGTGAGGAAAGGAAAGCACTGTTTTACTCAGTAAGAACAACTGGACTGCTTTCTGATTGTGATCACACCTCTGACCTTTGAGGTTTATCCCTTTATTTTAGACAAAAACAATCCAACAAGAGAAGAACACAGTCGAAGAAACTAGACAGATGCTGGATTTGGTAAAATATTCCAATACTATTTTTTGACCTAGTATTCGTGTACTTTTCCTCAAGCTATTTTAGGAAAGGTTTTACTTTTTCTTCTTTTTTTTGCATCATTATTGTACATAGGTAATAATATTATTTTACACAATATATTAATTCATGTATGGATTTAGGCTACCCTAACCACCTCTATGAAAAGACCCAGCAAGATAATATGACATATAGTAATGATGATATGTCATGTTGTAGTGTAGTAGTCATGGAGACCCCGTTTTCCTAAAATAGATAAGCAAAGTGTCAGTCTTTAAAAAAACCCTTCCTGTTCTCATTTAAAGATCAGCTGCTATTCAAGTGACAGTAAACACAGTCTTAACAACAAAGCTGCAGAAGCTCTTTTCCATGAAATGACAGAAATAGTATAATTACTGGGCTGCGGTGAAGGTTACATGCATGTCTTTATATAGCCCTAAACACAGCATGCATTAACATTGTTAGCACAAAGTAAGATGCAGTGAAGAACCTTGAGTGACTTAGTGGCATTCAGTTTCCAGCATCTTATTTTGATGGCTCTTGCTCTTATCAGTATGCTATTGTCTCCCATGGCGTTCTTGAAAAAGGCAATTCATTTATTACGCCACAAGGACACTACAAGCCTTTGGTGGCAGAATGTTAAACTGTCCTTTCCCGGGGACAAGGACTCATGTGCTATTTCTATTTCAGGCTTTCAGAGACAATAATGAGCTGGACATTCTATCAAATCCTTTATGAAGTTCCATCAATGTCCAACAAAACAGACACACACAGAGAAGGACATGAAAAAATATTACATATACTGTATAATAAGATTAGGAAATGCCTGATCAGTAACTATTGGTATGAACTGCATCTGAATAAAGAGATAAGGCATACATGTTTGCGTATTAGGAGACCAACATATTGGCAGTTGATATAAATAAAGTAGCCCCTTATAGTCACGTGTAAATACAGCAAAGCACACAGTGTGAACAATGTGAAATTCTTTCTCTGCATTTAACCCATTCAGCAAGTGAAGCAGAGGCTGCCATTAATGAGGGGCGCTCGGGTGGCAGTGTGTGGGAATGGCACCTTGCTCAAGGGTACCCCAGTGGTGTCACTAGCAGTCCTGGGATTAAAACCCATGACCTGATTGCAGGAGCAACACCCAACCACTAGGCTCCAGCTGCCCCAATGAATGGGAAGTCTTTTTTATTATCAGTCTGATGTTGGATTTCTGTCTACTGTTCATAACTTGCTCTGTTCATGCTGAGTTGAGCATTTCTGTTCTTTTCAAACCCGCTAAAATAGTTTGAATATATGTGTGTGTGAACTTCAATGGCTGATAAAGTCTTAATCAGTATCACTAGCCAGTAAATTCTCTAATGTCACATGAACAGCTGCTAGTGGTTATGTGGTGACTTGACTCATTTCTGTTAATTTTTAATTCTAGATTACAGATGGACATGTGAACATTGATATATATATATATATATATATATATATATAAACATATATTTTGTCCTGTCTGTAGTATTTCTGGCATAGATTTGCTGTTTACTCTCTGACAGAACCTTTCTGTTTAGGCGGTTGTTCATATTCACAGTCAGTGACCTAAAGTTGGTCTACAAAAGTTCACTCACAAATTGGTCCCACATTCAGACTGGATCATTTTCTGTTGGGTATTTAAATAATTCAAGCCTATTGCTTCCAACCAAAATTTCATAATAAGTGTTAATAATGCAGTTCTTAATACAAATTAAACTAAAAGTTACAGACATGTTTTTTTGTTTTAGTGTATAATTTGTTGTCAAATTGGTAAATGTTATCAGAACTTCCATAGTAGTGCACCTGTAGTAAATAGGGATTCTGTGAGTCAGAGGATATAAGCTGGAAGAAACACTCATGCTTAGGTCCAGCTGGGTGTAAATATTACATTCTTTCCCCACCCTGAGGTTTGATCTCCACCCCACCATGCTATGTCCTCTTAGGGGGTGTTACTGGTACTTCTGTTCTCTGTCTGGGGGTGTGAAATGCATGGTGAGAGCGAGAGAAAGCAAGACTGGGGATGGGGGGTTTCTGGCTCTGACAGAGGGGATCTTTGTGCATGTCCAGGGAGCACATTCCCCTTCTCTTTAAACCAAGCCCCCTTGGCATGACATCATACCCCACAGTCAGTTCGGGCAAGAAATCTGACTTGGAGAAGCAGAGAGAAGAGAGGCATTGTACGACAGAGAGGTGGGAGGGGGAGGAAACGACACACGGCGCGTGGATTGGGGTGAGTGAGGCACAACACTCTTTCATGAACTCACGCATAGGAGGAGAAAGAGGAGAAGGAAATGTAAGGAGTAGCCAGGAAAAGTCCTGTATGTTGTGCTGGGCAGGGCTTCACCAGTTCATCTCAAAGGCTTGTAGTCATGTAGCGGTTAAGGTTTATTTGGACCATGCATGCTTTGAAAGGACACTTTCTGTTTCGGTTCTCCGTTCATTGACAAAACTTAGCCAACTGTGTGGCTGAAGACTTGACTGTAGGGATTTAAATAGCGTCATGAGACCCTCACGTATCTTTACTCTCTAATTTGGGACATTTTGTTTTACTTTAAGTTGGTGGAAACTTTCACTTTCACTGAAAAGTCTTCATTGTGTGACTAGATTAGAAACTGGAAGAGGTTCATTACTGAGAGGTAGGCTTTTGGTTTTCAGTAATTCCTTTGGAACATCTTTAGAATGCTGTTTGGTAACCCATCTTCATTACACTCTAAATGTATCTGGTTTTGTGAGTTTTGAAATAATTCTGTTCATTCCACTCCGGTGATGTCATGTTTCACTCCTCATACGGTCATTCAGAGCAAGCTGCTGTGCTGAATTCCCTCTCGAGAGACAGGCTGCTCTAAGGAACGAGGGAAGGGATTCTATTTCAGGACGATCTTGTTGTCACTGCCTGTGCTTTGTGTCTGCCGCTTGCACTCTCAGAGTGCTGGCCAGAGGCTTCTAGTGTTACGGCCAAACTTTCAGCGAGTTTTGTTCGCAGGAGCGAATAAAGGAACGCTGAAAGTATGCAGGCCCAGCATCTCTTCAAAGAGTTAGCAAGGGTCAGTCTGCATAGGGAGGCTTGGCTTTGTGTTAATTATGTGTGTCAGCCTAACTGTCTCCAGATGTTTCAATGGCAACATCATACAGAGAATGGCACAAAAAACAAGGCACCAGGCATAGGCACTCTAATTTAAAGAATGGCAACCATATGCAAAACTTGAATGTTATGTTTGCCTTTTTCTTACTCAGTTTGTAATGATTACCATTGAGAAGACTATCCAGCTTTATTCTGGGGAAATCAATGTCACGTGCGCGAATATTTGGGATGATAGTAACAGTGGTAATAACGATATTTGTGAATAACATTTTATGATGTTATGTCAGTGGTGATCGGAATTTAAGCCACAAACGAAAACTGTAGACTCATTATTTAACAGTTGCTCTTTATACCAGACATTATGATGAGTGTTGAAGGTCATTTTACCCAAATTATCAGCAAATACCTGTTTTATGTCAACAAAATGTTGGTATATATATATATATATATATATATATATATTTTTTTTTTAAAAGCAACAGCAAAAGAATCAAATAGATTAACTGGGGTGTCTCCAAACTTGTGACAGGCAGTACAAACACACACACACTCACACACACATACACGCAAACATAAACACACTTTAATTAGGCTAGCCAGGGCGGCGTATCCTTCATCACTTGCATTAGCTGGCGGGAGCCCGGAGGACAGCTGAGCTATGTGGGGAATGTCAGAGGGTTCTCAGCAGGGCATCCACATCCCCCCACCGAGAGCATAGCTTATTACAGCCGGAGCTGCCAGGGAGCATGACCGGGACTGAGACAGAGCAATAGAAGAGAAGGAATAATTAAAAATCTAAAATAATGTACAGAAATATCCTAGTTGCCCCAAATGTATTTTGTAAGCCAGGACATGATTGGTGTCCAGCATTTGCTTCTTAAGTTCTGCCTAGAGGTTAATGCGGCTAACATTTAATGGAAGCTTATAGCAGCAGTTTGCATAGTGCTATGAAGCTTTATTAGTTATTGGTTGTATTAGCCATGTATCATCTGTGCAAAACTACAGAAGCAAACTTAGATATATCTTTATCAATGTTAAACTATATTTGGGATAGATGGAAAACCATGTAAATCTGATTTTTAACTTGTTTATAACTTGACTGAATGCTAACTGAGCTGAGCTGTGTATCCAAAGTGGGGACAGATTTGGTCAGCACATTCAGAGGTCAAACGATAAGGGCTTTTCCTGTCTCTAGCTGAGTGCAGCAGTCCTAACCAGTCAATAATATTGACAGAGGTAATCAGTAAAATCATCAGCTATGAGTGGCCCTCCCTTTGTCACTGACTTGTCTGTGCATTCTTTGTCTGGTTTTTCCGTGACTTGGGGAGGTTCACATGACTCTTAATGTCATCATTTGCTTAGAGGTATAGTTAAAGTAAAGAGGAGAACAGAGAGGAGAGGGAACATGCTGTGATGGTGAAGACACCCTGAGGCCATGGCTAGTTTGGTGTTGCAGAGAAAAGGGACCTTCATTCAGTTCAGTCTGGTGTCATAAAGCCATGTTAAAGACAACACCACGTGACCCGTGCCAGGGCTAACACACAAAACTGCCTTGAAGATAAAGAGGCAGACATTTCATTAGCCACAAATTTTCTGTAAAAACACGTTTGTGTTCCAGAGGTGCTGAACGGAGAAATACATTGGAGAACAGTACCTGTTTACGGTGGTTTTCCCTCTAGTTATTTGAATGTTTGTTGACAACGTAAACCTGAGAAAATGTTTATTTCGCATGAATGTGTGTGTCTAGGTGCCATTGTCGGAGTAGTGATGGATTCACTGAGGTTGCAGAATGTAGACCATGTGAATATTGAATGAGCTCTAGTCTGAGGTTGCTGAACTAATGGAGTTCATCTGGGGAGCACTTCAAAAAGTTTAGTTCAAACTGTCTTACCGCGTTCCAGGATTATAATCTGATATAAATACATGGGTTCCTTACTATAGAATAATAAGATGTGAATGTTTTTTTTTTAATTCAGAATCGCCGGAGATCTAGACCTGGTTAGAATCTGTTTTGCTTTTTGATGGTCAAAATTGCTAAGTGACCTAGAGCTCATTTTCTGTGTCCAGCACACTGTCCAGGTACGCTTTTGGCTCCCCAAGGTGGACCCTCATTTGTACAACAATGGTGATGAGGGCCAACTGTGTTTTTATGAGTTTAAAACTTTTTTTAAATAGCAAAATAAAACAAAAGGCCTGGAGTCACGATAGGGTGTATGTAGTCAAAGCAGTTAAAAAAACACAACTATGTACAACAACTTAAAAATATATAACATATAAATATATAAAACAACAGAATATGGTACAATTATGTTCCCTAACTAAAGCTACTGAGGACGTGCCCTTGAAGGTACCACCCCAGAGCCAATTTGGTACCTTTTTTCTTAGAGCATATAATATAGTCCCTTGAGCATGTGAAAGGGCATTATGAGTTTGTTTTTAGTTACTGCTTACTTGTCTGTGTGTACTCTTTTCACTGCTATTCCAATTAACAAGTGTTTTGTCACTGCTTGTACAAGTTTAGGTATGCTGAACAGCCCCTGGAGGTGTTATTTACACTTTTCTGAGCAGCCTTTTTTCACCAATACTAACTGTCAAACAATTGGAAACAACTGAAACTGATCAGATGTACACTTACAGCTAAAACATTATTCCTGAGCAGGGGAACAGAACTCCTGTCACAACTCACTATTGGCAGTGTGTGCTCATATTTGACTGTAAAGACTGTAAAGTACTACGTTGTTAATTACTCTAACTGGCTCAGTGTGTGTTTTACAACAGTAGTGGAAGTTTTTTTAATGATTTAGAATTAGGTGTGACAGAGGTTTGACAAAAGATACAGCTTCTTCTATTGTACGCAGATACTTGTGCTATAGTATTTAACTATCCCAGGCATAGTTACTATAGATAATGTTTTTTTTTTTTCTTCAAGTTTTTCATTTAAATTGCCATCAGGATTCTATGACACATAAAAGATTCCAGGCATCAAAAAATGAAGGGACAGCTTTCCATTTCAAAAGGTCTGTCCCATCTGGTGAAAAGACAGCCATGTGAGGTTGAGCTGAGCTCAGTCATTGGTATTTTCCCTGAGGAGGTTAAGATAGACTTCATACTGCCCATGAGGCCCCCATGTTCCACAGGGAGGCTATACTCCACTTACTAACAGTGGCAGATCCATAAAACAGCAAGCCCCTTTGCTCCTGGTCCTGCTAAAATAAAGAGGACTCAGCTGAACCTAAAACCAATGATTTTCTTTTTGTGAATAATTCAGATTATGCCATTAAATGTAGCCATCTGAGGCAGACAGGAAAATGGGTCACAGAGAACCAGTGCTTCTTTAAATGTTCCAGTGAAGTTGGCTTTCTAATCCAAAAATTAATGTAATAATGTAATAATTAATGTAATAAAAATATTTTTAAATGTCCTTTCTTCTCATAACAGCTGCACTTTAAAAATATCTGAATTATTTTTTTTTAAAGAAGCATTTATATTTCAAACCAGGACTGAATACTTTGAGACAAATTTTATTATCTTCAAAAAGGTCATTTTAAACATGTTTCAGTAGGACTAATCCAATCGTTGAGATGTAAACAAAGCTATTCAGAGTTTGTTCTAAAATGTTTTTAAAATGTTTCACTGAAAAGAAATGTACTGACAATGATTTAATTACACTGGTGGTTATAAGAATAATGGGTTGTAATATCTTTATACCAAATAAAGCCATTTTCTTTAGTATCCAAAATGACCAGTGAAACTACATGTGTCTTCTGAGTTTCAATATTTAATGCTGATATGGTAAAATAGTGAAAAATCTGCTAAAATAAATTTTCTCTGCCAACTAATTTAATTACAACGCCTTGCATGTGTGTCTCCACCATGAAAGGATTTTAAGATTTTTTTTTTGGAGAAAACTTTCTCAAAACTATTGTATAACAATCTCTTAGGCATCAGGCAGTGTATTCATAACCATTTCATATGTGAGGTTATCTTGTAGAGGCATTAAAAGCTTTAGAGGTCTGGCTCCTGTCATTATTGCTTGGACTTGTTTCTGTTTCTCTACAATGCACCATTTTACATTAAAACACCGAATGACTTTAGTCTCAACATTTGGAAAAGAATTATGAAATAACCATTTTAAAATTTGCTAAAAGAAATGCTTGTTTTTCTTTGCTCTTGGTACCGCCTTATACAACGTTTATATGCCATCGATGTACATCATAAGAGGTCTCCTCATAAATCATGTATACCTAGGATCAGATTCCATAGGTCACAGTTCAACGAACCTTTTATCCTTCACGTCTTACCATGGGCTAATCCTCCATTATGCATGATGATCCCATGCAATGATTCCTTTTAGCTTTGCGCAGATTACATAAACATGAGTGCAGTAAGGGGGGGGGGGGGTTAAAGCACTTAAACTGCACAAATTATGTTTTCATTGTATATGTTGTTTATATTTTGTTATATTACATGAAAAGCTTGACTGCAGAAGTGCAATCTGAACTCAATGAAGTATTTGTTTGTTTTCAGAAATCCTCCAGGATTTCAGAGGATGACAGTGAGCTGAAGAACGAGAAAAGCCTCAAGAGTGTTAGTTTCTTAGATCCAGTCAGTGTGATCTCTAGTTGCAACATGGAACTTGAGACCCAAAGTGAGAGCCAGAATAACCATGCAACAAGTGGACAGAATGGTGTGAAGCACAGGGGCGAGGCGCTAGACAGTGAAGTCGCCCAGGAAATCCGCTACCTTGATGAGGTGCTTGAGGCCAACTGTTGTGACCATGGAGCAGAAATGACTTCAAATGGAACTTGTTCCCCTGAGCTCCAGGCAATCAGTGTAGATGGAAATGTACCATCTGTTCATGTTTCTGATGTGTCATCTTCAATTAGTCACGAAGTAACTGTAGAGGGGAAAAAACAGACCACCTATGTTGAGGAGAGTTTGAATACTACCAAACCAAATGGCCATTCAAGAACAATGAGTGATGAGTGTCACAGATCACCTGAGACAGGAACAACAGTCAAGAAAGAGACTCGTTTTGAGCTTCGAGCTTTCCACGAAGAGAAAAAGCCAGCCAAGCTTTTTGACACTCCAACAGAAAAGGAAATAAGAGTAAAGAAGGTCAGGCCTTCAGAAGAGATTGCTGAGCTAGAGAGAGAGCGCTTGGAACTAATCAAAGATCAAGCAGTCAAGAAAAATCCAGGGATTGCCGCAAAATGGTGGAACCCACCTCAAGAAAAGACACTGGAAGAGGAGCTAGAACCTGAGCAATTGCAGTCACTCAAAAGGTATGAGGAGAGGAAGCAGAGGAAACCCGAAACGCACCGAGTTCCACAAACTGCCCCCAAACAAACAGTTTCCATTGTCCAACCAGATGTAGGAAATAAAGAGGATGTTGTGGTTCAGGGCATTGATTTCTCGGCAGCACGCCAACAGTTTCTTCAGATGGAGCACAGCAAGCAACAACAACAACAACAACAACAGCAAGCTGTGAAAAGAAGTGTGGCTCCCCAGATCTACTCTGCCAAACCTTTTTCCAGGACCTCAGATGTTGACAAGTCAAGCGGCTCCATCACAGTCACCAGCTATGGTAGGGTCACTGTAGAGGACAGTGGAGAAATGAGCCAGGTCAGAGGAGTTTTATGTAATGTTGGAGATTCCACCACACATATCACTGACAGTGATATGAAAAATGATGACTTCACCTGTGCCCGGGCAGTAATGACTATCTTCAAGGATGAAGACTCTGATTTGTGCCAGCGGTCTATGAACAGCTCCTATCATCCTGAGGAGGCCGACTCTGGGTTGGATGACCTGTCCCTCAGGTCTCAGGACACCACTGTGCTTGAAACTCTGTCTAATGATTTCAGCATGGATAACATAAGTGACAGTGGTGCCTCCAATGAGACTATGAGCGCCTTCTTAGAAAACTCCCTGGGGGACTACTCCTTTCCCTGTACTCCAATGGCCACAACACCTATCAATGGGAAACTGGAGGCCAGCATAAAATCACCAGGTGAGCAAAGCAGCTCCTGCATGGGAGACAGCCTGACAGAGGAGGAGCTGGAATACCATGCAGGCATCCTGGTCCAAAACGCCATCCAGCAAGCTATTGCTCATCAGACTGAGAAATGGCAACCACTCCAGGCCACACAGCAATCCTCCCCCATCTCTGACAGGCACGTGGAAGTTTCCGACCCTTTATCAACAGCGCCTGAAGAAACGTCTTCCCACGTGCCACCCCCTGTGGAAGACAAGGAGACCACAGGTCCTGCAATTACTGTGCAGATGCCTGCTGTCCAAGCCACTCCAGCTATTCCGGTGAACACTTACAGGCCTCCAAGTCCTTCTCCCCCACCAAGTGAGAAGCCGGAGTTCAGCTATTTCAGTAAGTACTCAGAGGCAGCGGAACTCCGAAGCACAGCATCTGTGACCCGCGCCCAAGACTCAGAAGTCACTTCTGGGCCTTTCAAGCTGCGCTCACGCAAGCAAAGAACTCTATCTATGATTGAAGAGGAGATTCGGGCAGCCCAAGAGCGAGAGGAAGAGCTTCGGAGGGAGCGTCAGGCTCTAAGCCTGCGTCCCAACCCCAATTCAATTGCCAAGCAGAGGACAAACAGCCTTCCAGCCAAATTGGTCCTTTCTGGGAAAACAGCTCCAGGTAAATACATTTCAGACACCTTGCATTATGGAAGCAGTATAACTCAGGTTATTTTGAAGTGCACGTCCTCTAGTCATGTTGTACTGGTTAAAATAATGCGACACAAAGCCTTCTGCCTTTTAGCAATAACTGTCATAAAGCTATCATATATGGGGAACATCTGTGCCAAATCCAGACTGGGGAGACATTTGAAATGGTAGCAGTCAACTGAAATAAAACGCCTCTGCGAAGAAGACTAAAACTGTCCGCACATCTAGTTGGCTTGGTTATCTGTGAATGCCATAGGCAGACAGCTGTGGATTTGTTAATGTGAATATGTCTGTAAATACTGCAGTGCCCTTCAGAAGGTTTTTGTTTATATGATTTGTTTTGAGAGATGTCTGATTGCTAATTGAATACAGCGGCTACTCCCCAGAAACAAAACTGAAAGCCCTGGCTTTAGAACTCCACTGACTGTTTATCAAATTACAAGACTCCCTCAGGTTTAGGGTTGTTTAAAGGAGTTCCTTGAGTTTGTCACAAGGGCGGCAGCTGCTACACATCGTGAGTCACTTTTGCAAGCTGACTTTGAGTGGAACTGTTTAAAAAATAATATGGCACACTCTCATTCTACTGTCTAGGACAGATGGTTGCATGGAGTTTAATGGCTATGGCTGGCACATTTCTGGTGTCATGATAATCAGCAGACGTTCAGAAATTTTAAAGTGCAAGTTAACAAACAACTCACGGGGTCAGTCCTTTTGAAACGTGTGAAGGAATGATAAAGAGAAAGACTGACGTTTCCCTCTCTAGTACTGCCCTCTAATGGTGTCGTAAAGGATTGCATGGGGACACTGAATTTCCTTAGTGGAAAGTAACCGTTTGTCATATATGAACACATCACAGCATAGAGTGTGAAAATTTTCTCTGCATTTAACTCATTCATCAATTGAAGCAGCAGGCAGTCAGGAACACAGCACCCAGGGAGCAGTCTGTGGGGGACAGTATCTTGCTCAAGGGAACCTCAGAGGTGCCACTAGTAGTTCTGGATTCAAACCCACAACCTTCTGATCACAGGGGCAACTCCCTAACCACCAGGCCACCAGCTGCCTCACGTCTGCCAGCATGTCTGTATTTGCTTTAGAAATAACTAATGACATATAGAATCAGTTTAAGAGATTAAGCCTTGGTTTTGGACCAAACTGTAAATGAAGCTTTGTATTGTAAATGGAAAAGTTTAGGTCTAGGCTTAATCTGTGTCTGGGAATCTGACTTATTATTTAGAGATGTTTCCATTTAGAGATGAATCTCATTATGTGAGATTCAAACTGTCTGTTTGGTTTGGTTTGTTTTTTTCAGTCATAATTTACTGTACGCTCTTATGGGAGTATTTCAGCTGAGTTTATTATTCTGCCTTCTTACTATTCTATACATGCATGAGCTATGCTTCTGCATACATTTGAACATAAACACTCTCTAGCATTTCAAACCCCTTCATCTAAATGAGAAGAACTGTACTTTTGGCAAATGTTCTGTTTCTTTCTCTGCTTTCCACACTACTTGGGACATTGTCAAGAATTTATCTTAGCTTTCTCATTTCCGCTATTGGACATTCACTGATGGGAAGATCAGTAAAGACCAGCTGAAACGTATTTCTTGGAAAAAAGCAAATTCCAATCCATTTGTGAGTAAACTGAAGGTGTTACACCCACTAACATGATTTAGTGATGACTAGTCTGGATTGAGAAATAGTGTTTTTATTGGACCTCTTGATGTTCTCTTCCTTTGTTTTTTTTGTGGTGTGTGTGTGTGTGTGTATGTGTTGGTGGGGGGTTCAGTTCTCCAGCATTTTAATGAAGTTCTGGGCTCCATGACGCTAACTGCTACATTTCTCTGTTTGTGCAGGTAAAATTGAGAAGATCCGTGTTCCTCCTCCAGTATCCCCTGCTTCTTCAAATGGTGCCCCATCCCCACTTTCTGATCTGGGAAGCGATGATTCAGGTGGGAGCCAGAAACCTAAAAACTTCATGCAGACCCTAATGGAAGATTACGAGACTCATAAAGTGAAGCGTCGGGAGAAGGCAGAAGACAACAGTGTAAGTGTCAGATCCCATAGTCTCGTAACAGTCAGATGTCTTATGCAGAAGCATAGTATAACTACTGCCATATTAGAACACATCTTATTGTCCCTTGTGGTTGTACATTTGATAAGATGGCTTGATTTCTTCAGCTTGCCACTAAATACGATTATGACAATCAGCGCGAATGAATCTGAGACTGCCTTTATTTCATTTGGTTAAGTTGGACCTGAAAGTGTGAACTTGAAATAAGTGTTTTATATTTTAAGTGTTTCGTCAATAATGGTTCTATTCTATTACCACAATGCAGAGTGATGCAAGGCTTTATAGAGCAATTCCTCTTTTGCATCGCATGACCTAGAGGTTTTGAGGTAGAGGGAGTCAAAGGGACTTTCCAGCTCAGCTCAAAGAGAATTAAAACAGACTAAAACCTCTATGAAGTACCCAGTGGCTTCATATTAATGAAAGTCCCTTTCCCTTTCACATTTCACAAGCCGGCTTAGGGGAATTTGGAAATTGCATGGAGAAATTAAAACACATCTGCGTTGGTTCTGTTATTGACGTTTCTGCTATATTAGAGCATTTCAAAGTAACTGCAATGTTTTTAACTAGAATAACTGAAGCACCAGATGCTGTTTTATGAGGCAAATTCACATTGCATTCAAAAGCAAGTCTGTGCATCATAATAATCAGTGACATCTCTTCAAAGCTTTTCATTCAGAGAACTGTCATTTATTGTTTGGTCTACACAGGCCAGCAGAAGTGTTGTTTTCAAGGGCTGCAGTCTTTAGCTATGCACACAGATCAGTTTGTCAAAATGCAACAAATAACTTCTTTGTTAGTTGAGTGTTGATAAGCAAACACATCTGAGATCTTACCAGAGTTTGGCAAACAAAGAGAAGTATTCTGTTCAGAAGGAACTGTGCTTTTCTAAAGTTACTTTCTATTTTCAGTTTACTATTTGTCATTGACTAACGCTGCCTCTTTCCTTCTTGTCAGTATGCCCGTTTATTGCTCGCTAATGATGTTACATCTGAGGTACTGGTACTATGCTTGCCTGAAAGATCAATGCCCTTATCTCTTTGTCTTTATGTCACTGCATGTTTTTTTTTTTATTCATTGACTATTTTTTTGTTGTTGTTTGCTGGTTTGCCAGTGAGTGTGGCATGTCTCCAGTCAAACGCTTTGACATCACCAAAGCAAAGAATTTACAAAATGATTCCATTTGTGTGCCATCTCGTTTGCCATGCCATTAAGCATGTATGATGCAATCTTGAAATGTTTAGAGAAATGTTTGTGCAAAGTGTTTACACCTTGTGGTCCCGAGTGTTAACCCATAATAAAATATCACCCGCGGTTTACTCCCCTCTGAACATCCCTACTCCCAACCCTGCCCCATACACACGCATAAACACCCATGCTTCTCTCACATTGTTGACTTTCAATAATGAACAACGAATGTCCAGTCTATTTCATGGTCATTTTACCATTTGTCTTCAGTATGTAACAATTCACCAAACCTACACTCTTAAACAATAAAGGTTCCTAAACAGCTTTTCCATATATGGAGGTTTTTTTAATTTTTAAAAAGTTTTGGTTCCCATAAAGACCCTGTGCGTGGGTGGTTCTTTTATGACATCACCCCAAACAACTACTTTTGCCTTCTTTATTTTTAAGAGTGTAACTAGCAGTGATAAAAGTTGGTTGATGCAGCAGAGAAAGCAGCAGCGTATTTGATAGCGGTGTAACGGATCATAGTTGATCCGTGATCTGCACGGATCCCCACCACGGTTCAGCTGACACATGAACCGCAAGTTAATTGCAAAGTTTAACAATAATAGTTTTACTGCCGCCATTACTATTATAAGTAATAATTGCTTGAAGAATCTCATTGCAGAGTTAGAAGTAAAAAAAAAAGCAAAGCAGTTTTGTGTTTACATGAATGGGAGTGCTGTGTTAACCCGTCAGCACACTGAGTCACACAGGTGTGCCGCTGTCTACTGTCCATTGAAGCGCACTGTCACACCTGTGTTCTGGAGCATTCAACAATTAACATTCAACACATTTTAACTGCTGACGTAAAAACAGAAGTTAATTGAGATTGTGTTTTATTTTTATACTTTTTATGTTTGTCAGTAGCTAATCACACTAAACTCGGGCTGCATCCGAACAGCTGAAGGACCAACTGACGAACAGACCAAGTGCTGTGCAGTACACTCAAGAGTAACAAAAAAACACATGCAACAAAATAAGCCAGACTTGTTGTTTGACTGACACTGCCAAGCTATTGTTTAATGCAGGTACTGATTTAAGCACAAAAGAGCGGAAGCTAGAAAGGCCCAACAGCAAGATCCAAGTTTTACCATGCCTCATATTGCACTTTCATTTAGCAATTGAATACTGAAGATGTTATTGAAACATTGCATCTTAAATGTCGTTTAAAACCATGAGGAAAACCTTCTTGCTTTAAATGTTCTTTAATTCCTTTAAGTAATAAGTGGAAAGCCACTATATGTTTGTCTCCTTTCTTTGTTGATCCGAAAAATAATCTGATCTCTGACTCAAAAGCAGTGATACAATCTGAACCGTGAGTTCTGTGATCCGTTGCAGCCCTAATATACCTAATTCATATACCTGCCCAGAGAGAAATGTCTCATGTAATTATTACTTGAGGACAGTGCAGGTTGGATTGGACATTCCAGTTCATTGGAATAATTTACAATGGCCCTGTGATTGTAACATCTGGTGCCAACTTTCCAAACGACTGAGGTTGCCCACCTGGCCTTCTAACGCAGCATGACTGTTCCTGTTCCTCTCTATTGTTAAAAGTCACCCTGTACAGGTTGTGTTTACACTCATGACTGTATTGTGTGTTGTGGAGTGCGTATTTATAGCTCCAAAGCTGTTATGAAAAAATAAGGTCCAAGGAGATGTTTCTTAGCATGAAAGATGAACTGTGGGAAATGCATGTTCCAAAATGTATCCTCTGATAACTGACCACAGGACTGCCTTTTATGAACAGAACTTAGTTTAGACAAACATAATGGTACATATTTAACAAAGCCAAGCACAAGTAAATATTTGGTTACTTTTATCCATGATTTGAAAAAGCTCTGTTATGTTAACCAATATGAGGCAAAAACTGTACGCTAATTAATAATTTTCTTTTATTGTAAGCTTTATAGACAACTAGTTACAACTAGTTTTAGTACTTGGTTACACCAGCTAAGAGAGCAGTCCATTTTCCTGTCCATTGAAGCCCAAATTTTTCGAAAGAATTTGTGTTACTAATTTGCCATTTCACCTGCTTTTCTAGATTGAGAACTGGGAATGAGGCCTTGGGATTTTGCTGGTCAACAAAAGTGTACTAGTGTTCTAATCATGTTTTGCCACATCTCTTTTGAAAAAATAAAAAATCGTAATATTGTGAGACATTGCTGAAGCTGGATTCCTAATTGCCAACGAATTATTCAGATGTTTTGTATCACCTTAAATTACACTTGTGGTGGAACAGAACATTTAAGATATTGTGAATTACAGTGACTTTAGGTCTGTGGTCTGTGCAGTTCACAGACAGCAGACAGTTTTTTTAATGATAGCATTATGAACACAAGAAAAAAAGGGAAAAGTGATGGGTCAAAAGTCCACGTGCCTCTGGCAGCCAGGCACCCAGTCCACCCTACAGGGGTCATCTTGGAATGTCAGTAATGTATCAACATGGACTATGTGGACATGAAGCGAACAGTTAGTGGGAGAGCGGGCTAAAATGGATAAGAAATGGATTAGGGAATGTGTAACCACGCATTAGAGGAGAAAGGACATGTTGTACCTATCATACTTGATACTAACAATAATTTAAAGGTCAGTTTCAAAGAGCTCAGGAATACAGTTTAAGAAGACCAGGTTGCATTTTGGTATTTTTGATCAGAGAAGGTTGTAGGTTTAGACATTTTGCTCTACAGTCTACAAGAGACATACACTCTACTAACAATGTATTCTCTGTGTTCTGGCAGGTTCTGGAGGCAACAAGAGTGACCCGCCGAAAAAGCAACATGGCTCTGCGATGGGAGGCAGGAATCTACGCCAATCAGGACGAAGCTGAGAATGAGGATGAGGAGGAGGAGGAAGAGGAAGAGGAGGAAGAAGAAGAATAAAGCCAGTTGTTCACTAAAGAAAGAGAGAAGAATGAGTGAAAGGAATAGAGAACAGATCTGGTAGAGCGATGAGACAACTACAAATATTTATTCACAGTTTATACTTCAGGAGTAATTCACTGATTCAAGGCACTGCACTGGAGCTGTGTTCATCCAGTGGAGCCAAAGACCATCCATGCCTCAGAGGACCCTGAGGAACAGCCTTTTCATGGAGAACTGGAGACAATAAGCACCAGACGTCCAAATTCTATAGTGCTTTCAGTTTCTTTCCTCACTTTCAAGCTTTTTTCCCCCCTAGTGGATGTGTGCAGTAGGTTGGGAAAATGTACATACCATACAAATACAAAGGTTATACAAATGTTTTGGTAAAAATCTTTTTTTATGGTTGCCGTGACATTGAACTGACATTGCCAAGTGTGACATGTGATGGTGTATGCAAGTAATTTCAAGTGAAGAGATTGCATGGGGCTGCGAAGACAATGATGCTCAATGATACATTGATACATGGATATTTGCCTTTCAAATTGGAGCACTTGATTTAGATGGGATTTGTTTTGAAAACCCATTTTCACATCCACCAAGTCGCAGAGGTAGACTGTGTGAGGCCACTTCAAGTCTTTCAACATAACTTCAATAAGATAACACAGCTACAAATGTAGCCACAACAATAGCATAATATTTTGTTCAATTATTCAATGATAGAACAACATCAGGCACATTTGGTGGATCAGTTGTGCACTGTGCATAATTCATAATGTCGTACTGGATATAAATCCACTACAACTGAAAAAAGTAACAAAACATTTTTAAGAGAAGGACGATGAAGGTAGTACAGGAAATGTTTTATCTGAAGACTTTGGAACAGCATGGAACATCAGTAGTATTGTTCAAGTTTGTAATGCACTGTGCTATTTATCCAGTCAGCTATTACTGCAAGGCAGAGAGTAAGAAAGACAGTGCAGAAAGTTAGAGAGGTGCAACTTGTCCATTCTTTGTTGACAGAAGACAGGAAAGGGGTACAAGAAGGCTTCATGATGAGGTGGTCGAGTTTGCAGTGTGAACGACATGCTTTTTACAGAAGTACCTGCAAAGTGCATATGGTGTTTGGGTCCATTTGAAAGCATTTGATAAATGACTGAAATTTTTCACTCTAGCTAGTCCCATTTTGAGCTGATTGTCCAGAGCAACAGTGGTTTTATATTTTGCTCTCTTGTATGATTTCACATATGTTGGGCCTTTCAAATGAAATGAGTACAGAACAGAGCAGATAAAAGTGTCACAGGAGTTCAGTGGATGTTACTAATTTAAACTAAATTAGTAGTACAACCAGCAAGTAGTATTGTTTTTAACCCAAACCGAAACCTTGGGAAATGGTAAGCATGGTAAGGTCCAAAGGGTTTGGATAAGAATGAATCAATTCAGTTCATAAACTTCAACAGAGTCAGTTGACATTTTACTATTGAGTTATAGGGACTCTGTACTGTGTATTGGCATCATTCCGGCCTGCTCAAATAGAGATTTGTACATGCAGTACAGTGAAATAACATTGTTTAAATGTTATATCCAGGCTTTGTAGATAAATATATTCATATAAATGCCTGAGAACTGGCTGTTTGTTATTTCCTTTCTGTCAACAGCACATTAGAAAAGACAATTAGTGCCCAAACAAGTGGTGGACATATAACAAACCAAGACTTCATCCTGAAGAACAGCAGCATCTTTGGACATGGAAAATACTTTGCTTCTGGATGTTCTGCCTTGAAACTGAGGCCTTTTTAGCCCATAAACTGAACTGCAATCTTGAAAGGGGGCATATCTGAAGAACACTATGTATGTCTTTCACGTTTTATATACATAAATATGTAACATGAAAGTATTTAACGGACACCTGTCCCTATACAAGGAAAATATGTTTGTAGTTCCTAGATTAGATGCACCCTTTTCTTTAAGGCTGTGCCCTAGGCGACAAAAGACAAGACACAATTTGTACTTAAGTGACACTGTTGATTCAATGGTGGGTTTTTCAAAGGTTTTTTGTTTGATGACAATGACCTGGCACATATAGCCATGCCTATGTGAGAGAGAGCTTTTTGCAGGAATTTATTTAATGGATTGTTACAGTGTGGTTATACATCTTAATTGGTGGATTTTGAATGGAGCAAGAGCACAGTATTTTTGTTTATTTTGGAGGTTTGATCTGACTAAGCAGTGAACATTAGGAATAGCTCGGTAAGGATGTGATTTTTATTCAGACTCTTTGATGTGTTATGACTTGGTTAGTAGACAAATATTTTGAATAAGGGGGAAATATTTTTATTTGTGCAGTGAACTATTTACATTGTATCTATGAATGGGAAATAGTTTTATGGAGGCTGGCATTTTAATACCATGTATGTGCATTTATGGGAAACATAGCCTGTACTTTTTTGCGTGTGCGTGTGTGTGTGGTTGCGCATGCGTGTGTGCATGAGTATGTGTGTGTTGGAGGAACATGTCTGGAGTGAGCAATTCATAGTTTCAGAAATATGCAAAGGTCTTTAGCACATCCGGATCACCCTCAGTGGTTCAAAATACCGTTCAGCATGAGGTGAGAAAAAGACGAACAGAGCTAAGGTGTAGCAATGTGTGCGCTAATAAATTTGCCATATGTACTTGTAAGTAGTTTTGAGCAGTCAGGTATTTTGCTTTAGAAACAATAATATTCGAAAACACTCACTGTCTTTCACTTTCAGCTGCTTATGGTAGTTCTGACTTTGGTATTTGGTATTGTAACACTTTTTTTTCAAAAGAAGGCACATTCTTTCAAAGTCTCAGAAATTTGCCTTATGAAGCTAAGCTAAAAACAAGCCAGCATAATGAAAATGTTCTGAAAAACAATCGCAGAGTGAAACGTTGCGGCAGACATGTGAGGAAAAGAACAGTCTTAGCAAGGAATTTGTGTGGCTCACTTGATCAGTATTTTGCCAGTTCAGTACTCATGTATTTGCCTTTTCACTTTTCATTTGCATTGAGACTTTGCATTAAAACTACATCTGCCAATGGAGCTGAATACAATCAGAACTGCGGAAAAATGACCTCTAGTAAAAGTTCTTCAATGTCTTCAACACTTTTTAATTCCCTGCTCCAAATAATACAGACTAAACTGTAAATTATATTTACAATAACAGACACACTATCATATGTGGGGGGTGCTATGCTTTGTTGTTTGAAATAGTTTTTCATTACAAAGCTAATACTTGCTGTTTGCAAAGATTTTTGCAATTTGCTGTTCACTTTGGGAGATACCAAAGCAAAGTTTTGAAGTGGGTAATGCGCTCATGTTTTTATTTTTCTTCTCTTTCTTTCTTTTTTTTTTAAACCTTCTGTTAATATGTTAACCACTTATTGTATGTTAATATATTCTGCTTATGTTGTTTTATAGTAATTGCAAGGCTCACATTTAAACGCATATATAAATATTTTCTCATTAAAAAGAAAACGCATTAAATTGTGAAATGTTTTTTTCACTTCATGAACCACGTACCTTCATAATGGACAGTCTTTATAATATTGAGGAGTTATCGATTTACAGATTTTTATTTGGTAATAGCCATGAAAACGACAAGAAGAATTCGTCATTTATGTTGTGTCCTTTCTGTAAATGTGAGACTTACTGTTACTGTGACGGGCTAAACAGGGAAAATGCCATCAGATACTTTTTATTTTGCCATGAGGATTATTTTTATTATTATAATGTTTAAAGTTTAGAAAAAGGAATCCTTTAGCTGCAAAATAAGGGACATAAGCTGTGGGTTTAAAAGCAAGGAGTAAATGGCAGATGTCACAAACCTGCATATCAGCAATTAACTGGCAAAAAGATGCAGCACAGATGTTTCCTCTTTTTTGGAAAAGGAAGTTTAGAGCAATGATTATTGATCACAGCCAACCGAGAGATCTTTACCAGGAGGAAGTGAGATGTGCGCCACAAATGCATTCAGTGGCTTGTGGTTCTCAAAAGTGCATTTGTCATTTTATGAAAGTCATGTTATGAGCTTGTTTCTCAGAAGTACGACAGTTGTATACATGCATACCATGGTGACTATGGGAAATCCAATCCATGTTTCTACACGTGACAGTGGGCATTGATTCTTTATACAGGTTGGCTTAGGGGAATTCCACTGATTGTTTAAAAAATGCACAATTAAATGATTAAAAAATCATTCAGGGTGGTTTGAAGTGAAATGGTCTAATTCTAGAGAAAATGAGTGGTCATGATTGGAAGTAGACTTGGAAGTCTGAATTATTTAATGGCTCGACAAGCTACTTCACAGAATGTCATTGTATGAAATGAAAGTGATGATGCCTGAGACGTTTCATGATGGGTGTGAGTACATTTTGACCTAAAACATATTTCTGTAAAAGGTATTAATGGCAATTTCCCAGAGAAAGCTTACAAGGCACTATTTCACATCAAACCAGTCTGAGATGTTTACATTTCAGTGACTGAAATTCTGAACAATCCTTTAAGTTTAAGTAGAAACTGGATTTTACTTTTTCAGTAAGAGCGTCTCCATTACCTATTCTTCATATGTAAAGTTAGTAAGTAAAGTGTCCATTTGTCACACATGAACACACCACTGCACAGCGCACAGTGTGAACAGTACGGAATTCTTCTCTGCATTTAACCCATTCACCAAGTATGGCAGTGGGCAGCCAATAACACAGTGCCTGGGGAGCAGTGTGTGGGGACAGTACCCTACTCAAGAGTACCTCAGTGGTGTCACTGGCAGTCCTAGGATTTGAACCTACAACCTCCTGACTGCAGGGTCAGGGGCACCTGGTGGCCTAGTGGTTAGGGCAATCAGAAAGTCATGGGTTCGAATCCCAAGACTGCTAGCAGCACCTCTGAGGTACCCTTGAGTAAGGTACCATCCCTACACAGCTCCCCGGGTGCTTTGTTCCTGGCTGCCCACTGCCTCATTTGATGAATGGGTTAAATGCAGAGGAAGAATTTCGTGCTGTTCACACTGTGTGCTGTGGTGTGTTTACGTATGACAGAATAGTCATTTGACACTAACGACCAGGCCACCAGCTGAATGTGTAAAGCTATTATGTCTCCTGTGTATGTGTATTAAGTAGGTGCCAAGTCATGCAGTAATAAAATGAGCAGTGCCCAAATTAATTTCAGACGAGCGAAAGAGAAGGACAATGACTTTGAGCAAATTGATTCATGTGATGTCTTCCGTCAGGTTAATTATTCTTTCTAGGTTCAGATCGTGTTAACTAGAGAATTCTTTCTAAACAAGCTAGAGGACAAGTAAACAGCCTCATTAAAAAAAAAAGTTGTAGTAATTAGAAAATAAAGTAAGATGTTTAAAAAGCCCATAAGCTACAATATGTATTTTTTTTACCCACAGTCTATGTATGTTTGTATATTTATGCACCAAAAGCATCCTTTAATTCATTTAAACATGATTTTCACTCAATTTATATCCCTTCAGGACTCGACAGGCTGTTGTTGTGATGGATATATGTTAATGACATTTGTTCTGATTGGTTGCCCTGTACTGTGCCTCTTAAAAAAAGTATGGGCAGAAATGAATATGTAAATAGATTCATTTTTGTGACGTTGCAAATCAGTGGACTTACAGCCCAGGGAGTGGCTGATGCATTTTGAAACTAAAGCCGTTTACCTATTGCATCAAACTCAATTTCAACATTTTTAACAAGTGGGGGAAATGTGGTTTTCCGGGATATGGGCCCTTTAAAACATAAAAAAAATCACTGTCCCATGCTGGCAAAGGCAGTGACGAGATCGGAAAGTATAACAAATATCCTGAATCCTACCTCTAAGGGGAGGGAATCTAAATGTTCAGGACAAACAGGTTCTGCAAGGGAAATCACAAAGGAAAGAGGAGCACCAGACTGTGGGAGGAGAGAAAAGAGTTCATTCAGATGAGGTAAAGTCTTTCTCTTTCTGAGCTTAAGCTGTGTAGACAGCGAAACTCGACCTCCAAGCTGCCAGCCTATCAGCTCCACTGTGGCGTGAGTAATGGAGAAGTTATCTCTCTGAGCAACTTCCCCATAGCTGAAAAACTTGTCTGCTTCACTGAACCCTCGGCTGAACCACGTAAACATTAGCTGTTCAGTCTGACGAACCGTATTTTTTTCATGTTGAGAGAGGAAAAACGAAAGTCGTAGTCTCAGGATGCTCGTTGAAGTGCTCAAACTCTGAAAAAGTAGAGGAAACGTCGAAAAAGTGCTGTTTTGTGCCATTTCTACCATTTCTCCTTTACCTGCTTCAGAAGTCGCATCTGACGGTCTGACCGCTCGCGCGACATGGCTGTCGTGCGCTTCATCCGCAAGCACGTGGAGCCTGTGGTGTTCTGCGCTCAGATGGCCAGTGCCTTCTTCGACACTGGTCTCCAGATGGCGGTGAAGCAACGATACGACAACACCACGACTCCCAGCAATCCACAGCAGGACCAGACCGCCATCGCCAACTTCTACATGATCTTCAACATGCTGACCAAGTTCGTTCCCATCATCCCCGCGCTCATTTTGGCGCGAATCGGGGACAAGGGACAACGGAAGGTCCCCATCGTGGTTCCTCTGCTAGGATACACAGTGTCCAGGGGGCTGTTAATTTTGGTGGTCCTGCTGGAGTGGCGGATCGAGGTGATGTACGCAGCACCGGTTATCCACGGCCTGTGCGGGGGCTTCTCATCCTACTGGGCGGGCATCATGGCCCTGGTATCGGTTAGTACCACTGAGGAAGAGCGATCCCTCCGCATCATGCGCACAGAGCTCGTGTATGGACTGGCCGGCTTTCTGGGCAGCCTGGCCTCGGGTCACCTGTTCCAGCTGTACACCGTGGGGATGAAGCAAGGCGTACTGCTGGCGGTCTTGAGCGAGGTGCTGTACGTGTTCTGCCTCCTGTATGCCACATTCGGTCTACAGGTAAAGTCTAACATGGACAGGACAGAACGGCGGCCAAGCGCTGGTATCATCGAACACATCGGGCAGGACAAGATCATCATCGCGCTGCTCTTTGCCAGTGGGATCTTGTACGACGTCGCCGTTGCAGGTGGCATTGAGATCCTGTCCATCTATGTCCTGAAAGCACCCATGGAGTGGAGTGCAATGGAGGTGGGCTACGGGAACGCCGCCGGCTTCCTCATCTTCATCACCAGCTTCCTTGGCGTGAAGCTGTTCACCAAGTACAACATAAGTGACACCAGCATGATAATGATAGGCATGGTGTCGTTCATGATCGGGATCTACTTCATGACCTTTGTCACCACCACTGCCATGTACTTTTTAGGTAGGATTCCATATTTGTGTTCAATCGATTATCATGAATTATTCATGCATTCATTGCAGCAATCCAGTTGGTTCAGTTGCTCTCCATATTTTGTTGGTTTCCTCACTTTCCTCACTTACCTCATCCAGCTAATTAGCTAATAAACAGGGCCTTCCTGGGTGGATGGTGGTGTGTTAGAGCAGGGAAAACACAGAAATAATTAAAGATCCAGGTTGAGGACCATTTCACCATATGCTGTTGGATGGGAATTGTGGACGATGACTTGCTCACTGTTATGTCCATCTGATTTATTTTGTTTTAGATATGATTTGTGGTTCAGCTATTCAAATCAGGATCTTTGAGGTTTAGATACCAACAGATACGCCACAGTAAGAATCAGATGTGATGTGGCCAACCAGTGATTCTAACTGTTCAGATAACTGGGTCATTTCCACATTGCAGTAGCAAAATGTTGATGTGAAATTCAATAGTCAAATGTGATTTGTTATACTGACCAATGTCAGTGAAGTTATAACACTATGGGACCACTGACCAAATGACTACAATCTGAGCTTATTTCAAATATTTGAAAGTTTCAGTCATATTATATGCACTCCATGTCAGTGGCCCCATTTATCAGAAATATATTTCATGTGTCATGGATGTCTCAGAGTTAGCTTCTAACTTTTTATGTAAGTCATTTAAATCCAAAGTTATTTACACAGCTGACTAAATAATATGTGATTTATCATCAGTGTTCAAAAGATAAAAAATGTGTCCATAACTTTGCAAGAAGTGTTCTTTAGTTCTAAGGTTAGGTGTATTGGTTCATTCATCATAAGAGTTTCTCACAATATTTGTGTTCAAATAATGTGTGAAAAAAGACAGTGGTGATATTTAAAGTCAAACCCTTCTGCCAGAAAGAGTTCTTTTGTGCCATACCATAGAATCACACATTAGGAAATGAAATGTGTGAATAACCTTTTTTTTTTTTTACAGTTCTTGGAAGCTTGTTTTTAATACTTATAAAAGTTTTATAAAATCTTCTTGTTTACAAAATTGTAAAAGTTTATTTTTATTGTTTCAGAGTTGTGGGACACTATTTGCCACTGCAGTGACAGAATAACCCAGTAGTCAGGACAAATTTGGATGCAGATTTGAATATAAGGCCCTTTAAAGAATCACAGTCAAATCTCTCATAAACATGGTCCTAGTAAAGGGGAGTATGTGGCAGCAGACAAAGAGATGCGCAGTCCTGTAATTTCAAGGCAAAAACAGACACTAACTGCCTTCAACCCATCTGCAAATGAGGAAGTGATACAGATAAAGACAGATGGTGATGCAGAGAAAGACATTGTCAGTTCCGTGCACACAAAGAATGCGTGAACAACTCCTCAAAATCACTTGAGCTGAATCTGTCTTGTGGGCAAAAAATTGCTTTCCTCTCAGCACCTCATAGTTTGTTGTGTAATGTGTGTTGCAAAATCAGTGAGCACTCAAATAACTGTATTATTTTTCTTTTCCAGCACGTTCTGCTATGTTGTTTGCACTGATCCCCATGCCAACTATTCGTTCCCTACTGTCCAAGCAGGTGCAAGGAACATCATATGGTAAGATCCATGCTCTGTTTACCACTACATGTATCTCTTTCATCTCTGGTTAAGCCAGAATGGCTGCATAGCTTATCAGTTGTCAAGGATCATTCATTTGTTAAAGGGCCTCAAGATGAATGAAGAAGTGAAACCCCACACCTATGCTTTTCAGAAAGTATTTTGTTTTTCGGAGCATAGTAGATTTCACTGCTTTTTTTACCTCTAGCCTATATCAGTGAAGGCCTAGAGCACATATCCGTAACCCCCAGAGGACTGTTCCATTCTAAAACGTCTCTTTATTTCTCAGTTTGTGGAATAGTCAAAAGAGGTGTTATTTGTTTATTCAAATTAAAAGGCTTGTATCGTGGAAAACCGAAGATTGGAAGTAAAAGAGGTTGATGTAGCATGTAAACATTGTTGAAGTTTCAAAACGTACCATTCACTCTCCAGTCTATATGGTACATAGATGGAAACAAAGCAATGAAGTTATAAAGACTTCCAGTAAGAATTACTGGTGATATATTAAAAAGTTATTTACAAGGATCAGGGATAAAGTGAGGGATAAAAAGAAATAAAAACATACAAATATTCATCTTCATCATAATGTATATACAATTACAGCACACTAATGCCCAGTGGGACTCCTGTTTAAATAGCTGTGCAACCCCGAAATGAAAAAAAGCAGACATCTAGGTTAGTCCTTTAGAGCTAGAGAATTCTCTGTTTTAATGGGAAAGTTCAAATGACATCATGCTTTGTAGAAGCCAGCTTATCAGAGACACTCCCTGTCTTGACCCAAGCCTACGTAGAGCATGCACAGGTTTGTCTCTAGGAAAAGTACACTGTGTACTGGCAGCATTTTAAGCTGTTTTGGGTTTAGCGCTACCTCCTGTAGTTTTTGATACTATATATCTGACTCCCAAGTCAGTGAGCTGGACAAAGTGACCCGGGAGAGGGAAGTCTGGGTTTCCCTGCTTAGGCTGTTGCCCCCACGACCCGATTCCGGCTAAGCGGGAGATCATGGATGGATGGATGGATATATTAGGGGTGTCATGCGATTAAAAAAATGTATCTAATTAATTACAAGCTATGTAATTAATTAATCGCAATTAATCTCACACATTTTCGCTGTAAAAGTATTTAAAATTTTGGGCATATGAGTGAATGAATAATCATCATTACAGACTTTCAGTGTCTCATTTATGTAATACCTGTTTCTGCACTGTTCATGTGCAGTAATGGTCACAGCAATCAAAATGCTTCAGCAAGAACAATGATAGAACTGATAGAAGACAACGCACATTCACACCCGGGTTACAGAAGCATTATAATGCGGGGGGGATCACTGTTGTTGGGTCTGGATGTATAAGTACGTCACCCCAGCATGCAAGACATCTAAAAATAAACTCGGCAACAGGGACCATTTTGCTGGGTCACAGGTAAACATGCTCAGTTTGCTTTGCTCCTAAACACTGCGTTGAGGTGATATTCCTTATTGCATGAACTGCAGAGAATGATAGAAGGCTATCAACCGTTCCATCTGTCCGTTTTTAAACGTAAACTTTCCACTCGAGCGGCCGAGCGGCGTGCTCTCATCTTCATTTTGCAGAGTGCCTGTAGCCAGAATGGGGCGGGTGCAGTGTTGCCAACTCTCTCTTATAGAAAGTAGCTGAAGTTTACCCACAAAGTCGCTAGACACATTTGCATATACATTACGTCATCATATAAATTTTGTAATCACGCCATGCCGCTGGCATTCTCAGAATCAGAATAAAAAACAAATAAAAAAAGGAGAGGAAGGAAAGGAGAGGTTTAAAAGATGAAAGAGAGGTTGTTCGTGTTCGTGTGTGGCTTCTAAAAGAAAGATCTGTATTATATACCTGAGAGGGATTTCTTTTTTACTTACTACATACTACAGGCACACACGCAGATAATTCCCTTCCCGAGCACCTGGACGGACGGATGCCGAGCAGACTGGGTCTCAGTTAAGGGGGTCTGGAAAGTCGTTAGAAATGGCGACAAAGTCGCTAAGTTGGTAACACTGAGCGAATGCTCAGAGTCATGTGGTGCGATTAATCTGCATTATTTCGACACCCCTATATA
>JBBPCX010000035.1:3652675-3668487 GCA_037974365.1 Hydrocynus forskahlii
TATGTAGAGAGAGAGAAATTAAAATTCAATTATTAAAAACAGAACTGAGCAACATATAGGTAGATTTGTGTGTGCATCAACACACTGTAGTTTCTTTGTGTCTCATCGAAATAGTACTAAATGTTGCTTCATATCTTAAGTGATTTCTGGCCTATAAACACTTACAATAACTTTTATTCCACGATTCTCACATTGCTCTAAATGCAGCTGAACAGGAATAATCATGCTCTTTTGTAATGATACATGCAGTCAGTCAGTGTTCTGAAGATACTTTGATATGTTCAGAAAAGCACAATGATAACAATAAATAGCATCATATTATACAGCTCAAACTAGCACCACACTGAGCAATGGGGAGAAGACATGCTGTCTTGGACACCCAGCCAAGGATTACCATGGATCACACCCGTAATTCCCTGATGAGCAGATCAAGGCTTACCAATAATATTTCTGAGTGAATCGGTTTCAGAGACATTCTAAAGAAACACTGACTAACTGCATGTTTTGTTAAGAAAAGATTTGGATGAGTTCCCCCAGTGATACATTATTCAGCACCCTTGAAAGTCTTCATAATTTTATGGATTCTAAAACATATACACAATTTTCCTCAAACAACATTTATGTTGGGAATTCTTTTTCTCCAGTGTATTTTCAATATCATAATAAGGTATTTGTCTATCAGCATTAAAAAGATCAAAATATATATTTTTTAAATATGCTGTTTGCAGACCCCTGTGCTTTGGAAGCTCCAGGATTACACAAATGACAAATTAGTCACAAATGATGCAAAGGTGCCACTTTTTTTTACCATAATTAAGCATAATTATCAATCCTTAAGTAACTTGGCTCTCTGAATGTCTGAAGCACCTTTTGTAAGAGCTTTTTTTTTTTTTGGAAAATCACGGCAAAAATGAACACAAAGCAGCATTCTGACAATGTGAGAAATAAAATGATTGAAATGCAAAAGGCAGGAAATGCAAATCCATTATCAGAAAGTGGAAGGTTCAACACAGCCCCCACGCCCCCACTAGAAAAGGCCGTCCATCAAAACTAAACATTTGAGTGGTGAGAAAGGCTATTCAGAATCAAGCTGTCACTTTGAAAGGTCTGTAGTGCTCTTTGGGTGAAATTGGACTGACTGAAGGTGCATGAGTCCACAATTTCAAGAGCTCTCCATAACACAGGCCTCTAGCAAGAAAGAAGTCTTTCCTTTTCTGACCATGAGATTTTTGTGGTCAGATAAGACCAAAATAGAAATTTTTGGCCAGAGGTATATGTGTTGTAAAACTAACACTGTCCATGCATCAAGAAAAACCATACCTATAGTGAAATATGGTGGTGGCTGCAAACACTATAGCTGAAATGTTTAGTTAAATATCAGCAGTATAATGTTTATGTTGACTTTGGAAATGTATTTTTACTGCATAAGCATTCAAAAAACACTGAATTGAAAACTAAGTGTACAGATCTTTTTTACCCATGAAATCTATAAGAAGGTAAATATCATGAAATGCATGTGTATCATGAAAATATCTTCAATGATGTTCGTCTCCATTTTTCTCACCCTTAGGAACACATGCATAAGGAGGAGTAGGGAAGTGTAGTGCCTGACAGACAGCAATAATGTTGATGCATTTTTATATTATATGTGTAGCCTCTCTTTACCACTAAGTGGCGCTGTTGACCAAGGCTTCACAATCTGAATACTGATGTTTGAGGGGCATTTTATTGTCTCTGTCCCAACAGGAATGACCTTTATATGCCTCCAGCTGTCCTTCAAACTGGCTAGTTTAGCCTCAACACCCATCTATACTACAATTTATGAGTCCACACTGGAAACCTTCCCAGGGTTTGTTTTCACCTTATCCAGCATCATCACCTTCCTCTCCATTATACCTATGAGGTGAGCTAAGATATGTACATATATACACATAAACGGGTGCCTGGTGGCCTAGTGGTTAAGGAGTTACCCCTGCGGTCAGAAGGTCGTGGGTCTGAATCGCAGCACTGCTAGTGGCACCACTGAGGTACCCTTGACCAATATGCAGTCCACACACACTGCTCCTGTATATGTCTGTGTGTATACATGCACACACAAGATACATAGATGCGTGTGTGTATATATACATTATAGTCTTTAGCGGATCAACCTAAATTATGTTGTGTTCTTCTCACAGTGTTATAGGATGCTGCAATGCAAAGCAGCACAACTATGAAAGAATTCAAGGAAACTGATACTTTGGAACCATAGTCATAAAGAAAGGCAGAATGAATGGAGGTGAGAAAACCTTGTTCTGTCACCAGCCGAGAAAGGAAACTAATGAATTGTTCATTCTGAACAGGAGCAGCTCCACATTTTTCACAACAAAGGCACCTAATGTTTACTAGCATTACTATCGTAGTATTGTGCTCAATGTATTTTAAAGAGTTTTTATTGTGTGACTTTTTCGTCGTTCTGAGTTCATGTGCTGTACATTTCTACAGTGTCACAACTACCGTTATCTGACCAAGTGCCATTGCTTTGTAAACTTGACCACTTTGTTTGGGCATTTACAATGCCTTCAGGCACAATGATCTTGAAAGCAATTCTTTTATGGACCATTCTATAATTGTATTATTTTTATAATTATTACTATTATTATTATTATTATTATTATCATCCACCCATCATGTGAGCCACTTTTCCATAACCAGGGTCACGAGAGGGGCTGGAGTCTGCCCCCCCGGGCATAGGGCAACAGTCAGGTTGCCAGTTATTACTATTATTATTATTATTATTATTATTATTATTATTATGATGGAATGGGTGTGTTACACAAGCAATTTTATGATGTGCCCTTACTTTTTCATATTGTGTACTTTTCACTGAAAATGTTGAATCTACTTAAATCTACTGAAATGCTGGGAATCCTGGAATGTCCAAGTAAAAGGGATGGACTTTGACAACATATACTATCAAAAAGGCATTAATACATCCTTTGTTTAATGGGTTCAGTATTTAAAATCTCTTTGATTAAAGACTGGAGCATGAAAACAAGACCAATGTTCAAGCTATTTTTCTTGCAATTGAAACATCAAAATTTACATCAACTTCATAGTAAACAGTTCACACAACAGGGAGGTTAGGGGACATACAGGAGCAAACCTTTGGGGCTTCTATAAACTGGATTCATAATACAAAGGAAAGACATATTCCCTCAGTTTTACTCGTCCACTCATCAGACTTGGTCACGAAAACATGAAAACGTGCTGCAATCCTGACAAATGAATTAAGAACAACAAAAAAAACATACATACTGTTGCTAATGAAACCCAATGGCAAAATGCAGATGTGTCTATATTCCAGCTACTCTGAGATCTTTGTTCATTGTGTGTATTCCTGTTATTATGAGATAAAGGCTGTCTGTTGGTTCATGCTGTACCAGTGCCATGTCGGTTGTAGGCCCATTTCATAAATTACCCGCTACAACTGTCAAAAATAATGTGTAATGTAGCTGCCTTAATTATTACACCCATTAATCACAAAGAATTTGACACAGGTAAAATACCAACGCTCATATTGCAAAATAAGCCACGCAACTGTACTGTACCGGAACACATGGCTGAGTTTTCCCCCCATACTTTTGCCCTCATGTTAGAATTGGCCTTTATAACAGGTAAGTAAACACAGGAGGCACTATGTGATGAAGCAACAGAGGAAGAACCCTATTGTCTGGCAGATGGCGCCAGAGATAAGTTTGGATGCACTATATGGACAAAAGTAGTGGGGGATATCTGTTTTTCAGGGTTTGGACTAGGCCTCTTACTTCCAGTGAGGCGAAATCTTAATGCTTCATCATACCAAGACATTTAAGACAACAGCATACTTCCAATCTTGTGGACACAGTTTGGGGAAGGATCTTTTCTATTCCAGCATGACTGTGCTCCAGTGCACAAAGCGTGCTCCATAAAGACATGGCTGGATGAGTTCAGTGTGGTAAAACTTGACTGACCCACACAGAGCCCCGACAGCATCCAACACCTTTGGGATGAACTGGAACAGAGACTGCGAGCCAGACCTTCTAGTCCAACATCAGTCCCTAACCTCATACATGCTCTACAGCAAGGGTGGGCAACTCTGGTCATGGAGGGCCGTGGTCCAGGACGTTTTGGTGATTTCCTTGCTCAGAAACACCTGGTTCACCTCATCAGTTAATTGTCAGGTTTAGTTGCTGGACACCGACCCTCCAGGAACGGAGTTGCCCACCCCTGCTCTACAGAATGAATGGGCACAAATTCCTACAGAAACGCCAATATCTTGTGGAAAGCCTTCCAAGAAGAGTGGAAGCTGTTCTGAATGCAATGTCATTAGTACTTTTGTCCATATAGTGTATATTGACAACAACTTAGGGCAGATCCTCCTTTTTAATGCTGATACAAGACCATGGAATTCGAAATCCTAGTTGAAATTTGGTAAAATTGGGTTAAATATATCTAAATCCTGCTAGAGAACCCCTTGTCAGTCCACATTGTACCAATTTTCCAGGTCCCAAGCATTATAAGCAGTAATAACATTAATCACAGTTGAGTTATACATCAAGTTACAATTAGGCCATTGCCATTTCTTTTAATCTGCCCTTGTAACAAAGTCAAAGACGGAAATATTTAGTCTCATTAATTGGTCTATATTGCACTTGTTAATCTTGCAGAGTTCTGACGATTGAGATAGCCCAGACAAACCTTGCTTCCCTGAGCACACTCAAAAATGACATGTTCACTTTGTGTTATCACTACTTGAACTCACTGTGTGATTATCAAACCACAGCACCTCCCTGATGCAAGAGTGTGTAACATCTTTCTGTTCAAACAAACTGCTCAACACACTGCCTGCACATAGAGGAAAATAATATTGTGTTAACCCGAACTAGACTGTCTTGTGCTCAGTAAATGTTATGAGAATGAGGAAATTAAGTCAGCTATGAGAGACAACGGCGATAGCTTAAGAAATAAGCGGCTGATCGGAGACTTGTGTTCACTTGTATTGTGTAAAGCAGAATGAATTTGGGGCAAGTAACAATTAGGCTTAAACCCAGCTCTACACAGTCCATTAAGGGCCTCAGTGTACAATTTTCTTTCATATCTCCAGCTGCATCATACTAATATTTTGTTATTTTTTCTGCAATTATACATTTTAAAAGATAGACAGTGAGTAATTGGTCACAAAAAGGTATTTGGAGATGTTTTACTTAATATTTCAAGTAAACAAGTTAATTATATTAGACCAATTAGATTAATTATATACCATAATTACATGGTTGCAGTCATTTGTCTGTTACATGTCTCGAGATTCAATTGCCTCTATTGATATATGGGACAATCTGGACGTTCATTTTATTAGATGAACAATTTTCTTCATACTGCCTTTGTCATATCTCAGTCCTATTGTTCATCATGCAGGATGCATATGAAAAAATCTACAAGGTTGTACCATACCTGCATATTATAACCATTTAACGCATTTATTTGGGAATGAAATTGGTTGCATATATTACCGTATACACTGATTCCAAACTTTTGAGCCCTAGCGTCATTCAGAAGCTCACCTCCTTCACAGAAAGGTCTACACTTTTATAAATGAGGCATTGATAAATGAGCATGCCGAGGACCAAAAAAAAAAAACACCTGCAGACACTGTTGCCCTCAATGGAGTGTGTTACATAACGTCCCCAGGTGGCTGCTTATCCCCTAATCAAAGTTCAGCAGTGACTTCATTCAGAAGCATGGGGTGGTTTTGTTGAAGCAGCAGTTTGCTTAGGCCTCCCAGCCTTCACATAATTCAAACGTTAACTGCGAGCGAGTGTGTGTGCACTTAGAGAGGGATGGTGAACATTTCTACAAGCTGACACTAAGTGCATCTCTGTATGCTCTCCAAGATGTTAAACAAAGGAGCGTTAATGGAGTGCAGGCGTGGCTTTTCCCCTACTGTCTCTGCTCAAGCTCTACAAACTGCCTTACTACAAACTGCTTTACGAGGAACGGGGGTCTAGGATTTCCGCTATAAAAACCCTCACAATAAAACAGCAAAGACCTTACTGGGACACTCCAGCTCACACGTCCTGATTATAATAGACATTTCCAGTCAACAGGTTTTCTGATCTTTACTAAGCAGAGAGACATACCAGGCAATTATTTTACATAGTAATCAACCCTACTATGCAGAGTTTAGGCTGAAAAATGCTGGAGTATTCCTTTAAAGGTCCACTCAAAGACTGGCAGGCCACTTTTTCAACTTTCAAAGTATAACAACTAGGTTACAGCAGCCAGAACTCATTAAAAACATACACATATAGAAGGGGTCATAAAACCCCCAGCAAACCCCTTTGGCAGCCTTGGCTGTGACAATTCCTGATAAAAAACTAGCATTAATACTGCTGAAATGCTGAGATATGATGTCATGAACCAAACGACCGCAAGCCCTACAGCTGTACGGTTTACCCCCATTGAGTCACTGCATTCCCTTTAAAGGAAAGTATTCAAGAATAGCTTCTATCTAGTTCAGATTTCATAGTGGTTTTTCGTTTGAATGTTACAATCTGTGTAAGGTCATGTTTATGCAAACCTTACTTCAGGACCGCTGGATCCGTAAACAGCCCCCCCACCCCACCCCACCCCTGTTCCCAGTGCATTCAACACCTACTGGCTCAACCAAGACGACTGAAATTGATCATACAGAACATTTCATCATAAATATTTAATGAGGTCAGGCAGGGCTGGGAAGAGATCCGTCATTCAGATTCAGTGACCAGTATGTAAATCATGAATGTAGGGAGGACATCTCCAATGTCATTCGACGGTACCAGTTCCATAGTGTTCCAGAAACAAACAACTCAACAAACAAACAAACAAAAAAAAACATTGCTGAGTTCCTCTACGTCTTTGGTCAGAGGAATGTGGACAGTCCTGGGACCCTCTCTCCTTGGCGGGAAGGCAAACGACGAAACGACACAAGGAGCCGGGCTGAGGGCAAGCAGAATGGTACAAAAAGTTCATTGGCAACTGTTTGCTTAAAAACTATAAATTTAGCTCGCTTGACCTCTCTCTTCCTCTCCACACGGCGGCCGTTCAGAGGATCGTCCCTTCTGTGGTGCGGCTGTGGTTGGGTGCCGCCCGAAATGACAGATCCTCCTGCTCCCAAGCCGGGCCAGAGGGATGGAGGAGGGGTTTGGATGGGATTTCACAAATAAAAAGACACTTTACGAATCAGAAAACTAGAAAGTGTTGTCCAGTCTTAGTGCGGCCCACCCTCCTGCTCCCCTTCCCCCTGCGATGTGACAGTTGAGCTCCCGCAGGACTGAAGCCCACCAGGACTAGCCCCCACGCCAACGGTCCACAATCTCACACAGGGTCATCAGTTCACAACCCAGAGAGCAGGTGACACACAGAGACACACGCTCAGTTCGTTTCCACTTTGGCTTCCTGTTTGTCCTGTAAGAGCGGAATGAGGGACTCCCATGCTGCAAGGCACTGCAGGACAGAAGAAGCAGAAAGAGCCGTTAACATCTGGCTGTTCCCTCCCTAAAGCAGTCAAACATTTTTCATAATAGAGGACTTTCGAGGTCAAGCAAATTTGATCGCTTTTCGAACTCCCTGGACACTTGAATGTACTGGAAACGCCTCTGGAACGGGAGGGGTACATGTGTCAAAACCACGGTTTCGCCAGAAATCTGATTTCCATCATTTTCTCCTTGTCCCAAATGTAGCGAGTCGGCCAAGATGGGTTCGGTTTTTGTGCTAATGTTTCCTTTTTACTCTTGTCAGTGGAGGCTAACAAAAGAATGTTGCTATATGATTGGGGTTTTTTTTAGTCCAAAATTATGGAGCCCATTTAGGATGAAAAGCACATCAAATAGACAGAACAAGTTTCATAAATGCCTTTCTATTTCCAAACATAACCAACCTTGCTTTTCATTAGCAAGGTGATTATCAAGCAGATGGTGCAGATTCTCCAAATGCAAAACACAATTACAAAATATACCGGCCAATGTTATACAAAGACACTTGTAAAGACAAATGTAAAGCTGTTTTGTAATACATCCCATTTAACCAATATGAATGTTTTACAAGCACAAAACAACATGTCAGCCTAGAAATAAGGACATTTTTGTCTGTATCACATACATAAAAACCTAGTTTACAAATCACATTTGACAAACAGAAATAACACCACCTACTGCTGAAGACCTCTGACATCTTTAGAAAGGTGACAAATGGTGTCGAAAGCTATTGATCCACAAATGTGTCCAATGCACTTGTTTAAAGTTCGTTCAGAATTTTTATAATCGGTTGTGCTTATAAAATCTAAAACAAGACACATACCACGCTCTACTTCTTAGCCAACTGTCCTGTGTTGGTAAAATATGTTATTTGTTAAACATCATGCATATGAAAAATAGCTCTGTAGCTGCTGGAACATTTGGTAAAAAATGTTGAAAATACAACACTATGGTCATGTTTGTGACTACAAAGTGGGTCCATATATTGTCCATATAGCGTATATTGTGAGGTGAGTCAATCAAAATTTGACATTGCATTAAATAAAGTGGTAAAACCTCCAATTAAAAAAAAAAAACACTACAATAACAACGCCACTTCACCAGCGGACTCTAAACAGCAAGTTTGCTGATTTCGCGCTTTTATCTTCAACCAGCTTTTGTTTTTCAAGCTCCGTCCTGTGGACTCTTCCCCTCTTGGCCTTGGCTGCTGGAATTCTGCAGAGCTGTGCCAGAATTTGGCACCGCTGATGGGCCGAAAGGTGAAAGGATTCCACTGCGAGTTCCACACACCACCGCCAAAGCTATTTCGAGGCTGCAGTCAGTAAAAAGGAGGACTGCTCTCGGGCCATGGTGTACACAAACATGACGGATTACGTTTTCTGACACCACAGGCCGGGCAGCAGAACAGGCTACACTCTCCATCTTTGAGGCGCATCGGTCATACACGGCCAGATTGAGGGCAGGTTATCCAGACCCACTGAAGAAGCTGAATAATGATAGCGATAGTTGCATGTTTAGTGAGACGTAACAAACAAACGCAAAAACAAAAGAATGGCACACATGAAAAGTGTGATTGCAGAAAATGCCAAGTGTGATTGCAGGATTGCTATAAAACCAGTGAGAAACCCAAACATTGGTTTTATGGGCATAAAATAAGTTTTCAAAAATATTTTAAGTATTTTTAAAAATATCCTCACGGCATGCTGTCGAATCAACCATCTTCGGATTCTTTTTGGGGCAGCTGGTGGCCTAGTGGTTAGGGCCATCTCTCCCTGTGATCAGGAAGCTGTGGGTTCGATTCCTAGAACTGCTAGTCTGTCTATGTGTCTGCTGTGTGTTTTGCTCCTCGGTTGATTCTCTGCGTTTGTGTTTCTCCACGTTTTGTCCCCTTCTGGCCATCTTAGCCATGACATCACATGCTCTCTCTCCGACACATATATTTAAGGTGACTCGACCGCTCGTCCGCTGCCTCTCCCCATGTATTAGAGAGCCGACTCAACAAAAAAATCAAATTTTTAAATGCTCAATACTCGGCCCCTGATCAACTGTTCAAAAATCACGCACACCACACTGGATATTAATGGACGTTTTGAAGCTGGAATATTGCCAAAATTTAAGTCGGGCTCCGTCGAGAAGCAGTGACAAAAAACGAGTGAAATAAGAATAATAATAAAACTTCCGCAATCACATTAACTACCATCACACGACTGATCTTGGACTGTTCTCATTACATTTTAGATCTGTAACCAATCTAGAAGCACATGAGTGTCTTAGACACTGTTTAAAAAGATCAGATTTCACAGCATTTACAAGGAGGCCGAAATAAGTCCGCATCATATTCTGGCAAAAAATGGATTTTTGTGCCACTTCAGACCTGTGAATAAAGCCTTTCTCTCTCCGTCCCTCACCTTCTCAAAGGACTGGATGTTTTTGTCTGCCATGCCAGTCAGCAGCTGTCTGAAGTCCTGCCGTTTGTTGTTCTGCCAGCGGTCCCAGTCGGCTTTCAGGTCGGCATTGAAGCACTCCACCCGGTCCTGGCACTTCTCCACATCTGTGGGCACCTGCAGGAGGGAAACAGAGCAGAACATTAGTACAGCCCACTAACTGCCAGCAGCTCCGCCCTGCATTACCCTGCAGAAACCCCTAATACTGGCCGCCACCAAACAGCAAATACCAGCAAACAGCAAATCTCTAGGATTCACCCAGGAAGGAAAAGGAGGCTAATTATTTCCATGTTCTGCTAAAAAGCCATTTGTCAGAGGAGGGAGACTCTAGTTCAGTACTGTGCAAAGGTCTTAGGCACCTGCGAACATAATATTTAAAAACGGTTTAGATGAGCAGTGAGTGTTTTTTTCAGATTAATATCACTAAATATACTATAAAAAATAAATACAAATAACATTATACAGTAAATATTGACTTTATGTACAGTATCAGTGTGTTCCTTGTGGAAGTCCAGTATTACTTATAGTTACCATCAGAAACCTGGTTTAACTGAATAAGTCCCTCATTAAATTAAATCAGGAACTACTGATGGAATTTCACAAATCTGAGCGACAGCTGGGGGCATCGAGGAGAAATCTGGAACCAAACCTGTGTACTTACCTGCTCACACAATATCAACCACTTTTTTTTCACAAACAAAACAAATCTTGATACTTTTTACTACTTTCTTGTTTGTCTGCATTTATTCTTTGCTAGCAGAAAGGCACTTCATCACAAACAATTTGCATAGGTGCCAAGACTTTTGCACAGTACTGTATGTACATGCAGATGTTCCCATATCGAACCCTCACAGCTCCCTTGTGTCTTAATTTGAAACACCGCTTCTTACATTCAGAGTAATTGATTTCCACTTCTCAGCTCACTGAAACAGGCAGAGAAGTTCTGCTGTAAATGCTAAATGATCAACCCAGACCTCATTTGTTTGTAAGTAGAAGAGCAAAAAGACAAACCATCCTTTACATTTTTGCCACGGTTTGGTATTTCTAGACGCCAGAACTGTTAGAACAGCAGAATCAAATGTAAAAATGTACTTCATATAAGAATGTCATTCGTTATTTAATTACATACAGTATCAACAGTTAAGTGATATGAATCAAATGTATGGAACAATGACAAAAATGACTTCCAAGGCTAATATGTAACCTGTTTGAAAATCTTACTGAGGTCTTCTTGTCCTCGCGGAAGGCTACAGCTTCCAGCTTGGCTTCATACTCCGCCTGGACTTGGTCCCTCTTCTTCAGAACGTTCTGTAAACAGCGTGTAGCAACATGGCTCAGGCATTGCACATTAGTTCCATGGACAACCTGCCAACCACCCATCATTAAAATCTTACACAAACTCGTTTTTTATAATCCAAATGCCATTATTTTCGCCTTATTTTAAAATCCTGCTCATGGCCGTTTTTCTGAATTGAGTTCACGGCTCAGTGTTTAGAATAATTGCACTTGCACAAAGAGATGGCTCCAATGTGGAAGCTATTAAAACAGCTTCTTGCCTCGTCCCATTAATCCTGGCCTGTAGACTCACGCTGAACTGTCTGCCGAGGCACTCCGGCGTGGGGAAGAATGATGGCCCCCACGACTGGAAAAATGAACAGCACCCAGTCAGCAACAGAGGACTGCTGAGCCGCCCAATCTGTTCTCATTAGAACCCAATACAAAAGACTGCCGTCAACACAAAGAGAAGACGAGCGCTCGCCACCCATTCCAAAAATTGATGTGGTTTTAAGTTGAGTTCTCAATTTAAGAAAAATGCTGAAACAGGGCAGTTTTGGCACTGCAGGAAGGCTTTCAAACTAAGACAAGTAAAGCAATCCAATCAGATGGCCCTCAAGTATTTGCACTACTGTTTAACGTCCAGCAGGGTCGTGAGGTTACTCCAGCGGCAGGTCAAGCTGACTGTGAAGATGAAGAATACCGGGGTGCTTTTCTCTCTAGATAAAGCTGTTCGTTTTACTTTGGGGTGATCTTCATAACTTCGGAAGAAAACCATATATTTACTTTTTTTGTTATATTTGTAAAAAAAAAAAAAAAAAAGCCCTTGGCCACTTAACCTTTTAACTCTTGTCCATGTTCTTTGCTAACAGTGTATTAACCTCTGACTTTCTCTTCTTGACAGGGTTTGTTAATGTGTGTAACTTAGGTGGTAGTAACCTGGTTAAAGCAGATGTTGATTTGAGTCTAGCTTCGCAGGTTTGAAGAACAGATGTGGACTACTTGAGCACTGACCTACGTCGCTCTGGATAAGAGCGTCTGCTAAATGTTGTGAATGTATGTTTGTTTTTTCAGAATTTGAAAATCTCAGCCATCCTTCACACATTAAAAGTCCTGATGAATGGACTAAGAGAAATGCCTTAAAGCTCCCAAAATAGTGTTCCAGTAACCACTCAAAGTTGAATGTTTTTCCTTCTTCTCTAGGATTTCAGAGATTTGAGGTTTTGTCCCAGCAGCAACAATACCGTGATTGTTAAGTGTCTTTTGAAAAAAGTCAGTCAGACACGCATATAACTGTATATGAAACATTGTCTAGTTGAATAAAACAATAACAGGAAGCATGTTCGAAATCAGAAAGAGAGGTTTCAAATGCTGTTTTAGAGACTCTATTTTCCATTGCACCCCAGTCCCCATTAATTTCTCTTTGTCACTCTCAGACCTGTCATGAAAAATACAAGAGGAAACATCATGTGCTGAGATCCTCATTTTTTGGGGGCTGAGCAAGAACAAAGAGACAGAGAGAGCTAGAGAAAGAGTTGGAAGGGAGGGAGGGAGGGAGGGAGAGAGAGAGAGAGAGAGAGAGAGAGAGAAAGAAAGAAAACCAAGAAAAAGATAGAGAAAGCAAGACCGAAAAAGCACATGTGAGATAGAAAGCAGAGAGAGGATGGAGTGAAGCGTGAAAGAGACAGAAATGAGGATAAACAAAGAAAGTGACAAAGTAATAGAGGGTGAGCAAGTGAAACAGCACAGAACAGAAAGAGAGTGAGAAAGAGACAGAGAGAGAGAGAGAGAGAGAGACAGAGAGAGAGAGACGGACAGAGCACTAGACAGAAAGAGAGCGAGAGAGATTCCAGAAGGGCAGACGAACAGTGTGGAAACATCAACGGCTCCGACAGCACTAACAGACTTTTGCAACTCAAAGCAATTCCCCGACAAGGCACATGACAAGAGAGATATCTCTGCAACGTCCAGAACACACACTTCTGTACTTGTTCAGAAACACTCAGCATGGCAGTGACAGTGCAGGCAGTTTAACTGTGATACTGAGCACTTTCTGCTGTAGGCAGAACACTTCTGCTTAAACGTCTGACCTCAATTACCTAGTCACAGTTACAGTAATGATGTTGTACGTGGCCTGGTATGGATTACCACACACTTCTTAAGAAGTTATAACACCCTGCCCCACCTCACCACATCACCCTCAGTGCATGGTTTACCTTCATGGACTCAATGTAGAGGATGTATTCTCTTAGCACAGGCAGGAAGTCCTCGCTCATGTCCTCAGTTAGCTCTTCCAGAGCACTGCAGCAGTTAGCCACGCAGCCCGCCACCCCGTCCAGCGGCTCCTGCAGCACCTCTTCAGACGAGGCCCAGGAGGAGTACACCGGGCCGTACTCCCTCAGTTCCACCAAGTACTCTGAAGAGAACACACAACATGATCTCTGTGGTGATTGGACACAGTATTCAAAAAGTCCTACGCTTCAAGTCAAGCAGTTAACAATATAAAAATATTTAAAAAGTCAACAATATAAAATATAAAGTCTAAATGAAATCCAAGAAAAAAAAATCTGCAAAAAACCTCAATATTAAATACACTATTCTATATATACAAATGCTGGGGTATTAATCCTATGGAAATACTTACAAGCCAAGTGAGTTACTAACACCTCAGTGACTTACTAATAACAAATAGTGGTTAGTAGAATGTTATTGCACGTAGTACAGATCAGTAGCATATAAGTAATATTAATATAAGTAATGATATTCACATGGTAAGACTATTGCACAAAATTATAATAAAATATTGCACGTAGTTAAAGGATTTTTCACCCATTAAGAAAACTTCACATGATTCTGCACATGGTAAGATTGCTACACATAATAATAAGATATGGCACAAAATGATAACGTTTTAACACCCCATAAGACCACTGCACGATATTACACATGGTAAACTATTGCACAGAAGACTACTGTTTATTGTCATTTCAATCGCATACACAGTAAACAGTGAAATGAAGCAACGTTCCTCAAGGAGTATGGTGCAGCACAAAGAGCAATTACAGAACGCCACAAGATCACATTAGAGCTCATATATCACTGCGTTAATGTTTCATATATGGGCTCTTTGGTCTTGCGAGTGACTGGTATGTCCTTGAACTTAACATTTGCATAATTTATTAATTAAAAAAGCAAAGGGAGTCTTATTTGTAGGCTGCATTTGGGAAGATCGCAATGGTTAGAGCTCATCAGGCCGTACCTGACTGCTCCTTGATGATTCTCTGTGCTATCCTGTCAATGGTGCCCAGCTTCTGTGTAAACACGTCCAGATAGTCGCCCATGGCTGCAAACTCGATCGGCCGCGCTCGCAGCTTGTAGCCGCCCGTCACGTGTTTCACCGACTCGCCCATCTTTACCAGAAGAGCCAAGCCTTGCCTCTTATTCAGATCCTGCAGAACACAAACATGTACAAGACTCTCCTCCACTGGAGCAAAAGCAAAGAAAATGAGAAACAAAAGCCCTGCAGTGATGGTGGGACCTGCTTTCAGAGCTTGAGGGCAGTGGAATCAATATTTTACAGCAGTGGAACATTAGTCTTATTAATAACTGCTGTTGGCTATCTGCTGGAACTGCCTGTAAGAATAATTACACCTGACTTTTTGTCACGCGGTCAATAATGAAAAGCTACACTAGTGGCCTTCACATTCCAGTAAACTAGCACAGGCCACAAGGACTCCACCACCTATGAACAGCCACAGACTTAAAACTGATGAGCAACTTCATGACCTATCCACAGTATGTGACTAGAATATAGCAAACAACATTACAGTTCAAATGACAAAAGTATGTAAAATGCATTTAAAAGGAACATTAAGCTTGAGGATAACCTGCAATCGGACATGGCGCTTAACTGTGTAAAGTATAAGTGTCCATTCGTCATACGTGAACACACCACAGCACACAGTGTGAACAGTGTGAAATTCTTCCTCTGCATTTAACCCATTCACAGCAAGGAACACAGCGCCTGGGGGGGTGGGAGGACGGTACCTTGCTCAAGGGTAACTGAGTGGTGCCACTAGCAGTCCTGGGGTTCAAACCCACAACCTTCTGATCACAGGGCCAACTCCCTAACCACTAGTCCACCAGCTGCCTAATCATCTGATAATGAGGATTAGTATCAGTGGAGAAAGAAAAATAAATTCAGTCCAGTCCTGCAACAAATCTAGACTGGAATATTACAGACTCCCATTGTATGGTCAAGTTGTGGCTGTGTATCTCTTTCTGTGGAGAGTTCATAGGCGTCATTTACACTGGGGACGCGTGGGACATGTCCCCAGCACTTTTTGTCAAGAACCATTTCGTCCCAAGCACTTTTTGAAATATTAGTAATCCTCACCAGTTTTTGAAACATTTGATAAAGTCCGGTTATTTTTGACCATATCAATTATAATGTCCTCTTTTTCATACTTAAAATTAGTATCTACTGCAGGGGTGTCAAACTCCAGTACTGGAGGGCCGGTGTCCAGCACAGTTTGATGGTTCTCCTCCTCAAACACATTCA
>JBBPCX010000035.1:3669652-3705591 GCA_037974365.1 Hydrocynus forskahlii
TGTCCAGCACAGTTTGATGGTTCTCCTCCTCAAACACATTCACTAAACCTGGCAATTAACTGGTGAGGTGAACCAGGCGTTTCCGAGCAGGGAAATCACCAAAACACGCTGGACCACGGCCCTCCAGGTCTGGAGTTCAACACCCCTGAACTACTGTATATGGAGCACATTCTCATAGCGCTTTGGCCCTTCATTATCTAGAGCAAAACAGTGAACTGAGAAAATAAACTGTATAAACAAACATCAATGAAAAGTCACTCTTTGGTCATTTAATAAGACGTGCATGAATGACCAATGTGACCTTCAGGTCGCGAGGACATGGTCCTGCCATGGCCTATTAATTTAGCTTCATTCCTGGAAGCATTTTACTCAGAAACACAATAACAGCTGTGGACAATGTCGGAAATATCACAGCCTGTAAGGCACCAGTGACCAGTCAGCAATGGCTTTTAACACTTGTATAGAATAAAAGAATAAAACAGACCAGTCCTTCAAAATACTGCTCAGAAGCATCAGGAAGCAAAACTGTTTTTTCAGCCTCAAAGCCATTTGACACAAACACCTGCACTGACCTTGGCTGATAGGAAGACGTTGAAGTGCTCATTGAAAGAAAGGACCGGGTGGTCCGCAACCCGTTTAAGGAATTTATCCAGCGCTCTCCTTCTCGTCTCAACAAACTCCTCTGAAAAACGGTCCACCACGCCCTTCATCACAAACTTCTCAGGCAAGGGCTTTTGAGACACAGAAGGAGAAACAAAAATGATGTTTTTGTTTTAGGTAACATAAGTATTCCTTTCTTTGCTTCATTTTAGAATATGTTTCATTACCATTAGATGTCAATCAAGACTGGGATCATAACTACTGTCATCTAAAGTTGAATTGGGATAATTATTCCTGCCAGTGGCATATTAAATGGGTGACTGTGGGCACAAGTGTAGTTCGGATCTATGCTAGGAAAACATGATTAAATCCATGATTGAGGATCTTCTTACAGGAATAAGGTGGGTCGGCTGGCTGTCCTCAAGCTTGTTTCTTAACCAGTCGAAATCCTGGTAACGCCGCCTCACTGAATACTCAGGCAGGTCAAACTCGGTTCTGGTGGTCTGTGAATTAAAAATAAAATAAGAAGAAAAATGTTACTGACTTGCAATACAACTATAATACATGAAAAGGCCCAAATCACTGAAAAAGCAAACTTTCTTCACTTTTCTGAATTAAAAGTGTTTATTGCCACATGTTCCTAAATGTACTATATGTTCTCAAAAGTCTAGACAGTTCACAGAAACATAGAAACACGCACTAACATATCTGCCTACTCATATTAAAGCAGGGTAGCCTCACCCATTCACTCGGAAGCAATATTACTGCTTGAACTGCTTTGTAAATGAGGAAGCCAATCAAAACAGACCCCATTTGCTTATATATCAGACTTAAGGCCACAGTAACAAAAAGATACTGTTTAATTTTAAGGGATAACAAAAAGGTTTTAAGTCAATGAAACATCGCAATTTCTGAAAGCTTAGCTCAAGAATACGCAAGATGTAGAATATGCATCCTATAAAAAGGCATTAATAAATAAATTATGTGAAAAGATTTAAGGCTGGCCTGAATTATATGGGCTCAAATGATTTACTTTTGCTGGATTACATAATTCATCAACACATCAACTGATCTGCAACTGTGACCGATCAGGAATGCTCACAGCAGACAGTAAAACGGCAGTAATTGGTTAGTGGGCTCATTTGCATAAGCCTTCTGTTAGGTCAGCATTTCAAAAACAGTGAATGAACAAGCAGCTTCAGTATATCAGCTACTGATTCCTACATTAAGTCTCATTTATTGGGAATGATCAGAATCGTTTGAAAACACACTAATGGTCAATTTACTACGATTTTGGCTGAACTGTAATTTAATAAGTTAAGTAACTAAAAGGTAGGAAAGTGCAATTGTGCTTTATTTAAACGCTGCTTCTACACCAGTTCCGATTTATCATAGCATAATAATCAATTATTGTGCTAAATAGCCCACTGCCTCAACTTTGTATTGCAATAGCAAAGACAATATTGCAAATATTGCAAAAGCAAATCATTTTCGATGAGATAGATAGATTTTCTTTACTTTTCTTAATTAAAAGTGCTTCTTGCCATAATTCCTCATTTGTATTGCATTATATATCATATACATATATACACACAGCATTCCTACTCATTTTCCTACTCAACACTTCATTCATCTGAAATCTGTAACTCTCTCTGAACATTGTGGTGATAACGGACATGACACGATTGGATAACCATGTGCGAGTGTGTGGTTTTTTATCTTAGAGGTCAGGTTAAAAGTCACCCAGAACCATTTTCTACATTTCTCTTCTTTATAAAGAGAAAGAATAACAAAAAAGAAAAGAAAAAAAAAAAAAGAGAAGCACTCTGACTTTTTCCTCATTTCTCTCTTGAAACTAGGTAGGCTTCCCACAAACCCTTTCTGCCAGAAACCTAATGGGCCAGTTATCCATTAACCGCTGCACATTTTCCACCGAAGCGGCAGACACAGTTGCTCAGAACAGTCAGCAAACAATCATCAGGGTAAGATAAATGCACGGCTAATCATACCAATAACCCACCGGCAGCTCCTTATTTTTTCTGCCTTCATTTAAAACACAAAAGAGAGGAAACAAGCTTCCTTAATGGAAGGCTTTTTATAGACTAATGAATCAAATGTGGGTGTCAAAGCACCTTAACCTGAATTCACTGTCATTACTGACAGCGTATCACATCTGATAGGCTCGGTTCTGCTCTCATCAGGGTGTGGAAGAGAACTTAGGCCATAGCAGGCCTTATCAGTCTGTCTTCTTACTGCTAAACTGTGATCACTGGCTCCGTCTTCTTCGCAGCTTGGGGAACGCCTGTGGCTGTCCAGGCACCTGTTATCTGACCATTTTAATCAGCACCTGCCTCCCTCAAATCATGAAGGCTGCAATTCTCTGATCTTGAAGAAACCAAGTAAAAAGGCAAAGCAGAACTTCGCTGAGCACATTTCTGCCAAAAAGGACATAAGCAGAATAAGAAAGAGGTGGAAAAAAATATATACATTTCTAAGAGTGGGGGGATATGGCACAAATATGATCTCAGGATATCCATATATTTGCAATAGGTTTCACAATTAGGTTTGTGAATAATTTGGAATGCAGATCAACGGAACAGACATTCCACAAAAAACATGAAAACGTATGAACAGTACATTTTAAATTTACCTGTGGTAAAACCTTAGTACATGATTTTAGAAGGGACAGAAAGAAAAAAATGTCAAACTTTTGATAAAGATAATAAATAAAACGGGAATAAATGGGCCCTAAGTTAGCATAAACCTTTTTGCAGTTGCTATGCACTGCTTCTGTCCAGGCTGTCTTTGATTGGTCAAAATCGTGATCAAACAATACATGCAGCTGTTCCGTGTTCTAGAAGCACTACTGATGTCTACAGTGTATTCAGAAATTCATCATAATAACATTACACAGCGGTCACCAACCCTCATCCTGGAGCTCTACCTTCCTGAGAAAGCCCAATTCCAGTCCATTCTGAACTCCTCTGGCTAACAAACTTTTTCAGAAGTCCCTGATTGGCTGGAGCATTAAGTAAGAGGGAGGGGGCAGCATGTTTGATGCACGTTGGAGCGAAATGGGACTAGAATATAGGTCTCCATGAGAAGGGATGGTGACTATAGTGCTGGCTATAGTGCTCAACAGTATACACTCTGACTGATAGACACCTAGTCTAAAAGTCGTGTTTTCTTTTGTACCTTCAGCAAAATTTCAAAGTGTTTTGAAAATAAAACAAAGGCTGAAGCAAAAGCTTGATAAGCAGATGCCAAGGCCTTGGTTTGCTGACCTTGGTGGACACTCTGTAAGTGATGTACGTCTCCATGGTGGACACGTGTTTCTTTGGATCGTCCACGGTCACAAAGAGGTCACGCGTCTCTCCGTCTAGGTCATCGTCCAGCTGCAAGCGATTTAGCAGGGAGGAGGAAGATGCGGGGCTCGACGTGTCGACTGCATTGCCATTGGGTAGACTCAGGTCCTAAGAATTACAAAAGAATTTGGTACATGAGAAATATTGCTGAGAGTGTACAAAGTGACATCTTATCTAAAATATACTTATTTAAATTGAAATTTGTTGACTGCAGCTTACTGGAAGGGCAGTGACATGATCGCCACTTTACAACCTTTTGGTGAGATGCTTTATATCAGAAGGCTAAGAATATACAGTAAGTGATGCATTTAATGACTTAACTCGTTTCCACAGAAATGAAATATGTACACAATTCATGCCCAGTAAATAAACTGAAGATAAAACTGGGAGGTAATGTTTTTGTGGAAACAAAAATGTGAAGTCAATTCATTGCATCACTTTTTTAAGTGCACTGCTCTGTAATTCACTGTGATTCACCATGACCCTTGTGTTGACAATGCTAGAAGGTGACTTGAGCAGAAAAGAGACTCCTGAGCCTCCAGCAGCTCAAGTGACTTGTGATATGATGCAAACCGGCACAGCCTACATCCAGGGTCTCCATATAAGACATCCCAAGCCAGCATGAGTTGGGTACAATTCGATAAGGAACACCTTGTTATTACCACTGGATCTAGTACACGACTGTATTTTGCAGACAGGGGCTGCACAATACACACAATTATATACTACACAATGCCACTGCACAAATACTCTACCTTTCAACAAACTGAAAATACATCTGTTAACTCTTTATGTGCCTTTAAAGACCGATCTGCAGGAATGTGGTGTAAGCAGTGATGTACACAACAGCTCCACGCTAAGTTACTTGCCTTTTTGTGTGTTTAATTATGGATCATTTTCATTCAAACAGAGCCAATGTGTTGCAAGACATACAGATATATAACTTCTGACACAAACCCTTGCTCTGCTCCCCCTCTAGCTCTGAAGAAACTGTGCAAATGAGCTGAGCAGCAACGAATCAGATTACTGATATACGGCCTGGTAATCCGAGGTGTCTCAGCCAGAGTCACATACTGAGATTCAACACTAAAACACAGGTGGGAGATATAACTGTACAGTGTGCTCAAAACAGGGAACATTATGACCATGCTGAATTTATAAAAACTATATTAGCCCATTTTGGAGAAATACACTTCTGCAAAAACTTTCCTTCCATTGACATCAAGCTGCACCCAAAGCCGCCAGCAGTAAATGAGGGAAGTGGACTAACCGTAGACTATAAGTACACAGGCACTGGATTTCTTGTATATCTAAAGAAAACGTTAAAAAAAAAAACTCCACTCTAAAAGAAACACACACAGGTCTTTATAACGTTTAGTCATTTTATTCTTTTTTAATGTTTAGTCATTTTATTTTTAATAAACTTTTGGAAAATTTCAGATCCAAATGATTTTCATTTGTTTTTTTACAAACATATAAAGAGGCAGTTGGGTTTGCCACAGTGATCTGCCTTTTGCACTGTGTGAATATTTCATGTCAGGGGTACCAGTTCAAAATTACCCTTGTACTCCTATGTTTTGTATGTCTTACAATTACGATCACTATTGTTGAGTGTAATTTTCCAGAGTAATGGGAAGTGTGAAAGAGTAGTGAAGCGGGCAGGCAGGGTGGAATGGGTGGAAGAGAGCAGCAGGAGTGATTTGTGACAGGCGGGTACCAGCAAGAGTGAAAGGGAAGGTGTGGAGGGCGGTAGTGAGACCAGCTATGTTGTTTGGTTTGATAGTTTGGAGACAGTGGCACTTATGAAAAGACAGAAAGCAGAGCTGGAGGTGGCAGGGATGAAAATAATCAGATTTGCCTTGGGAGTGACGAAGATGGATCAGGAATTAGTTTATTAGAGGGTCAGGGAAGGATGTCAATAGGATGCTGAGGAGAGACTCTGAGTGTGTTGGGAGAAGGATGCTGAGGAGAGACACTGAGTGTGTTGGGAGAAGGATGCTGAGGAGAGACACTGAGTGTGTTGGGAGAAGGATGCTGAGGATGGAGCTGCATGGAAGAGCAGAAGAGGAAGGACTAGTAGGTGTATGAATGTGCTGAAGGAGGGCATGCAGGCTGTTGGTGTGAGGAAGATGCAGAGGACTGATGGAAATGGAGACGTGGTGGTCGATCCACTGTGGCGACCCCTAATAAAATGTGAGCCGCCAAAAGTAGAAGAAGAATGTTGAATGTAATTTAATTAAAAGCAGTAATCAATATACAAAGTATATCAAATTCTGTATGAGTTCACAAAACAAAACACAATCCCAAAACAAATCATTGATGTACAAACAGCAAGTTCCACTGATTTATGTGGGCCTAAACTATTAGAGGCTGAAAAAACGTCTTGTTTGAAAGAAACCCTTTGAAACATCTTGTCTCGAGACAGGATCAAATTCCTCTCATTCCTGGATGACAACAGGCCAGGGAATGTGCTAGTGTGTGTGTGTGAGTGTGACATTGAGAGGTGGAGGACACTGGATAAGCTGTGTCAGAGTTTCTTAGACCCCCAACATCTGCACATAGAGAGTTCAGCCCCATGCCACCTCAACACCAAAATAAACATTGCCCTCCACCTGCAGACCGCTCCCCTCTGCTCTTCACATGCCTGGGAACTGAAGACTTTCAGGCACAATGCAGCATTTTTCACTGCTGATATGGATACTGAACCTTATCCAATACCAAGACATGTTTTCTCTTGAAGTTGGTCGTCCAATCATGCTGTGATCATATTACCCCAACACTCTACAAGCCAACTGGAGTAAACATACTAGATATGAAATTGTTTATCATATTTGTTTTTAAACAAGTATTTTTTAATCACTTTTTAAATCAGTTAAAGTCAACCTGAAATCAAAACTGCCCTTTCTTTCTCTTGTTAGTTCACATGCCTAATTATTAGTTTGAATTACATCACTGTGCTCCATCAGGCAGGAAAATGATTCGCCGCCCCATTCCACCACCTAAAACAGAATAAAATGAATTTCATTTGAAAATGCGTCATGTTTTTTTCATTCCAATTCACTTTGACTTTGAAACACTACCCCCACCCACACAGTGTCAATTATACAGAGCACCATTTTTAGTAAGTACCAAAAAACTATATGAACACAGATTACACCCTTAGTGGAGAATCCCACCCATTAAACATGAGTGAGCTACAGGCCAGGTCCTTCAGGTGCTAATGAAAATGAGTCTATTTACAAAGAAATAATTGACATTCTAGTATAATTGCTATCTCCTCATTGTTCTTAGGTTAATGTGAAGCTATATGCAAATTTCCCACCCATGGGACTAATAAAGGGCTATCTTATCTCATCTCTTATCTTATGTAGCTACCATTGTTATCACATGGTCTGTCTTGCCTGACTCCACATAAGCTACAAAATCAAATCAGAGTTCTTTCCTCTCATATCTGATACAGTATTTCCTGCTGGTAACAACCTGATACCAAAACCTGTGCACCAGATATACACCATTTAATTCCAGCCATGAGTAACAATTAAAATAATGAGACTAATGACACTTCTGTAAGACAATCCCTATGATGATAAAACGACAGTCTAATTGTCTTATTGCAGGTCTTGCAATAAGTTCATTCCTGATCACTAATTGGACCGTCTTAAATTTTTAATTGCCAAATCATTACACCATGCTGTGAAGCTGCCATTGAACCGTAACCCGCCAAGGTTTTGTGTGTCCTGAAGCGGAGAGTGAAAATCTCACAGCCGCAAAGACATGATGGATTTTGCTAAAAAAAATATTACCAGAGCCAACATCCCCATTTCAGATCCGGTACTTAGGAAACAGTGACAGCATTTTCCTGACTGCATGCCCACATGCAAGAACTCCGAAAAAAAAAAAGCCCTCGGACACAGACGCTGTCAAGCTGCTGAGTTGCAAAAATCTGCAAAGCAGCAAACAGAAGTGAAATTTACTAGAAAATGCACACAGTGGAATAAGAGCTTCACTGAAACAACGTGTTATAGCCTGAACCAGCTCCTACCAGCATTAGAGGACTTCATCTTTTCCACACCAGAAGCAGAGCAAATTTACTAGAATACTTAGAGTAATGGCCCTAACGGACCTGCAGGCAAATCCTCATTCACTCTATGCCAAGGACTTCCGATAAGGGCAGTTACGATCATTCTGTTAAAAATATTACAGACTAAAATGCAACATCTCAGCAAATTGGCAATGGTTCACTGGAAGATGCATGAAAATGCATGTACTAGTTCTGATTCTGATCTCTCACAGTCAGAAACAGAGTCTGATGAACAATGCATCTATCTGCCACATGGATTTTATACTTTTTAATGTTTATTAAGTTCATGAAGCCTCGTGTTTTTCAGAAAATATTGTTTTTTTCCCCAAATGTGACACTACTGGTACTTTTTGTCCATTACAGCTTTTCAGATGACAAAAAATATATGGGGAAGCTGGTGGCCTGCAATCAGAAGGCTGCAGGTTCGAACACCAGGACTGCTAGTGACACCACACACTGCTCCCTGGACGCTGTGTTCCTGGCTGCTTCACTTGGTGAATGGGTTAAATGCAGAGATAGCATTTCGTGGTATTCACACTGTGTGCTGTGCTGTGTTCACATCTGACAGAATGGTCACTTTCACTTCATATACTGTGTATTGTAAATAGCTAACCGGATCATCTGTATGACACACAGCCTGGGTTCATCTCAAATCCAACAATTACTGTTGATATTGTTATGACATCTACGTACTTAATACTTCAATAGAAGATCAGATTTGATTTGCTTTTTACACCAACATGGCAGGAATCTAAGGTCTAATCTAAGATTAGGCCTCATTAGCTCATGTAATGCTGCTCAGCGTTAAATAAAGGGCTTAAACTAACATTCTTGCTCTGAGAAATGTGGGTGCAGGTTTGAGGGGCTGATATATTCCTCATTCAAAAAAAAGACCATAATACTCCTTATAACTTCAGTATGAATGGGCAGGGCTGACGTGCTCTTGGCTGAATCAGTGGTTACTTGTAAGCGGGTTGGTTTTTATGACATCAAAATCAACACAGACTGATTTTCCAGCTTAGTTTACAACGTTCATGGACTGGAGGGGTGAACTTTAATAATGTTTGCATACTAAAGCAAAACTGACTTAAAAAGGAAAAATATATCTATTACAAGGGCCCTTTTAAGGTGTAAATAACAAATAGGATGTAAATAACAATCGGGTCATTTTTTACCTCTTTGACAGTAAAATATGAGACAAAAGCATAACAAGGAGTCTTCCATAATAAAAGTGTCACCCATCCTATCATATCATATTGTAAACTGTCATCTTCAGATCTATAATCATTGTCCTAGGATGAATTATGAGACTTAAGCTGATGTTTAGCTCTGTTTTTTTGGCGCACAAGGCAGTTTATTCGAGATCGTTTTAAATATGCACAGCAGTTCTGGATGACAGCAGGGTCTGGGTGACTGAATCTTTCTCTTTGTTACAAACCACATACAATCCACAGTGGTTTGCAGAAGCAACTCATTATGTGATAAGCAGCTGAACACAGTGCTATTGTGAGGGGGACATGACTACGAAACCAGTCCTCTATGGTGAGAAGTCAGTAGTTTGTGTTTTTCCCTTGGATTTTCATCATTTTATTTTCCATTACACTACATGAATCATGGGCCTAGTAATGACACAAAACAGGCTCATGTTACATGCATTAAATGTGCTTGACGTCTGTGCAGATGAGGTTTCAAAATGCCCCATTCACTCCCCTGGCTGTATGGAAGCAGCCATCTAGATTTCATTGTGTTTGTGATGTCACAAAACCCAATGCCTTTACATACAGTCACCTATTCATGCTGAAGAACAGGGTACAGTACAGGGGGAGCCAATCAAAACAGGGCTCAGTTACATAATTTATATCAGTTCTATCAGCATAGTAAACAAACAGCCAGTTTCATTCTGAGGTATAAAGAGAGGATGTAAAATGAATTTATGACGGTTTTGGTACAGAACCAGATGTTTATGTGGATCTGAAGAAGGGTAGAAAGTACTGTGCCAAAGTCTTATGCACCTGTGTAAATAGTTCAAAAGACATTCATCTCAACAATCTTTCTGCAGCAAAAAACACACAACTGTCTAATTGTCAATGCAATTAGAATCAATGCAAACAAACAAGAAAGAAGTCAAAAAGCAGTAAAAGTGTTCTGTCTGTAAAATGTAGGTGATATTGTAGGCTGGTTAGAGGAGCACAGGTTTGGTTCCAGATTTCTCCTGGATGCATCCAGCTGTTGCATCATTTGTGAAAGTCCACCAGCAGCTCCTGCTTTAATCTCATCAAGTGACGGAGACAAACCAGGTATTTGGTGGAAATTACAATTAACATTGGGCTTCCACAAGGAAAGGTCTGGAAATGGTTAAGTGAACACACTGACATATGTAAACTCACTATTTACTGTATCCATGTATTCATTTGCATGTTTCTAGTATCAGCGGGTTTATTTTGAGAAAAATACACTTATTGTTTATAAATATTACTTTACGAGGTGTCTAAGACGTTTATACAGTATTTTATATACACCCACACACACACACGTGTGTATATATGTGTATATCGATATTTGTGTAAAGTGTCCATTTGTCATACATGAACACACCGCAGCACACATAGCTACTTACATACACACATACATACACAAACGCCTTTAAGTTGCACAAGCACAGCTTTAGAAGCCAGTCCGATCCTGCAGGGGAAATAACTTCTACTCAGGCTCTGTGACGGTTGCGTAAAATGAGCCGTTTTTCATTATTCAGAGTAATGCTGGACCTCGATTCACCAGCAAAAAGGGAAAACAACAACAACAACCACCACCACCACCACCACAGCCACACGGCTGGCCAGGGCACAGTGGACCTCAGGAGGGGACGTCAGGAGAAGAGAGGGGGTCGATGCCTCTTCCGAGGCTTTAATCTCTGACCATACTGATCGATCAGAGGCGTTATGATTCAGAGTGCTGCTGAAGCGTGTACGTGTGTGTGCGTGTACCTTGATGTTCCCTCCATCAGGGCTCGGGAGCCCGGGCTCCTCGGAGGACAGGGGGTGGCACATCTCCTGGATGGGCTTCTGCCCAGACGAGGGAAGCGATTTCGGGGTGCCAGCGCTCATCGTGCGCGCGGAGAAACTGGGAGGGGGTCGCTGGAAAATCCCAAAATCCCAAAATCCCCAGATCCTCGCCCCGGGCTGCTTTAAGAGTCGCCGCGGCGTGAAAACCACCTCACATCTGTCAGCTGACTTCCAAACGCAGGTCCGGAAACACAACAAGCCTCCACGGGAAACAGTGTAGCAGTATAAACACACACACACACACACACACACACACTAGACCTGACTCAACACAACAGCGGCTCAGATCTCTCTGACTGATATGGATGTGTATTTTTGATAGCGGTGTATCGATATTTCCAGGTTAAAATTCACAGATTATGTTTTCTTATTTCGTGTCTCGATTCTAAGATTCTGGGTTGATATGGATCAGTAAAATATAGTATTTATTTTTAAATACGTTTTATTATGAAATATTACATATTTATCCTGCACATATCCTGTAAATATATAAAGGTATTTTTATAAAGCAGAGCAATAAACAATGATTAAAATATATGACATATATGAGCCTATACTTTTTATGCTTTTTCACATTGTGAGGTTTTTTTTTTTGGATGATGCTCAGAGGAGGCAGATCGGCAATGCAGCGGTACGTTATGATAAACCGTATCGGTTTTTATGATTTTATAAATGTATTTATTATTTTATCCTGTAAATTGTCTCGATCCTGAGTGTATAGATCATGGGTTGTTCAGGTTCAGAGAAGTTCAACTCAACAGAGGCTCTGATCTCTGAGACAGATGTGTGTACTTTTTGCTAGAGGTGTATCGATACTTCCAGGTTATTTTCATTATTTTGTGTCTTAAATTTTCTCGATTTTGAGTGTACATGTTGGTTTGGCTCAAAATAGCATACTATTTATTAATAAAAATAAGATAAAACATTTAAAAAAAATAAAAACAGTTATAAGCTGTGAAAAAAACTGAGTCTACTTTCTTATACTTTTCACATTTTTAGGATTTTTTAAGTCGATAAATGAGAGATGCTCATAGGAGGCGAATCGGCGATAAAGCTGTATGTTTGTATTATTTTATCCTAGACCTAAGAGGTTTATCATTTATTTCTAGGGTTATTAAATACAAAAGTGCTGAAACACGCATCCTGTAGGTCTTCAGAGTCAGAGGGCATCACCACTGTACTTTTGCCTGGCAATAATACAAGTCTGATACACTATATGGACAAAAGTATTGGGATAAACCTCTTAATTATTTAATTCAGATGGACCCTCACTTCCAGTGAAGGACAGTCTTAATTCTTCAGCATACCAAGACATTTTGGACAACGCCACATTTCCAACTTTGCGGACACAGTTTGGGGAAGAACATTTTCTGTGTCCCAGTGCACAAAGCAAGCTCCATAAAGACATGGCTGGATGAGTTTGGTGTGGAAGAACTTGACTGGCCCTCACAGAGCCCCGACCTCAACCCCATCCAACACTTTTGGGGATAAACGGAGCTTGCAAGCCAGGCCTTCTCGTCCAACATCAGTGGCTGACCTCTTAAATGCTCTACAGAATGAATGGGTAAAAATTCCCACAGAAACTCCCAAGTCTTGTGGAAAGCCTTCCAAGGGAAGTGGAAGCTGTTATAACTGCAAAGGGGACCAACTCTATATTAAGTCTATGTATTTGAATGCAAAGTCCCTGTTGGTGTAATGGTCAGTTGTCCCAATACTTTGTCCATATAGTGCACGTCCATCATTATCTACAAGTCACTGCCGTATGTATTCTGTAGATCCTTATGATGAAGTAATTGTAAATATGGATTAAAAAAATACATAGGAATGATGATGCCAAAAAGTGGGTATTACTTGAGAAATGAGGTGAGTTTTAGAGTTTTTCTTGTCAGCAACTGTAAAATAAATTTGCCCGAGGTTAGAAATGGTTGAATATGAGAATAATGTAATACACCCGTATTAAATAATGTCCGGGGAGGACTTTTATTATGAAGGAAGTTCCACAGTGCTGTAAACTCCACGTGGTTCAGTCCCCTTTCCACGTTCGTGATGGGTGGCCGAAGATTAAGGTGAGCTTTTGTAAAATCTAAAAACGCTCAATTAAAGTGGTAAAATGATGCATTTTAATTGGTAACTCCAGATCTAATGTCATTAAAGTAGAAGTGGAATGAATTGATCATTTGCTAGCAGCCAATTGCTAACAGTACATTGTATACAGCGGTACCAAAGTGTTTGATTAATTTAATAACCTTATTGTTCCTGAATATTTTTCTCTTTACTAACGGTAGGCCTTGCACAGTCTATGCATTATTTAGTTGCTTATCAAAGCACTACAGCAAAATTAAAGTTCAACGTTGCCCACGTGCTTGATTTGTAGTGAGATCTGTTGCTTAGGCCTGGAAGTTTGTGCTTGAGTTGATTTTCTTTAAAGTTGTGATGAAACTGATTTTACTGTTAGGAACAAAGTGACTGACCCAATGATTAAACACACTACCCATCTGACCCTGTTTATGGGAAGGATTACTTTCTCTAATATGAGGGGTCGGTCTGTCAAGCCATCAAGGTTGCTGTTGTTTTTAGCTGCAAAAATTATGAAAGCTTTTATCACCTCAAATAACCTGTTTTCTGGGTTTTTTTGGGGGGACTTCTGTGTTGCCTAGGAAGTTTCTCAGAGAGGCGATGACGTGGATTGAACCTCAAGACCTGCTACGGAGTCTTTGGTCTGCAAAAAGTTTCAAGAAGACTTTTCTTTTCTTAAATGTATCTGAATATACACCACTCACAAGAAGTTAGGGATATTGTGAGAGACTTAGTGGATGTTTCACTTCAGACATTTTTGGGATAGGGAGGTAATTGTATTGGGGTGATAGACACACCTCATTTTGTGTTTTCCATGTAATGGTCTCATTGTGTACAGGTGTGCCTTATATTGGGGCCAATACCAAAAGACAGCCTTTTTCAATGTGGTATCAATTCCAACATTCTGTGGGTATAAAAAGCTGGTATTGTCTGTAAGTCATTCCAAGTTCATCTTTTAAACAGCTATGAACACACGACGTCACTTAACGGACGTGCAGCGCCACCTGGCCATGGCGCACCTTCGGGTCGGTGGCAGGCAGTCAGATGTTGCTCATGAACTTGGTGTCACAAAGTGTCATCAGCAGACTTGCATCAAGACACAGAATTACTGGCAGAGTTCAGACAGACCCAGGAGTGGAGCCCCACGAGTGACAGACCGCAACGATGACCAGTACCTAAGGACCAATGCACTCACACATCGTTATGCAACTGCCACACAGCTGCAGGCCCGTTTGCGAGATGTGAGGGTACTAGGGTTTCCACACAAACTATTCGCAACCAACTCCACTGCTTTGGCTTGAATGCCGGTGACTCCACTGACACCAAGACACCGCCGTGAACGTTTGCAGTGGGCGCAAGACCATGTGACCTGGACAATGCAGCAGTGGTCTACCGTCCTGTTCACTGATGAGTGTCGGGTCACCTTGCACAGAAATGATGGTCATCAGCGTTGCTGGAGAAGGCGAGGTGAGCAATACGCTGAGGTCAACATAATCCCCAGGGTTTGCTTTGGTGGAGGAGGTGCAACAGTCTGGGCAGGCATCACCAGTCAGCGCAAAATAGATTTGGTTATTGTACATGGCTCAGTCACTGCACGTTCTTACCTCAGAGACATCATAGAACCTATCATCATCCCCCAATTCCGCCAGCACACCCCCAGCTTTGTGTTCATGGATGATAATGATCCACCACATCGTGGCAGAATTGTCACAGCTCGACTTCAGGAAGTTGGAGTGCCTCATATGGTGTTGCCATCAATGTCCCCTGACCTGAACCCCATGGAGCACGTCTGGGACCAGCTGAAGCAGAGACTGGATGATCGTACCCCACCCCCACGTGACCTGGCAGAACTGCGTGTGGCACTTGTGGAAGAGTGGAATGCATTGCCTCAGAACAACATCATGCAGCTAGTGAGGAGCATGAGACATCGCTGTCAAGCTGTCATTGCGGCAAATGTTGGAAACACCCGTTACTGACATTGTCAGTTTTTATTTGGGGCTATCCTTGTTATTGTCAAAATTTTTGGGGTAATAAATATTAAACTAATGAAAATGGTGTTTCTTCTCATACATTATTAGTAATATGAAGGGGAACTTTTCCTTATTTCATTAAAATTCAGAGCAAATAGGAAAAGCACTCATGTAAATAATATCCTTAACAGGTATGTGACTGAATTTAATGAGTACATACCAGTGAATATGTAAATATGGTTAGAAAAATGTCTTGGTGTGAGTTTTGCTCCAATAAGAGTCAACCGCTTTGCGTATGTATAAATAACATATAAATCTCCTAAAGGGGATATCTGGCTGATGCTCTTATCCAGAGCACATTGCAAACATTAGTTATATTAAACTGCAAACTACCATATTTGTCATTTGTACACTTACACACAGTAGGGGTGCATGTGATTTTCTTTTTTTGTGCAGAGACTCAGCACAAATAGACATTAAAAAAAGTTCTTTGCATAGTGTAGAAAGGAGATGAATGATAAAGTCGTAAAGTACAGTGTGCTTTCTGTAAGGGGCATAAAATCCATTAACTGTATTTTACAGCACAAAGATAGTCTACGATATTTCATCTCACTGTTTATATGTATATGGCTGAGATGACAAAGCTTTACTTACTTACTATTGCACATTTCTATTACACAGATCTTTATTGTAATGTTTTTTTGCATTTTTTCTGTATCATTTTTATTACCTTAGGGTCAGCCTTTTCCAATTTCTCTTTATTTCCAAACTTCATGTCTGATTTAGAGGCATGTACTTGTATAACTAACAAAAAATGCTGATCAACAAGGATTACAGCCAACTAGGGAGAATTAAACCTGATGATCCTATTGAATCATATTGTTTGAAACAAGTGCATTAAGAATGTCGTGCACTCTTTCTACACTGTTCATTTATGAATACAAATAAAATCCACCATAATGTGTTAAGGCCCTAATTTAACCCAACCACTTCCACTTGGCAAAACACATGTCATGGTAATGAATTTACTTTACTGTCATTTACATTTTCTATTCCCATTCAGTGATTTATGTTTTAGTCACAGAACATTAGCCTTTTGACTTTAGTACAATAGTAGACACGCCATTGTGTCTTGGCTGATTGAGCCCAGCTGGGTGTAAGGACAAATTTATACGTTTGATTTTAAGCTGAGTCACTCCTTCATGCTCACTGTAAGGTTTTCCCACTTGCAGTGAGTCTGAGTGAGGCCGATGCAAGCAATGCCAGTAAGCTGTAGAATAAGGTGTCTAAAAATAAAACAGATGGGAAAATATTTTTTCTGATTTATAGTGATACAAAGTTTTTAGTGTTACAGCAGGTAATGTTAACTAACTTACAGCAGTAATAAAGTTTCTATCGTAGGTCATGTCCTTTAATAGTTCTTTCTTTCACTGGAGGCAGTGAAAGAAAGTAAACTAGACCTAAATGCTTTGTAAAGTAATTGGCTGAATTGGCTGAAAACTCCCTAACCACTAGTCCCCCAGCTGCCCATTGTAATGTAATACATTTGCCATTACCACTTGGTACTCTCCTCTGATTCTTGCACTGTCTTGTGTGTGGCCTCGTATTGTTAGTGTATTTGGATGAAATCGTGTGACAAATGACTGTAATATATTCTCTTATCTTTATCAATATATTAACGGGGAAAAAAACCTCGGGTACATACCCTCTTAACTTTTTCCTTACTTGTGTTTTAACCTGACTTTTTTCTTTCTGACAGGGTTTGTTAAGGCGTGTAACTAACTTGGTTAAAACAGATGTGGTATATTAATGGACTGATGTACATCGCTCTGGATAAAAGCTATGGCAAGCCGTTTTAACATTTAATTGCCAGAGTGGAAATGTACATCAGATATCCGTAATCCAGTTATTCCCAGTCAAAATAAACATTTCAGATATCCAAAACAACGTTATTCCTGTCTACAGTGAACATTACAGATATCTCAAACGTCATTCTTCCTAGTACAAATGATGTCACTTTCACCCATTCATGTCTATTGGGTTTTCACTTTTAGAGATCCAAAACGACATTCTTCCTATCTACACTGAACGTTACACATAGCTGAAATACAATTCTTACTAGGACACACTTTCGTTTCAGATCTCTTCAGTACAGTTGTTACTAGTCATAATTACATTATAGATATCTGAAGAGTCTTTTTAAGTTTTTGATATCCGAAATATCCTCTGCTAAATGCCGTAAACGTAAACCTAATGTATTTGCACTTTGTATCAGGGAAAGTGCTGTCAGGCCTGCCTAGACCCGCTACCTCTGAGTGATCTAGGCTGTAGGCTGTATGGAGTGCACTAAGTAGGGAGGATGGAGAGAAGTAGTACGGCCCCTCCTGCTCTCTCCGGAAGGGAGGGCCGTGGTGTGCCACGTTGATGGAGGCCAGTGGGGACGTGGAACTGTTCCGGTGTGTTTGTGCGACCGGGCCAGCCGCTAACTGTGATCACACGGCTTCCACAGCCAAAGAGGCTTTTAAGGTGGCGATTAAAGTTCCACTCCATTTCTCACGGCTTGGATGAGCTTGTGCATGCTTGTCCTGAGTGCTAAGAGGGAAGGTAAGCACTTTTTCAAAAGCTTTTTGGAGCTCCTTTAGCTTATGGGCTACATATGAAGCGTCGTGCGGAGGAAAATAAAGCCGTAATTGTCATTTAATGTATTATTTTAACACCACTGTGGGGCTCTGACCATCGAGACCGGGACCCCTCTGTTGTGATAAGTGTGTTTGCAGTTGTGCTGCAGTAACCTGGCCAGACTGCAGTCCAGTCCAGTCTAGTCTAGAAGCCCTAAGCCCATTTAACCATAATGGCCTCGTACTTTGCTCTGAATGTATGCCACAGCGTGCTGTGCATTATGTCAAGCCTCCCGATCTTTCATTCATTTGAGGTGTGTTGCAGCTCTTCCATATGTACCAATTCACAGGCCTGAGATGGTCCACGTCACTTGCTTTTGTGCCACCAAAGAGTTGCCAGATGTTGAAAGTTTTCCTGCTAAACCACTGGTTGATGTGTCTCAGAAGGTGTAGACCATAGGCCACGTAATCTTCTGGATGGTCTTCTTCAGTTTGACCAGGTTTACTCTGAAGCCCACCATTTCAGCCTCACACTGAAGCCAGAACTGGGCCACCAGAGCGTTCATAATCCAGTCTGTCATCAAAACATGTTCATACCCTCTCAAGTATGCTAGGCCTGTTATAAAGAAGCCCAGCGGACATTCTTACTGTAGGCAAGCATGGCCTTAAAGGGAATGTTCACAGGTTCTGAGTGATTCTGAGGGGTTTTAATGTGTTAAAGGTAGTTAAAACCTGCCCACTCCGATAGATGTTTGTCATTTCGACCATATACACAGTGGACAGTGAAATGAAACAAAGTTCCTTCAGGACAGCAAAGTGTCTCCAGTATCATGGTGCAAAAACAAAAAAAGAGCTGGAGCAGACTAGACAGAGCATGCAAAAAAACCCCACACAAACGCAACAGGATAAAAACATATAGTGCAGTCACCAGAAGCAGTAACAGCACTAGTGTGAGTGAATACAGGATAGTGTCATGCTGTATTCTAGCAGCACAGTTTAAATATGCAAGAGGAAAGGAATGGAAAGATGCAAAGATTGAGGTAGACCGCAATAAGTAGGCAGGGAGTAAGATTTCTTTGTTGATGGCAGAGGAGTTCCGTGTGCCTGTGATGTACACTTAATTATATAATTCTGTACAGATTTAAGAGTCTGTTGGGAACGAGTGCTGATTTAGTCTGGGGGGGGAGGAACTGTTGCCCAACCTGGCAGTGAAGGCCCGGATGCTGCGACACCTTGTGCCAAACATGAGGAGGGAGAAGATGCTGGAGGCATGATCCTCTGTAGGGTCCTGCAATCTGATTCGACACAATTTCCATGCCATGCCAGGATGCTGCTACAGAGAATACACTCTCTTGTCCCTCTGTAGAATGTTTTGTGAATTGGTGGGAGGTGCAGTCTCCTCAGTGTCCGCATGAGGTAGAGATACTGCTGGTAATGGGAGCCAGAGGTTGCCTGTTTACACTCCATAGATTGAATTATGCAGAACGTTTGAACAGTCAATTTACTTCCCCTTTAACAGATTTGTAGTGTAAACTAGATCCTGCTTTTGTGGTATCATGTTAATGACCTCCTCTAGTATGTTTTACAAACTCAACGAGTGTCTATTATAAGGAATGACACTTTTTTTATTGTATGTGAGGATTCTTGCACCTCATAGTATTGGTCATTAACACCACTGTGGTGGGCTTTTTGTTGTAGGATGAAGCTAAAAGAGATAAACCGCACTGCCATCCAGGCTTGGAGCCCGACACGGCACCACCCCATCTACCTGGCAGCAGGTAACTCGTGCACCAAGACAAACCCTTTTTTACTGCAGCCTCTGAACTGATTGTTTAATACTGATTTGTATATAATACTTAACCACATGGTACTGATTAATACTGAACTATAAAGAGTTGTGGACAAAGATCTTTGTTTTTCTTGTATCCTGAAATTGTGAGCTCCCTGCTTTACTGGTGTGGCCTAAGCCCATTTTAGTCCTGTCCTTGTGGATAAAAGTAAATGCTCTTCACCTGCTGTTCTCTACTTCTGTTCAGGAACCTCAGCTCAGCAGCTGGATGCTACTTTTAGCACCAATGCCTCGCTGGAGATCTTTGAACTGGATCTGGCCGAGCCCACTTTGGCCATGAAGTCTTGTGGTGCTTTCACCTCACCTCACAGGTCTGTCACTTCCGTCGTTGTCTGAACATCAGAACAATACCACATTTGAGTTTTGCTTAGGGAGCGTGTAGCCCTCATAAGAATACTTTACAGAGCTGACTCGACTATGTCTTTCATGTATTTATGGCCAGCTTATTTCTTCACAATGGGTCAAACCAAATTTTTTAGCAGCAAATCATCACTAATACAGTTATACACTAATACTACACTTATTTTATTTTGTTGTGAGATTTTGTTATTTTGGGGTTTTTTTGTTATTTTTGGTTGCACTATTGTTGTCTTTAATAAAAAAAAAAACATCTTGCCTTTATCTTTATACTTTTTGTTGCACTGAGCATTCTCATGACAAAAGAATTTCCATCGGGACAAATGAAGTTCTTTCTTATCTTATCTTAATAGTGAAGCTCTATTGGATTTGTGGATAGTTCCTAGCTTAGGTCCAATCTACAACCAGTAAACTGTCCAATGGTTTTAAAGTCCCTGTGTCTCAGTGCTGGTGATTGACGGGTCACTAAACTGTTAAGTGTATTAAGAGATTTGCTCTGGAATCGTCCTCTTCTGGATTGGGAGCATTACAGGCCTTCCAGTGTTTCTTTTCTGATTTCTCTCATTGACTTCAAGAAAGGAGTATTGATTTAGCTTATTATAACGGAAACAAAATAAATGAAGAATAATAATAGAATAGAATCTTCTTGTTTTTCTCTCCAGATACCACAAACTGGTTTGGGGTTCTCATGGGATTGATGAGGAGGGTCTTCCCTCCGGCGTGCTCATTGCAGGAGGAGAGACAGGAAACATCATTCTCTATGACCCCTCTAAGATCATTGCAGGTGACAGTGAAGTGGTCATTACCCAGAGTGATAAACACACGGGGCCTGTTCGAGCTCTCGATGTCAACTCTTTTCAGGTAACGTCCAAGCCTGTTTCTCCTCCTTGCAGTCACCACAAACATGACATTCTGTACATCACTGCTGTTTTGTTTGTTACACCATGAAAAGTCACCAGCTGTCCTTCACATTCTGTGACTATCACATGAAAAATGGACGAAGAGAAATGGTCCAGAATTACTCGAAATAAAGTCTTTTTATATTAACATTGAGATGCCAGGACTCAAAAATACTGTTTTTATTTTTAGGGGAACCTGGTCGCCTCAGGTGGTAACGAGTCAGAAATTTACATCTGGGATTTGAACAGTTTCAGCTCCCCGATGACTCCAGGACCCAAAACACAGGTAATGATGCTTTATTGAACTCAACTGTGTGGATCTGGAATGTTCTTTCTTTCTATCCAATCACAGATTTAGTTGAAATATTCTGGGTACAGTAAAGGCAAGTTAAAGTCTTTTGCTTGTTGAAGTAGTTCATCGCTGTCTTTGATTGTTTGGATTACTGTCTTTCAGCCTTTTTTTCCAGTGTCTTTACTGACTGTGAGAGATTATCTTCTTGAATTAATATTATGTAGACTGGTTTTACTTTAACATTTTTTTGTGCAAATGGTTGCCAGACAGTCTTATATCTTAAGAGATCCACTTCTCTGCTTTTTCTTTTTCTTTTGGTTTTTTTTTCTCTCTTTTCATATGTCCCATTTTTCTGTCCATCTTAGTCGTCTCCAGTTCCATCCACTACTCAAAGCAAATGATGTAACCTGTGTATGTGGCTTTGTTGGTTGAGATATTTCTTGGTAGTTATTTCAGTTGTGTTTATTGCTGTTTTCGTGTGTCAGCCTCTGGAGGACATTAGCTGTGTGGCGTGGAACTGCCAGGTGCAGCACATTCTTGCTTCTGCCAGTCCCAGCGGGAGGGCATCCATCTGGGACCTGAGGAAGAATGACCTCATCATCAAAGTCAGCGACCACAGCAACAGGGTCTGTCAGCTCTCTGTCTGATTTTCTGAAGTTCAAAATTTGTTCCATACCTAATGGTGCATGGCACATTTTCACAAATTTGTGATTAATGAGAAATATTCAAACTGCACACTTAGATGCATTGTTCTGGCCTGGCATGGAACCCGGAGGTGGCAACTCAGCTGGCGTTAGCCTCTGAGGATGACCGCATGCCCGTCATCCAAATGTGGGACCTGCGCTTTGCCACGTCTCCGCTCAAAGTCCTAGAGAACCACACGAGGTATAAAGAATGTGAAATATTATTTGAACTGTTTTGAGGCAAAAATCTGTCAAAGCAACATGTGGATGTTCTGACAGCCTGTGTGTAACTACAGTACGTGACTATGAGAGAAATGCCTCCGTTTTGTGGTTTCTTATTCCGGATGACTTACTGCGTAGTGCAAAAGTGGCAAACTGTGTTCTTGTCAGCCACAGCACTGCAGACTTCAGCATTCCCCTTCTCTGAACACACCTGATTCCGTTCATCGAGTGATTAGCAAGGCCTTCGTGTTCTGAATGGAGGATTTTAGAAGTGGGAAAACGCTGATTTCTGCAGAGCTGTGGTCTAGAAGAAACCCACTTTGATGTTTCTGGTTATAGAGTGCATTTCAAGCACTGTTTGTGCAGGGGTGTGTGTGTATGTATTTTTCTTCGTCAGGATCAAATATCCTCATAGTAATAGCAGTACTGAAGTAATGGCAGTATAGAAGTGAGGACATTTACTGCCCCACACAAGGAAACATAATATTTTCATCACTTTTTTAGGTTAAATTAATAGAGCCTAAAGTTTGCCTTTTGGTTAGAGTTAGGTTTAAGTGTATTATCAGTGCAATATTTGTTTTATGTATATGCAAATGTATTAATACCTGTGTGTGTCTGTGTGTGATAAATACTTTATCAGAGGTGTTCTGGCCATTGCTTGGAGTCTGGCTGACCCGGAGTTGTTGCTGAGCTGTGGGAAAGACAATCGTATTCTCTGCTGGAACCCCAACACTGCTGAGGTTCGAGACTTTCAAACACAGTGTAGAATTAGCCACGCATCAGAACCGACACTGACTCTCTTAGAACATTTAAACATCTGTCTCTGACATAGTTCTGCATCATTGTAAACATTGCTGAAACTATGTAGTACTTCTTTTTATATACAGTACCAATCAAAAGTTTTGAGTCACTTCATGTTTAGTCATGTAAATTCAGAACTTAGTTGCTATGTTTTCATGTGAAAGATTTTTACAAAAAATATATTTTTAGATGTCTAACAGGCATCGGTCATTACTGTCAGTGGTTATTGAAAAATATCTGTAATAGCTGAAATGATGGGGAAACACCAGAAATGTAAATACACTGTATAAGTATTGTGAATGTAAAATTTTGCAGTTACATAAATGTAGTGTGTGTGACTGGTGGAAAATTCATTATAATAGGAATAAATAAACCACATTTCCTCATGTTGTGGTATGGGAACATCAGGGAAGCCAAAAGTACATTAATTTAGTGATGGAACAGGATGAAACCAAACAAAAAGATTTTTAGTGCTAAATTCAAAATTTTCTATGGAAACGTAGCTGCTTTTAAACAGCAATGTATTTTAAACAGCAATTTATGTCACGTATTTTGGAAGCAAGAATAAATATTTGCTTAGTAATTTGTGAGTAATGTTAGTAATTTTGTCATTTTCATTTGTCATTTAAAAAAAAAAACCTGTTGCATGGGACTAGCACAATCTGAAAGTGTTTTCTAAAATTATTCTGCCTCCAAAAAGCTTGTCATTACAGAAAACATTTGATGGAATTTATAGTATCTTAAAGCTGTCTTAAAGTTTTTATTTTTTCTACTTGGGCCCAGTTTCGTGTTGTGTTCTCAATACTGTAAAATCTTTTGACAAGGTTCTGTACGAGCTGCCCACCAGCTCTCAGTGGTGCTTTGATATCCAGTGGTGCCCCAGAAACCCTGCTGTCCTGTCCGCTGCTTCCTTTGATGGACGTATCAGCATCTACTCCATCATGGGAGGAAGTAACGATGCAGTCAACAGCGCTCAGGCTGATCAGGTACTGGACAAGGCTTTTACTGTTAGAAACGCATACAGAAGAGAGTATTTAGCCAGTGTCCCCATTTTCCTGCGGTTATGTACACATTTTCATACAAGTGAATGTCGTGGGCCTTGACAGATAAGTTCTTCATTTGGCAACATGGATCCGTTCGGCACAGGCCAGGCGTTGCCTCCGTTGCAGCTGCCTCAATCCACCAATGCCAACAGTACCATCATACCACTGAAGAAACCACCCAAGTGGATCCTCAGACCTGTGGGAGCTTCCTTTGCTGTAAGTTTCACCCTACTTCGCTATTCAGAACTGATTTTTTTTTCTTCCTGAATTAGAAATATTAATTTAAGCTGATATTATGTTCATATTCTGTCTTGCCAGTTTGGTGGTAAACTCATTTCTTGGGAGAACATCAAAGCACCACCACAGCAGCCGCAGCAACAACAGCAGCCTGTGCCCCGTGTTGTCCATGTCAGCCAGGTTGTCACAGAAACAGACTTCCTGAACCGTTCGAACCAACTACAGGCCACCCTCAATGCAGGAACCTTTGTAGATTTCTGCCGGACAAAAATTGAAGCTTCCCAGAATGAGTTTGAGAAGACAGTTTGGGGTTTTCTCAAGGTAAGTCTTTAATAATTAAATTATGGCAATGATATAGCTAAGGCAGGGTTTTCAGATAGAATTACACTGTAGATGGTAGGTAAGTGGTAGGTTGAATTGTCTTTGGCTGCATTGCAGGAAAATTGATTACAAACCACATGTTATCCTCAGGTCCACTTTGAAGATGATACTCGGGGCAAATACTTGGAACTTCTTGGGTACAAAAAGGAGGAACTTGCAATAAAGGTGATTCTTATGCGTGTGTGTGTGTGCATGTATGTATATAATGTGTGTGTATGTACGTATTTGTATTTATTTACATAACATAATAAAGATATAATTTAAATTGTGCATATAAGTTACAAAGGTTTAAAGCCTGGCCCTTATCTACATGCAGTTTAAATTCCAGGTCCTAGAACATGTTGTTTTATGTGGTTTTCAGATTGCATCAGCACTAGAAGGGAGAGACGACAGATCAGATGAGTCCAAGGAGGTAAGGATGTTCACACAGATACTTATGAGTTTTTCCTGCAAAATGACTTGCATAAAATGTATAACTTTTGATCTGCTGGTCAGAATCTGTTTAGTTTGATAAATATTGCATTTAATTCCAGATCTTCCTGGTGAAGTTTAGTGGTTATAAGTTAGGGAGGCGGAATTGTATTTCATTGACTTATTAAAGAGACGTGGTTAGACTGCAGTGGCTACCTCTTTTCTTTTTCCTGTTTTTAGTTTCACTTTAGAGGAAGAAGTGAAAGTATTTCTATAGCCAAAAAGGAACTTACTGACACCTTTGCCCTAAAGTAAATCCAAATTCTATTTAGAAATGGTCTTTTTTCAAATGTTTTCATTTGATATTATATTTGGTCATATTTTATTTTACAATTGATAGTTAATAGATTTTTATTATTGTTCAGTTATTTCTTTCCACCAATCTACTTCCACCAAATTCCTGCATTAGAGTTTCTGCTAATTACATAAATCAGCAATGGGGGGGGAACTTGAATCTTTTTTTCAGTTGCTGAGTGAGCCGCCTTCAGTTTGTTCTTCATCATTTTTAACCCATCATAGATTATCAGTTACGTTTAATTCAAAAATCTTTTGGCCATGATTGGTCCTGTTTTTTGGCCATTTTGATTGCTGCAAAAGCATGAACCAATGTGTCTTCAGGGGAAACCTCATCGATCATTTGCATGCTTGTGTTGGCATTTCATGTCATTGGAATCATTTGTTGTAATCATTTTTATTTGCCGAATCTTGTCTGAATGTCCGCACTTCTCATCTCTACCTCTGGTGTGCATGTGTAGCCTTCATCCACTCCTCCGCTCCACCATGCTTCTACACCCACTTGTGATCCTACTCCCAGGCCAGAAATTGCTCAATTGCCTCAAAAGCCTGAGCCTCCTGCTGTTACCCAGCTTGGACATCCTCACATGTTGCATGGGGAGCTTTCAGACCAGCTGCTGGAAGCTGTAAAAGATCCATTGCTTGATCTCATGATTGATACTAGTGCCGATCATGTTCAAGACACCAGAGCTGAAACTGAACCTTCCCTTCCATCTTCAATTGATCTTGCACACACTTTTAGCCTGGCACCTCCTGCTGAACCATTCATGTCTCAGGATCAGCAAGAGTCTATGGCTCTGTTTGCACCTTCCAGAGCTGTACAGCAGTCAGAGCGTTGTCTCACTTCTCCAGATCTAGAGACTTTACCTCAGTCTACACTGGTTCCACAAGTTTCTGAGGCAAGTGTAGCCACTTCAGTTGACCTTCAGCTGTTTGCACCAGCTTTAACATGTAACAGTGAACACATGGTGGTCATGTCGTGCAACCATGATGACCTTTCCGAATTGCCACCTATTGTAGAACCTCTTGTTGACCAGCCACAGTCCATACCACCCATTGACCATCAAGAATCTGTGCCAATGCTGTCTCCTCCCATTGATCTACAGCAATCTCTTCCCACTGCTGTTCTCACACATCAGGCTGACCTTCAGCCAGTGTTTGCAACTCCTGTATCCCTGCAACCTGTACCAAGCCTCTTACCTCAACTTGACCCACAGGCTGTTTCCAAGTTTGCACCTCCCATTGTCGCTCAACAGCCCGTGCCAGAAACGAGCTTGACTCCCACAGTTGAGTCAGGAACTACACCCAAGAGCGACCTTGCGCCTCCTGTTAACGGTGAGCCGGAACCTGAGCTGGAGCTGAGCGCTGTACCTTTGGATGAAGAGGAGTCTGGAAATGTGGCCCTAGCTGCTGACAGACCTGAAGAGGAGGCAGCACTGGAGGAGGTACCTTCACCCTGCCTGCCGTAGTCCAGTCTCCGCAGCATCCCTGTGTGATGGCATTGAAGTGCCTTCTTTTGTTAGTCTTCACCCATCACCCAACCTTGACTGCTCCTTTTCTGTTTGGTTTAAATTATTAAGATCTCATCTGAGACATTAGAGTCTCACACAGGAATGCTGATAACATGGTGGCTGTGAGGTAGCTCCTGATAGACAACTTACATAGCATTATTTCCTGCTTTTAATTTACTTTTTTCCCCACCTGCTAGTTTTTGTAGGATTAACTACTGTTTGGGAGGGAGACCTTGTAGAGCATAATGCATGAACATTGGTGGAGGTGTTTTGGACCAGCAAAGGCACTGAAGTGTTCTTGTGAACTGTTCAGTGAAACACGTTGGATTTAGATGAATGCTGAATCCAAAGATTTATCAATGGGAAAAGTTGACAGTCCCTAGAATAAGGTGATTCTGTCTTTAATTTTAGGCATGTTTCTCATGTGAGTGAACATTGTTGGTTGTATTGAGTGTGACTGTCATATAGGGGGGAATGTTTGTTCCAGCATTATTGTAAACCAGCATTTTTATATTGTTGAGTCTTTTTAAAACGGTCAGAAGTTAATGGCAAAAATCAGGGAGAAAACGCAATATGCAAAGGTTGTTCAAGGTGTTTTTTGGACTCTCAGTGACACTTCTACTCTGTAACTAGGAGGAGGAGGAGAATGGACTCGCGGCTGAGGAGACTCTTGAATCTGAAGAAACTCCAAATCTTGAGGAGATCCCAGTTGTTGAAGATGAACCTGTTGCTGATAAGTTCCCTATACTTGAAGAGACCCAGTCTGCAGCCTCAGAAACCGTTAACGTCAAAGTCAGCCAAGGCAAGTGATTTGTATTGAAAACTCAAGATTTGTGCTGCTTGGTAGAACAGCAACAGAAAAAAATGTTGTGCGCTCCTCATGGCTTATGCTTCTGATTGTTCTAAACACATCCCGTGGTCTTACTACTTTTGATGTTTTTTTCTACTGTAGACATAGACAGGCTGATCACCCAAGCGCTACTTATTGGGGACTTTGAGGCTGCGGTTAACCTCTGTCTCCATGACAACCGAATGGCAGACAGCATTATCCTGGCCATTGCTGGTGGACCAGAGCTGCTTGAGAAAACTCAGAAAAAATATTTGGCCAAGACTCAAAGCAAGGTTGGCAAGGTGAGGCCATGTAGTACTATAAAAGTAAAGCATTTGTTTCTAAAAATAAAGCATTTTTTTCCTAAAAATAAAGCATTTTTTTGTACAAGACTGACCATGAATGGACATATTAGAGCCTAATGGTGCTGCGTCATATACCGTTTGCTTTTCAACCTGTAGCTCATCAGTGCTGTGGTGATGAAAGACTGGCAGGATATTCTGGAGACCTGTGATCTCCACAACTGGAAGGAGGCTCTGGCTGCAGTTATGACTTATGCCAAGCCTGAGGAGTTCTCCTCCCTCTGTGGTGAGTGAAGAGGATGGATTTTCCCAGCCTAAATACAAAACAAACACCTCATTCTTTATATGCTTATTTATGGTGTTATTTTTAATTTAGCCTGAAGCCATAGTCCACAAAAAGTGTTTTCCCTTGATCACAAATGTAGTTCTCTCAATAATTAAGTAATCTCAAATATACTTTATGTGGTTACTGGCTCTGTTCAACTTATTGTTGTGCTTTAAAATAGAGATGTGAATAAAAACTGTAGATGTCAGTTTGCCTAGTATTGCTTTTTGGCAATTTGCCTTATAGTTGTAATGCAAAGCTAATGAAGCGAACTTTGGGCCCAAGACATTGTGGTAAGGGGAAAATAGTGTTTTGTCAACAAGCTATAAATTGAAATGCCTTCTTTTACATTTGTGGGTTTACTGAGCTAGTGTGTGTGTTTAGGGCTGCTGGGTTCCAGGCTGGAGGCTGCTGAGGACTTGGAGCTGCAGGCCCAGGCCTGTCTGTGTTACATCTGTGCAGGGAGCATGGAGCAGTTAGTGTCTTGCTGGTCCAAAGCACAGGATTCCAGCAGCCCTCTGTCACTGCAGGTGAGACTTCTTTACTACAGATTCCTCCTTAAAGTTTTTTTAACAGGCAGTCTTTTCCACAGCTGCTGTTATAACACCACCAATCCAAAGATTTCAAGGAAAAGCAGAAATACTTCAAACACCCAGCCTTGTTAACATCTCACATGGGCAATGGAAACTCGCTATGACCAATCCTTTTCACTGATTGTTAGTAATTCCTCTTCCTCCCTAGCACATGCCTACACCACCTGCAGAGTTTCGCTTTCATGAAGTGAGGTAAAGTGGCCCCTTATAGTTACGTGTGAACACATCACAGCACAGCACACAGTGTGAACAATGTGAAATTCTTTGACTGCATTTAATCCATTCACCAAGTTGAAGCAGGGGGCTGCCACCAGTTAGGGTGTCCGGGGAGCAGTGTTTGTGGGGACGGTACCTTGCTCAAGGGTACCTCAGTGACGACAATAACAGTTCTGGGATTTGAACCTACTACCTGCTGATTGCAGGGCCAACACCCAACCACTAGGCCACCAGCTGCCCCTAAGTATCGATAGTTGGGTAGTTTATCGCTCAGCGTCGTTTTTGCAATTACATTGGCTTCACTACATATATATAGATCTCCCTTGGCATCCCTTGTGTGTCTGCACTCTGAGTAAGCTGACGTATGACCATTTCTCTTTTGCTTGTAGGACCTGGTCGAGAAGGTGGTGGTGCTGCGGCAGGCTGTGGAGAGAACTCAGGGGGGCGTGGCCCCGGCTGTGGGTGCTCTGCTGGCAGAGAAGATGAGTCAGTATGCCAATCTGTTGGCCTCTCAGGGAAGCCTGCAGACTGCTGTCTCGTACCTGCCCACCAACACTGAACAGGCATGCACAACTCAATTCTGCTCTATTATTATTATTATTATTATTATTATTATTATGTCAACTTTAATAGGCCTGAAGAATGAAAACCATTATTTTTTTTTATTAATAAGTAATGAACAAAATACACATGATCATAATGTCTTTTATAATTCAATCAGTTTGCCAACAGCCAACAGCTTTTGTTTGCTGTCACATTTTCTATCTCCGATAGACATGGTCAAAATGTTTGTTCTCTGTTGATAATCATTCCTTACATTATTTACACTCAATAATATGCTTTTGACATGTGTAAGCATATTACTGTCCAACATCTGTTACAACATACAAAAACAGACCTTTAGAATATGAATGTGTGTACAGTAGCACAAACCAAGTGGATGATGCAAACAAAAAAAGAACCTACTTGTGCATTTGGCTCAACTCGTACAGCCCAGCTGGCTGTGTGGCTTACTAGCTCGTTTGGCAGACACCACCTATTTTAGAATTATTTTCCTTGTTTTCATGTCTGTATCATGCCAAATGTGTGTTACTGGTCTTGGCAGTACTAGTGTTTTCGAATTCAGCTTGGATATGTTTCCTCAGATTGCTCTTTCTGGCACCGCTCTGACCTTTGAAAACATGAGTAATATGAGCTTTGTGGAAACTGCCACTGAGGTCCTCTATAGCTGTTTTCACCTAGTGTGTTTATGGATGTTGTTGTCCTGTTTGTTTCTGTTTATTCCTCGTGGTGTAGGTTGCAGTGCAGCTTTTGCGGGAGCGTCTCAGCCGAGCTCTGGGTCAGCAGGCTGCAGCCCCAACGGCTCCCTCAGCGCTCCTGCAGAACAGACAGGCAGCAGCGCCTGCAGCCGTGCCTCCACAGGCCTATGCTCCAGTCCAACCTCAACCTCAACAACTGCCCCCTCAGCCTACACCTGCTGCCCCACCGCAACAGTATTACCAGCAGGTATTGATCTCTCTCTAACACACACAAACAAAAACACATCATACACACACAGCAGGTGGACAGCGAATGTCTTTTAATAGATATTATATAAAAAATTTTTTTTAACTTGAAAGAAAGGATGCCATCTCAAAAATGTTCCTTCACAAAAAAAAAGTTCTAATTCAAAGGGGGAACTTGGACATTTTTTGGACGTTTGAAGGCACTTTTAACAACTTAATAGGAAATTCTGTCCACTCAGTGGTCATCCTAGCATTGCCCCAGGGAAATTATTTCCAGCCATATGAGACCATTCTGCTCGAACAAGGACAGCCCTATAAATCAAAAACTGGTGAAGGGTGGCTTTTAAATGGCTCTTTGTAAGACTTTTGAAATAACAGTGGTATGTTAAGTCATGAGCTATCCTTTTTGTATTTTAATCAGTGAGCTGCTCTCTCCTTTTATGATGTATCTGTTTGCATAAGTAAAATTATACCTACTAGTAAATGGGAAATATTTGTCCGCCTTGCTCCTTAACTCTGTAGAAGCAGGGATTTCATATTTCCTCATTGGAAAGCATTTGTAGTCTTACATGTGAAATTGAATGTACAATACAGCAGTTATTGATTATGCCCTCTTGAGTGACCCTTAGTTGTAATAATCACACACAGGCACACGCATGCGCACAAAGTGTTTGGACAAAACTTTGTGAGGCTCTTGTGTAATTCAGTAAATACTAGATAAAGAATACAAACTGAGAATCACAGAGGGCAAACAGATACCGTGTCACCTTTTTTACATGATATCTCACTCTCACAGTTCTTAATCTGCATGCTTTTCACTGGGACATGGTGTATTCTTGAGAAATCTGGGTTCATTTCTTGACTTACTAACGAATTTAACAGCTTTATGCTGTTCAAGAACGAGTTAGCACATCCCATTATACGTCCTTCGGTGATCCTCTTCATGATTTACAGCATCCGCTAAAAACCCTTTTGATTTTCCCCTCCCCAAGTGTTCCTCCTCATCAGAAAGCAGCCGCAGTGTGTGGCCGTGTGTGAGTGTGTATGTGTCTCTATTGTATTCAGGGTAGGGCCGCTTCTACTGTCACTTCCTGGAGTAACCAAACCCCAACCGTTCTGCCCAGTGTCCCTCGTCCGCTAGCCCCAGCAAAAGACCTGCAGGTACAGAGCTGGGCCCATGACACACACACACACACACACACACACACACACACACTCTCCCAGGAAACTGGAGTCTCATAGAGGGTCATGCCAAGGAGATAGTAATGGTGCTTCTGTAAGCCCTTAAACACTCCATGCTGTTCTGTTCAGAGATGGCATGGTACCACGTTTTCTAGTTGTCAATACTCGTACCAATTTTAGTTTCTTTACAAAAAAAACTTTGAAGTAATAAACTGTTTTTAATAAAGCACTTCAGTTAAGATAACCACCTATGGCAGGGGTGTTCATCCTTTTTTAAATGGGAACATATAAATATATACTTAGTAATACTATTGATTCTATACGGGTATGTTTATTTATGGTGATAGAAAATGATTGGTCGTAAATACTGCACACTATTTGTGATGTGATGCTGTGTATTTTTCCTTGTGGCCTAGTAGGCACTTAAGTAAAGTGTTTTATTTTTTCTAAAGCTTGTTTTAAAGCTTAGTTGTCATAAACAAAAGTGGATTGTCAGTATCGATTCCTGTATTGGAAAAGGACAAAATGGTGCCATCTCTAAATAGAACTCTTATTCTTGTCATACCAGGTTCTTGTTGATATATTTGAACAATGCAGCGCATGAATTCTTGATAGCTGTCGAGTACGCATTTGACTGCACTTTTCGTGCAAAAAAAATCTGTTTAGTGTATCTTTTTTTATGCATTAGTGTATCTTTTTTATGTCTTATACACTAATGTCTTACAGTAACATGCACAAAAGCCCTTTGCCCTGTTTATACCTACCTGTGTCTTGGGTGATCTGATCACAAGAGACAACTAAAATGCATAACCCTTTACACCTGGCATTTTGAATGCGTCTCTGGTGACTGTGTCCATAGATCATTTACAGTGTCCTTCTACAACGACACTGAAACGTTCTCAGTTGTGTTCAGTTACCCAGACTTGCTTAACTCAGGTAGCAGATGATTTCCAAACAGTCTGGCAGTTATACATTTCCTGACAATGACATGGTTGATATGAACATTACTTGGGGACTATCAGGGGCCAATCAAGACACTTCAAAGTTCACACTACACTGTCTGGCGGTCAAAAGCCTCCCTGACCACCTAAGTGATCGGATTATGATACGGGTCACCCAAGATGCATGTTTATGCCAGGTGTGAACAGATAATGTTTTCCCAATCTCTTAAAGAAAATTCGCTTTTGTCTGTTCTGTACAATGGTTCGAGTCACAGAATGTATCTTTCCTCCTGCTCACACACTTCCCTTTTCTCCTGTGGTAACTCAAGGCCCTTAAACAGTCCAGAGGATGCATGATCTCACTAGTTATGTCCCGCATGTCTGCTTTTCTTCCATAAATGTCTGTATTGCTTTTTTTCTTCTGTTCACTCGCCTGATAGCGCTCGCTGCGTCCTCTTCCAGAACATCTTCTTCCATTGATTGTTGTCTGCTCTGTCTCCCCCTGCATGCTGAATACACCCTAGCATCTCACGTTATGCTGTATAAATATCCAGAGCAGCGATCAATACATCGCTAGTGGATCTTCTGGGTGGATCTTCTGGGTGCATGTGGTGAAAAGAGCAAACTGGAAGAAAACAAATACACTGATGCAAATCCATGCACTGTATCATTACAGCATATAAATAACTGTGCAAAAAGATGGAATTTCGTGAAACTGATTCCTCAGAATTGGAATTTGTAGTCTTTGTGCAATGGTGGGTATTAGAGCTGAACCCATGTTTATTTTTCAGATATGAAATTGCATTTATGGCATAAGTGTTGTAGTTAGCACTGTAGAATCAAATTTTCAATGTGTTGGTGTAACACCAAAGCTGCAAACATTTGGCTGGAAAGACAATGATATCAATCTTTTCAAGCAAATTAAACAAAAAGGTCACATTCATTTCCTCCTAACTTGATGTCTTGATTGTAGGTGAACTGATGCCAGCTATCTTTCGGGTCCCGTTCATGAAGAGCAAATAATTCAATGAATTAAATTATATTACATTCACCTCTACTGTCTCTTGCTTTCTGCCTCTATTTCTCTTTTTCTTTCTTTCTCTCTTGCTCTCTCACTCGCGCTCTCGCTCTCTCTCTCTCACACACTCTCGCTCGCTCTCCCCACACCTAAAATCTTTCTCTGTATTTATTTATTCTTTCTCTTTCACACATTCTCTTCTATCTCTCAATCTCTTCCTCTCTTGCTCTCTCTGTATCTGTATTCTTTCTTTCTGATCTATTTACTCTTTCTCTTTCATGCTTTCTCTTCTCTCTCTCTCTCTTTTATTTCTCTCCGTATCTGTTTACTGTCTCTGTCTGTCTGTCTCTCTCCCTCCCTCCCTGTCTTCTCTCTCTCCGTATCTATTTACTCTCTCTCTGACTGTCTCTCCCTGTCTGTTTTCTATCTCTCTGTATCTATTTACTCTCGCTATCTCTTTGTCTCTCTCTCTCTGTCTCTCTCTCAGACCGAGTCCACCCCAGGACCTTTCGGTTTGCAGTCTCCAGTGAGTTCGAGCCCCACTTCTGCCAATCCTTTCATGTACTCTCAGCAGTACCAGAGTAAGTTCAAACGAAGTGTTCTGTCTTTCTCTCACACACAAATGTACACTCATCCAGGGATCCTCAAACTTATTTTCAGCCTGTAATTCTTCTAATCCAAAACAGCAAACATTTCAGGATGTTTGGTTTGTGTTTAGTGTTTTGTTTTTTTTGTTTGTTTTGTTTTTTTAAACACTCTAGTTAATAGAGGTATATACCTCTGTAATGTGCAATGCCATTTTTAACATAGCTGTTGGCTTTGTGATAGTCCCTGCATGATGTAAAGGATAGTGAAGGAACTTTAATTATATGCTTAAGTGCTAGAGATGGGACGGTACAAAAACTGATTTCAATTACACTAATCTTCAAGGTTTCTGTATTATTGCTGTATTGTTAAATGTGTGTTGTTTTTTGTTTTTTTGTTGTTTTTTACATTTGATAAATTGAAACGGACATCAAAAACATTTTGAAAATCATTTTAAAATCATAACTATACTGATTTTTAAATCATGACTATACAGCCCACTAGGTTAGATTAACCAGTTCTCTTTAGTAAAACATGCAGGTGGTCCGCGTTGTAGAGTTACCGATGCCCTTTATTATATACTCAGCATGTGGATGTAATTTAGGATGAATATCGTCACATTGGCCACAATTATCGTTGTTTATAACACGAGAAATCGGTAAAGGCAGTAACCGTCCCATCCCTTCTAATACTAATTATTCTAGAGCTCCATTACATGTCTAAAGTAAACATCTTTGCATGTTTGTATTGGATGTAGGCTGCTGATCCAATGTGATGTGACTGTGATTTCCTTTCAGAACGTGACTAACTGCATTTGCCTGCTCTCTCTGTTGTCCCTGTAAACTCCAGCTTACCCCCAGGTCCAGCAGTTCACACCTGGTGCTGGGGGACCAGCTATTTATCAACCACTCCAGTACTCCTCTTCTACAGCTTCTCCTCTTCCACCTCCACCTTCGTCCTCTGCTCCTGCTCCCTTCTACCCCTCTCAGTTCATGCACCCTGCCTCATCTCAGCCTGCGCCTCCGGTCTTCTCCGGGCCTCCTCCTCCACTCGCAGCAGGCCAGCCGGCTTCTTCTGCGCCTCCTCCTCCATCTTTCTCCTCCAGCTCTTCCTTCTCTCCTCCTCCTTTCTCCTCCGGAGTGTCCTTCCAGCACGGCGGTCCGGGTTCTCCCACTGCCTATCTCCCACCTCCACCTACTGGAGCCTCAGGTACACAGGCTGAGCCCGCCCTCATCCCAGCCTCGCAGAGAACAGGTCTGCACCACAGTGCCATTTTTTTTTTAAAGCCCCCTCAACCTCAGACAGCCTCAGGCTGCCACTTTCAGTACAGCTTCTTTACTGGGTTTACATTTCACAGTTGGGTCATAGCAGATTTTACACAGGCTGTTGAGAGTCATTTATTGCCATGACAGGTATTCATTACCATTTAGAATTTTTAGGCATTTTTCAAACCCCGTTTCTGAGTGGATAGTGGATAGGAGTCTCTGCTAATACCAGCTTAACCATATTAGGAAAAAATCTCTCTCTCTCTCTCTCTCTCTCTCTCTCTCTCTATCTCTCTCTGTCTCTCTCTCTCTCTCTCTCTCTCTCTCTCTCTCTCTCTCTCTCTCTCTCTCTCTCTCTCTCTCTCT
>JBBPCX010000035.1:3705691-3724930 GCA_037974365.1 Hydrocynus forskahlii
TCTCTCTCTCTCTCTCTCTCTCTCTCTCTCTCTCTCTTTCTCTCTTTCGCTGCATTAGTCATCAACACCTGGCTGGCCCATTGCTAAAAGATATTCTCTCTGAGTCTCTGTGAGTCTGAGCAAAACAAATGACCAGGTCAGGTTGCACACTATGGGTCTGTTTCCCAGACAAGGACTAAGGCTGGTCCTGGACCACACAGTGTTCTGAATAGAAATTCTCAATTGAAAGGAAAATGTAGTCCACGTCAAGGCTTGATCTTGTCTACGTAACACCATAGTTTTGATGTGAAGTGCTGCAGTATTTTTAATCAGACTTCTTCAAATAACTTCTCTCTGTTTTTGCTTTAATGCGTGTTCAGAATATTAACATAGTGTTACACAGAATCTGTTTAGAGCATAGCACTCGAGGACATAAGGGGGAGCTCCAAGTACGGTTCTGTGAGCTTCACCTGTAGTTGGCACACAGGATGAAAGAACAAAACAGCTGCCTACAATATGGAAGATGAGAGAAAGGGTGTAGCAATAGGAGATTAATAGATGGATCATAACAATAATTTACCTACTCTTTTAATTCTTTTATTTAAAATTGAAGAAACTGCTGGTCTATGAGTGAAAAATGCTTTTGCCCATGTAAATAATTTTCCCTTATAGTCAGTCATTAACTTGGCCCATCAGTGTCTGCTGGTAATAGTGAGGCAAAGGTCTTTAAAGGAAGCTGTATAACCTTAGTGCTTCGTCATGCGAATTGCTGTCCAGTTTCTCTCATGTTGTAGACCTTTTTGACACATATCTGTACGATGAACGTCTCTAGAATGAACAGTGTGGTTCTCTCTTGTCTACAGGAGGATTCACCCAAGACATCTGGTTTTTGGAAGGTGAAATTCCACAGGGAGTTATACCGCAGCATAATTTAATGGACCATAATTGTCCTCTGCTAATTACTGTTAATAACGATTATTGAAATTAATGATGCCAAATTTACTACAAATCGTGTTTTAAAACTGATTTTTTTAATATTTCCACAGCATTTTTAGTGCAGGAAATCAGTTTATGGCTTCAATCTATGTATATAGATGTTGGCTTAAATCTGCGCGGTCTAGACCGTAAATCCATGGTAAAGCAGTTGCCCTAGATTCATCGTTGGCGAGTGCAGAAATCATTAGATGCTAAAGAATGATCAGCGCTATGCCTGTTGAGCAATCTAGGTCAGCTATTACCCTGATGAGAATGGAGCTGTGGGTGCATGATCAGTGGGTCAAGAGCCAGGCTATAGTGATTCCATTCTTAGAGCCCTGTGGAAGCACTCTCTCTCTCATACACTGTGACTTGCGTTTAAATTTAGCTTACAGTACATTAACCATTGCGTGATTAGTCTGATCCGTTTTCATGTCCAGGGATTGTCATTCAGGAATTAATATTGGAACAGGGACATGCAAAATCAATACAATCTGTAGTACTGTTACCACTTTACAATAACTGTCCCTCACCAAGGGTAAGTGTCACTTACTACACTTACAAAGCTTTTATAAATGTTTCATAATCAGGTTGTTAAGTAGGTTGGAAATGGTTTCTAAACCATTAGGTAGTTATTAACATGTTATAACAGTTGTTACACACTGATGCAGGCTCACAATTTGGCAAGATCTGGTGTTTTAATGGGCGGAGCATGTTAGCAAATACCTGAAGTTTAACATTCTACCTGAGAAAGAGACAAGATAAGCTCTGCAACTAACAAAATATGAGCTCTTGCCAAATACTAAGCCTGCATCAATGTATGACAACTATTATTTGTTTAACTGCTTAATAATGATTTGTTAACTGTCAACAACCTAACCATGAGTCATTTATAAGGGTAGTCTTATTGTAAAGTGTTACTGTGGTACTTTTCTAGAACTCTTCAGAAATTATTTACAGTGCTGTGCAGAAGTGCTTTGCACCTGCAAAATGATACATGAATTCATTAATCTGGAAGTAAGCATGTTTCTTCTGAAAAAAACACACTCTTGGTGTTGAAATAAATACTAATAAACGGTGTGTTTGTGAGTGTTTTAACCATTTCCTCAAATAAATGGTGCAGTTTTATGGCTGCCTAAGACTATCGCCCAGTGCTTTATATCATTGCTGTGATCAGTTTTAGATTATTCACTTGTTTTGATTAAGCTTAATTGTAATCACTGTCTGTCAGTGGACTGGAGTGATGCACTAATGAAATGCATGCATGCAATCAACACATGGAACACTGAAAGTCTTTGCCATCTGTAGATGACCTTAGCTGTGTTCTGTTCTGCCTCAGGACCCCAGAACGGCTGGAACGATCCACCTGCTCTCAGCAGAGGACCCAAGAAAAAGAAGGTGGGTTGGCGCAGACACTCTGTAAAGTTATTACCCTGCAAAGTTCCACTACGGGCCACAAGTTTGGAAGCGATATTAATGTTGCAATATTTAAACGTTTTTCCCAAGTGATAATGGACAGTGATACATTTCTTAACATAGTCAGACCCTTTTATTGTATGTATATAGATAGTTTACATCAAACTGATTTTTCAGCTGCTTAGCTCCTGGTGATTCTCATGCAGACTTATTTTGCAGCTTTAATAGTATCCAACCAGTTTCATCATTCAGATACTTCTGAAGCCAAGAGCTTCTTTAGATGTGCTCATATAAGGGTTTGTATCTGGTCAATTTAATGCACTGTTATCAACAAAGAGTGTGAAGGATTTTCCTATTGAATACATTAGGGACCACTGCAAAAATATATATATATATATATATTCCACGTGTTTGTTCTAGAGTGTTTGTAAATTCTGTTTTTCTGTTATTTAAAAAATATCTACCTTAATCTTTAGGTCCCAGAAAACTACACACCACCTGCTCCCATCACAGCTCCTATTATGGCTCCTCTGGGAGACCCGCAGCAGGCAGCCCCCATGCAGCCTCCCCAGCAGCAGCAGCAGCTCCCGGGTCATCCAGCTGGAGTTCCTGCCCCTTTCACTCCCATCCCGCAGCAGCAGCAGGCCCTGGGTATGGCTGTGAGAAACCCTGCCATGCCCAACATGACTGCAGAAGCCCCTGGGGCGCCAACTGGAGATGTCATACAGGTACCCAGAAAAATCCAAAAGAAACATTTGAATCTGCTCTGAATCGCTGTGGTGATAGAATGTTTTGGTTGTGTGTATCCAAATCCAAGTGAAACAGATTAGAAAACCAGATTAAAGTACGTGTGTGTGTGTAATCTGACTCTGAGTGTTTATACACCAAGCCAATGCAATCTCTGCCTGCGGAGAAGATCACGAAGAAGCCCATCCCTGAAGAGCATCTTATTCTGAAGACGACATTCGAGAGCCTGATCCAGAAGTGCTTGGTTGCTGCCACAGATCCAGTTAGTCAACTCAATTCTTAGACCGTTTGTCATAGTTAAAGCAAATAGAACTCAATCTGATTCAATCCCGATTTTCCTTTTCCCGGGGCCTAAGACTGATTGATTATTCATTCTTTCACTCTTGCTCGCTTGTCTAAACAAACACTTTGTCATCCCTCTAGCAAACCAAGAGGAAGTTGGATGATGCTAACAAGAGGATGGAATTCCTTTATGACAAACTGAGAGAGCAAACGGTGAGTATTTAATGGTGAAATCCAACTTATTCTCTGGGGGGAGGACTTCACAGGTGTCATGTAAATTTAAGGGTCAGGTTAATGTTCAAGCAGTATTTTGATTTCTGATGAGTGGAGCCAGCCTTGTCTATTACTTTAACAAAAAACAAAGGTCATATTCAAATTGTTGACCAAATGCTAATTCTGGGGTCTTAATATTTGTTTTTATCTTCTCCGATACTGTTTCCCCAGCTTTCTCCCGCCATTGTGAGTGGTCTCCACAACATGGCCCGCAGCATTGAGTCTCGCTCCTACACCGACGGCCTCAACATCCACACACACATCGTCAGCAACAGCAACTTCAGCGAGACCTCTGCCTTCATGCCAGTCCTGAAGGTGGTCCTAACACAGGCTAATAAGCTTGGCGTCTGATCTTGCGCGCGCACACTACTCGCCAGTATTCCCGCAACTCTGACACAAGCCATCAGTCAATAAGGACCAACTTATATGACGTGTACCGCCAGTCTTACCAGTGCTGGAATGGGGCATTCCAGTTTACAGGCTTTTATTTTGTTGAATTTTTTTTTTTTTTTTTTTCAAATGTATGTTTTATGTTGCCATTTTTATTTTATGTATAATCATGACAGAGCAGAGTGCAATGGGGAGTTGTCATATCATTTAAGGAAATTTAAAGGGTGTTTTGAGTCAGTGCAAGTTTTAGGCAACTGATGAGATCTGAAATCCCAGAATTATGATGTTTGGTTAGACAGGATTTTCTGTCCTGGGTTCATGATGTAATTGAGCTTTCAGTCATTTGCATTTTAAACTTTGTTTTTTTGTTTGTTTTATAGCTTTAAATGAATTTTAGCCTATTGGTGTGTGTGATTATCAGAAGCCTTGCCATTTCAGTGATGTTTAATGCAATTCCTCGCAAACCATTATTGCATTATCTGTAGACTGAGATGGGTACGTCGTCTCAAAACAAGCAGATGTTTTCAATAAATGTTATTTATTTAAAACTTTTAAGATTCAATTTAATGTCGGTAACTAAACAGAGATAGCACATCGAGGTCACAAGGCTGCCTAGGTTTACTTTGTCCCATAGCAGGACAAAATCTTGAACATCCACCTGCCATTTCTAGTTGTTTCATTTGCTTCTGGGTTGTAATTTTTGAAAAAAAAGTGGAGAATAGGTGCACTGTACTTTGTATGAGATGGTTCTCTTTCAGATAAAGAACTGGTGATGTTCACTATCAAAGGGAAAGTTGCTGTTAGCCTCCATATCACCCACATCTTACAGTTCTGATATTGTATGTTGTATCTTCCACTTGCCTTATGATGGGATGTTTGAGGCACTGCTGTTTTAAACACTAACACAAAGTTTGCGGGAAAGTCTGAGAGGAGACAAACTCTAGCTGCTGGTCACTTGCTGATCTTCTCTGCACCTTCATTTGGTACATGAAGGCTGTAGTGTTTCATGTTCAACTGGTTTGGGGGATTTTGATTCGCAATGTTTAAATGACTATTGTAAAAAATGGAGGCAGATGCTTTGTTTTAAGCCAGTTGTCAAATAAATTGCTTAATATTTCTCAGAATCGATGTTCTGTAAATTTAAGCATAATCCTTGCCCACCACAGACTAGTGATGGGTTGAATTCCAGAGTATCAGTGTTTTGATCTTGATGTCTGATCCAGTACTCCTTCTAATCAACTGCAGTCATGGTGTCAACATTGGAGGAACCAAATCTGCTGCAAACACGTGCCATTTACTCATTTCTGGACAAGCCAGGTGACATATGGTCTCATTACCATTTTACCCCTAATATAAGTAACACAAACTTATATTACCGTATATGACAGTGGTCTAATGAATTTAGCATAATGTTGCAAGACTTCAGTGATTTAATAAATTGTTTTGCAGGTGCTGTGACAGACTGCTCAGCATTCATATTGCATTCTAGTTTTCCACTTTTTAATTCATTTGCAGATAACAAAAGAGACTACTGCGAGAGACTAATTTGTTTTTACTGGGGTTCGGCATGTTCTATGTTTGTCTACACCAACTGGCAGTAATAGTAACAGAAGTCTGCTGACTTAAATTGTGTTGTGATTAACATTTATTAATTATTGTGCATGGCAGTCTGTGACTGCCTGTTGTAAATTTTTATATATATATACAATTATGGACTTGTTTCACCCAGATTAAGAGCTTTCCAAGGAGGCAAAGCATCCTGTGGAATCCTTGTCTGTTAATGTGGTGAAATGAAAGTAACAAAAATATACACCCTCTGCCCGAATTTTGCTTAGATCACCCTCATGCTCCCAGAACAGCTCGGACACCCACTGCACCTCTGAAGGTGTTTGGCACCGACATGTTTTGCATTTTTTCAGACGTCCTCAAATTGATATTTTTTAATTGTAACATCACCAATGTTTGTCCCCACAAAATTGCCATAAGTAGCTACTGATTTTGGAATCAAGATACTGGATCACTTATCAGTAAGTAAATCACTGGAATTGTCCATCTGTGCTGCAGACTCCAGTCTCCTCAGCTCTGAGCTCCGCAGCGTCCCTACAGGCCATCCGGCGGTACTGCAGTAGTTCCATCCTCCGTCCATCACCAGGAGTGCCAGACCAGCAGCTCCAGCACGCAGAGACCGGCTCTTGTATGGACGTACAGCGACCTCTTTTTATATAATTCGTATTTTGGCGGCTAGAAAATTTTTTTTTCGAGGCAGAGATGGTTGGTTTTCCGAACGGGGAGCTCCGCGGGGCAGCCGGAGGACGCTGCGCGCCCGAGGGAGCGGAGAGCCGGGAGGCTGAGGCTGAATGTGCGGATCCAAAAGAGGACCCCGGCCGCTCCATTGTGTGGAGGAACGTTATCCTCATGACCCTGCTGCACACAGCCGCGATTTACGCAATCCTGCTCGTCCCCAAGGCTCATCTCTACACCTGGATCTGGTGTAAGTCTGCGTATCTGACGCGAAACGCTTGCCCTGTGCGGCCCGACGCTCGCACCGTCCTGCTGTTGCGTCTGCTTTCTGTGCGCTTTTTGAAGTATATTTGTGGAAGAAAAAAAAAAGATTCTGATCTAGTCCTCATAAGGACACCGTGTGGTGATGTGGCAATGATGTATGCTGCGTTTGCACGTATATGTGGGTTATTCACACAGCCTGAATAATTCATTTCAGAAATATAATACCGTGTCTCCTGCTGCCTCAAACTAAAACCGTTCACAGAGCTCAGTGTGGACAGACGGCTGGTACGTTTCTTTAGGTGTGAAGTGATTCGGAGACTGATGGGTTTTGGTAAATTTTCAAAAAGCCTATTTCTGTTTATAATATTTGGCTAAAATCTATAAATGCCATTGTCGATATGACATTATTATTATCATTATTCATATTATTAGTAATATTGTTGTTATTACTGTTGGTGGTGGTGGTGGTATTGACTATTATTTTTGTGTTGTTATTGTGGTGGTGTTGATGATGATGACTACTGTTGTTATTGGGGTGATTATGAGAATGGCCGTTGTTATTATTATTATTATTATTATTATTGTCTAAGTCATAAGTTATCTTCCCAAATCAGTCACACTGTAGCGCTGATTACTGTCCATTTAGCAAGAATTATTACCCGTGTGTGTGTGTGTGTGTGTGTGTGTGGTTACAATCCAAAGTGGTAGTTAGTGTAATTGATGTCAGAAACATCAGGGGTGTGTGTGTGTGTGTCTGTGTGTGTGTACGTGCGTGCATGCATGTGTGCTAACACCAAAGCCCACATTTAGAACTTAGAATATAGCAAGAGTCTAGTTTCCATGGAAACGCGGACCTTGTGGAGGCAGAGCTCATAAACACCCCACCATAGACACTCTTTCACCTCAAGATCCAAAATCTGCCCCAGCTGTGCTCGTCTCTACAGCAGTGAGCATTTAGCCCACTTAGTAACAAGAGAAATAACAATGACCCACACCCTACATAAAATAGAATAAAATATCTTTAATGAAAAAACTAGTTATACATCACATATCACTTCAACTGTTTGTTTATCATTCATTTCATGTTTGTTCCTTGCACTGGTTAGTTTTTTTCAGTAAATGTGAATGTCTTCCACAATGCATTTTTTTTACTGATACCTTTGCACTGTGGCCCCACAATGGTGCTGTGGGTAGCACTATGCCTCACACCCCCAGGGTTGGGGGTTTGAATCCGGGTCCTGGCTTTGTGTGTGTCTGGAGTTTGCACGTTCTCCCTGTGGTGGCGTGGGTTTCGTCCGGGGTCTCTGCTTTCTCCCACTGTCCAAAGACCTGTGTGTCAGGTGTATTTGGGTTTTTAAAATTGACCGTTGCTGTGAGCGTGCGTGTGAATGGTGTGTGTGCCCTGCGGTGGGCTGGCACCCTGCTCAGGGTGAGTCCCTGCCTTGCGCCCCTTGGGCCCGGGTACCTGCGACCCTAGTAAGGATTAAGCGGTTACAGAAAGTGAGTGACCTTTGCCCTGTGTATTTAAATATCCGGGTTCTTCAGCTAGTGTCACATTCAAATTTCCCCTCAGAGATCAATGAGTCCATCTGTCTGTCTATCTACCCGCTCACCTCAGATATATATATATATATACACATATATACATACAAGGTGATTCAGAGCAAAATACAAAGAAATGAGGGGTGGTTTAAAAGCTTTGCACAGAACGGTATGTGTACTGTATGGGCTCCTTCCAGCTTTGTTCGAGGAGAATTAGTCAGGCTGTTTTTTTGTTTTGTTTTGGGTTTTTTTTGCAGGTTATGGATGTTTCATGGTCACAGCCCTTGGGGTTACAGCCGGAGCCCATCGCTTATGGAGCCACAGGTCTTACAAAGCCAAACTGCCTCTGAGGATCTTCCTGGCTGCTGCCAACTCCATGGCATTCCAGGTGAGAAGGAATTCTTGATTTTAAGGGCTAACCTTTAGAAGTCAAGAGGTATTAGTTTGGGTTTTTTTACTATTTTGCATGTATATTTATACAATTTTTATCCGTTGCATAGGCAGAAATATCTTTTCGGGCTGGCCTTTGAAAACATGGATGAAAACAAGCCACAACGTTATAACATCTGCCTGTTGCTGACAGCAGTTCTGTCATCATCCTACCTATTCCAACACTCCCATCCTACCTATTCCAACACTCCCATCCTACCTATTCCAACACTCCCGTCCTGTGCTGCTAAAACAAAGCCAGGACTGCATGCACACCAAGGGGTGGTAGAAGCCTAGTGGGTAAAACACTTGCCTCTGAACCCAGTGACCACAAAGTTGCAGGATCAATTCCCCCCTTCCCACCATTGTGTCCTTGAGAAAGACTCCAGGGGGACTGTCCCTGCCACTGATGATTTTAAGTTGCTCTGGATAAGGGCTTCTGCCAAACGCCATTTTACTTTACTTTTACATCAACCAGAACTCTGGATCCACATAAACTCAACCAACACTGCAGCATCCTTCACTGTAAAGCGTCCACTCGTCACAGACATGACATTCACCCAGCGAAAACATAACTGAGGTCAAATCAGAAAGCCAGACTAAATACAACAGACTCAAAAACCTTAAAGTAGAAGTCAAAGTAAAGTTTATTGTTATCTCAGTACAAAAAGGCACATAGAATACACATATATAAATATAAATATAAACTCTAAACCAGAGGTGAAAACGTGCAGTTTAGTACAAACCCAGTCACCCTAGTCTAAGGCATCCTGCCATGGTGGGAGTGAGGAATCTTTATGAGCCATTTAAATCTTAATTTTCTCAAAGCACAAGACATTTTTGACCATTTTTAGCTTTTGTGGAGCTATATAATAAGTTTTATATTTGCTGAACAGTCAACCCAACAACTCCCAAGTATATTTTTAGCTTTGAATGTGTAGAAAAACAGCAAACTCTATTATTTTTGCCCTTGGTCTTTTTTTTTTACAGCTTCTTCAGGTCCATCTTTTGACCACAGCTGGAACTTCAGAGCCAGATGCTGGCGGGCTTATGGCTTGAGGCGGTGGTGGATAGTAACGGTTGCTAAGCAGTAACTGGAGGGCTGGGAAAAACACAGAGCCTGGTGGAGAGTTTAGCGATTTAGACTGGCCAGCAACCATCTGAGAAAATGCGACGTAATAAATATTGTTTCCCTGTTGAGTCCTGTAGGGCCAGCCTGGGTAGGGCCAAACCATGCATATGCAGCTGCTGGTTATGTAATGAAGTTCACAGTAAAATGAATAAGTGAAATACATCTCCATTTACAATTTGTATCTACAGGTTCAAATTTATTGATGTTTCATTGATAATATTAGCCCCAGTTGTTGGATATTGTTATGGAAGTTTGTGAAGTGTGGACATTTTGAACTTTGAAACCATTGAAAGGTTCTCCATCTTAACTTGCCAGAAAACTGAAGAAAGTACCATGAAAAACACCATTAGGATGGAGTTTTTAAGCATATTTGTAAGCACAGGCAGTGTGGTATGACCCATAGGACTCTTTGGTTTATGGTTCACAGAGCCTTAATTGTTGAATTATTTCCCCTCAGCTCACACCACTGAAAGAGGAGGAGGACTAATTAGTGTATTTTACAGCACACAGGCAGTTTCCCATTGCTGGGCACTCCTTGGCTGGGCATGTGTTCATGGGTTGAGGCTTAATTATGATTTTATTCATTCCACTGCTCACCTCCCACATTTAGTAAGACACTGTCCAAATGAGAAATAATTTTTAAAAACTTATAGTTCTGGTACTGAATCTGATTGGCTGTGCTGTGTTTTAAACCAGGTTAAAATATTTGATATACACACACCACAACTGAATACTGTGCTATTGCACCAACTCACTAAAAACCTGTGCTGTGAATGGAATACTCTCCGCCTGTCATCAAAATCAGAAACGGAAAAGTTTTTTGATCCTAAAGGAAAATGCTGATGTTATGCTGTTTGCATGGACCATTGGCTGAACTGATAATTCTGTTCAAATGGTGGGGCTTGAAGACTTATTTTCTTAGCTAGAAGCCAGGGGCAGACTGGCAATCTAAGCGTTCTAGAAAAGTCCAAAATGGCCATCCGGTACACGGCCGTCGGCCTGCCTTTCTCCTTAATTGTACATGTATAGCTGGAGGGCCTATTTGGGAGAAAGTTGAGGGTCATTTCTTAGTCCCAGTCCGCCCCTGCTAGAAGCTGATCAGTGTCTAGAATGAAATCATGCACTATTTGTCAAGTATGAAATTATGTACAAGTGGCTGAATCCCAGATGGCTCTTTGTTCGTCATGTTTTGTCAGATTGTGTGCTGGAGCCAGTATATAAGACTTTTTGTATAGTGTCTTATGGAGTACTAGTGAGCAGAGAGCTGTTTAAGTTCCGGCCCCAGGGCTATTGTCATATTATCGTGGTCCTTTGATCAGCAAATAAAGCGGTTTTGCCTTTAACATTGCTATATTTTTTAGACACATATGGTAAAAAGTTGCAAAGAAAGCAGTCCATAGTTGCTTGGTATCAGTAAGATACTCGGAACGGTCTACATTTCTTGGCTAAAAAATACCCAGTTATTACTCACAATGACAAACTATTAATTGAAAAAAAAAACATATTTTCAGTTGTCCATCACTGTATCAAAGCAATAAGCCATTTGTGGTTTTATCACACCGTACAGTGGACAATCACTCTTGGCTCATTCCTTTAATTAATGCTGTTTTGAGGTGCTGTAACGATGCTGTAAAGAAAATCATGATATTTCAGTGCAAAAGTGTGACAATGCACAGTGGAAAGTAAGCACTCTATTAATTAGGACATTTGATATAAATGCATTGTTTATAATGTTCAATCGGTGCCAATCAACAAACCAGTCCAGCACATTCATGTCACACATCATGCCCCCCCACCCCACCCCCCACTTTACAGATGTTGTTTCATTAGTAAACATAGCTTTGCAGCCACATAACTAAATAATTTACCAAAAAAAAAAAAAAAACAACCTTTAACTACTGGAAACAAAAATTATACACAAGCTATATCTATGACACTTACACAGACATAATCTTGCTGTTTTCAGACAGGAGCTATTGTCATATGGAAAATGCTGAAGTCAATGGAATAATGATAAACTGCCATTGAAAAACACAACACCATTTATTCTGCTCAGGTTAATTGGACAAGTTAATTTGCTGACCACTGGGCATCACTCACAGGAAATATGATATTAATTTTTGGATGAATATATCTTAATTAACATGGGCAGAAATGTGTGGGATAATGACTTGATTACATTAGGGAACATTTTTCCTTCCTGTGAAGGTAAAGCATGGAATACAAGTTCATACCATCATTACTGCTCATACTAATTGCAGGCCACCATCTATTACAGCCACCTTAAATACAGTTGGAAACCGTGCAATTAACATTTTCACAGTGTTGTACTACCAAGGCCTGATCGTGATTAAAGGTATTTAATTGTATATGTGTCATTTTCTTTGCAGAATGACATCTTTGAGTGGGCCAGAGATCACAGGGCCCACCACAAGTACTCTGAGACAGATGCCGACCCCCACAACGCGATGCGAGGCTTCTTCTTTTCACACATAGGCTGGCTGTTTGTGCGCAAGCACAAAGACGTCATCGAGAAGGGCAAGAAGCTGGACGTCAGTGACCTGTTAGCCGACCCTGTTGTTATGTTCCAGAGGAAGTAGGTCCAAATTGCTGCATCCCCCCACATTGCTGGATCCTCTGTTAGGCCTATTTGACTGTCGGAACCAAACATTGTATTTTCTCAAAAAAGTGGCTTAACAGGACAAAAGAAATGTTCTTAACTTTTAATGTAAGGTAATATAACACAATCTTATTTTAAGCCACTTTGGACCACTTCTATTGGTCCATTAATCGTAAAGGCAAAAAAAGGAGATACAAGGGTTCAACACTAACCTTGTCTTCTGTCAAGTGTTATAGGGACATTGACTTCTGCTCCGTGTTCCAAACAAGTGTTGTGGGATTTGAATGATGATTCAAATGCTCAGTATAGTAAAAGTATAGTGAAAAATACTGTGGTCAAAATCATTTTTATGTACTATAAAACTTAAGTGGGAGCAATCGCACAGGGGTCCGGAGTCCCAGGCCCCTCATATGAACATTGACACAATTGTGCACAGAATCACAGAAAGATGCAATTTCTTTACAATATTACACAAAGCATGAATGTCTATTTATCTCTAATTCACCATGGATCTAATCCGTGTTAACCTATTTTATCTGTGTAACTTGTTTCATCCATGATAACCTATTTCAAATGGATTCTTCGCAATGATCAACATGATGTATCCATTATTTGCATTTTAATCTCTTAAACTGGTAGCCTTAATGTTCATGCTTTGAGGGCATTCTTTGGTTTGATATTGAGTAAACATGGAAATAACACACATTTGTCTTAAATGAATGTAATTTGTGTTGTGGGGCTTGGGCTTAACTCATAGCTACTCAAAACTGTATGTGAAAAAGTATGTGAACTTTTTGGAATTTCATGATTTTCTCCATAAATTTGTCATAAGATCTGATCTTCATCTAAGTCAAGGGTATTTACTAATTTGATGTGCCTAAACTAATAACACAATGAAATCTTGATCTTTCATGTCTTTATTGAGAACAATCATTAAATACTCGTAGTGCTAGTGGAAAAAGTATGTGAACCCTCATGTTAATGACCTCAAAAAAGTTCATTGGAGTCAGATGTTAGGAGACCTGGAGTCTTGTTAAGAAAACTTTGAGGGTGTGGACCAGAGCTACTCTGACTTATAAAAACCACTCAAACTTTTAGAGTTTGCGCCGCACAAGAAGAATACGCTAATGTGAGCCATGCCTCGCCAAAAAGAGCTTTCAGAGGATCTACGATCAAGAATTGTTGGTTTACATAAAGCTGGAATGCATTACAAAGTGATTTCAGAGACTTCAGAAATTCACCAGTCTGCAGTTAGACAAACAATCTACAAATGGAGACACTTTGTGACTGTGGCTACTCTACCAAGAAGTTGGCGCTCAATCAAAATGACCCCAAGAGCACAACGAAGACTCATCAGCAAGGTATAGAAAGAACCCAGAGTGACAACCAAAGATTTGAAGGCATTGTTGGAACTGGCCAACATCTGTGTTCATGAGTCTACAGTACATAAAACATTGAACAAGCATGGTGTCTGTGGCAGGACACCATGAAGGAAGCCACTGCTTACCAATACACACTGACATTCCACAGCGGCATGGGCTAAATATTTTGTGGACTGATGAAACTAAGATTGAACTATTTGGAAAGAAAACACAACACTACATCTGGCGCAAAAAGGACATTGCATCCCAAACGTAAAGTATGGTGGACCCAAAACACCAGAGCGAGTCCACAACAGAATGGCTTCAGAAAAACACAATCCGCCTTTTTGGAGTGGCAGAGCCCAGACCTCAACCCAAAAGAGATGCTATGGAATGACTTGAAGAATTTGACAGAGCTAAAGCAGTTCTGCCAGGAAGAATGGGCTAAAAATCCTCCTGAACGATGTGCAGGTCTGATCCACAGCTACAGGGAGCACCTGGTTGAGGGTCAACCAGTTATTAATTCCAAGGGTTCACATACTTTTTCTATTAGCACTATGAATTTTTTAAGGTTGTCCTCTGTAAAGACATGAAAGATGAGGTTTTCATTGTGTTATTATTTTAGGCATGTTATATTTGTCAACACCCTTGACTTAGATGAAGATCATATCAGATATTTTATAAAAGGTTCACATAATTTTTCACACTGTATACTCCTGATATTCATTTCCATCTGAACATCTGGGACAACACACATGGTTTATACACTGTATTTTATTTTATTTAGACACTACAAAGTCTCGGTTGTGCTGATGTGCTTCCTCCTTCCCACACTGGTGCCGTGGTACTTCTGGGGCGAAAGCTTTTGGAACTCGTACTTTCTGGCCTCCATTTTACGCTACACCATTTCTCTCAATGCCACGTGGTTGGTCAACAGTGCTGCCCATATGTATGGAAACCGGCCCTACGACAGGAACATCAGCCCACGAGAAAACCGCTTCGTCACTTTTGGAGCCATTGGTACATTCATTTTTTAAATTTATTTTCTTGTAGATAGTAATGTCTGTTGCGTTTGTGTCTGTCTTCCAGTGTTGTGATGCCTGAAAGAAATATTACAATAGATCCTAAATGACAGATAATAACATTTGATCCTTAAAGAAACTGCTATTACACTGATATGGATGTCATGTAGTCATGAGAGCATTTAACTGTTGTTTTGTTATTGCATTTTGTCTCACAGGAGAAGGTTTCCACAACTTCCATCACACTTTTCCCTTCGACTACTCAGCCAGCGAGTTTGGCCTTCGTTTCAACCTCACCACTTGCTTCATTGATGTTATGTGCTGGCTTGGGCTCGCCAGCAACCGTAAAAAAGCCACGCCGGAGATGATCAAGGCTCGGAAGCTAAGGACAGGTGACGGGAGCGCTTGAGGAGCCGAAAGCATCGCGCAGCTCTCGTCACTGCTCATGGCAACATGCATGACAGTGGAGAGGTGGTGACAAGATCTGTAGATTTCAGTATATACTCTATTTAAAACCTATTTATTTCTCTTCTGTCGCATAATGTTTTTAGCGGTCAGCTCTAAAACAGGCTAATTATTGTGGCAGTTTAGATTTAGATGGAACAGACAGGTATTTTTGACTGTCTGTTTCGTTGCACTGTAGTGTTTTTCTTTTTTTGCGTGTCATTTATAACCTAGTGGTGACCTGTTATCTGTTTTCTTTGGCTAAGCAATCAGTGTAACTTTGGTGTTTTGCAAAGGATCACCATAATTTGTAGCATACCAAAAAAAAAAACAAACACCTTTACTACTTTTAAAAAATCCAGTAATATTTTCACGTAGCCCATCAACACCCCGAGAATTGACATCCTAATCCGCCTTTCGGTACAATTGATCCGCCCCATCGAGGGCTTGCCTTAAATTTGCTGCTTTTGTAAATTAATCTCCAAAAACAAGCACTTTAATGAAAGAACGGCCATGTTGTGCACACTTTTTTTTGTAGGCGGACGGCCTAATTAATCCCAATGACAATGAGTTAATTTGCACTTTAGCCCTTTGAGCCCACATTTGTATGAAAATGGTCACATGGGTGGCCGTAGTGTCTTGCAGGAGCTCCAAGCAAGATAACATAGCAAAAGTCCTATCAAACTTCGCCCTCTGCTTTCTCCTGTTTCTAATATTAGTATGAAGAATTGCCTTCTAAATGATTCATTCTGTGGGGGCAGCACAGATGTTGTAAGAGAGCAAGAAAAATTGTCCATGTCAGCCATTTTTATACCAGAATCGTATTAGCTTGGCGCTGGTCATTTTAATGACCTATGCTGGCCATTGTGTCTGCTTCTGTATGAGTTGCATTTTTGGCTCCTGGAAGATGAAAGCATGTGAAAGAGGAGAAAGGGGCGTGTTTAGAGAAAAGATTTAGAGAAAGGGAGTCTTTTAAACCAGTGCATCGATGGGTATGTAGTATGTAGATGCTTAAATGCATTACTGTAAGGTTATTTAACAGTGTTGCTCTGTGTATGTGAGTGCATGATGTATCTATTTCTGTCTGTAACAGATGCTACGAGAATTATACCTGTAGATTCCCAGCAAACATGCCTTTTCTTTCAGATTTTCAAAAAAGAACTGCTAAACATACTGACTAGCCTTTCAGACATACTGACCGACCTTTCAGAAAAAGATAGTTTCAGCCTATAAAGCTGTAGTCTTTTGGTTAATAACGTTCATTCAGTCTATAGAGCTGTAGAATAGACTTGATCTAGCTTAGGAAAATGAGGTAATCCATTCTTGGCTTCAGGATTTATAAATACTTTCATGCTTAAGGCATACATTATTCCTATTTTTCCCCCGATACCTGGGGGAGAGGTGAAAGATTAATCCTTTTTAATTCAAAAACTTACACTGAATGAGTCCAATTTTAAATCTCTGAAGCTGCAGTTATTACCTGTATTTGTTGCATAAGGTATTTATAAATTAATTGTAGCCTATATTATTGACAGTGTGGTCAAAGGTTAAATTGAAATAACATGTATCTTCTGAACTGCCTATCAATGAGTTAGACCAATCAGAAGCATCGTCTAACTGGGAGACTACGTTTAATGTTCAAGACTCGAGCTAGAATAAAAAGTCATGCAGTTTAGTCCCATCTACGACATTTGTTAGAATAATCACCATTAGATGTATTCCCCAAATGGTCATCGTCCAATACTGAGCACCAATATGATACCGGTGCTTTTACATGTGTAAGGTTTCCTGATGCTGTAACTGCCCACCATAAAAGAAACAAAGTAAAGACAAATAAAGATAAGAAACAAAGCGAATGGAGAAAGCAGGCTGCTAATGATTGTGCAGTTAATTTTATTACTACCTTAGCTGCGAACAGTTTTGAATGTGTGTCAGTCATACCTGGCGGATATGTGTTTATTAAGGGCCTGATACTGATCCATTATATCAGATGAGCGCATCCCAACATTGGTCAAGGTGCTTTAGTGTGCTTTCACTGGCTTTGTTGTACTTTCAGAACACGATGAAAATGCTTTGTGGATGTGAAGTGAGCAGGAGAGTCAGTGATTGTTATTGAATTAGACACCGGAATTAGCTTGTGCAAGCAATTTTACATGGGTCAAGTGCTGCAATGAACATGCCCATATGAGCACCCACTATACTGTACATGCAGTGAATATACTGGCATTTCCTCTTGAAGCGCTGTGGCTCTATCAGTAGTTGCAGCAAGCCTCGACCTGAACCATGCTCCTGAAAAATGCTCAGCTGGATGCTCAATGTTTTCTCATTAGAGCCGACCGTGTGGCTATTCAGTCAGGCAGTGGAGCATGAGATCTAGACCGAGATCTACTCCGAGGTGCTTGCAGAGTGCAGCCACAAATGTTCAAGATTTAAGGTGTACCATCACACCAAAAGTACAGGTTCTAGCATGGCCGCTGGAAGCATTTTTCATGTGGAGGGAATGCAGGGCTCTTCGTCTCGGCCGTTGTCTGGAGGAGAGGGGTGAGGGGTGCGCGTCCACGAGTTCTAGTTATTTAGGGAGGCATTAGTAAGATTGTTTAGTGGATATGCAACAAGACCTATATTGCTTTAATGTGATTTTCAAACTTGAGGTCAAAATTTTATTAGATTATCAAAAGTCAACTGATAATATAAATAAGCCCAGTAATTGGGTGGGGGTGGGCTGTGCATAATGTAGCCTCGCTTTCATCCCATGTTAATCTGTTAAAATTTTACCCAGATATCTAGATTTGATAACCGGATCAAAATTCGGTTAGCAAACGTTTATCAACAACTTCAAAAAGAAGGCCAGTCACTGGGGTGGGGTGGGGTGGGGGCGCCGTTGGTAGTAGGCTGTGCTTAATGTACGCCCCCTTTCTTCCCACTTTAATCTGATGAAATGTACCCAGATATCTAGATTTGATAACCAGATCCAAGTTTGGTTAAATTATCAAAAGTTTATCAACAACTTCAAGAAGAAGTTCTAGTCCCTAATGTACCCCCCCCCCCTTCCTACTTTAATACTTTACTCTAATAGAATGTCCTCAGATATCTGGGTTTGATAACTGACGGTGGTTTCTAGAAAGATGGCAAATAAAGTTATTGAGGGGCACTTTGAGGGATAGGTTATTAAATTTAGACTATCAAATACTTGTTTTTCTCATTTTCTTGATATTGTACTAATTTGTTTTGCAAATCCCATGCTGATAATTACACACATCATTACCACCCATTCATTTTTGTTCATTCCCTTCAATTGGGTTATGTATAAAAAAGCATGCCAAATGATCACATGATTACAACGACTAACCATCTGGTCAGTTCAGTCTCACAGCTCTGAAAGGCAGCACACAAGTATTAAACATGCTTGATGGCTGAAGTCCCCTCATTGCTCTGCTTATTGGGTTTTATGCTAGATGTGATTCTGTGATTTAACACTGCATGTGCATTCCTTAATTAAAGCTGTATTAGGTGTACGATGCATCAGGAACCTTCCTCAACAGGTCAAAGTTTCATAGCCAAAGTCAGGACAGAGATCGAACCCAGGGTTTTCAGAGCATAAGAACATCAAAACATGGGATGATCCACAATATACTTCTCCTCAGTGATAAATGCATCGCTGAGCAACGGCTAAACATTTGAGCATTTGTAAATTCAGTAGCTGAATGCTTAAATGCTGTTTTAAAACAAGTAGCAGTTTGCTGCACAGAAATGTAATGATTATGTATGGAGACATTTCAGATTAATAAGTGTTTAATAAATGTAACTGTTACCATTGTTTTCCTTTGTGGTACATCTTACATGAGCTGATAGATTGACAGAGATGCATTTTGGATCTAATTGTAGTTTTGATGAGTCGACTGGAGGGGTGTCACTATGTCTGCATGAAAGCAATCCTGGATTGGTCAGGATCACATCTGAGGCTATTCTGGCTATTTGTTGTTATTATTTCGGAGGTTCTGCCTATTCATTAAGCAGTTTCCTTCAGGATCAATGAAGTTTTCTGATTCTGAATGTTTTAATCATTCTGATTAAAACATTTAGCAATGAATATATAATGTACTGTGTGTGTATGTATATATA
>JBBPCX010000035.1:3725324-3765989 GCA_037974365.1 Hydrocynus forskahlii
ACAAATTGTTTAAAGCCATCTGCTAGCAAAGTTAACATTAGAATAAATGCAAACAAAAAAAGTCGATGATAAAAGTAGTTGATATTGTGAGCTGGTAAGAACACAGGTTGGGTTGCATATTTCTCCTCAATGCCTGGATTTGTGAAATTCCTTCAGCAGCAGATTTAATCTAATGAAGGACTGATCGGATCGAGTCAAAACGGGTTTCTGATGAAAACTACAAACAAGGACACATTGACATACTGCACATCACAATTTACTGTATATTGTTATTTGTATCAATTCATCATGGTTTTATTTAGTAATATTCATGTGAAAAACACTCAATATTCATCCAAACAGTTTTAAAAATATAGATGCCAAAGACTTTTGCACAGTACTAGGTATATATACATATATATATATATATATATATACATATACATACACACACACACACACAAACACACACACTCATATATAGCACTACATACTAACCTACATAACAGCACTTCCTCCTCATTACCAAAGATAAATAACACAATTCTCCTAATTACACTTAATGTTTATGAACACAGCTGTTTTGAAGCTACTGATGTTTTTTCCAAAGATGTGGTAACAACATAGTAACAAGAACAAAATTATGTATTTTAAGTGCATTATGTATTTTAAGTGCATCCACTTGGAGGGGGAAACGGGTGGAGGAAGGTTGGTCGTCCCTTTAGGGCGAGGTGGTCTACCTGCTTCACTGCAAAAAGGGGATCATGTTAAGCCCTCTCACTAAGTGTTGGTCCTGCATAAGTACACTCGATGGACAAAAGTGTTGGGACTCCTGACAATTACACCAATGGGGACTAATGACATTTCATTCAAACACACAGACTTTAAAATCAAGCTGATCCCCTCCTTTGCAGCTATAACAGCTTCCACTCTTCTTGGAAGGCTTTCTACAAGATTTTGGAGTTTCTATGGGAATTTATGCTCATTCATTCTGTAGAGCATTTATGAGGTGAGGCACTGATGTTGGACAAGACAGCCTGGCTCCAAGGGGTGCTTTGTGGGCCAGTCAAGTTCTTCCACACTGAACTCATCCAACCATGTCTGTATGCACCTTGCTTTGTGCACTGGGACACAATCATGCTGGAATAGAAAAGGTTCTTCCCCAAACTGTGTCCACGAAGTTAGACGCATGGCGTTGTCCAAAATGTCTTTGTATGCTGAAGCATAAGATTGCCCTCCACTGGAAGTAAGGGGACCAGCCAAAACTCTGAATAACAGGTGTCTCCCAATCCTTTTGTCTATATAGTGTACATGCTCTCCGCCCACAGGGGTGTCAAGGAGTCTCTAAAATCTGACTTTATGACTGCTTCAGACTACATTTTTGGTCTAGGGCCTTCAGCATTGTTTGAAGCCATTTTTTTCTCAGCGTGTGATTATTCGAATGTTCAGAAGCTGTGGACATTAAAAGGCTGCCTATTTTTTGGTCGTAGTCATGGTTTCATAAAACCTTACAGCATCTCAGACACATGTCCAGTCTGCAACGTACCCCTGGCTACATTAGAGACTACTGAAAGTACATCAGAGTACAGTACATTAGAGACCGGCTATATTAGAGACTACTGAAAGTACATCAGAGTACAGTACGTTAGAGACTTTTAATCTTTTAATCAGAAGGTGAGCTCACGGCTCTCTTCCTTCTTTCTCCAACCTGTGGCCTCTGACATAGAGGAACTACATGCGTATCGGTAGAACCGGTGAGTCTGGCTCTCGCTCCACATTTTCATCCAGCCGTAACCCAGGGACTTTCCTTCTCTTCAACGACACGGACAGGATGAGAGGAGAGGAGGTCTTCGTGAAATGAGGGAGAACACACGAAGAAGTGGACGAGGTACAGTTCTTATCCATATTCATTTTTAAAAGGGAAAGCGGAGAGAAGTCAAGTTAGCTTTTATTGTCATCCATTGTCAGCACGTCCTTGTGTGTGTATGCGTGTGCGTATGTGTGTCTGTGCGTGTGTGTGTCTATGCGCGTGTGTATCTGTGCATGTGTCAATGCGTGTGTGTGTTTATACGCGTGTGTGTCTATGTGCGTGTGTGTTTGTGTCTATGCGTGTGCGAGTCTATGGGTGTCTCTGTCGATGTGTGTGTTATTATGTGTGTCTAGCCTCCATTTTCTCAGCTCCAGTAAACCGGGAGACATCTAGAGGGACTCGTCTTGTCTCCTGAAGCAGAGAAATGTTCATGTTTATCTTTAGCAGGCTTTAGCGTTTCTACTGTAAACACAGCACGCACAATAACTATACAATAAACTATACTATGGTGAGATTTGAGCTTAATGGGGTCTTCTTCAAGGGAGCCGTCGTGGAATTTGAGTGAATAAAAAAGGTTAAGACCCTCTAATCGAAAATAGGCTTGAAAGCATGGCGTCAAAGTTGCATGTGTTGTAATGCTGATGGACCCTCTTGGTCCAAAGGCAACTGCCTAAAAAGCCTAGAAGCTCAGTTAGATGTGTATGGTCCACTAAATGTGCCATTCATAGAGGACCATTTTATCCACGCTGGAGCTGCCCAACGGAGGGGGGCTGAACTCGACCACCGATCTGCAACAGCGTGGACTCGTTTCATCTGAACGGTGGTCGTAAACGTCTTCTAATTTTGCCGTTTAGGAATGAAAAAGAATAGGAAGCCAAATGCAGCGACAGGATAAAAAACTCAAAACACTCAAAAAACTCAGACACTTTTAAAGACCCCCCGTTTCTTTGTCTTTCCAGACTGATCCCACCCTAAGCACAGGGGACCCTCTAATATCTTGAGGCTGGGCAGGTATTTCTCCTTAACTGTTTCTCTTCTTTGTGCATCCTCTGTATTTCAAGCTGGGGCTCATTGCAGGATGGATGGAAGAGTTTAGTCCCCTGTGTTTTTCTGTTTCAGGGGAAGATTGGTAAGGATGAGGAAGTGCAGTCCGTGGACCTTTCTCCCGATTATGTTCTCCTTCTTCACAGCAGCAGGCTTGTGGGTTGTGTGAGTAGGCTACTTCAGACCTTTCACTCTCGGCCAGGGCTACAATTACAGCCTTCATTGCTGAGATAGTGGGTAATTGATGGGTAAATAATTCGTTTATGTTGAAAAACAGGTATTTTATAGCAGTGGAAGATGAGAAGATCACCCCACTCAGCTCTGAATACAAGTAAGTCTGAGGTTTTCCCTTAGATATCCTCTGCATCAGCTGTTATTTCTTATATTAGTCATTTTATACTACACTCATATCCATCTGCTTCTTTTGGATTTTGTTTTTCCACAGGAGATCGGTGTCAAAGTCCCCTCCATACATCAGGTGAAGCTACACAATACCCTCTTGAAAAACCACAGTTTATTGCAAGATTAGATCGAGCCCGAATTCTTCTGAGAAGCCTAGACTAATATCTTGTTTTCTTATTTCATCTTGCAGCATTGCAGGTGATGCTCCACCTGCCAGCTGTGTGTTTAGCCAAGTCATGAACATGGCAGCTTTTGTGGGTAAGATTAATAAATTGTGCGTTTGTATTTATTTTATTCATACAAGCCATTTGATCTATATCTGTTTACAAGTGGTATTATATGTTTACAATTATAATATTACAAAGTACTGCTATTGAAGTAATACTGAATATGTACAGTCAAATGCAACAGTTTGGGTCAAGTTATATGTTTTGTTGAATTTTAGAAAATGCAAGTTCACATGCTCTACAGCACGGGTCCTGGAGGGCTGGTGTCAGTGCAGTTTAGTCGTTCCCCTCCTTGAACACACACGCACTAAATACGGCCATTAACAGTTGGGTTGAACCAGGTGTGTTTGAGCTAAGAAAGGAACAGAGTTGGCACCCCTGCTTAACAGAGAATACATCTGCACATTAATGCTCGATTAGTGTTTATGTGCTAATTTAGCATATTTGTACAGCGGCAAATTATATGAACGCCAGTGGCCTAATGGATTAGGCACTTGCCTCCTAAACCAGGGATTGTGGGTTCGAGTGAATGGGTTAGCAGAGTGGCGCAGCGGAAGCGTGCTGGGCCCATAACCCAGAGGTCGACGGATTGAAACCATCCTCTGCTACAAACCACCTTTATTATGGGCAGCTGGTGGCCTAATGATTATGAACTTGCCCCTGCAATCAGAAGGTAGTGGGTTTGAATCCCAGGACTGCTAGTAGCACCACCCATCAAATACATAGAAATGTGTGCACAAAAATTTGGATTCTTATTTTCACTTAGGACATAAAAAAAATGTGTACTTTAATTTGACCTTAGGGAAAATGTTGTTAGAGCTTGGTACACATAATGCAGTACACGCAGAACATAGTGCGGATTTTGCCTAACCTTCCCATTTTTCATGTTTAAAAAGGTACTTCATGCTCGGATAATCAAAATTGGGTCTTTAAAGAACCAGAAGCTGTTCTTCTGAGACACACACTATCAGTTTTTGGAATATACAGAGCATGGACAAACTACATAAAAACAGTGCTTTGACGGTATTCATTGTTACATCTACAGTATTCATTATACATGCATCATCATTACTATTCCAGGCTTCATCCTTGGGGTCCTGAGATACTTACAGCTCAAGCCGCAAGTGCACAAACCCTGGCTCAACATCGGCAGTCTGGTTGCTCTGTCCCTGGCCTGCTTTGGTATGACTTTGGTTGGGAATTTCCAGGTACGATTTATCTTAAAAAAATGCTTTATCATTGTTTTTTCAATGCTTCGGTTATTCTAAGCCGGATTTGTTACGGCAAACTAATCAGCCATGCAGTGTTTACGCAATCACACTACTGATCTTCTGAAGTTTTACTATTATTATTATTTTAAAGTTTTATTATTATTCTTCTTTTAAAAAGGCGCCACTTCTCGTCTGAGCTTGTGCAGAAGTTTGGAGCCGTTCTAACGTTAAAGCGTCCATTATATCCCCCTCAGTGTGCATGTACACAGCTTATCAATCGGATGATCAGGGGCTGAGTATTATATATGGGGAGAGATAGAGGAGGATTAAGTCGCATTCAAAATGCGTGTTGGAGGGAGAAAGAGACCGTAAAGGAAATAAAAGTGGAGAAACACAAATACAAGAGAAAAAACTCTGAGCGAAACACACAGCAGACTCATAAACACATTTCAACACACTAAAGCTGAGGTCAGTTATAAAAAAAAAGAGATGTGAGATAATCAGTCCATGAACGCGGCCGTTTCAGCCGTCTTTAACCATAAATGGTTTGGTAAGAGCACAGTTCGAATCCCCAGTGGGAGATTTTTTTTAACAGAAACTTTTTTTGCTCATATGTTTGTGTCTCCACACACTGGTTTTTATAACAACCACACAATCACACTTCTCATCTTCTCACAGGAATGCATCGTTTAAATCTGTGATTTCATAAGAATGTAGGCTTCATAAGCTCTGTGTGATGAATTCTTCTCAATATTACTTAGCTGTCAAATGATGAGGAGCTCCACAATATTGGCACCTCCATGACCTTTGGACTAGGCTCGCTGTTCTGTTGGGTCCAGTCATTTATGACGCTAAAGGTCAACTTACGGAATGAAGGCAGACGAGCTGGCATCCCCCGGTTCCTGTTGTCTGGAGCAGTCACGTCCTGCATGCTACTTTGTATCCTTAACACGTCCAGCATGCCTGTATGAGACACATCATCACTTTGCCCTTCAAAGTGTTAAATTAATACTGTAGGTCATTCTCCTGACTCCACAGTAAACTTGGTACTAGATTAAAGCAAAGTTTTAGACCAAGCTTTATCAGAGTCTGGAAAACCGGCCATTGCACTCTTGTCCAGGAGTCATGTCACTCACTCACTCATACATCTCCTTTACATACAAACACTGAAAGGGTCTTTAGGGATTATTCACCTGTGTAGCACCTTATGAGACACAGACTCTCTTAAAAATAAGATTTAAAAAACTGATCTTGCCAATGGCAAACCTCCAGGTTGTTATAAAACCTTTATATTATGTTGAGGTTCTCTAAAATTTAAAAGGCCTGTATCCTAAAATGCATTGCTTTTATAGAAATGAAAGAGTTTGATGTAAAAGTTTCATGAACAATTATATTGTCCCATTTTCTCCCACTCATTCACAGCCTGGTATTGTTTAAATGAGACATAATACAGGGCAGCCAATCAGAGCAGAGCTCATCTACATAAATCAGCCCTAAAGCTCTAGTAACAAAAACAGCCTATTTTATTGAAGGCGTAAAAGAGAGATTGGAAATGGTTGTGCAGAAAATGAATTGTGACTATTTTTTGTATATGAAACCCACATACATTTTACAAGTGGACCTCGTGGAAAAGAAAAAAATGATATGGGTTCCTGACATTATTTAAGAAAAAGTTGGGTTTTTTTTTAAGTTTCTTTGGGGACCAAACGTAGTTCTCCAAAGAACTCTTTTTGTAACTTTTATTTTTAAAGGTGTAAATTTATGAGCTGTATCAGTTGGAACCTTGACATGGTGCCACAGACTTTGCCTTAATGGCACAACGTCTGCATATGCATGCCGCCCGGGCACAGTGGGCCCTGGTCATGTTCTTCCTGACGTTCCTGGCCACCTTTGCCATCGAGTTCCGCCACTACCACTTTGAGATTGTGTGCAGTGACGACCAGGACCCTCCACTGAGCCTGTCTGAAAGCTTTTCTGAGGTTTCAGAGTACCAGTCTGACCAGCTCTAAGACATTTTTTTCTGTCTCATTTTTAACCACAGGATGTATTCCTACGACTTCCAATACTCATCAGTCTCTACTAATGCATGTGTATTGAATGTAATCTCTCCAGGGTGATCTGTGAGTGTTCTTTTTTTATTACAACAGTGTGTAGGTAGACTTTGCATCAAAAACAGTGAATGGCACAAAGGGCACAAGCCACAGTGAGTTTTTGTATTGCAGGAGTCGGGTAATGTGAAGTGCAAAAAAAAAAAAATTTTTTTTAAATTTAAAAAAAAAAGTGTCAACATAGATGAAGAGGTAACTAGGTTTGTGAATAGAAAAACATTAACTGGCAAGGGAACTATATCATCTTGGACCACATACAAGTCCGCATTTCAGTACATTGAAGACACCCTAATGGCATAAATTATGACATTAAAGGCAGGTAGGTTCTGTACTCTGTATTGAATTCTGTATGTCGGAAACGTCAACTCACTTTTCAGTATACAGTATGAAACAAGCCTCATTCTTTCCACAAATGGTACATTTTATATCTAGATGAAACAAAATGTTCAGTCATAACATTGCGGAATATATCTGACATACATTACTGATCATTTACAGTGTTTTTTCAAGTTATGAACCGTGCTTCATTAAAGCTGCACTCTGTAAGACTTATCCACTGGCTTTTTTTTTTTTTTAACAACTTCTGTTGTGAAACTGTACAGGTGACACCTCAGTTCCTTGCCAGAATCATTTTAGGGATAAGCTGTCACTCCATGGTGGATCATAATGACTCCAAAGACATGCTACTCTATTAGGTTTACAGTAATTCCTCCTCAACAGTGGTCATATTCATTTATAAGGCTGTTATTTCTTTCAGTTTCACTCTTTTACTTACGCTCTGTGACCTAATCTGGAAATGATTTAACTGCTATGCACATGCATTGTGCAGGTTGTGTTCCTATTAAATTTGGGTGTGAGGATTTTTATAATCCATAGTTTTGAACAGTTTGAGCAACCTTGGCATGACCTAGAGCAGGGTTACAATGTAATAGTGTAACTGGTGCATGCAAACGTTTGGGCACCCCAGGTCAAATTATACGCATTGTTGACTTTGAGTGAAAATCAGTGCACCCTCTACAGAGAACACACATTTTAATAACAATAATTTTCATGCACAATTACTGTTTGCTGAATTTAGCACAGAGGGGAAAATAAAAACGTGACCTTGGCCAAAGATATGGCACATTTGACTGTTTATGGTTTCAAACAGGCGATCAGGTGAGCTCCTGCTTCTTTAGAATGAAAATCGGCAGCCACACCTTTGTGGATAAATTTGACTCCCGTTTTAAACCCTGCAAATAATAATCAGAAATTGTGCAATAACACTACAGAAAAGTGCAATTATTTAAGTTTGCACTCATTTTCACTTAAAAAATCAACATCTAATTTGACCTGGGGTGTTCAAACTTTTGCACTACGGTTGTATGAATGCTACAGACGCTACGTAACAGCATGGAATAAAACTACAGTGAAACAGATCAATCGGAAAGCTACTAACAACTACAACACTGCAGAAAATACATGACTCATGTGCCCAGTCATATCAACATATGTTACACTTGGACATTAACACTGTTTTACTGCATAAGAAACATCCAAATAGAATAATGGGATATTATATACCGACTTTGACATGGTTTTGTGTAAAAACAGAAAACACACTGGCAAGCACCTTGGAGTTTCAGTCAGTACATTGAGAATGCATTTGGTACTTGCTGCATAACATCTTGATTTAGCACAAGTGGCGGCTACAACACTGCTGTAGGGCCACACCTCCTGCTCTCCTGACGTCCGCCAAAGGAGTGCTGCTGACAAACACTCTTCTGTCCTGGTCCATCAAACGCTTCCAGCGAGTTCCAGCTGGCTGAAAGTTGTGACGATTCTGTAATGGCTCCTCTCCTCCTCAGTCAGCTCCATGTTGCCTGGCCGGACCACCACAACCACATTCAGGCCGGCATCCTCAGCTGCCTTCGCCTCTGGAACAGGGAGAATATCATCCCTCACTCACGTGCTCAGCATAACAGCTGCTGCCCACAGGCTCTCATATGACACAGTGCAGTGGGTAGAGTTAACACACTGCTTTGGCACTGGACTGTAATGCCAGGATCCTATAACTAGGTGAACTGAAGAGAACTGCCAGCATACAGACTGAATGCACACTCGTATGTAAAAGTTTGGGCTCCCCCGTTTCACTGACATTCTGTCCCCTGCAGACAACAAACTTCTGCACATTTTAATGCACAATAATGGTTTATTTGCTGTATTTAACATATTAGGGCAAAAATCAAACATAAAATGCATCTTGTGCCAAAGTTAGGGTTTATTACACAAATAATGTGTCTCATTCACGTGTCAGCAAAAGCAATAAAATTATGCCATAAAACTGGCTGAAAAAAAAGGCCATTTTGAAGTTTGTTCTCTGCAGGGAATGTAACACTTCCTCTAGAAAAAGTAACAAAACCATGTTCAAACTTTCGCACGTGACTGTACAACTCCCTTCTGTTGTTTAAAGTCAAAATGAATATTTTCAATATAAAACCATAAATCTGTTTATACTGAATATCACACCTCTCCACGCTGGTGGCTAGAAGAGTAGCCAATGATTTCAATCCCAATATCGTAATAATTCACCTTAGACTTCATTAGGAGCAGACCGTAAACGGCCAGCTGACAAACTAGCAATAAATTCAGCCAGCGCACACCCACCTCGTGTGACATCAGTTAAGAACATTATATCTTCTGGTGAGCAGCCAATCCTCTCTGCAATCCTTTCATAGCTTTTACACTCCACTTTGGCGCCGATGTTGGTGTCAAAATGTCCATCAAACAGCTGTGGGAGGAATTCAGGAAGATGTTTAAATCTTAAAGAATGAGCAGACACCCTTCCTCTACACTAATAACAGCAATCAAATCAAAACTCACATCTAATAGATCTCCTTCAGCTGAATATCCAAACAGCAGCTTCTGAGCCTCTATGCTTCCTGAGGAGTAGATGTAGACTTTAAGACCGTATCGCCTCCATCTTCTGATTGCAGGAACCACATCTTGATACACTCTTGGGCACACAGGAGCAGATGCTGACATGTAATGCACTTACATAATATCTGAGCCACAAAATGTCAATGTACTGGCTCACAAATCACAACCGACATAAAATAAATAATCATTAAGTGGGTTCCTCTGGGCCCATTGATTTGCTTATCACATCCTACATAACAGTGCTGGGCTATACATTGTCTGTACTGGTGGCATACTGATTAATTGATTGACAGATGATCACAACCTTTTTAAAAGTCATGTCATTTGTGAATTGAATCGGACTGTTTTGAAATAACAGTTCAAAACACATGAAAGTAAATACGTTTTCTTTCTGGAAATGCAGTCTCACATTTATAATGCTGAGTAAGGTCTCTGGGTCTCATTTCCATATAACTTTACCTTGATTTATTTGTTTGTACACACACTTGCTAAAAGAAGCAGATCCTCTATACTTACTCGCCTTTGATCTTCCCTGCAGTATAGGCTGATCTCCACATGTGGCCCTGCAACTGTTTCAGTGCAGTGGTTTTCCTGTCCGCAGCCATCTGCCAGAGGACGCTATCTACAACCTCCCGGATAGCTTTCTCCTCATCTGTGTGCACCGTCTGGTCTACGGTGTGAACTGGGCATGCTCTGTTCTGCCTTAAGTCTTCCTCAGTCTGGAAACAGGGGCACAGGTTTCAGTGAAATAAAGCTGAATCAGGTGACTGCATGACAACGCCTAATCCCTGAATAATAATGCATAAGCGTAAACACGGTAGAGGCATTAGGGCAGAACTGATGGTTTGAGGAAAGAAACCAGCTTCACTTATACAAGATCTATGAAATACAACATACATTTCTACAGGACTGCTTTAGGAATGTCCTGACAACTCTGGACAATTACTATGGTGTACTGTAGGATCCTACACAAGCATAATAGGGTACTCGCACATAGGGCTGTACAAAATTTCAACAGTTTTAATCGTAATCGCGAAATTGGTCTTTGTAATAATAATATTGCAGAACAATGAAGTATGCAAATTAGACTTTAACCAATCAGTGATTTTGACATAGTGATCAGCCACAGCTCAAGGTGAGTGTTACTGGGTATTTTTATGAGTCAGGTTATTCATGCAATCTAACAAAAGTAAAATTACTTTGGTCAATTTTAACCAAAAAAGAAAGTAAATCTACATTTTCCCTCTGTTTCATTTTTTCCCATGACATTTGTGTGAGTTTGTATACCAAAAATATAATACTGTAACAAGACCACTTTCCATTTTTAAACAGGCTGTTTTTGTCACTGTGCATTTAAGACTGATGTGTGAAATTATCTCTTTTCTGACTGGCTGCTCTCTGTATTGCAGCTAATTCAAAAATATCTTGTTGCTGGAACCCTAGCATGAAAGGCGAGGACTAAATTGTATACACTGTATGGATGGGCGAATGCATGTATGTTTAGAAACAATATTTACATGCAATAAGCCTTTTTAGTTCCAGAATAGCAGTGTTATGGGCCATTTAATGTATCAAAAGGCATCACAAAACACATTATGTATCATTATGATCACAGTACTAGTAGTCTGTCCATATCCTGCAGCCCTACTCTTATGTAAAGGTTGTATACTTTCAGGGATTTTCTTATAAAAGGATATTAACCTGGCAAACCAAACAAATAATACTGATGACTATTTAGTTTAACAAGTTCTCACATATAAGCTCAGATACACCACATGGACAAAAGTATTGGGACAGACTACTTAATTACTGAATTCAGGTCGGCCACCTTACATCCAGTGAAGCGCAATCTTAGTGCTTCAGCATACTAAGACATTTTGGACAAAGCCACACTTCCAATTTTGTGAATACAGTTTGGGGAAAATCGTATTTTCTCTTCCAGTATGACTGTGTCCCAGTGCACAAAGCAAGATCCATAAAGACATGGTTGTTTGAGTTTGGTGTGGAAGAACTTGACTGACCCACACAGAGTCCTGACCTCAACCCCATCCAACACCTTTAATATGAAGTGAAATGGAGATTGTGAGCCACGTCTTCTCATCCAAAATCGGTGCCTGACCTCATAAATGCTCTACAGAATGAATGGGCACAAATTCAGATCTGAAACGCTCTAAAATCTTGTGGAAAGACTTCCAAGAAGAGTGGAATCTGTTATAGCCGCAAAGGGGGGGACCGACTCCATATTAAAGTCGATGTATTTGAATGCAATGTCATTAAAGTCCGTGTTGGTGGAATGGCCAGGCGTCCCGATACTTTTGTCCATAATGTGCATAGACTACTTAAGCTATAAGGCATGCATGTCCTATTCATCTTTTTTAAGGCTGCAAACGGGCTCTACAGAAGCCTGAAAAGAAGGTTTCAATGCAGGCCATCCTGCTATCAATGACCTGTTTCTTCAGGAGCTGCACATCCTGCTTGCACTCATCCTCCTCCCAGTGGGCTGACAGGTAGTCTTCCAGATGCTCCTTGATGTATGGAAACAAGACGTCCTGCAAGGATAAGCAACGTTAGGGAGTGGCCTTCTCAAATTATTGATGCTTTAGTTCTAAATGCAGCTTTTACCAAACGATATACACACATTCCTACCTTCACGAATGTGATAGGGGTAGTGGTTCCTTCGATATCCAACAGAAAGACGCTAACGTTGTCTGGGACTATTATCGTTGCCATTTTTCTAAATGGCAAACGACACGCCTAGTAACAACACTTTCCAATTCCAAGCCTGTCCACGTAGAGTTTTTCAAGCTTGCTTTAATTACTGTCCTTTGAACAGACACAAAAAATACAGTGTAAAGACAAACCACACCACAAAACGCACACTAGCCGACTAGCACTGTGCTACCAACACATGGCTCAGTCAAGGGGTTGCCAGATCCTCGTCAGAGAATTCTTTTAAGCTTACTGTAACCACTGATTTCCTTAGCTGGCTGCGTGCCACAGTACACACTATATGGACAAAAATATTGGGACGCCTGACCATTCCACTACCAGAGACTTTAATGACATTGATTTCAAATACATAAGACTATAATATGCAGTTGGTCCCCCCCTTTGCTGCTGCTGAAGAAACAGGTTAGTCATAGCAGGCTGGCTTGCACTAAAGTTTCCTTCAGTAGAGTCTATTTGCAGGCCTGAATAAAAATAAACAGCACATGCATGCCTTTAAGTAGTCTTTATACACTATATGAACAAAAGTATTGGGAAGCCTCACCATTACGCCAACTGTGATCACATTGCATTCAAATACATAGCTATAACAGCTTCCACTCTTCTTGGAAGGCTTTCCACAAGATTTTGGAGTTTCTGTGGGAATTTTTGTCCATTCTTTCTGTTGAGCTTTGTTCACAAAGTTGGAAGCATGGTGTTGCCCGAAATGTCTTGGCACGATTTTATATACTTGGGCATGGGCATGATTGAAACACCTGAATTCTATAATTAAGATATACTTTTGCCCATACAGTGTATGAGTCTGTTTGATACTATTCCGAAATTTCATTGATTTGGACCCATTTGGGTTGTTTCCACATGTCAACATTATTATTAATGTCTTACATTTTCAGATTCTTTCAAATCAAAGATCATAATGTGAATCTTAAAACGTTTGATAACGTCTTCTTCTTTACTTATTTACTTTCTTACAGAGAAATGCTTTCAATTTCCACACTCCTGTCCCCATGGCGTGAGGCATTTCAAAGTTCTAATGGAAAATATGTTTCCCTCCCTCATGTCCTGGTCTATTAGTGGTTCTCACACTCTTATAGGTATGATTATGTTTGATTAAGTTAAAGTGATCACTAATTGTCACGTGTGCACACAATACAGCACATAGTGTGAACAGTGTGAAATTCTTTCTCTGCATTTAACCCATTCACCAAGTGAATCAGTGGGCAGCCAAGAATAGAGTGCCCATGGACACAGTGGTGCCACTAGCAGTCCTAGGATTTGAACCCACACCCTTCTGATCACAGGGGCAACTCCCTAACCACCAGGCCACCAGCTTCCCTAAAAGCAGAGGGAAACAGAGGGAAGTGTTTTGAAGATTATAAAATTGCATATTACAGTGCCAATTTTAACATCCAAAAACAAAACAAAACCAAAAATGTACAATATTTATTTAAAGATATTAAATGTTGAACTGGGTCAAAGTGAAGCCCAATCATGAAGGGAGGATTAAAATACAGGTATTCTACCACTTTTTAGAATCAGAATTAGAAAACGTTTTTGATTCCGGAGGAAATTGCTTATGTTATGACAGCACGGACACACAGAGAGACAGAGACAAGAAAAAAATACATTTTAAAGTCTAAATAAAATCTAATAAAAAATTCTGCAAAAAAAACTCAGTATGAAATACAACGTATGAAAAACACTTCTTACTCACTTAGAGAAATGCTTTCAATTTCCACAGTCCTGCTGCTATGTTCTATGACTATTCAGCAAATATAACTGAAACAGCTCTGTTTGTTTCACACAAATGATTGAAGACGAGTTTGATATTGACAAATCTGGCAACCAAGAGGGATGGTCGTGTCCTGCGACGGTGCAGCTGGATTGCGCAGAGTTTGTGCAGATCAGTATGTAATGTAAACCTCATGCTGACGACAACAATGTGTCCACGTATGGTTTTCAGATCAGTGCTTTTCCCCTCAAAACACTTCTCATGCACATTCGTGAAGATCCCCTTATTTTCAAGTCGATTCGCGCATGCGTTGTTCACCGATTATCAAACGCAAACTGTTATGTCCTGGAAGAAATCAGCATTTGACAGACTCACAAGAGTCTGCTTGTCACAGTCCCTCACAGTAAGCTGTAATACCATCATGCTTTAACCCAGATTTCATGTTCATGTTTATCAGCAAGGCATTGTGTTCAAGTCACTCATGGTTTTGGGCCCTAAATACATCTCTGATTTGTTTGAAGTATATAAACCTGGTACGTCTGTTAGATCTGCAGGAGCTGCTCAGCTAGTGGTGAAATTAAATTGTGTTTATTCACTATGCTGCCCAACCAACTGTCCATCAATATCAGATCTGCACCAACTGTAGCTTTAAAAAGCTGCTAAAAACTGCACTATTCTCCTCTGCCTTCTTTTAAATATCTGCACTTCTACTGCATTTTCAATTTTCTTTTATCGATGTATTCTTTTGTTTCTTTCATTATTTTATTCTATTTTATTCTATTTTGTTATATTTTGTATTCTATTTCTGTACAGCACAATGAATGACCTTTTGTGGTAGGATATTTGGGACTGGCCCTAAAGCAGAGGGAAGTGTGTTGAAGAATGTAAAATTGCATATTACAGTGCCAATATCAATATAATCCAAAACAGCCCATTACATGTGTATAAAATTTCTTAAATGCTTCATACAGCTAAAACAGCGTAGGGTCTAATTGACCCCAAAGAACACTAACACATACAAAATGTGTACAGGACCCTGAAAACATATCACCATATTAATTTAATAACGGTTGTGCCTTGTAAATTGGGAAATTTTATATGAAGCCCAAAAATGATGTCAGTTATTTATTTACAGACATTAAGTTTTCTAAATTGGTGCTAAACCATTTCATCATGTGTGATATCTTCTTATGTGCAATAGTTTTACCATGTAAATATCACTAGGTATGACAATAGTAATGATATAGTACTGATCTCTACCACACACAGTAACATACTCCTAACCACAATCTGTGTTATTACTAAGTCACTTTATAGTATTAATACCTAGCCTTTGTGTATATATCATAGTGTATTTCATATAGATTTTTTTTCTACAGATTTTTGTTTTACTGAATTTATTTAGACTATATTTTATTTTGTTCTTGTCTCTGTGTCTCTGTGTGTCTTTGTCTGTGTCTGTGTGTCTTTGTCTCGTTATGTCTGTCTCTTTGTCTCTGTGTGTCTTTGTCTCTGTGTCTCCGTGTATCTTTGCCTGTGTGTCTGTGTCTCTGTGTGTCTTTGTCTCTGTGTCTCTTTGTCTCTGTGCAGTTGTAACATTATCAGTTTCAGGGATCAGTAAGGTTCCTGATTCTGATTAAATGTCAAACTGGGACAAACTGACCACAAATATAAAAGGAGGGTGAAGATACAGCTATTCTACTACTGTTTATGAGTAAATGGTAAGTTTTTGTTGGAACTTGGAGAAATAAATGAATGAAAACTCACTAACTAACTAACCAAATACATAAATAAATAACTGAATAAGTAAATAAAAACTAACTAAATAAATAAACACATAAAACTAACCAAATAAATAAAAACTAGCTAAAGAAATAAACAGTAACTAACTAAATAAAGAAATAAAAACTGACTACATAAATAAATAACCCTAAATAAAGAAATAAAAACTAGCTAGCTAGCTAACTAACTAAATAATAAATAAATATAAACGAATCAAATAAATAAAGAAATAAAAACTAAATGGCAAAATAAATAAAGCTCAATAAATAAACTAAATAAATAAATATATTAAAATAAATACATAAATATAGATAGATAGATAGATAGATAGATAGATAGATAGGTAGATAGGTAAAAAAAACTAAACAAATAAAACCAAATAAATAAATAAAAACTAAATACATAAATTAAATAAACAAATTCAAAACAAAGAAATGAATGAATGAATGAATAAGTAAAGCAGTCCCTGCTGCCTGTGTTTATAAAAAGAGAATAGTGTTAATGAAGGAAGACTGTTATTGGGACGCAGCCCCTTTAGGCCCCTCCTCTCTTCTCCTCCCGCCTTAACTGTTTGCGTCACTGAATCTCGTCAGCCATTTTATCAGCCGTGGCCGTGTGTGTCTGAGCGTTGTCGACATTTTTAAAGACTTAATCGTAGCTGTAACAAACTCAATAGAGATCGTTGCCGCGGTCGTATATATCTTAAAATGCAGGGGGAACAGGAAGCTATCGACTTCAGCACCGACGAGTTTCCAGAAGGCTCCAAAATCAACGCGAGCAGAAATCAACAGGATGACGGGTGAGTGAACCGAGGCCTACCACACACCCGGCCTTGCCGAGTACTCTCACAATGTAGATGCACTACAGGACAAAAGTATTGGGACGCCCGGCCGTTACACCAACAGGGACATTAATCACAATGCATTCAACTACATATAATCTAATATGATGTGTATCCCCCTTTGCAGCTATAACAGCTTCCACTCTGAAGATTTTCCACAATATTTTAGAGCGGCTCTGTGGGAATTTGTGACCATTCATTCTGTAGAGCATTTATGAGGTCAGATACTCATGTTGAACGAGAAGGCCTGGCTCGCAATCTCCGTTACAGTTTATCCCAAAAGTTTTGGATGGGGTTGAAGTCAGGGCTTCTTCTACACCGAACTTATCAAACCATGTCTTTGTGGACCTTACTTTGTGCACCAGGGCACAGTCATGCTGGAATAGTAAAGGGCCTGAACCAAACTGTGTCCACAAAGCATGGCGTTGTCCAAAATGTCTTGGCATGCTGAAGCATTAAACATGCTGTTCACTGGAAGTAAAGGGTCTATCTCAAACCCTGAATTAAGAGATGTGTCCCAAGAATTTTGTCCATGTAGTGTGTGTTTTGAGATTAAATACCCCTAAGTCAGTGGCTTTGCTGTTAAAGGATTTGCATCGGAGCATCGCTACATTGACCATCTGCTCCTTTCATATATTCGTAGCCAGCTCATTGCCAAGTAATCTAGACAAAAATGTGCAGATGTGTACTTTAACTCACGTTTTTATTCCTCAGGTCGAAGTTGTCGTTTCTCTTAACTAGTTATGTTTATAGAGGTTCTTTTTAGCCCAGCTCTGAATAGTTAAAGGGGGTCTAGCAGCTTTGTTTTTCTTTTACAAATGAGATCAGTACCTGGTTATTTAGTAACACTGATAGTTTGGGATGTATAATCGACTTAACATGCGTTTTATGTGTCTGCAGGAAAATGTTTATTGGTGGACTCAGCTGGGACACCAGCAAGAAAGACCTTACAGATTATCTGTCCAAGTTTGGAGAGGTGTTGGACTGCACTATCAAAACAGACCCCATGACTGGCCGCTCCAGAGGCTTTGGGTTTGTGCTCTTCAAGGATGCAGAAAGTGTGGACAGGGTGAGTGTTTTTTTTTTTTTGTTTGTTTGTTTTTTTTTCTTCTCTTCACATGAATAAAATTTGAGGTTAACCTGCAAGTGTTAAGCCTACCTTATGCGGTAGTCTTCTTGGATCACTTAAAACAAATCAGTTGAATTTGCAATAGGAGAGTCTAAGATGACACAAATTAGAATAATGTATTTGGTTTGAAATCACTTTTTTCTAAATCTGTGTTTAGGTTCTGGAACTGAAGGAACACAAACTGGATGGTAAACTGATTGATCCCAAGAGAGCCAAAGCCATGAAGGGGAAGGAACCTCCCAAGAAGGTTTTTGTTGGTGGTCTCCATCCAGATACAACTGAGGACCAAATCCGGGAATATTTTGGAGCTTATGGAGATGTAGGTTGAATGGATGGGGTCTGTCTTCAAAATTTAGAAGTAAATGGGTATAGAAGTGTGATAACCCATCAAAACACTACATGTAGAAGTTGCCTGCAGCGTTGTAAGCTGCTCGAGTGTGTTGGGTTGCATGTATGTCCTGTAAGTTCTGTTACATTTACAAACAAGATTCTTGAGCTGCCCTTAACATGTATTTTATTGTTCTCAATAGATTGAAAACATTGAGCTCCCTGTGGACAGTAAGACAAATGAGAGGAGAGGCTTCTGTTTTGTAACATATGTTCAGGAAGAGCCTGTTCAGAAACTTTTAGAGAACAGATACCACCAAGTCGGAACTGGAAAGGTTTGTTTATCGTTGATCCACATTTACATGCAATATACTCATTTATGTTTTTTTTTCATGTACTTGGCTCATTCTTTTCTCTGTTGCTTTGTTTGCATTGTTTACAGTGTGAAATTAAAGTTGCCCAGCCTAAAGAAGTCTACAGACAGCAGCAGAACAGAAGTGACAGGGGCTTTGGAGGAAGAGGTGGATTCAGGGGTCGTGGAAGAGGAGGTAGTTGACTATTTGAAGCCATTTGCAAAAAAATTAACCAAAATGAACTAAACAAAGGTTTCTCAGAGAGCCTTATTTTGCCTTTGATTTTTCTGTTGCAAGTGTCGCACCCACATTTTATCCACTTGCATCTCTGTGTGCAGGACAAGGCTACAACCAAGGTTATAACAGCTACTATGGGCAGAACTATGGAGGCTATGGTAATGGATACAACCAGGGATATAATGGATATGCTGGGTATGACTATTCAGGCTACAACTATCAGAATTATGGATATGGTCAAGGATACGACGATTACAATGGTAAATCCCAATTGTAAATTTGTTTAGTTAAATTTGTTTCAATGGTAATTTAAGCCTTTTAATTAACTTGCATCTGTCAAAGTCAAATGTGTGTATTAATCATAGGTCAACCGAGCAGTTATGGGAAGGCCTCCAGAGAGGGTGGAAACCATCAGAACAATTACCAGCCATATTGACAAAATGACTTGAGCCATCAAGAGTTATGGTAAGACTGTAGCCTGGCCCTTCCATTTGGTCTCATTTACCAATTTAAAGATCAATAGACAGCACTGACTCTCCTAAAAACAAGTGGTATGCATATTAATGCGCCTCGTTTTGGGAAATTTGAGGATATGTCTATAGATCTTTAATTGCTAATGCTTGTGTAGTGGTGTGCCTTTTTCTTTAAGCTCTCCAGAAAAACATAAGCGTTTTTCTGTAGATTTTTTTTCCCATTTTCCTCCTTGCTTTTTAACAGGTGATCATAAGGAAATAACATAGAGTTGATAGCAATACTAACAGGTAACGTACTGCTAAAGGGTACAGAGTAAGGGCACCTCTCCTTATTTTTTTTCCATCCTTTCCCTAATTCTGATTATTGTACCTTGTTTGTACCTGCCAGCGGGGGACTTCATTGCAGGCCGTGTGTCACCTGACCACGAAATTCTCTGGGCGTCGCACATAGCGGGCAGAGAGCACGGCATGCACAAGAAAACGCTGTCCTGTGGTATGGTCTCTTCAAACTTCCTGTACCAGCGTTAAAACAAAGAACATAAAAAAGGAGATTGCTCGTTTTTTTCCCTTAAGTTGTTGATGTTTTCTTTAACAGTTTTGTAAAATGGGTTTTTTACAGGTATTTAACAGTGAAACCTAAGTGATTTTGACTGTGTTGTATTCTCTTTTTTATTAATTTTAGTGTTCTTGTATTTCAGTTCTGGAGCTTCAATGATTTTTCTTTTTGTTCTCCTATAAACGGTCTACAATCCCGTAAACCGCAGAAACTCATAATGCTTGCTTTTCCTTTAGAATCCATAGAGAACTTCAAATGGTACACCTCAAGCCTTTTCCTTAAAACATAGCTGATAAAGATCATATGTAAACCAGTTTAATAAAGCCATAAAAAGCTGACACAACCAATCATCTCTTAAGACAGTTACTGACTGGCTGAAAGTCCTCGTAAAATTGTTAGGATAGTGAACATCTTATTTTGAAGTGCTCTGATTTTGGTGAGATTCTCCACCAACCCAGAGGAGCTGAAGCTTTTGCTGGCTGAAGAGCTGCTATCTGAAACTCCCAAGTTGTACATATGATCTTTAATCTTGAATGGTGAACTTTTAATAGCTTAAAGTCAACAGCTCACGAAGTTAAACAGAGAAACATGGAGGTGATTCAATTAAATGCTTGCATTCTAAAAAATAATTAATGGCCGTTTTGTCTCCTCTCTTGTAGGTGAGCAGGCTGGCTGACAGTTTGTACCCCGGAGGCAGCTTGTGGATACCCTGTCCTTCTTAATCAAAGAGCGTCTTGATTTTAAAAATACCTTTGTTTGGTTGTCCTCTGAAGATGAAGACATTAAAACGTGTCTGACCTTGTAAATATTTTGTTTTCCAAGTTTCTTATCCTGTGCGTTGTTAAGATAGAGCCTATAGGGTTTGTGCTGGTGTGTTCTTAAATCTTCATTTTGGTAATGTCTTTTTTTTTGTTTTTTTTTTTTTCTTCAGTTTTGGATAAAGGGAATATTAAATTGGGGTATCAAAACCATACATTTGTATTGTGTTTATTTACTTTTTTTGTCTATAAGGTAAGATTGTCTCAGTACAAAAACAGCACCAATCTCAGAGCAGCTCCAAAAAGCTGTAGATGAGTTGACTGAAGTGTAAAACGTGTTGTGAGATGTACATAACACCAAATGGATAAAAGCGTCGGGACACCTCTTAATTCAGGGTATGAGCTAGGCCTCCTTCCAGTGAATCGTAATGCTTCAGTAAACCAAGACATTTTGGGACAAGGCCATGCTTTCAACGTCGTGAACACAGTTTGGGGGGGCGCCTATTTCTATTTCAGCATGACTGCTCCATTGGATAAAGCAAGGTCCAAAAATTTATAGTTTAATAAATTAAGTGTGGGAGAACTTGACCGATCCGCAGAAAGTCCTGGCCTCAATCCCATCCAACACCTTTGAGACGAACTAGAACGGGGATCCCGAGCCAGGCCTTCTCGTCCAACATCAATGCCTGACCTCATAAATGCTCTACAGAATGAATGGGCAAAATTCTCACAGAAACTCCAAAATCTTATGAAAAGCCTTCCAAGAAGCATGGAAGCTGTTATAGCTGCAAAGGTGGGACCAACCCCAAATTAAAGTCTGTGCGAATGCAACGTTATTAAAGCCCATTTTGGTGTAATGGTCCGGCGTCCCAATACTTTTGTCCACAATATTTCAATATACGTGGCCCGTATTCTTTTACACGGGATGCGTATTTGGACAAAAAGTGAGAGAATCTGACTGTTGGTAACCATAGCTGCATGTTTAAACTGGTTTTAATCGGCTGAATTTAGGAAAACTGGCACTGAATGTGGTATAAATGTGCTGAGGTTTGAAGTGACGCTGTTGCAGCAGTAACCGTCGTTCCACCATTTTGTACGAGAGCGCCGGTGTGTGGCAACCAGGCGTTCACAGCTGGAGAAAGATACTCACTTCTCACCTCCATCGTTGCTAGATCATTTTTGGACAGCTTTTTTAATCACCAGGAAGCCAAAACAGATCGTAAAAGCCTCGTTTACGCCTGCTGACGACTCTTAACGGGGTGTAATTGTCAGTATTTTAAAGGTTTCAGCTCGAAAAGCTACCCAAAAATGTCGGAAGATCAGTTCAGTATGGACGATCCGACCATGAAGATGGGAGAAGACGGCACCGAGAACCCTGAAGACCAGATGATGGGTGCCGGTGGTGATGGTGGATCTGCAGAAGTGGAAGGATCAAAGATTGATGCGAGCAAAAACGAGGAAGATGAAGGGTGAGTGGATCCTTCCTTAGCATGGCTGTGCCTGCTAACAGGCTAGCTTAGCTTGGCTAGCCGCTTAGTTGCAAGAAAATCCAAAATTGTTGGACATACAACAATTTTATTTCTGTTTTTGTAACTTAGACAAGAGCTCATTTTCGTCTCCCATTAATTGAGTTCATGAGTAACAGGTTAACCTAAAGGCAGACTTAAATTAAGCTTAAAAGTTGGCAGTAACGCTAAGCTAACGTTAGCCAGCTGTTATTTTTTCTTCATAGCCCAAACCAGTTGGGGTCCTAATAATTGTATTGCATGAGTATTTCTCGGAACAATTCACGCCTCTATTACTCGTTTGTGAAGGAATAAAACGTCGGTTTGTGTTTTGAAGTTGAATGTAGATGCATTGCTGTTTTCATGTGGTGTTGTAACGCTAAAGCAGCTCTTTTATGTTGAACAGTATAACATTTCAGTTATCTCAATACACCTGTCCGGTTTCATACAGAAATTTTCCCCCAGTGTTTTATGTTCTCAATTTTTTGCCAAAGAGACCAGACCGACAAGTTAATCAATGACTCTCACATGCAAAAGCATTCTCATATTTGACACCAGGGGCAGGCTGCATCTCTTCTCTTCCACTGTTACTTGAAGGAAACAACATGCAAAGATGATTGCAAAAATGCTTTTAGGTCATACACAGAGGTGACCAGGATTATGTCAAAGATATGTAGTCAACAGAGAAGAGCTGGTTAGGTTTACTATACTTGGATCTTAAACCTTCTCCACATTTTCTCTTCCACTGTTACATAAAGGATACAACATGCAAAGATGCAAAATGCTTTCAGGTCATACACAAAGGTGACCAGTAAATCTCAGACATCTGTAGTCAAGAAAGAAGAGTTGGATGGATTCTTCATACTTCTAAAGCCTGAAACCCTTCCTTACCAAGTAAAAGTAAAGAAGTCAACAGTAAACATCATGTCCTCTCATTGTTTTTATTTGTTTTTTTTCTACAGGAAAATGTTTGTTGGAGGGTTAAGCTGGGACACCACAAAGAAGGACTTGAAGGATTACTTCACCAAGTTTGGGGAGGTTGTAGACTGCACCTTGAAACTGGATCCAATGACCGGCCGGTCCAGAGGCTTCGGCTTTGTGTTGTTTAAAGATGCAGAGAGCGTGGAAAAGGTCTCGAAATTTATTGCAGTGGAGTCTTAACTCTTTTTTTCATGCTCTCATATGTTGGTCTGTCTTAACTTGAGTCCTGTGGAGCTATAGAACTTCAGATTTCAAAACATGAAACGATTTCAGAAAGGATTTGTTTTACATGGCTAATGTAATTTTTACCAGTGTTTCTCAGTGATTTTAGTCCAAAATCTGCCATGTCAGTCATTTATTTGGACTGTGCTGTAAAGATTTAGCCCCTTTTCATAAAACAAACCAGAGAAATAAGGCCAGGTAATATTAATCCTGTGTAAATGTTCCGTCATTTGCTGTGGAAAAGGCGTTGGAATGAAGGCACTCCATGAAGCATTTCCTGTTACTCAGCAAGCCGATATGTTGTCCAGTCTCCAAAAATTAAAACATTTAAAATGACAGGATAAGGTTTGATTTTATGTGGGATTGTTGACTGTTGCCTGTAAGTTCCCAGAGTAGAGTGTGTGTAATGACACATTGCATTCACTTAACACAGCTAGGTAAATGCTTAGAGTGAACAAAATTACAATTGTTGAATCAGTTTCTACTAATTATTTTATGTACATTTCAGCTGTTTTATATTGAAACATACAATTTTGCTATAGTTGTAAGGTATTGAACTTAGTCTTATGATTTTGATTTTTTTTATTTTTGTCATCTTTTGACCGCAGGTTATTCAACAGAAAGAACACAAACTTAATGGTAAAGTGATCGACCCAAAAAAAGCAAAAGCCATGAAGTCCAAAGAGCCTGTGAAGAAGATATTTGTCGGTGGTCTTTCACCAGATACTCCTGAGGAGAAGATCAGAGAGTACTTTGATGCTTTTGGCGAGGTGTGTAACGAAAACGACCAAACTTTGTACAATTTATAGCCGTTGTGTCAACAGGTGGTTAAAAATTACCTGTAAATTGTTATTACCTTTATTACCTGTACAGTGATGTCCTGTTATAATGAATGTACACTAAGGACATATTTTTGGTGTTGGCCTTTAGCTGTTTAGTATTAAAGTGATGATGAGGATGGGTGTTCTCTTTTTCAGGTGGAGTCTATTGAGTTGCCAATGGAAAACAAGACAAATAAAAGGCGAGGTTTTTGTTTTATCACCTTTAAAGAAGAGGAACCAGTGAAGAAAATCATGGAAAAGAAATACCATAATATCGGCCTTAGCAAGGTATCGTCTAATGTAACTGAGCTTCCATCATCTCTCAATACAATAACATAGGTACGTAATTGATGCAGTTAGTCTTTGCTGATCTTAATGATTCAGTGTCTTTATTTTTATGTGCAGTGTGAAATCAAGGTAGCCATGTCAAAGGAGCAGTACCAGCAGCAGCAGTGGGGTGGTAGAGGAGGCTACCCATCTAGAGCTCGGGGGAGAGGGGGTGAGTCCTCTATGTAGATAAAGCTGTGGTGATTTCTCCTAGCATACATTCCATAAAACTGCTATCGTTGCTGATTGGTTTGTGGCATGATGTACTTTCTGTGACTCTTACAGGGCCTAATCAGAATTGGAACCAGGGTTATGGAAATTACTGGAATCAAGGTTATGGGAATTATGGAAACTATGGCTACAACAATCAAGGCTATGGTGGATACGGGGGCTATGATTACTCGGGTTACAACAACTTCTACGGATATGGTGACTACAGCAGTATGTAATACTGTTTGTGAAAACACTGAAAGAAACTCTAAGGAAATAATGTATCGTGGATTGTTTTGGTACCTGTACAATGACACCTGTGCACTAAATGACCTAGGCAAAATTCATGCATTATATGCATTAAGCTTTAAGCATAGACATTTAGATTATTCATGTATTTTGTTCTTCACTGTTTTGCAGGGGAATCTTGCTTTAACTTAATGTATGACAAATATTTATTGTATGATATGGGATGGGAAAGGGATGTCTTGCCTTCCAAACTTCTTTGTCACAAGTGCCTTGAAATCCTTCAACAAGAATGGAAAATGTACATCTGTAGGCCATGGGGAAATGACCATTAGCCAATGGCCATTTTTTTTTAGAACAAAATAAAACTATTTTTAAAAAAAATCTCCAATTCACTCTAAATATTTTGTCTCCCTCTATAATTGAATTAAAGTATGAAAGTCTGAATACAGTGTAAAGTAAGTATCCAAGATGTTATCACACAATTATCATATTGGTTTAATTATTTCATACATAACCAGACAAATCAGCATTTATAGAGAGTTCACACTGGTAGCTGAAAATTGGTGAAGTGAAACATTTTGACCTATAGTTTCTCTACTTTTTCCATCCCTCAGTTATTGTCAAAGTACTGTTTTAACTGGTTTAACAGCAGCTTTGCTTTTTTTTTGTTTTTTGTTTTTTTTGTTTTTTTGTTCTCTGCTCAACCTGCAGACCAGCAGAGTGGTTACGGCAAATCTCCAAGGCGAGGTGGCCATCAAAACAGTTACAAGCCGTACTAGTTCATAAACTTCAAAAAGTAGATACAGGTATGTCATTGAATTACTTATCACAAGCCAGCCTTAGCAAATAATGTATACTACATTGACCTTGCTACTTAATGTACTTCTACTTAATTTTTTGTTTTTCTTTAAAGTTTTTCACAGCACCCTGAAGTGCTTTACTGTAGTGGTAACATAGAGACTTCAGTCTTTTGGCAATAATGTAACAGCTGGCTTTTGGCTGTTTCTTGCCATTTTGTAACAGTAAAAAAGTAACAGGTACAGTACTGCTAAATGGGTACCAGAAAATAAGGATTTACAACGAAAGAGAAAAAAAGAAGAATGTTGTCTCCTAACTCTGACCTTGTTTGTACCTGCCAGCGGGGACTTCCTTGCAGGCCATGAGCTGACTTCCCGATTCTCTCAGGCCCGCTCAATGCGGACAGGGTACGAGAGGCGTACGCTCTCGAATGCTCCCATTTGGTATGGTCTTCCAACATCCTGTATATGAATTGTCAAAAAAAAAAAACAAAGAAAGAAAGAAAAAAAAAAAATAACGGATACATCCAGCTTTTATCTCCATCTTTTTTGTGTTCCTTTTTAAACTTCATTGGATTTGTTTATTGTAATACAGTCTATTTTTGTCATTTTGTAATGCCATTTTTTACAGGCACCTCAAGTAATGGTAAAATACGACAACAGTCTTTAAAAATAATAACTGTTTACTTTTCAAAGGATACAGCTTTCTTTGGACTTTCCAGTGTTAATATATGCACTTCTAATCTTACCTGTAATGCTTGCTTTTCCTTATTTATAGCTCGTGTAGCAGTAATAGCCAGTAGTCCATGAGCTAAAACCTGGTTTGTACTCGGACACCCTCTACGTCGGAGAAGTGCTTAATTTTCATATTTGTATTGTGTCTTGTTCTACTGACAGCGGTGGAAAAGGTCCACATGTAAACAACGTTAATTTCATCTAACAAATTCTTTTTTTTAACTGTTGGAAAAAGTGTATGCCGCCAGAAATTTGCATGCAGTGTTTCTTTTATTGTGAATTTCCAAACAGTTGGCTTTTAATATGTGAATGTAAAATGTAATCTTAACACTTAATTTATGGACATTCAAAGGGGTTTTCTACTATAATTTGTACCTTAATTGAATTATGTTTTTCCTCAGTAATGGAATAATTTAGAATTGCAAGTTCTTGTACTTTTAGAGGACACCTGCTTCTTGTCTGTTTGAAAAACTGATTACTATTTTTCTTTCCTGTCTTTCAGGTGGCAGTGTGGTTCGGAGGTAACGTTGGAAGAGAAATACCATTGAGTCAAGGCAATTGTTTATTATGGAGTGTTAATGAAAGGACAAAAACAAGAGTCTTCATTTCAACCGCAGCTACTGGCCGTGTGCAGTAGAGCTTGTCTTTGCTTGATGTGTGAAGGTGGATTTTCTGATCAACTCGCCCTAAGATGCGGTGTAACATGCTTTGCCCTAGTCAAAAACCTTATCTAGTTTTGTGTTGAATTTATATGCTACCTTTTGTTCAGGTTTGTAGTTATAAACTAAGTCCAATCAGTGTTGTGCTTCTGCTTCATGGAATCATTTGTAATTTTCCATAATGAGTATTTATTAGTTAAAGAGTTAAAGAACAGTACAAATGTTAGCCATTTAATATTCATTTCATATAGGCATAGCAATGTTTTTGCTACAAAATCACAAACCATTGAGAGATGCAATGGATGAAATAAAGTGTATTATGAATTATGTTTCTTCCTTGTGAGCATCTCTTTTTTTATCATGAGCAGTTTTTCTTACACAATAAATCCGATTTACATGGCAGCCAGTATTTCCTGGGTTGAACATCAGTCTAGTGAAAGCATGTCATTTTGCTCAAGTGCAATAAAGGCTATAAAAAACATTAGCTTGTACCAAACACCAGACAAAAACAAGCTGAATTTGCAAATGCATGGACTTCATAACAAAAGGTATAGGAATGAAAACAATTTTCTACTTTGTCCTTCCCAGATATTGACTAGGAATGAATGACTCATTTACAATAATAAATTACACCTGTAAAAGTTTCAAAGGTCTGGAGGAGGCTGTGGGTAACAATTAACTTTAGCCTTCTTCAGTTTTGTAGTGTTTGGAGTTAAAAAAAGAAAACAGTGATTTGTGATTCATCTGTAAGATCAAATATAAACTCTCAGTGCTTAGTCTCAAACCACAGTCTTTCAGCTGGAGTGGATGTATATACACGTGCCGTATTTGCTACATTGTGTATGCGTATATCCTTTTACATCAGTCAAATCACTTACATACAGCACATTTTGTTACATGTGTAACATTGAAATCAAACACCTAAAAAATTAAAACCTATTTTACAAAAGAAAAAAAACCCAAAACATAAATATAGGCTTTGGTCTGCTTTAGGTTTCTACACTTAATAAGGAAAGAGGAAAGTACTGACTATATTACGAAGGAATGACTCCTGTTGCAAAAAGGATGATCAGCACAACAATGATGAGCACTACCAATCCAATTATGATCATCATTTTCGTATTCCTCCACCAGAATTTCCTGGAAACCCTTGCGGAAGTCCTTTGAAATGAGTCAGCCTGGTAGAGAGGGCATACATTTGAAAAGGATAAGTGATAATTGACATGATCAACAATTTCCACTGATGACTCAGAATGAACAACAATGGAGGCAGTCTATTAATAAACCAACGCTCCGATGAATTACTGAAAATGAAATCTATGTTTCTATAATTAAAGGCATGAGTATCTTTAAGATGCAACTACCAAATTGAGGCATAAATATATTATAAAGCTAACTTACAGAAGCCTGTAGATCATCTGTTTTTCCAATCAGGTCATCTATTTTCTCTCCCCTCTCCAGCACTTTGTTAATGTTATCTTTGAGGATAACTTTGACTTCATTGACTTGGTCCTGTACTTGATTAATCTTGGTGGGAGCCTGGGGTTGTATACTGTCGTCAGCCTACACAGAGAAGGCAAACAAAAGACACGCACTCAAAAATGTGTTTCTGTTGTTCTTATTAACTGTAATTAAAGTTTTCATACAGTGTAAAGTAGGTTTTATTTTAAAGGGAGATATTTATCCCAATTGATCTCATATATATACTATTATATATTATATATTGATGACATATATGGCCTCAGTCATCCTTTTTGCTGAAGTTTTAGTTACTATATTCCAGTGGATTGTGCTTCAGTGGAAAACAGCATAATATGAAACCCTAAGGGAGTTTTAAAAGTTGTGTAATGGGCCTTTGGTAGCAAAAAATGACCACGTTTTTTGCTAACTAAGACATTCCTTTGCTGACACCTCGCTGACATTTTTGCATTCACTTCCCTCTGTGGTGAACCATCGACTTCCTTCTGTACAGCCAAACATCAAAAGAGCCAGATTACAAACACTTGTCTACTTTATAAAAGTTCATTTTTTTCTAAACACTTTCTAAAACAAAGACCTTACAGTAACCTTTCTTCACATTTTGTTTTATATTTTGCTCCTCTTCTGGTTATTTTATTTCCCTCCACCTTTGAGGACCTGTACTGTCAACAGAGCTGACAGGCTGCTTTTCACCCTAAGCAAATAACTGTACAGTCACCAGGCAAACAGTGAGAGAAAACACTTTGACTTACCATGTTGAGTTGATACTTTCCAGATGCTTATTCAAGTTATATACTTTGACAGATGTCTAGAATGGAAGCCTATGTTTCATACCAAACTCTCTACCATTACTTAACCGATATATAGCTTCTGCGAGCTCTGACATGCGCCTGGGCAAACAGGCAGAAAAGCCTCAGAACTCATTTGCACACACGGCTGCCCCTCCCAGTCAGCTTGTACATTAACAACTGCCGGACGACTGGAGGCTGCCTATTGGCTTCTAGTGGGCCAATCATTCTGGCTGGACCAACCGTCTGCTGGCCAAACACCTGATGTAGATCCACACTGTACTCATATGGCTGGGCGAAGGCCACAGGTCTTATCAGAAGGCTGGTAACAAAGGTGCTGCAAAGCTGGAAAGTAATAAAAGAATCAGCTCATCCATCCGTCACTTGTTTTGTCAAGGTGTTTTGTGTGTAGTGTGGTTATACATAACCACAGGTCTTTTCAGCAGTAAATATACACTGATCAGTATATGTACAGCCCAGTATTCTTCACTTTTCTATCCACAGTGTTGTTTCCCATAAAACACAATGGTACATTGTAGATGTCATACAGTCAGATTAACTTTTTTGAACAGTTATTGTCTGCTTAGGCCATTACAAGTTGTGTTGTATTTGATAAGTGCTGTTTTGGCAGTTACCATGCCACATAAAATAGGTCTTCTTTCTTGAATGTTGCACAACAGTGATTGCAGGCCAAGACAACGGATATTACTCAGTGGTACAGCATGATCACGTGAAAAGTTTATTACCATATTGAGAAATTAATGGATCCTCCTTGCTTTAAAGCTGGGCTCTGTAACACCGATGTATACGGGATGCCATCTTGTGACAGAATGCGATATCTGAAACAGAGATTTAGCACAGACCAAGGTCATGGCAGAAATGACATCTAAAACGGTTTTTCCTCCTCACGTTCTAGACTTATTTGAAACCACCATGTGCTCCAGTCAAACTTGTGAAATAAATGTGAAATAAAGTCCAAAGTAAATAGAGGTACAAATGAACACTGATATCTTTGATATTCAAAGCCAAGATGGGATTTAGGTGAATGTGTAACTGCAGGCAATATGTTCATTTATTTATTTATTTATTTATTTATTTATTTATTATACAAGTTCACATTTTTCAGGTCTGTGCCACCTTTGATCGTGTATTTTTTATTGACCAAGAATGTAGGCTGAACTAGTTAAACTAAAAAAGGACCACTAGGATACTAAAGTGTCTTCTGATCAACTACATCTGGGATAAATTTCTAGGAAAACTGTGCACATTTTGATTTTTCGTTTTCCTTAACAATTTGCCACGTGGCAGATAAATACAAAGATTCCCACCCCATGGCATCTGTGGTGTCCAGTTTCACGTTTACCTCTAGGACACAGCATTAGAATCATAAAGTCTGATTTTAGAGACTCTTTGACACCACTGTGGGAGAAGAGCATGTACACTATATGGACAAAAGGATTGGGAGACACTTGTTATTCAGGGTTTTGGCTAGACCCCTTACTTCCAGTGGAGGGCAATCTTATGCTTCAGCATACAAAGACATTTTGGACAACGCCATGCTTCCAACTTTGTGGACACAGTTTGGGGAATAACCTTTTCCATTCCAGCATGACTGTGTCCCAGTGCACAAAGCAAGGTCCATAAAGACATGGTTGAATGAGTTCAGTGTGGAAGAATTTGACTGGCTTGCACAGAGCTCTGACCTCAACCCCATCCAACACCTTTGGGATGAACTGGAACGGAGATTCTCGTGCAACATCAGTGCCGGACTTCATAAGTGCTCTACTGAATGAATGGGCACAAATTCCCACAGAAACACTCCAAGAGTGGAAGCTGTTATAGCTGCAAAGTGGGGACCAACTCCATATGAAAGTCTATGTATTTGAATGCAATGTCATTGAAGTCCCTGGTGGTGTAATGGTCAGACGAATGTCCATATGGTGTATATTTACAACAGACGCAGTACTGTTTACATTTTTTCTATATTAGAAAAACTTAAACAAGAACTGGACTTGACTTAAGTACAACTAACCACCGGTTCGAAATTTTACTCTGACTTCTGTAATACAACACAGGCTAAGGATAGACTATATACGAGATTAACACACTTTATCAATATTTGAGATTAATATTTATGAATGAACAACAACAACGGGTGGGATGGAACACGTCAATGGGTGCCCATGGTTACGACGTCAGAGTAAGAGTAAGCCACGCCCCCTACCTACACTTTACAGTTAGAGCTCTTCTCGAAGTGAAGTCCCTGCAGACTCTTGCAAGGCCGAGCAGATTCAGAAGTTTTGCTGTTGTTTTCGTGTCCAGAATAAAAATTCAGAATGAACACAACCGGCAGCAAACCAGGAAAGACATTCCTTTTCACCTCGGAATCTGTGGGGGAAGGACACTCTGGTGAGACTCTGCATTTTCTCCTCTGCACAGGCCACCGAGCATAACACAGGGAGCTGTAGAGAGTCCTATAGAGTTTCTTCGAATCTAAAACTATATGCTTGTTTTTCCTTATGAATAACCAAACAACCCTACTGACCAGTGATTTATTATAGAGCAGAAGACCCATTCAAGTCCTGACATGTCCTACTCGTGAACTCCAATCACTCTTTCCCACAATCATTATGCAACCTTGCTGTTTTTTATCAATACCTGATTATTCAGCAGCTATAAAGCGTTGTAACAAATTATATGGTTTAAAAGTCTCTTTTTTGCTTACAGATAAAATGTGTGATCAAATAAGTGATGCTGTTTTGGATGCATATATCTCTCAAGACCCTGATTCCAGAGTGGCATGTGGTATGTGATTTTTAAAAATAATTACTATCACTAGACAGTATTTCATATGAGCCATTTTAGCTGTATTGCTTGGGGAACCCATCATATTACATGGGTTCCCCAAGCAATACGGTTAAATGCTGGTACAAAACACATGTATTAAATCAGGAATGTCTAACATCTTGTCAGGAATGGAACATACGTAGAATATTGTCCTTTTTACTGTATTAAAGGATTTTTTGGGAAGATTTACCTCTGGTGTGGCCATAGCCATCTGTAGATGGGAGTCCAAGAGAACTCAAATTGACCTTGAGAAGGAATGACCTGCCCTCTATCCCCATCACTTAGTGTGATGCTAAGCAGCATGGGCATTGGTGATTAGTGTTCTCCTTAAAGCAACAGTTTTTTTTTTAAAATCGCAATGACACTGACAGTGACTCCCACTGTTGGTGGTGTTGTGTAATGGAGGGAGTCCAAGCTGGTGAGTGGAACTGGACATAACTACTGAGGATAAAATTGGTACTATTGGTACTACAGATGATAAAAATTGGTCTGTTGGCTTTACAGATGATAAAATTGGTACTGTTGGTACTGTTGGAATTATTGAGAATAGAATTGGTACCATTGGTACTTCTGAGGATAAAATTGGTACTATTTGGGTACCATAAGTACTATCAAATTGATCTCTTTTATTTTGCTGTTCTCCTTGCAGTCAAGTTCTGATATTTTTTAGAATCAGTTTTAGTGTAAACTGAATTGAACTGCCTGAGGCCCCACAGTGGTGCGGTGGGTAGCGCTGTTACCTCACACTGCCAGGGTTGGTGGTTCTAATCCTGGGCTTGTGTGTGTGGTGTTTGCCTGGTGTTTGCATGTTCTCCTCGTAGTGGTGTGGGTTTCCTCCGGGGTCTCTGCTTTCTCCCACAATCCAAAGACCTGTGCGGCAGGTGACTCGGGGATTGTAACTTGACCCTGTGAGTGAATGTATATATGTGTACCTTGCGGTGCGCTGGTGAGCCTGTCTCTTCCTCATGAGTATAGACCCTGGGATAGGCTCCAGGTACCTGTGACCCTAGTATGGATTGTGGTTACAGAATGTGAGTGAAATTGCACCTAACTGTGTTTAATTATAGTTGTGCATGGACCCAGGGGTAGATTTGGTGTTTGTGGGGACCCAAGCAATCTAAGATTGTGTAACGTCTTATTGCAGTCAGAACTGAACCATCCTGGTTCAATTCTGACTGCAGTAAGCATCAGCATAAGCCCTGTCCATGTCCCTCAGTCAAAATTTCGGGAACATAAGGAGAAATATTAATGCTAGTTTCAGTTACCACCTTATCTTAAGTTAACGGCTGTGACTGATGTTGAGTGTTGGTGGAAACAGTAGCTTCTTCAGGCACAGGTGAAGACCAGCTTGACCAACACTGGCAGGGGCGGTAGTGCACAGAAATCATCACACCACATACTAAGTTTGTTGAAAATAACCCACATCTATTTAAAAGTACATCCTAGAGACAAAATAGTTATATCTGTTATACTTTATCATATTGTAACTGCTATATTAAACAAACTGTCAGAAGTGCATTCGTTAGTATTGTATGTGGCGTATGTGGAATTTAAGTTATCTGAAATTTTAGGAGCTGAATGTGATCATATCTTTCATTTGAAAAAAGAATGCATGTCCTAACTTTAAACTGTACTTAACTGTCTGTCAATGCATTTATTATTTGCTTATTAATTTTGTATGTAAATGTATATACTTTTTTAACTTCACTCAAGTATATTTTGGACTCCATACTTTCATTTTTTTACCCATAGACTTCAGATCAGTGTCTGCTCGCTTTACAGTTGTGCGTGATGTTTTTTGGTAACAGAGTGTGTGGCTAAGACAGGCATGATCCTGCTGTGTGGAGAGGTGACATCGAGGGCTGTAGTTGATCTTCAGAGAGTGGTCAGAGACACTGTGAAGAACATTGGCTATGATGACTCATCCAAGGGTAAGATACCGTTTTTTATAAGTATATTGGGAAAACTGGAAAGTGATGAGTGCAAAGTAAAACTGCCTGGTTTGTAGGTTTAATGAGCAAAACATGTTCTTGTTATATAAATACATTTTATACAATGAGATTTTCCAGTTCATCTGTGATTTAATTACTGAGACTAAGTGAAAGAAAGGGCAGCATGGAGTCAAATGTAATGTTTGCTATTGTGCTTCTAGGTTTTGACTACAAGACCTGCAATGTGCTTGTGGCCTTGCAGCCACAGTGCGTTGAGATTAGTGACTGTGTATTCGAAGGAAGAGACCAAGAGGATATTGGTGCTGGTGATCAGGTTAGATACTGCCTTAAGAGCTGTGCCTCTAAGTAGGGCTGGGCTGTAGGACGGTATTTATCAGTGATGCGTTTTTTTTTCTTCAGAATATTGATACTGTGCATGTTTCATTAAAAATTAGCATGATTAATCTTGTTTAGTCAATCAATAAATAAAAATAATTGTACATCATTTCTGACAGTAATTTTTTTTAAATGTGACCTCTCGTTTTGTGTTTTTTTTCCAACTGGTCAAATACCAGGAAAAATACATAACAGCATATTTTGTATCTTAAATATTCTACTAGAATTAAGTATCATGATATTATTTTGTTGGTTTACTCTTACTTTTAAGATCTACTGTACTTTTAGGTTCACGTTTTTAATTACGTTTCAGTCAGTCTAGATACAAATATTATTTGTATTATTATTATTGTGTTATTGTACTATTGTATTATTTAAATCAGTGGTTCTCAACCTTTTCAACATTAAGGCCCACCTATCTATCACGGCACGTTGCCAAGGCCCACTCGGCCACATTAGATGATAATAAACGGCCCAATCAAATTAGATGATATTGCATGGCCCAATCAAAAGCCTTCGCGGCCCATCAGTGGTCCGCAGCCCAATGGTTGAGAAACCCGGATTTAAATGACATAATGTGAGATGACATTCAGGCAGAATTAGTGGAAAACACACCAAGCATTTAATGGCTTCAAAAACATAAAGTAGCCTCATGTTTTGATTGGTTGCAACATCCCTGCAGGGTTTAATGTTTGGCTATGCGACAGATGAGACAGAGGAGTGCATGCCGCTGACCATCCTCTTGGCCCATAAGCTCAATTATAGGATGAAGGAGCTGTCAAAGAATGGAGAGTGTCCATGGATACTACCTGACTGTAAATCCCAGGTAAATGATGGGAAGATATCTGTTTACTATACAATCTTGCAAGAAGTTATTCTGTAAGATTCATTTGCTGTGTTCTTCTCAGGTTACGGTGGAATATCGTGACAACATGGGAGCAATGGAGCCCATCCGTGTGCACACAGTTGTCATCTCAGTTCAGCACAAACCTGACATCACACTGTCTGAAATCCGGCAGAGCCTCATGGAAAAAGTGGTCAAGATAGTCATCCCAGCAAAATACCTGGATGACAGGACTATCTATCACCTGCTGCCTAGTGGGAAGTTCCTAATGGGTGGTCCACAAGTAATTACATAAACTTTTTTATTGTCTTAAGATCAGTATAAGGATATTTGTGCATCCAGTTAAAGTTTTTTGGGGAGTCCTCAGTTTCTGTCCATTCGCAAGTATGTCATGTGAGCCTCGAAGCTGTATCAACATTCTGGATCCCAAGTTTCTGAGTGTTTACTCCTTGCTCCTCTGATGTTATCGCTACTGAAAACAAATCACAAATATCGTGGCTTTTTTGTGTGTAATTCACATGTCTTTATAAACAGGGAGACGCAGGCCTTACTGGCAGAAAGATCATTGTTGACACATATGGTGGCTGGGGAGGCCATGGAGGTGGGGCATTCTCTGGTAAGGACTACTCTAAAGTGGACCGTTCCGGAGCCTACGCAGCCCGCTGGGTGGCCAAATCTCTTGTCAAAGCCAAACTATGCAGAAGAGCGCTGGTGCAGGTAAGGCAACTGTGGGTTAGTCTGTCTGACCCTAAATAAACTTGAACTTTTACAGAAACCAATTCGAATTTTTTCATTTATAAAATTTTACTAGACAAGCGTAGTGTAGGTCTTCAGAATAAGTGTAACAGTAACGTAATTTGGGGCGGGGGGGGGGGGGGTGGCGGCGGCGGCCTAGTGGGTAGGCTACTTGCCTTTGGACTAAGAGGTCATGGGTTCAAATCCTACCTTCAGCATACCACCAGTGGGTTCCTGAATAAGACCCTTAACCCCAAGTTGATCCAGGGAGACTGTCCTCTGTAGTTAGAGAATGGAAGGGAAAAAGTGTCGCAAATGTAATGTTCCTAAAGTCAATAGTAACTGTGCAGATTCTATAATAATGTAACAATTATTGAGAGGTTAAAAAGGGGTTAATTTTATGTAGACCTGTTATGATGGGCTTTTTTGGGGGCTGAGATGATGCTCTAAATAAACTCTGATTTATGAACGCTGAGCCTGAATTCTTTCTTTCATTAGATCTCCTATGCCATTGGCATAAGCCGTCCTCTGTCAATCTCCGTTTTTCATTATGGCACATCAGAGAGAGATGAAGATGAACTTCTGGAAATTGTTGAGAAGAATTTTGATCTGAGGCCAGGGGTAATCGTGAAGTAAGTAGAATTAAATTAAAATAACAAGTAATTCATTGATCCCTTTTTCCATCTGTAATTCTAATCTACAGAATAGTACAAAATTCTTCTATGAAGGTATAAGAGGTACTTTCCAGCCCTCACAGCACTGCAGATTTTTGTGTTCATCATCATTTAACAAGACCTTCATACATTAAATTCAGAGCATTAGATGAGGTCAAACTCTGCAGAGTTGTGGCCTGGAAGGAATCCAGTTTGACACCCCTGCCATTGACTGATGCTTCTGTTATAATCGCTTATTTCTTTACAGAGAGCTTGGTCTGAAAAGACCTATCTACCAGAAAACTGCCAGTTATGGACATTTCGGAAGAGAGGATTTTCCCTGGGAAAAGCCAAAGAAACTGGTGTTTTAGCTTTTCACTAAACTTTTCACTTTAAGCAGTTTCTTTCGCAACCAATAATGTTTTCTGATTCTAAACAATATCTGACCCTGATTCTATAAATCTACAGAAGTAATTGTAAAATGAGGGACATTTTGAGTAGATGTGAATGATAAGTCGCTGACTGCTGAGAGTTGGCTTTGAGAAACATATTCAGTGGAAAATAATTTACCTTTATTTCAAGATCATTTGTCTCTACTTTGTCACAGTTTCAGGCCTTTCTTGTGATTGTCAGAGCTCACAGCTGTTGTCAAGGTTAATTTTTCAAACAGTGTAACTGTTAATTTTTAATTGTTTTTTAATACATTTTTTACATTAATTTCAGAGAAAATTAAAATATAAATATATCCATTTTACAGGAATCTACAAAAATAAATCCGAATGCTCCTTGTACATTCAGATCTTTTTATTGACTTTGAAAGCAAATAAACATTTCTGCATTTGTCCAGTCTGTATTTCCTAGTAACACATTTCGTATGCTGTCGTTCAGCACTATAAGGTGGTATTCACACAATTTTGTTAATATCATTTGCTCTACAAAACAGCAGTTTCTTTGGGTTGATACAGAACCTTATTTTAAAACTAGTTTTATACAACATCTTTGAACTTTACAAAGGATCTCGTGGCTCACATATTTCAGATATGTTGTGCTAAAATACAGCTTTTTAGTCCTCTAAAATTGGTTTGACAACATAAGCAGTGCTGCCCCCATGCTGCTTCCAAAAGCTGTAGACACTGACAAAAGTATACAATTACAGAAGCTACTAGATGTTTAGTTTTAAATGTTAATAGAATTCAGAACTCTGTAGTTATAGTTTATTCACACTGTTTTCCAACTGCTGAAGGAACAAGACTAAAAAGTGTTAAAATACTAATCAAGACAGTGAGGCCACTGCTAGTTTTCAGGCAAGACCCCAGCAGGTCCAGATGTGTCCAATTTCTAGATTTCTGTCATCATAGATTGCTCCAATCAGAGGGGCTCTTCCAACACTTCATGCCGCGAGCACCAATCAACACTCAGTGGCCAGAATGCTAACGTCTAACAGCCAAAAACCTGTAAAAAATAAAAAATATGCTGATTTCATTTTATTTCATAAAGTATATTTACAAAATTCGAGGAAATTTCCAAAACTCCATTGTGAGTGTGAGGCGGAAAGATTCTGGAATGAGCTCATATGGACGGAGGTGTGTGAAAGCAATTTCACTCAAATATTTCTATTTCAGTATAATGCTATAAATATTAGGAATGTGTGTGGATGTTGGCAGAAGTTTTCTATTTCTTATTAAAAATGTACAAGAAGTTGGTAACTTTTCATACTAGCTGAGTAATAGTGGTGCAGGTAAGTTAACAAGCTACAATAACGTTCGAGTGCTACTGTGGTTCTAAAGTCTTTTCCCTTCAGTGGACATGTTAGTAATTCTGAGGAGTATATGACATCAGCTAGGATACGCTAGATGGACAAAAGTATTAGGACGCTTGACTATGACACCGACAGGGACTTTAAGGACACTGCATTCAAATACATATACTTTAATATGGCTTTCCACAACATTTTGGAATGTTTATGTGGGAATTTGTGCCCATTTATTCTGTAGGGCATTTATGAGGTCAGGCACTGAGGTTGGAGTAGAAGAACCTCCTGAAAATTCATCTATTCAGAGAGCACTGCCTCTCCTCAAGCTAAATGACGCTTTCTCTTGTATTTGAACAGTTAGATAATATGTCACATATACCTAGCACTGAAAATTATATTTTCCACAAAATTATTTGCTAAGTAAAGTTGCTTCAATACTTTACATCAACTATAATACAGAATAAATCTGTCAAAGTAATGGTCAGCAATAATTCCAAAGACTGTTTTTACACTCCCTGCTCCTGGTGGATGGAGATAAACGTTGTAAAGAATTATGAAATATGTTGCCTTTTTAATTTAGGTTATAGAAGCAGCTGAGAAAAAAAACAAGACATGAGATAGAAAAATAATTTTGTCAGCTCCGTCAGCATATGTCAGTTATGTAGTTAATATTCCAATTAAGACAAAAATGAATCAGATGAAAAAAATAAAGAAAGGTAAATGAAAATTCATGTTGGCTCAAAAAAAATACCAAATTGTTTTAATTATATCTGCCAATCAAAATCCTGCTCAAGCTTTCCAGTGGTCAAAGAAGTTACAAATACAATGAAAACAGGTGGCTAGCAGAGTTGTGCTGTGGAAGAATGCTGGGCCCATAACTAACAGGTTGATGTACTGAACCCACGCTATGCTAAAACATGTCAATGATGCAATAGAAGTACATCTTAGTGTTCTGTTGCCCCAGTTTAAAACCTTTACGGTTTGGAGTCGCTCTTCATCTCCTGCGTGTTTCTGAGCACTTGACAGTAAGCAGGAAAATTCTGAGGTCACAGACCAGTGAATGTCTGTTACTGGACTGGGGGAAGACTGGAATCCATAAAGACTCAGCATTTTCTTCTCTGTGTGTTTCTGTAAGTATGTAAGTAATTAAAAGTTTATTTATATATCAGTTTTCTAAGCCAACAACTACAAAGTGCTTTACAATAGCAGTTACATAAAACACACATAAATGGCAACAACACAAAAATATACATACAATACTAGGCACAGTATCTCACTTAAATATTTAAAAGCTAAAGAGTAAAAATATGTCTTTAATCGCATTTTAAACGAAGCAAAAGAAACAGACTGCATAATATTCAAAGGAAACTTGTTCCGTAAAGTTGGGGCACTTGTTCCGTTAAGTTTATATACACTGTCCTCAGTGTAAATCTTTTCTTGTGACACTGATTGTGCTGTGTGGTGTTTAAACCCAGTCAGTCAGTCAATTCTGTTGCTCTAATACATGGAAGAAACAAAACCAGGAATATCATTTGCATTATCTGTCGGCATGATTCCTTAAAATACTCCTTTGCAGTCCACAAGAAAAGTCTCTTGTTACAATAGACAGAGAAATGTCTTCCTACTTCGTATCACATGCAGCAGTCAAATAGATGAGCTTCAGCACCGGTCCCACATGTGGTCCCCAAGGATTTTGCTACAGAAATTGTCAATGATTTCAGGATTCCGTCTGTTCTGTTTGTGTTTCAGAACCACTGTCCTGGGTGCCGGTGATGTCTGTTTGCGCTGTGTTCTGATCTTCACCGCATTCAGTGTTAAGCGCCATGACATGCAGCTCCCTTCCCGCCTGTTTGACGGACAGTTCTTAAGGGGAGAAGCCCTTAGCATCCAGAGTCAAGGAATAAGCATCTCCCTCTTTCTCCACAGAGATGGGCTGGGCCTCATCAGAGCTTGTGTTCTGGTAGATTTTCTGAAAGACCCCATTCAGAAGTTTCTCTGGAAGTTTGGAATCGCTCTTCATCTCGTGCGTGTTTCTCAGCAGTTGGACTCTGTGACAGGAAGGAGGAAAACTCTCAGGCCACAGACTATGCACAGGCCAGTGAATGTGCATTACTGGAA
>JBBPCX010000035.1:3772755-3795394 GCA_037974365.1 Hydrocynus forskahlii
AATGAATCACATTATGCACCCAATGAATCACATCAAGATCAAATTTTCACATACTATTTTTCATTGTGGATTAATGGAGCTTGTGTAGCATTTTTTTACATAAGGCTGTTATGAATTTGATGCAGTGCTTTATACATTTAAACAAAAATACTCATTTAATAAATAAAAAAAATACACATTTAATAAATGCTGTTGTGGTTAACCCTAAATGAGACCAGTGCCTCATTCACAGAGGGCCAGTGTGAATAATTCAAAGCTGTTTCTGTTTTCGGTAGTTGCACTGGGATGCGCTGTGCTGTTCAGGGGCCTTCAGCAGGGGGCGCTGTTTTCACGTTTGCACCTGCTGTGCTGTAGATGGGAGTGTTCAGTGCGTGTGGAGCCTCTCTGTTCTCTTTGCTGCAGGCGCTAAGGTCTTTCAGTGGTGTGGTGCAGCCTCCTCAGGGCATATTTAAGCGTTTAGGTCTGCGTTTCTTCTTTTCTCTTCGTCCTGTCCACAGTTTCTATAGCTCCAAATCTCAGCGCTGCCTCTCGGAGGGACGGACACTCAGACGAGCGGACAGATAGACGGACACCTCCAGCACAGGTGGAAATTAGGAAAACCTGCCCAAGAGGAGAAGGAAAACGGCAGGACGGCTCTAATAACTGAGGAAACGGTCCAGATCACATAATCAATAGGGTGAGTACTTGATCAGTCCTAGATGTGTATGCAGGTGTGGATTTATGTTGAACGAGGTGTTTGACATATTGGTACTCCGTGTTCTCTGTATCACGGGTGGGGGTGGGGGGGGGATAACGAGTCTGGAAACGTATTCTTCCATTCAGATTGATTTGACGAGTTCAGTATTTATTACTGTTAGTATTTATTAGCAGACAAAGGACGATCACTACCCCAGATGCGTGTCTTGTATCTGAAGAGGATTTAAAGCTGTTTTTGAGGACCACCCTCTCTAGTGTTGGGTGTCACCAGCGTTTCTTTGCAGGTGAATTTTAATCCCCCCCTTTTACATCCCATGGGCGACCACCAGGCTCTGCAGTTGTGGAGAATCCTCCTCAAAACTGCCAGTCAGTTCACTCTGCACAGAAACAAGACACCAATCTGTTTTAATTAATGTACATTTAATGATGACGTTCAGAAAGAGGTGTCCCGGTCAGCTGTCAGGGGCAGATGGCAGACCGTTCACCTGCCCCTGGTTAGTACTGACCACGAAATAAATAACTTCGTATGAACTGAATGGACCGTCTTTAAAATGGACTCAATCTGAAATATAGATTGAGTGTAGCCTTAAGCCTGAAGCACTGTAGGGGTTAGGCTGGGTGGGGGTGTAGTGCTTTGTCTGGATTCACAAGAAGCAGTGGAAGTGATGTAATAGGATTAATCTTATTTGCACATGTGCAGCTGTGATTTCTCACGTCACCGGTATGACATAGCAATGGGAAACTGATGGCCCACTCGGGATGATCCAGTTTTCAGTGTTAATGCCGGGCAGTCTCTGTTACCAATGACAACCTTTAAATGTATTGTCATAATTAAATATTATATTTTAGAATTTGGTATGCTATACCAGCCACGTGACACACATTTCATTCTTAAAAAGACCTAGAAATATCATGGTTAAGTGATTCTTAGGGTGTCTGTATTCTAAGTGATGGACGATGCTGACCACCACCTGTGTGTGTGGGTTTACTGTGTTGGACTTTTGTTCCAGGCCTAATTCCCTGAAATATGAATAAACAAATTTAAACTGCTGTTATGAATAATATTTGCATTTCATCAGAACTTTCAACGAAGATTCATTTTGAACTAATGAACCTGTTGGTTTAAAGGTTTTTAACTGCCAGGGTTTCCTCCTGAAAGGTTTATTCATTCTGGGCTGTAACTTTAAAACCACGTCTCATGGGCACATGATGAATAGAGGTCTAAACTTGCCTTCTATGGGCCCATTGAAGCTCTTGAGCTACATACACAAACACACACATACACACATACACACAATGCATGGCAGCCACATTCAGTACCGTTCATTATCATCAGTGCTAAACCTCTTTTTGACTTTACCAGTGGTCTCTTGTTTCTGTACAGTCAAAAATGACATACTGACACATTATCACCATAACAGTGGTGAGTCTAACTGAATGAGGTCATGTGTGAATCATGTTCACAATTCTTAGCTGTGGTGTGTGTGAGTCCATGTTAATGCCTCTGTTAGAGAATTCAGCAGCTGTTCACAACCTGGAATGCAAAAACCTTTAACTACTCAGGTCGTGTCTGGGGAATCAGAAAATTATTTCACTCTGTCTTCCTCTTATTGTTAATACTGAGTGTTTAATTCAATATTTAGACATTAAACCTATTTAGACATTAAACCTATTTAGACATTAAACCGTCGTCTGGCCTGTGGTTGTTAAAAATGGCACCATGGCTTCAGAGAAGTAGATGTGCAAGTGAGCTTGGCCACCAAATTAGGTTTAAATCATTATTTCATCCTGACGGTGACAGCAGTTTAGGAAGCAATCCCTAAAAGTACCCTAAAGTTCAACTCTGCTTAATAATCAATACGTTAAAGACGGCAAAGTGGTGCTTAATAGTGATGCATGGGTCGGGCAGATTGAGGTCTGATTGGTTGAAAATGTAGCCAGTTTGGGTGTGGCAGGTCTGAAAGGGACAGTTATAAATAACGGGCTGTCCATAATCTGCATTACTGAACTATAAAGTATCTATCTCACTTTTCCCTCTTATTTATAATTCATTAGGCCAGGACATCATTTATTTTATTGTTTTAAAAATAGCTAATCAGCAGCTTGATCATCAGTTTGCAATTGTGGGTTTTGTTCAATGCATGTATTTTATAGTGTTGACAATAGGGTTTTTTGTTACAGTGTCTGATCTCTTTTACAGGGTTTTTTGTTACAGTGTCAGATCTCTTTTATTGGCTCAAACAGAAGAGGCCACTATTATTTGCACAGTCATATTTATTGCTGTTAAATGCTGTTCTGCATTTTTGTGCACACAACCCTCTGCTGCAAGAATACATTACCTGTCAAAATACTTTATTCATCCAGGCTGTAGCTACTGTAGATTGCACTAAATGTTGTCTTGTCTAGTTGCTCTTGTGTTTTTCTTGCACACTTTTGTCCTCCTGTCTGCACTTGTGGTCTTGTGGTGTTCTGTTCCTTTCTGTTCTGTTCTGATGTTGCACCATGGTCCTTGTGACACGCTGTTTCGTTTCACTGTGTACTGTGTGTATATGGTCGAAATGATAATAAAAACCTACTTGACTTGACTAGTGATGATTGAGCTGGCCCAATCAAAGCAAAGTTAAAAACAAGTAAAGGCTAAGGTTGCGCAGTGCAACCTTGCAACACTTCTCACTTTGCTTTTGCTTTAACAGGCACTAAATGAGAAAACATTCCCTCCTACTCTATGAAAATGGATTATATCATTATGCGGGCAAAAGCCAGCAGTTTGCAGGTTTGGTCTGGTTCAGGTAAAAAAAAGAAAACCCTGACCCACTGACATTTTTTAAGAATTTTATGGTTAGTGTTGATAAACATTGATAGAGTTCAACACCAGTGCATTTTCCAAATATATGACAGTATCAGATGATGGTTAAATGTGTGTTAATAAGGTTAACACTTGTTTCCTGAATACTGCGATAGTGTATTACAAAAAGAATGGCTAATAAGGATGATTATCTTCTGTGAGCATAATCAGGGTTGAGCACTAAATTATCTGATCGGGCAAGCGGACTGAAAGCTTGCTTTTCAGAAAACAATTTATAGTGTCGTGATCAAATGTATACTTTAAATAACAATAAACGAATCAGACTCATAAAACTTTACTGATTGCAGAGGAAGTTGCTTATGCTATGCACACGCACACATGCACACGAAGACAAGAACAATATAGAATATAATATAAAGTCAGAATAAACTCTCCAAAATATACTCTGAAAATACTGTGCACTGAATTATTTTTGTAAAGAAAGTTTTAAAAGTCTGTAAAACAATTTTAAATCATGCACACGTTATTATTTTATTTTTAGATGGTACAAGATGACGGGGATTTTTAAAAAATAACAATTCTAAAACTTTAAATCAGTATTTTGTATGACGACAGTACCAGTGCAGCAATGTAGAAAATGTATTGTCCAGGACTCTCTGAATAGTTTTAGCTCAAATAAACTCGCACATGACCAGAAGGCCTGATTTCTGGATTGTCATTTATATCTCAGCCCTATAAAATAAGGCAGCCAAAGTTCGTTTCATACATTACTGTTTTCATCTGATGTTCGGTTTAGCATGGATTACAGGACCCGTGGTCTGGGAAGTCCTTCAGTCACACTCCCGTCAGCCATCATGACCGTGGCGACAGCAGTGACCTTTAGCCAAGTTCCTCATCAAAACCACCTCAACACTTTTTTACAAATTGCTATATAAATTCTTTGTAAAATCTTTAGTAATCCAGGTTTGAACCAACACCATCAACCACACCATCGTTAATTTCCTGCTTTTCATGATTATTTGAGGAGGAGGTCCACCATGATCTCAAAGCAGCACCTGGGAACTAAGTTGCTTCGATGAATTACACTTAGACTTGCACTTCCATCACAAATTTTTACAATGTTTTTCTTATCTTTTTGGAACACATAACTGCAGTCTTTCCCTGTTGGCCTCTCTAGACATCTGCCTGAACCGTGCGCGCGCAGTGTATAACTTTCTATCCATTTTCAGCCTGGATTTGCAGGTGAATTTTGGTGGTGGTGTTGTCAAAAGCTTCCTAGACGTTTTAGAGAAAGCCAACCAAGCTCTCTTGTAGCCAGAATCTTGTAAGCACACAAAAATCAGGAATCCTGCCTATCTTAACATGATCATATGACTCCAGTATGAAGGAATTTAGTGCTCCATGTTTTATCCACAAATGCTAAAAGTGATAGCTGTTTTTTTTAAGCAGACATAGTGACGCAAGCTGCTGCATGTAGACATATCATTCCATTTTCCTGAGCGCATGCTGCGTTATATTGTTAAGTACTGTGTTTGTAGTCAACACTGCAGGGCTCCCAGTAACCCCCTAATCTAATTTAGACCCCATATGTTTCTCTTTAGGAGATCTTCTCATTTTTAAGACCTCTCATCTCCATAATGGTCAGGGATTCCGCATGTAATTGTACCTTGGAACTCGTCCCTTGGGAGTTTGTGGAGCAGCAGCTTTAATTTCATTTCGGCTGCTTGTGAGCTGCACGTGCCTGTATAGCGCATGTTTGTGACTTCAGTTCCACTGGAAAGTAGGTGACATTTCTAAGATTTTCCCCAAAAGGCCACCAGTCGTTGCAAACATGAAGAAGTTCAAGGCTCACAAACAGCTTTTCTCAACCAAGGGGGAGCAGGAGAACAATTCTTTACATCTCCGTTACAGTTGAGAAGTGCATACTTTACTAAGCAGTTGATGTGGTTTCAGGCACTTTCACAAAGTCTATATTGTTCCCTGGTCTGTTCATTACAAACGGCGCATGATGAGTGTGTTTTATATCAGTACCCCGAGAGTGACTGAAAGCAGGCTTATGAGGAAGTGGCTTTAAAGTCTAAAGTCTCACATCTGGAAACCCATGCTTGTCATATTGCCCTGGAAAAACACCCAGAGCATTACGTATTCACACCCTGTCCGTCAAATGAGTCAAAATCCTGACTTCAGGCCAAGTGGGGTCTGCACAGTGTAACATAACTGAATTTTGTATCGTGTGTTGTAACCGCCTGGTTCTTTTCTTGTGCACTTCATGACGGTGTGCTGATTATTATCCAGCTGAAGGACCGTGGTCTGTATGTGGTCTTTCTGCTTTACTGGGTTAGTTTAGTCCAGTAGAAGTCAAGAGATAATTCATTTTACGTTCAGTTATGCTACTTGGAAGCAACTGTCTTTAGTAATGTAAAGATACGCTTACATCTCACGAAATGTATTGTCATGATAATTTTGTCACAGTTTAATTTTCTGAGGGTGGATATCATCATTACTTGAACACTGATTTGAAGACTGCATGTTTCACTTCAAAGAGAGCATAATTAATCCTGATTCATTAGATTTAGTGCGGTTCATGGTGAGAAAAGTTTTTGCACATGTATTTTTTAAATGAAGGCATTACTTTTGCAATTGTATCGTTTTATCATAGTACACACCCTCAGTAACACATAGAACTTCAATCATTCAAGGTTTAAATGGCCTTAATCATGGAAATCTAAATTTACCTCACTTCCTTATAAAAGTATGTAAGTATGTAAACCCTGTTAAAGGTTTAAATTATAGGAGTCAGTTATAGGTATCGCTCCATTATACATTTATGGAAACTAAGCTGATTTAGAACTCTGTGACAGATTCACACGGGTACATCTGCCCAAGTTACAGCAGTTAGCCCTTCTAAAATACACTGAACTTGCAAGACATGTTTCAGCCCAGTCTGCTTTTAAATGAGGCACAATACCAGGCAGCCAATCAGAACAGAGGTAATTTATATGAATCAGTCTTTAAGGCACAGTAAACAAACAACCTGTTTAGTTTTAAGGGATAAAGAGAGGTTGGAAAATATTCATGTTGAAATGGATTATGGCTGTTTTTGGTAAATAAAACCACACAAATGTTATAAGTGGGGAAAAATATTTTCCAAGACATTATAAGAGTACAAAATAGGAGCCCTTTTACAGTCCGTCTAGCATATTTTCGTCTAAAAGTGTTTGAACAGGATGAGCTGTTGGGTGAAAATGGGAAACGAAGAAGCAAATATCTGCAAATATCGCCAAATATGGATGCAATAAAAAAAAGCAGAAGTGTTTGATTATTTTAAGAAAAGTCTGTCTAGCTCAAGCTAAAAAGGAGGAGGTTCTTGTCATCACACTTTTTATACTTAAGATCAGTAGATCTGGACTTTAATGAGGCAGAGGAAGACAGTGTAGTTACTTCCCTTCATTGGACCCAGCAACCCTTTGGCCTCCATGACAGTGCATTCCACACTTAATGAACGTTTGCTTCTTGAGTCAAGTTAAGCTGAATCTGCAGATAGTTGGAATCTCTTTTTTAATGAAACTGCCTTTTGAACTATGCTTTGACAGATCAGTGTTGTAGCCTCCTGTTGAGTCATTCTACTGTCATCAGGCCCCACGCTTCCTTTAAGCAAACTGAAGTAAAAGCGAGCAGTGGTAGTTTTATTAGGTGCAGGGTGGGCAGTCATAGTTCTGAGCCACTGCACTGAATAGGCCATGCCATAATAGCACATTCTGCTTGGTGTTCTATGATGTAGTTGTTTACAGTGGGTATTTTGTCTTGAGGAGGCTCTGCTGTTAGGTAGTGGGGAAATCCCCAATGTCCTTCGACTGATGCAGCAGCCATGCAAATGTGTAGTCTTGGTGGCATTTGTGGCAAAAGCAGCATATTATGCAAGCTGCGATGCAAAGCAATGCATGAAGCTGTTGGTTTTGTTTTGTGTGTGTGTGTGTGTGTGTGAAGAGTACAGATTGAGTTATTTGTCTGCAGTGTTTTCTGCACCTCTCTGAGCCAGGCACCACCTCACCATAAATCTTGGCGGTACACGCAGTATATCATGAAAATGCCCTCGGTGTTTCTTTGCACAGTGTCGTTTTATATGGCTGCTTTTAATAGGGCATTACCTCTGTCTGAAGAAAAGGACTAAAGAATTAATCATTACCTTCATAGCAGAGAATACTCTAGATCTTTTTCCCACATGTAACTAAGATGTGAAGTATGAGAACACTGAGGGGAAGTGAAGGGTGGAAAAAAAGGCCCATGTTGTTTAACATGTGGTAACCTCATTTTAAATGCCATACAGTACCGGCATGTACATTCTGTTTACACAAAAACAAAAAGAGCTCCTGCTCACAAAACGCAATCACCAGTCTGATGTGTCTGATTTTGTTTCATGATTACGGAACAAGGATATTGAAGTATTAATACTGGAAGAGCAATGGTGCAAAATGACCAATATCAATGACAACAGGACACATTTCAAAACAGTTAAAAACAGTAAAAGTAAAAAGCCCCTGCCTGTATTTTTAAATAGGCATCATGAATGTAAGGGAGGAGCAGACAATGGAAATAAAAAACACTTTAAAATTGCTCTAGGTCTCCCCAATAGTATGACCATTTGAGTGTTGGCTCAATCTTTAGCGGCCATCTGTGGCCGGGCGTCCACAAGAGCACAATTATAAAAAGAGTAAAATATATAATCTATATATTTTACTATTATTTTCGCTATTCTTCTTGTGGCAAAACACCATCTCACTCCGCTAGTATGGCAGGAACAAAGCAGACTGCCCGCAAATCCACCGGTGGTAAGGCGTCCAGGAAGCAGCTGGTCATGAAGGCTGCTCGCAAGAGCGCTCCGACCACCGGCGGCGTGAAGAAACCTCGCCATTACAGGCCCGGCACCGTGGCTCTGAGAGAGATACGACCTTACCAAAAATCCACGGAGCTGCTGATCCGCAAACTGCCCTTCCAGCGCTCCAGACTTCAAGACCGAACCTCCGCTTCCAGAGCTCTGCCGTCATGGCCCTGCAGGAAGCCAGCGAGGCTGACCTGGTGGATCTGTTCGAGGACACGAACCTGTGCGCCATCCACACCAAGAGAGGCACCATCATGCCTAAAGAAATTCAGCTGGCCCGCCGTACCCACGGAGAGTGCACTTAAACTAATTGTGCTTAAGGCTCCCAATGTGGAACGCTCTCCCTGAACATCTGAGGATAACACAAAGAACTCTTAATTTAATTTATCTATTATTTATTTTTTATTTCTGGATAACCTCTGTAAAATGACCTTGAGAGTCGTGAAAGGCGCTTATAAATAAAGCGGTATTACTATTATTATTATTATTAATTGGTCTCCCTTTCCTTCGCCATCAATCAACATAATGTTAGTAAGCTTGGACGTCTATTAACTGATGTGACAGGGTTGACAGTTAGTGTTCTCCTCCAAGTGTGTTGAGCCGTCCGATGATGCATCCATGTCAGTATTGGAAGATCCTTCTTTTGAAGCCGCTTGTACTTGCCTTCACTGAAGCCGGAATAGGAAAGTCTTTCCACTCGGCAGAAATCTTGGCAATACACTCGGGCAGTTATTGCCACTTACACAAGGCCAGGCTCTTTTGAATGGGGAGAGACCTACCAATCCCAAACTAAAAGCCACAGTAATGTTTAAAAGCCTATTTGAAATGACTCGGTTATGCTCGTACATATTTATTATCACAAAACACGTGACTAAACCGACCCAGAAGCAAAGCACAAAACAACATAAACCAGCAAAATGACTTTTAAACTGCGTTACAAATGTCTGATCTCTAGGGAGTGGACCTAAAGAACTATTTTAAGGTCATTTTTAATAGAGGAATATAGTCATCCCATTAGCTTGCACAATAAGCCCCGTAATGTGGCTGCAACCTTCTGGTTTCCTGATTGACCTTTAGGATTATTTATTAATTTTCTTATCATAAGCCCTTCTGTGTGTATTAACTTCTGTACCCTCGCTGTGATCTCCCCTGCCAGTCAGTGCTGACTTGGGCATTCCCCGAATTCTCCACTTTGCTCACTAGGACGATCATTCATGCCAGTAGACGATCACGTTTCAGGTCAACCAGGAAGGATATTTTAACTTTGGATGCTGTTGGTGTTTGACACTGATAGAGGGGAATTTAGAGTACGGCATCGCTGCCAGTATCTAGGGTGTGCCATATTCACTGATATTTTAATCACTGATATAATTTTTGGGTCAGCAGAGATGTGCACTGCCCCAGTAGGCTAATGGAGTCCTTTAAGAAAGTGGGCTTATAGCCTGCTGCCCTTCAGGTCTAACCATAGTAAAATATTCTGTCTGTGGGACTGGGGTTAATGGAGGTTTAGCTGATGGGGGTCAGTCACTAATGAGCATATCAAACCAATCAATAAATGTGTGGTCAGGAAAGGGCCTGAATCTTGTTGATACATCTTAGCAAGGAGGTTAATGTGTAGGCTATTCTTGTTGCGTATACAGTGTTATAGTAGACACTCTAAATAAGAAAGTATTACGGATCAGAAAATGTATTTGTTTGTAAAAAAATATCGAATGAAAAATCGAATGTTGTCAATTAGCCAGAACTTGTTTGGTGTCCATGTTATACTTGTTCAGTTTTGAACTGGAGTTACCAGGTTTCAGCCAAACAGTAGAAGCAATACTCAACCAAATCTCTTCTCTAAGTACATGCCCTCTCTTAACTCACTTACACAACATCCAACTTTATTTAAGCGGTGCCCACTTGTTGATGGGATTTAGGACATAGTATGACTTACTGAACAGAACATCTCTGCTTCAGGCAGCTGTTTGACAACAGCAGGGCTGGAGAGGATTGATCGTCCTCTGTATTTACGACTGTCACTGCCACAAAATTGATTCTAGATCAGCGCTCTCGCTCCTGATGTGGATTGTGAAAACAGACCCTGTTGTCTAAAGAGGCTGCAGTGTTCAGGCGCATACTGTCCTTGTGTTACTTTTTACAGCTCACAATAAGTCATATTGTCCTAAACCACATCTACACGGCTGCACTACCCTTTGGGTAGGTTACGGGCAGTTTTGGGGTTTGCATTTACAGAAGTAATTTGAGTGACTAGCAGTGTGAGCCTTGCAGTTCCAATGTTAAACTAAAGAAGCACATTTCTGACTCCAGACATATTGCCTAATGGAGTACATGGAATTAGATTTTTTTTATTATTTGATATTTTTGACAAATTGTTCCTTCAAATAACTCGCTCATTACACCATTAGGCAGCCATCTACTGGGTGTTCTTTATTGGAACATTATTACACATCCTGGGCTTAATTTAGCATCCAGTGGTGCTATAGGCTTTGTTCCAAAATATAAACTCCTCATTGGCTGTCTAAATTAAGTTCTGTAGGCATTATCGTCAGTGCTTAGTTGGTAAATACACCTTGTGATTGAGCACGCTCTATTTACCTGTGCCGGATGATCACCTTGTATATAGCATCATGGGCAGAAAACCCCATTTAGATTATGTGTCTGTGGTATTTATAACTTGTCTTACTTGTATAGTTTAAATAAAAATGTGCTGTTGTAGTTGCTCTTGCTGTAATCCAAACTTAGTTTTACTGTTTTTTTTGTTTTTTTTACCAGGGTTTGCTATTGTTTCTGACCAGCCATTTATGACCAGCAAATGCAATAGATGGCTGATCATGTGTCTCTTATTAATAAGGTAGAAACCACAGCCATGTGACACATACACCCAAAACAAAAAGGGAAAAAAGCGAATTTGTGTTCAAATCTATAGCGTGATAGTTTTTTTTAGATGATAACTAACTTACTATCTCTCTGTGATACAGGTAACACTTGCCTGTTGATGCCAATAAAAATAAAAATATACATTCTCATTTCCTCTTTTGCCTCAGGTCTGCATCCAGCGAGGTATTTTTGAAGAGGTTATCTTAAAAGGTCAGGAGACGGTCTCAGTGAGGAAAGCCACAAAAAGTCATAGCTTCGGGCGTATCTATCTGTGGGAAACCGCGTGACTCCATGGTCTTGTGATTCAGCTCCCATAAATGACCAGCTTGTCTGGCGCGGGGCTGACCGATTATAAATAAATAAATAAATAAATAAAAGAGGGTGACGTCACCAGAGTGGCCCCTGGCATGATGAGAGGAGCGGTCTTGGATGGGATCCAGATCCCTTCCTGTTGGTTCATGCACAGATGCTGCAGATCCAGCAGGGCTTCCACTCCTGAAGAGCTTGACTGCGATGTTCCTGTGGATGGTCTTGTAACAAAACATAAAATTACGGCAGGTTTTGTGTCCAGTGCTGTGTGTGCAAGAACAAGTCAGTTGTCACTGTGAAATCCTCACCCTTGTGAAGTCTAATCTGGTAAATTTGTGTAGTTGCAGATATGCTGATAGGGCTTTAGGGAACTGCACCTTTATTCTGAGGCGATGTTTGTTCTCTTCTTAGTTTCCATTTTCATGTGCCACTTCCCTGTCTGGCTGAAACAGAATGCTAAGCTCAGATGGAAAAAGAGCTGACGCTGTTTCTTGGGTGGGTGAGGGTGCAATAAGATATGTGATCTATGTACATATGAAGCATGACTTTTGTGCAGTAATGACCTTGTCTGGGAGCGCATGTCTGTTTGCCCTTAATGGGCAATGGCTGTCAGGCCTAATGTGCTGGGAACACGCTTTCTTAGCACATCATCCATCTTGGAGGGATGCTATTGTTTGCTGAAGGTGCCGAGATTGTTATTGGCATTACATAAGTGCACAATTACCCCTTACATAAGAAAAGAGGGAGGGCTGAGTGCTCAGTTTGCTCAAAGGCACAGGGGCTTTATGTCACCTATCAGATGCATATTTTATCATGTGGGAGGACTGTGAAGTGAAAACCTGATCTTTTATTGTCAATTTGGTATTTTCTTCACATTGCACAGCCGATCAACAAAACCTGCTGGAACAAAACCTGCTGTATGCAAATGTAGCAGGTTTTTATTATTAAGTGATTTCGAACAAGTTGTATTGATCGGATTCTCATGATTTTTTAATTCAGTGTAAACATCAGCTGCTGCTCTCTTTCTTACTCACATTCCCTTTTGTTGTCTTTTCCTGTTTGTTCCTTATTTCCTTCTTTTTTTTCTTTCCTTCTTTCTACCATTGGCCCTACCTCTCTCTCATCCTGTCTTTTTTGTTAATTCATTCATTCATTCCTTCTTGCTTTCTTTCTTTCTACCACTGTCCCTTGCTTTCTTTCTTTCTTTCTACCACTGTCCCCTTTTTCTTTCTTTTTTCTTTCTTTTTCTTTCTTTCTACCACTGTCCCTTTCTTTCTTTCTGTCTTTCTTTTTCTTTCTTTCTTTCTACCTGTCTGTCTGTCTTTCTTTTCTTTCTTTTTATTCTTTTGTCTTTAATAGGAGTGAAATATGTCTTTTTGATCCCTGTTCATTTGCAGAGTAGTGGCCAAATGTTAATGGGGCAGACAAGATTCTGAGTAAAATATGGAAAATAGGGAGTTTTGACTTTCAAAAAGGGAGCAAAATGGGAGAAGATGAAGAGAATAAAAACAAACGCGTATCAGGTTTAGAAAGGTATTCTCTCCAGGATATACACAGTAGGGATAGATGAAATCAAATGAGAGGTTTGTGTGTGTGTGTATGTGTGTGACAGAGAGAAAGAAATAAAAAAAGGAAAACAGGTCAGGATGAAGATGAAGAGAACAGAGAGGGTTCCCTATCCCTCGTTTGGCAGGCTCAGCCCAGGGGAAGTGAGAGGAAGAGCGCTGAGGCCACTGCAGATGGCCAGGCTCCTTTTGTGTGGAGCTTTATAATGAGTACTGTACGGCCACAGTGCTGCACTCCAATGCCACTGATTGTGGCAGGCCTGTGGGTGCGTCTTTGCCAAAAGTGTGTAAGATGAATGAATGAATGAGTGAATGAATGAATGAATGAATGACATGACTATTCCAGTCTGGCTCTGCCAAAGAATTTCCATAGCATTGACTTCATCCTGTGTCTTTTCATTTACAATTTAAATCAGTAAAGCAGACTGTAAGGACTCTGAGGAGAAAAACAAAGTTCTGCTTGTTCTTAAGCGTGGAAATTTCTTACTCTTTCCGCTGATTTTTACATTCCTGTGTTTCTTTATTGTCATTGTTGACTTAATTTAAACTTCACGGCGGATCTTTTTATTATATATTAGCCGCACACTCCTAGAACTGGTGAAAATTTGGACAGTGTGTTACATAAGAGTGATTTACTGGCTTTTTTGCCATCTTGTGAAAGATTAGTAGATTACGCCTCTGCCATATGGTCGCCTTAAGCTTCCAACAGCAAGTGTGACCTGTGAGAATTGCTGTATCTGCAGAAATCCTTGTTCAGGACACAAAGAGCTGCTACCAAGGGATTTGTTAATAGATTTGAGATACTATGTCACAAGACATAAGTAAATACTTATTGACTATATCTCAAAAAACTGAACCATGGCAGAGGTACAGATCATAATTAACTCCTTGATAGATAATCCACTAATCCACTTTCAAGGAACTTGGACTATATCACGTGCGCAGAAAAAGTCTTGTTGCTGTATCTTCTCAGTTGCAGCATTAAAGAGATTGTAATGTGACAATGAAAGAACACAGATTTTTAAACTTATGCTGCTTTGTAAACTCATAGTTTACAATTTTCTTGTATTGTATCTTTTCCAACCTCCCTTTATCCTTTAGAATTAAAAGAATTCATTGTTGATGCGCCTTTAAGAACAGTATATGTAAATACTCTCCGTTCTGATTGGCTGCCCTGTGTTTCTCCTCATTCAGAAAGTAGTCCAGGCTCTTTCAGCAGCTTGCGTGGATGGAGCTGACTGTATGTAAATGTGTTGGGTTTTTATGACATCACAAAACCAGTGAATCAAAATGGACTGTTTTTGAATCTTATTTTCTATACATGACCTGTGTAGTGAACGTTTGAAAATGTAACTATGTTTTCAAACTTTGTCATACACTTTTATTTCAGAGAAGTGAAGAAATTCAGTTTTCCATAATATGAGCCCTTTAAATTTGACTGTGGTCTGTTGGTTGTTGTAGGGATCTTCATCTCAACATTATAGGTTGGCCTTTCCAGGTATGTTTCACTACTGTATCACCACTACTGTCACTAAATCATGCTGCTATTACCCAGTCCACTGTTACCACTGCTCTTTACCATGATAGTAATGGGTGGTAGTGCTTAGCCAGTCTTTTATGACCTGGTTCTTAGATTGTACAGTACATCTTAATCATGATATCATGACTTCATGATGTGGCCAAATTTTAAGACTGTTTGTTCAAGTTGTAGATTCTTATTCATGGCTTGTTTTTTCCCCCAATTCATTTGATGAATTAGCAAACGGAGCTTAAATTATTCTCCCAAATACTCAAGCTTTTTTACTTTGTCGTCTTTTTCATTTACAACCATTGGAGGAACCTTTTCTCTAGTGTTTCTGAATTTCTGAAACATGCAGCTGTCACAATGTGTGACCTATTTGCATGGAAATTTGGGCTTAAGCATGCTTCCAATCGCTGCTTGAACCATTTTAAGAGAGGGGCGGGGGCTAGGGGGGGTTTCTATTGTGATGCCTTGCAAACCCCCTTCGTCAATGGTTAGTGGCTGCTGTGGCAACAAGCCCTAGGATGGAGGAATTGAGGGCTGGCCTCCAGCAACAAGGCGGCCAGTTGTCCCATTTAGTGCTACGGCAAATGAGCCTGGCAAAAGGGAGAGCTGGGTTTTCCCCCCTCAGAAAGGAAAAAAGATGTGTGTCCACATCCAAGACATTTTTGCTGAGTTGCATTTTTTTTTAAAACAATTTCTTTGATGCTTTTCTTTAACCTCTTAAACCCTAAGGCTTTTATACAGGCCCACATAGTGGTTGCCAAATAATAAACCTTGAGATTAATGACCAAGTAATAAGCCTACAGTTTAAGGGGTTAAAAGTGGGAATCTGGAATCTGAAGTTGGCTTATGTGTTACTACAGGGGTAAATCAGAAAGTGCTTTGGCCTAACCACAGAAAAACGAGCCTTTATGCTCTTATGTGGTGGTGTGTGGGATTAAGGCTTTTTTTGGGATTCCTATGTTACGATAAAAAAAGGAACATTGGATTTCGAGTTGGATCTTCAAATGTTCCTTATCACTGGTGTGGTTATGCAAGAGACGGATCAAATTGTAGAGCCCTCTCAGAGTGGGAGGATAGCGCCGCTTACATAAACAGCCTCCAGTGTGCCGGCAGATGACGATTGGAAGGCGGAGCTGGGGGTGGAGCTTGGCTCCGGAGCGTGCAGGAGCTCAGAGCTGGGGGGGGTGTTGGTGATGGAGCGGGTGAATGCCGCTTGGCCACTGATCCGTAACTGAGTGAGGGACAAAGACCTCCTGCAGAGCGGAGTGCACTCGGAGCCTGGCGCTCCTTAGCCCCCTCTCACACTGAGGCTGCATGCAACCTGCCACTGAACACTGTGGTCTCAGTCTTTTAGGGTGAGTAACAATGTTTTTGACACTTTTTTTTAGATATTTACAGCTTTTTGTTTGGTCTTGTCCCAGCAATGTCTTCTATATTTTGTCTTTTTTAGAGGAGCTCAAGACACTATGCTTTTTCTGGTTTAGCATCATCATGCGTATTATCCTGTTGATACAAAGTTTGCCTTTGTGAAGATGCTTTGGTGCAACCTGAGCCTAAGGGGTTGTCCAGAGGATGTATTTTTCCCTGCTTTCTCGCTCTCTTTCTTTCTCTCGCACTTTCTCATCATTTGCTGATCACATTGCACAGCCACAGGAACATGCCTGTGTGTTTTTGTGTGTGTGTGTGTTCGTGTGTGTGTGTTTGCCTCTGGTCTTCTGCATAGTAGACCATCTCGTGTGGAAAATCTCCCTTTCACTCGGCCTGCTCCTCAGAGTGGTTCACCACTAATGGACTTTTTTCTACGTACATCTCCGTGCATCCGTCCTGACATCCATTCCAGGAAAAGGAATTCTTCCTTCTCCTCATCCTTCAGGGGAGATTGAGTGCCAGTTCTAGGCTCGCACTAATGTGTCACGGGCCGGTCGCCCATTCTTGGTCTGAATGATGAAGCCTCCCTCTCCTCTTCCACTCCCACACAGACAATGAATACCATCTTGGATCTTTTGTGAGCTTATAGAATGAGGTTCGAGCAGTGCTCAGAATTTTTTTTTTTTTTTTGGTTGGTCATATTCTTTGTCCCGAGCATCTCCTGTCTAGGTCCACAAACAAAACTTTTTCTTAAATAGTAAGATCATTCTATGCCCAATAAAATGGTAGATATACTGAACGATCAATGACTTTATTGATTGTTGGTCAGTTCTTGGGTCCCTTGAAGCCATATTTTTGTTGACTCAAGCTGCTAATCCATTATTAGCAGTGTGGGGTGGTTAAGGTTAGGCACAGCATGTTTGGTGTCCAGTACTCCTTTCATTCTCAGCCAGACTGTCAATATCTGAACTGCAGACAGACTTTGGCTAGATTGGTCCAGGATGGAGGAAGAAAGTGAGGAGGAATCAAATGCAGTCACATCAATCGAGGAATCAAAGGAGAAGGAAATGGGTGGCTAATTTTAGCAGAGGAGGCTTGAGCACAGGGAGCAGCTCTGCTTCAGAACTCATTTCCATACATGTTTGGCCCACGTGTCTGAGACCCAGCTCTGTCCACAAAGCCTCTCTTCAAAGCCCAGGATGTGAGACTCGACTGCTCAGAATGGTCTTTGGTCGGATGAATGGCACTCTTGACGCCCTGTATAAGTCCATGGAGATATGGTGTTGGACTCTTGTCAAATTGCTTTCTGAGCATACTGTCTTTATGATCTCTGTGAAATGTGTGGGGCACATTCCATTTTAATGCATTAGCTGTTGGGCTTTAGGCTATGACTCAGTGCGTAAGATATGTATAAACCGCTACATAGAGTGCTGGCACATTTGGACATGGCAGCAACCCAACCCAACCCAACCCCACCCCACCCCACACCACCCCACACCAAGTAATGATTCCCATGAAGGAACCTGCCACTCCACAAGTTTGTCAGCCAAACCTGTGGCTGAATTAAAGCCATGATGCAATTCACACTACGCACTTGCATCTGACTCTGGCACTCGGAATGTGAGTTTAGAATTGTGATACTTGTTCTTGATGTTTCACACAGTAGCTCAGAACATGGTCAGAGATTGACACACTTCTAAAGGCACATCTGTGGGATGTGCTGAGGTGGAGATGAGCCAGCAGTGGGTCACTCTTTGATGTGTTAGATCAAGTCTTCGCAATGAGTCACTACCTGGGGCCTAAAATGCAGTGATGGATTAGTCTGAAGGTGACTGTTCAAGTGCACTTATTTTGGAATATTATGATCAATTATAATGTAGCCTATTATAATAAAATACAAGTTATTTTCTTAAATGTTCTAATGTCCCCAAACGTTTCGTTTTTTTTCCCATTTGGATTCATCTACGGTGTAAATAGTTTTCACTTCAGTGTATTGTTAAATGTAATTAGGTACTGTAGCAAAACAACCGAAGTGAATTGCAATGACATTTGGCATGATCATGATCTATTTCGTATAAGGTTTGAGATTTACACCCCTGACATCCCTGCTCTGGGACAAGTCTGCGGGCAGGGAGAGTCTAGACAAATGACAGCTATCCTCACACTGTGGTATGTGCTCCTAAGCTAACTCCTAACTCCTGTGTTTTATGTGGGGCAGGTGTGTGCTGCACCTGCTTTGGGTTTGAAAAAGCACTTTCAGAGCACTCTGGTTTGTGAATGGATTTTTAATGAGGGAGAATGATTGAGTTTCCGCTCTCGAGTACAGGGCAGAGTGGCCTGTGTGTGGAGGTGTGTAGGAGTAATCCTCCCCCCGCACTACTCCCACTCTCCTGGGCCTGTGTGTGCCGTACACAGGATTAATGGCTGGAGCCCCGGACTCTGAACAGTAATGACTCCCACATACCACAATGGCTTTTCTGAGCAAAGAGCGGTTTCCTGCACCATGCTACTCATTTGAGGCGGGTGTGGGCGTGGAGTAGTGAAAAGGCCTGCTGGGATGGGATCAGCATGGCCACTGTTACTCTCGATATTTGCATGTTGGAGAAAGACTACCTATTGGTTCTAATAACCGCCTCCCTTTTTCCATGTGGCGTCAGACTACTGATTTACATCAAGAGTGAATGAAGCTGCTTGGAAGAATTGTGTAGTATTTGATGAGCTTTGTATGCCCCAGTTTACGATACTAAACCCTATTTCTGGACGTTTGTAGTACGTTCACGAGAGCCATAGACGATAATTCAAAATGTTGGATGTAGTGGCTCTGGACTATACAGATGCTGACAGAAATGTGCCATTTATTGTAAGTGATGGGAGTAATGTGATTACCGCATATTTGTAAGATTATATTCTTAGCTCATGGACCTGGCTTGACTTACTCACACTCTCACTCAAGTTTAGCGGACTGAAGGGTACATTCCATACAGACTGACAGCTTACTCAAGTGTGTGTGTGTGTCTGTGTGTGTGTGTCTGTGTGTGTGTGTCTGTGTGTGTGTGTCTGTGTGTCTGTGTCTGTGTGTGTCTGTGTGTGTCTGTGTCTGTGTGTGTCTGTGTGTCTGTGTGTGTGTGTGTGTCTGTGTGTCTGTGTCTGTATGTGTGTCTGTGTCTGTGTGTCTGCTAGTGCAGTATTTGTCTGCTAGCTTGCAGAGATAACCAGACACCAAAAAATGATCCTGGAGGAGTGTGTACTATTCAACAGTGGTGCTTAGCATCATTGACACTGTCCATGTTAACTGAGAATCACATCCTCTTTACACACTTTCAGTGTAGTGCTGGGTGAAGTACATTTTTGACAGGAGAAAGTGCTCTAGTAGTGCCATATAAAAATATTCAGAAAAGCTAAGTATAATAGCTAAGTATCATACTACACTACACCAAATCCAAATAAATAGCTATAATTGTGCCTTTTTTGTAAAGAAGCGTTCCATTGGTCAGTGTTCTTATGATACTCGTGAAATCCATGCACCAAAAATAATATTGTGGTATGCACCAAAAATAATATTGTGGCACATTTTAATGTCCTTTATTACAATACTATAAAAATGTCCTTTTCCAACCACTATGCTCTTGACAGACCGATAAAGCGGGTCTCCATTGTAATTTGTGCATAATACAAGTGCTTGACAAAACACAATTACGAATGGTCCGTTTCCACTGAGCGATGTTATGCGATAAAACTGGGTTTTCTCCTCCTTTCTCCACAGTCATTCCAGTTGAACATGGCAACTTATCTTCAAGATATTATCAGCTTTGTCACAATGACTTCAATCACATCCACCGTAATATTCGTGGTGTGTGTGATCGAAGGTGATGAGGGCATGTGGTGCACTCAGTAACAGAGAGGCAGCCCTTATCCCTGGCAGTAGAAATGTATCAGAGATTTGTGGGATTTTGCAATGATTTGAAAAACTTCCAAATGACTCATTCAACATTTGATGAGTTATGCAATGTAGTAGGCCAGTCTGTGTTTTCCTTTGTCCCAAGCCATCTCTTGAACTGGGTACCTGAACAGAGTCCAGAGTGGCAGCTGATATGGTGTTAACAAAGCCATCTTTCATAGATGTGGACATGGGGTGTCTCCGGGGATGTCTCTCATGGGATTTCATAGGATGTCACGTTACTTCAAAGACATGAAATATTCGGTCGAATCGGATAAAAAATCAAGAGCATGAAATGTCTTTTAAATGCATATTTTGGTTCGCAATTTTAAAATGCGCTTTTAGCATGTTAATTGAAACTCGCCTTCAAAGATATATCCAGGATCTGACAGGAAACAGCATATTATGTTGAAAAAAGCATTCAGAATACATGAAAACAAAAACATGCTTTTTACGGGACGAAACAGTGTGGTCAAAACAGGCTATTTCGCGAATGAGAATGAGTTTATTGGTTCATTGAACAGAAACCTATGAAATCAGGGTATTTTTCAACCAGCCATAGAACTGCATAGAAGATATGGTGTCAATTACAAATAATGTAATTACTAATTATTCAACATGTGACCACCAACCAAGGTGCTAATTGTGATCCCTGCTTTTTAGGCCAAATTTTTTAGGCATAAGACATATGTAAAATAATGTCTCAGGTGTTTGGCAATGTATGTGACGTAGCTCTAGAGGCATTAAACACTTGAGATGACGTCTGGTTCCTATCACTACTACGGTGAGCAGTTCTGACTCAGTATTTCACAGTAAACTACTCTGAATGACTTACATCTCAGTTTCATTATGCAGAAAAAAATGGGTGGAATTCCCTTTTAAATATCATCTGATATTATATATAGTGTGTGTGTGTGTGTGTATATGTGTGTAGTATATTAGTAGAATTTGAGAGACTGAAGTATCCCAGCATCACCCAGGTGTTTCAGTGCTCTTTGTTGGAGCGTACTGTGTGTTCATTTTCCAGCAGCCCTGTGCTGCAACCCGTGCGTGCGTGTGTGTGTGTGTGTGTGTGTGTGTGTTTGTGTGTGTGGGAGCGCACTGCAGCGAGCGCTCATCAATCACGTTCCTGTGCCTGTGCCGAGGAGCGTGTGTGTCTCCGTGCTGCTTTCGCTGTGCATTATTGATGCATTTCCTGTTTACGATGTGATTCGACAGGTCTAATAGGGAACCGAAGCACAGAAGGTGCCTGAACGATCCTTAATGCACACAAATCAAAAAGCAGGCTGTCTACTATACAGCCTTACTCCTAAACCACAAAACCATGAAACATGAAAATGTAAACACCAATGTTTCAAACATGAACACCACATTATTATTTTTGAACACAATGAATTTCTTCTGTTACTCTGGTTTAAGTCGCAGCAATCCTCAGTATGTTCACCGTAGGGGGACAGCTAAACACTGTGATGGGTGTAAAAAGTGTTATACAACCCAAACACCTGTGTGTGCTGGATATTGGGTGTGTATGTGTATGTGTGTATGTTGGACCAAATCCAGCGATTTGTAAATGGCCCCCTGTTATTAGTGAATGGGCCGCTGTTTTCCAGGAGGCTGCCCTCCTGCAGTCTCATGTGAAGGTGCATATTAGTATAATTACACAGTAATGGGCATCAACAGCAATTATTCTCTCTTTAAAGTTGCAGACATAACCAGCCCCTAATTAGCACTGGCAGTGTAAGGTGCTGAAAGCAGAAGACAGCTGCAAGATTTAAGTGTTTTCAGCTTACAGTCTTTCCTCTTTATTTACAGTACGTGTCTACATTAGTGTTTGCGTGGTGTGTATGTGCCAGTGTGTCTTTATTAGTGGTGCAAATCCATGACCTCAAATCCACGATTCCTTTCAATTACAATTCTTTTTGAAAGAGTGTCATGAAAAAATTGTTCATTTTTTTTAAATATAGTGTGTGACTGTTGGATCTATATACATTGTAGTAAAATTAAGATAATTCAACTCAAAATATTGAAAAAAAAAGTCTGGCCAAAAAATAGGAACATGCTTTATTTAATCCGATAATGATTTTTAATGGTTCTTTTCCAAATCAGCTGAATAAACAGCTTCAGACTGATGTATCAACAATATATGCCACGTCTGTCAGTTGAAGTGAGTGACGAGGAATGAGAGGAGAGTTAAGCCGTTTTGCCTGAAGTGAGGTTTTAGAATATTTGACCGTCTGTGTTTTCTTTTGTCTCAAGACTGCTCCAACCCGTGGCCTTTTTCCACACGTTGACATTAGTGACGCGGCAGCAAAACTGCTACTGCCTGCACACGCTGGCCCTTCATACACATAGTTTCAAGCCTATGGAAAATGAATGCATAGCACAGAATGTTTATGTATGTTTCAGTTTAATGACGGTCACTGAATTATAGTCAAGAAGTGAGGTGCGTCCTATCCTTGTGTTAAGATATATCTATTTCAAATGAATCGAGTGGAGCGTTGACTGGGTTTTCTCTGATGTTCGAGCAGGCAATGAGAAATGGAAAGCCCGGAGTGATTACAGAACACTGAGTTCCACTCTGATCTCTGTATTGAGTGTGTGTGTGTATGTGTGTGTATGTGTGTGTATGTGTGTGTATGTGTGTGTATGTGTGTGTGTGTGTGTGTGTGTG
>JBBPCX010000035.1:3817267-3829731 GCA_037974365.1 Hydrocynus forskahlii
TGAATGATGGCATCATCAACTCCAGTGCCAGGCTGGTAGGCAAACTGCAGTGGGTCCAGTGATGAGCTCACCAGGGGGCCGAAGCTGAGCCAGGACCAGCCGCTCCAGGGTCTTCATCAGGTGGGATGTCAAGCCACCGGCCTGTAGCTGTTGAGGTCCTTTGGTTGTGGAGTCTGGCACCGGTACCACACAAGAGGTTTTCCAGAGCTGTGGGACTCTACCCAGCCTCAGACTGATGACCAGTTGTTTTTAATGCTACTTTTTTTTTTATCTATTGGGACAAAAAAAAAAAAACTTTTGGTGATCACCTTGCAGACCTTTTAAAATCTGTATTTTATTAAAAACATTGTTTTAATTGGATAAGAAATGTGTGTAGTAACAAAATTAAAAAATCGTATTTAAAATTCCCAAAATATCCCATGTATTATTTAGTAATATAAAAACTGATAATATATAGTAATTTAATTTAAAATAATAAAACAAAAGTATTACACGAATAATATACGAGCAATAATAAATGCGATCTCTCTCCACACGAGGGCGAGCTCGAACTCTTTTAGAATGAATGACGTTCTTTCCCGGGTCATGTGATCCAGACCACCAAGATGGCAGCAGGGCAGCAGTGGGTGTTAGTTGAGATGGTTCAGGCGTTTTACGAGGTTGGTTCTGATTTAACATGATTAGGGGTCTTTAACATGATTCACGGGTCTTAACATCTTGTTTTTGTCTCTGCTGTGAATGCGATAACAGGGTGGTTTGTGTTTTTAACGGCGAGATCGAGGGGGAACTGAGTAAACTGGTGTAAATGATCCTGATCCGGAAAGAAACTCGAGCTGTCCAGGAACCGACCTCGGAACAGTCAAGAGTTAGTGTTTCAGTCAGAGTTAGTGTTTCAGTCAGAATCAGAGTCAGTGTTTTCACCCAGTGTCAGTGTTTTCATTCACAGTCAGTGTTTTCACTCAGATTCAGAGTCAGTGTTTTCACTCAGATTCAGAGTCGGTGTTTTCAGTCACAGTCAGTGTTTCCAATCAGAATCAGTGTTGCGGTCAGAGTCTGTGTTTACAGTGAGAGTCAGTGTTTTCTGTCAGAATCAGTATTTTCAGTTCGAGTCAGTGTTTTCTGGCAGAATCAGTATTTTCAGTTCGATTCAGTGTTTTATGTCAGAATCAGTATTTTCAGTGCGATTCAGTGTTTTCAGACCGAGTCAGTATTTTCAGTCAGAAGCAGTCATTGTTTTCCATCAGAATCAGTGTTTTCAGCCAGAATCAGTCGGTGTTTTCAGACACAGTGTTTTCAGTTTATCATACTGTGGTATCTAATGACACAGAAATTTACATTAATAAAGTTAATGAATGTATTCCTTCTGAGTACTGACTCTGAGTCTGTCTACTAAAACGATATATATTTTAGCCTGAAACAGCTAATAACAACAAGGGAAACTTTTCATTGTGCATTGTGTGCTAAAATAGGGGTGGCTGATACATCACGATACTTCAGAAAGTTGTTTGAGATAATATTTACTCTGGTGAGCTGGAAAAGGCAAAAAAAAGAAAAAAAAAGAAAATGGAAAACAAGAAAAAGACCAAAGATGCCGTATTAAAATAAGCAATGAAACTATGAATACAGTGATTCATAGGGCTGCACTGAAAAAGAAGAAAAAATCTAAATAAAACGCAGATCCTTCAAAATGCTGCAGTACGAGTTTTGACCAGGACCAGGAATAGAGCCCACATTTCACTTGTTCTTAAGTCTCTTCACTGGCTGCCTGTTGGCGTCAGAATAGAATAGAAGGTCCTTTTACTGGTTTTTAAATCACTTCGTGGACAAGCACCTAAATACCTTTCAGACATGCTTTGAAATGTGTTTTTAAGCACCTTTAAAAGAAACATTAAGACATACCTTTTTAGCTTAGCATTCTCACAATTATTTATTCTGTTTGATCATGTACATATTTATTTTTTACTTTTGTTTGTTATTGTATATATTTATTTCATTATTTATATATGATTATTTATCCACAATGTGCTGAATGAGGCTTCTAGGGAGAGGAAGGTGGAGTGCAGAGGAGCTGCTCTGCCAACCTGTCCCCGGATGCCAGACAGTATGCTATCAGTGATAGCACTACTGGGGAAATGGTTTGTTGTTTTGTAAAGCACTTTGACTTTGTAGTCTTAACTATGAGGCTTAGCGGTTTGGATAAATTGGCCTAACTTGAAAAATGAGTGTTACTGAAAGACAGAACTCTGTTTACCCACAGAGTTTGAAACAGCACTTGAATAATGTGGCCGAAAGCAGATGTTTCTCTGTTTGCTGAACATAGGCGTTCCTCTAAAATGCAAGTGGTGGCACTGATGAGTCTTCAATTAGAGCGCAGTGCGTCTTTCCTGCCTTTTAGCTGCTGTGCAAGTGGCTCGGTGAAAATCATGGTACTTTAATGGACTAGTTGTGGTTGGGTGGGTAGAGGGAATGAGTGTGGTTTAGAACACTTGGTTTGCTGAATTTAGTTCTCTTTGATTGAAACGCTGGTTGTTGCATCATGGAGTTGCTACATGCATTGCAGGCCTCAAACTGGGCATATGCTTTTCTTAATAGCGTAATGTCCAACATTTGGGAAAGAGCAGTCCCATGTTTACAAAGGGTGCACAATATAACGTCTATTAATCATCATTGCAGTATCGATCTCTGCAATACTGAAATTGCAACAAAAAAAAATTGCTTCGATATGCAAAAGAACTTCTAACCAATCACGGTGTTTCTGACAGGGGGGCCAGTCACAGCTCCAGGTGAATTTAAATAAATTCTAATTTGTAACCACTAAAGGTGTTGGCAAATCAGTGCATGAATGGGCAGCACTAAACTGCTGTAACCAGAATAAGGAGATATATTTAAACATGTTGGTTCTGTGACATCACAGAATTTTTTTCATTTTCCATATATTGACTGTATGGAGGGGGGTGTAAACATACCATTTCAAGCAATATTTATACACTTTAAGCCTTTTTAATTCCAGAAAAGTAATAATTGAATCCTTTAATATTTTGAAAGGCATCACAATATGTAGAAGTGAAATCCTGATATTTTATCTTTATCAGTACTGATAATTTATCCTTATCATACAGCTCTAAGGTGTACTGACACTCTACAATAAACATCAAAACAGCTTATATGTACCAACACTGAACCTATATATATATATATATATATATATATACTAATAAAGATTTTTTGACCACAAGCAGAAACACTGACATAATTTTTTGTTACTAATTTATTAATGTTATTTCTTACCTATTCACTAAATGCTTTCATCCGCACTATATAATAGAGACCTGCAAACCTTTCGTCCTGCTTTGAACCTTTTCAGCACATAAAGTGTTTATCGGAATGGCTTCACTGCATAAAATCTGCCCAGTCAGAAAACTGTACACTCAAGTAATTTCTTGCTGTTTCTAGGCACCAGCCTATCATTTGATTTTGGAGGGAATCCTCATATTGTGGATAATCAGACTGCTTTTCTCAAAGACCTACAAGCTCCAGGAAAGGTCGGATCTCACTGAGAAGGTATGGAATTTCAGAAGATTATTCACTGTTCAGAATTGACCACTTTTAATATAAATTGATTAATTACATTTGACTATAACTGGGTCCCATTTCTTTAAAGTGAATTTGATCCATCTTAACTATCATGCCAGTAGATTTTGTTTCATAATAGTAATGATATTATGAAACGAAAATCTATATTCATTTTTAAGTACAGGGGTTGCAGTACAGTAAGAGTGAACACTTAGCGTTTAAGCTATATATGTTATTCTTGGTTAGTTATGAGTTCTCCAGGCAATGAGGTCTTGTTTTTGTGAGACTTCTTATTAAACAAATTAGACTTTGAAAACATGTAAGTTAAGCCAGTGTAATTTCTTTTTATCTGTGGATCAAAAGAATGTATCATATCTTAAAGAAACAATGTATATATGTCACGTCTGATAGAATCTAATAGATTTGTGGTGACACCAGTCTAAGACTATATTAGCATTAGAGTTTAAAATCTCTATTTTACTGTGGATGAACTCTCTTTAAAACTCATGTCCATCTACTGTTTTAGGAAAAAGAGGAGTTAATTGAAGAATGGCAACCAGAGCCTCTGGTTCCGCCTGTGTCGAAAGACCACCCATCGCTAAATTATGATGTCGTCTCTGGGTGAGATCGCGCCCTCCACCTTCCTCTTGGTTCTCTCTGGTCAGGGCGATGATTTCTGAATATCATCACTCTTTGGACGCTATTTGCGCCAACGTGACTGATTGCAGCAGCTTTGTCTTCTCCCAGATGGAAAAAATAATTGAATTGTGCAGCATCTCTGCTTGTTGCTAATTTCAGTGTTTTACTTTTGCAGGCCTCCAAGCCACAAAATCATTGTAAATGGGAAAGAGTGCATTAACTTTGCTTCATTTAACTTCTTGGGACTGCTCGATAATGAGCGTGTTAAGGTTTGTACTGCTATGAATAGGAATCAGCCTAAGTGCTTTTCCATGCTTCCTAAAATTCTGATCTTATCCAGTGCTGATTGCTGAGTGGTACTCAGATTAGACACGCTTCATTGGCCAGCATCGTAATGGATGTAGCATTTATGATTTTCATGGTGAAATTACATCATTTTGTAGGCAGTGTTTTTTACATAAATTGTCGCAAAAGTTGTTGTATATACATTTATGTATTCAAGATGTGGATTTTGTTAACCTCTGTTATCTTTTATATTTTTTGTGTATAGTGTGCCTTTCCGTAAGCCTTTCATAACAGCTAACATAAAGCAGAAAAACCTCTGGTGTCACGCAGCAAGTGTTATGATAACTGACATTACTTGGAATAAGCCATTTTAAATGCTTATGTAGGTATCAATGTTTACGTAGGTTTAGTGGTCATGACAGACTTATGTAGTTGTTCTGTAGCCCTCAGCAGTCAAAGTTAGCACAAGGTCTTATGTTTCTCTTTTAGTTTTCATAAATGGAAGTTAAGCCTATTGTAACAATTCAAATAAGTAATCTGTATTTGAATAGTAATGTAAGTAGTCATTGCAGCCCTGCAGAGCCTTAGAATGTCTTATTTTTCATTTTGCAGCAAAAAGCTCTGGGATCTCTAAGGAAGTATGGTGTGGGTACCTGTGGCCCAAGAGGCTTCTATGGAACATTTGGTAGGTGGTAACCTGTCCTCAAATCTTATCCTCTCATGTGGGAAGAAAGATGATGTGCTCTATTCTGAATGTTTGTAATAAAGTCCTAAATGTATTTTTTTCTCCTCAACAACTGTTTTTTTCTAGATGTTCACCTGGAGTTAGAGGAGCGCTTGGCTAAGTTCATGAGAACAGAGGAGGCCATTATCTACTCCTATGGCTTTGCCACCATAGCCAGTGCTATTCCTGCATACTCAAAGAGAGGTGACATCGTCTTTGTGTGAGTGCCTGTTGTAAACATCTCTACTACCACCCAGAAGATCTTGGTCTTATGGTCCATTTCTGTATTTTTACAGTGCTGTGCAAAAGTCTCAGGCCCCTGTGCAAACTGTTTAAAGCCATTTATATGAGCAGTAAGGGACTTTGTGGGATCAAATACAAACGTTAACATTAGGATAAACGCAAACAAACAAGAAAGCATGAAATAACAGAGAAGATTTGTTTGTAAAAATACTTGAAGTTTTGTGAGCTGGTTAGAACACCCGTTCGAATTCAGATTTAATATCGATGCCCCCAGTCTTTGTGAAAGTTCAGTTCACCTGATTTAATCTAATGGAAGTATCGATTGAGTCGAACCAGATTTTCAAGGTATTTAATGAGAACTGCAATGTCATACTGGGTTTCTACGAGGCGAGGACTGGTAATGATTAAGGAAACATTTGTAAGAATCACTACTTACTGTATTAATATTGTTTGTATATATTCGAATCTTAGCTGTTTAAAACACACACACACTGCTCAGCTAAACAGGTTGTAAATGTTCTCAGACTTTTCCACGGTACTGTATGTTTCCACTTGGCGTTGTTAGTGTTTAATTTCAGTTGTGCTAAACTGTGATGCTGTAAATATAAATGTCTTCATTTTCTCTTTAATTTTTAAGGGATGAAGCAGCATGTTTCTCCATCCAGAAGGGCCTGCAGGCATCCCGCAGTTTCATCAAGTACTTTAAACACAATGACATGGAGGACCTGGAGCGGCTGCTGAAGGAGCAGGAGCTGGAAGACCAGAAGGTGAGAAGGAGGGTTCAGAATTTTACACTTAGTATTTTACACTTAGTTTTTTTGCTAAAGTTTGCACTGGAGTTTGTTTTCTGTGATTTTTTTCAATTGCATTCGACATTTGGAAAGGCTTGTTGCATTAAAATGTTGGTTGATGTTGTTCATTTGTTGTCATTTCACCTCAACCAGTGTTATGACATCTGATGTTTGTTGGGATAAGCCTTTTGTAAATGTCTATATAGGTTTATGTCGGTTATCATGAAAAGCTTACGTGGGTCTTGTGTAGCTGTATGAACACTAGTAAAGGGATATATTTAATGACATGAGAATAAGTGTTTGTTCTTTAATGATTTAATTGTGTGTGTTTGTGTGGTTTTCATCAGAACCCACGCAAGGCGAGAGTCACAAGACGATTTATTGTTGTAGAGGGGTTGTACATCAACACTTCAGACATCTGTCCTCTCCCAGAACTGGTGAGAAAATGTGTTTACAGTTCAGTTATTGTATGGTCACACTTTTATCTCATTGTTAGATTTGAGGTAATGAGTTTAAATATTGTTTATACCAGTGATTTCTGCTTTATTGTCATTTTCTCAACAAAACCTTGTACATTTTCTGTTATGTGTGATTGTCATCTACAGGTGAAACTGAAGTACAAATATAAAGTGCGCATCTTTTTGGAGGAGAGCATGTCTTTTGGTGTGCTTGGAGAGCATGGACGAGGAGTCACAGAACATTTTGGAGTCAATGTGAGTCACAGTGACTCAGTGCTGCTTGAGCAGGGGATTCTTGTCCTGGAGACCTACATTCAAGACACATCCAACACACTTGGTTCTAACATTTTGGTGCTGCTGGGGATCTTTGTTACCTCGATTAGATGAACTTTGTACTGTGGATCACAAGGATCCTCATCATGAAGCAGAGATAGTGTAGGTTATTAGCTTAACACATGGAACCTTTCCACTGGGTTTGCATGAAATTGTGTTTTATTGTATGTTATTTAGATAGATGACATTGACCTTATAAGTGCCAACATGGAGAATGCTGTGGCTTCCATAGGCGGATTCTGCTGTGGAAGATCATTCGTAATCGATCATCAGGTAAAGTATCACTTCTAACCTTTTCAATGCCGTACATTTTTGTCCAGATCAAAGGTCCAGATAAATTATGTGGCTTATTATCCCTTTTGAGCCGTGCTTGCTCTGAATCAGAACATGAAATCAATCTGAAACATGTAAAGAATGGTCTTTGAATCATGGTTTGTATGATCAAAAGTTGTGGGAGTAATTCTGTGCATGTGTGCTTTGAAGTATAGACTGACCTACATGGAGAATTCACCCATTCAGAGTTGAATGCGGTCCATACACTTGGCTGAAGGAACCACTCGATCTGAGTAACTGTTAGACATACTGTTTTGAACAGCATTTCCTGGCATTGAGTTTGAATCATTGCTGGAGTGTGTTGTGCAGGATGCTGTTATCTAGATGGGGTAGAAGTGATAAGAGAATATAAGCAGCATGTCTCACTGATAGTTTGTGTGTTTTAGCGTCTCTCTGGACAAGGCTACTGTTTCTCAGCCTCTCTTCCACCTATGCTGGCTTCTGCTGCTATTGAGGCCCTCAACATCATGGAGGAGGATCCAGGTATGTACATACACACTCAAATACACACACACGCGAAAACAGAATAAAATGTACCACCCATTGCCTATACTTAATCTTCATATGCATATGAAAGCACCAAAAACCTGTAGGATGAAAGCAAGTAACAAGTGATGAGCAGATTAATCAGTGTCTTTTTTTTTTACCAAATCAAATGACCATGTGCATTATTCTTCTCTATTGAACTGGCAAGACTTCAAACAGAGAAAGAAGGAAAGCAAGAGAGACTGATATCCTCCTGATCCATACCATATGCAGAGGCCCATATGAAAGCTGGACAAAGTATTTTACATTTAACCTTTGAGAAACAACAGGGTTCTTCTAACACAAGCCAGACCTAAAGCTGCTGAATAAAAGATGAAATCAGTAAAATGCAGCACATTTGCCTCAGGGCAAATATATGACATAATATATGACTGACTATTCATCTAATATCTTTAATGCACTCAGATTAACACACTTTACACTCACAAAATGACGAAAAAATATGTGCTCATCAGCATAACCAAACAAAATGACATTGTTTATGTATTTTGATGACATTTGAAGGAATTTCTCCAACCCAGTATAACCATAGTATAATATTTTGTCCATGTTATGCAGCACTAGATTACATAGGACTTCTTGTTACCCTCTTATGCAAAGATCTGCATTGGTATGCAGCGGAAGACTAGAGCACAGCTAGAAATATTTCTAATAACGATCGTTGATCTGTTTTGACATTTCCATATTTCTTGGTTTGAGTGGAGAAAGCTGATTCTGGTGAAAGGAAAACTGGCAAAGCCTGGCAGGAGTTTTCTAGCGCAGTTCTCTCAGCAGTAGGTGCCCAGGGGTCCGCAGCTCCTGTCACATCTTTGCAGTGCATAATGATTGTGTGCCAGACTCATACTGGCCAAACTAAACTCATTACCGTTTTGTTGGCTAGGCCTCGGCTTTCCTTAGCTCTCAGTCACATAGTTTTTGAAAAAGGGGGGAGTTTTGACTTGTAAATGTCTCCCTTTCTTTTTTTTTATACAGACATTTTCACCATCCTGAGGGGGAAATGCAAGCACGTCCACAAAGCATTGCAAGGGTACGTTTGTAATTTTCCCATTTTCTGGAATTTTTCCCACGAAGGAGAAAATGGGTGTGGGTCCAAAAGCCAAGTTTTCCAAATCAAAACACAATTCTGTAATGTTATCATACCAAAAGATGTGATGTAGTTAATGGAAACAAAAAAGTCTGTTGTTGCTGGAAAGAGCTGGAGTGTGAATCATGATCTGCAAACAAAATGTAGGTGAGGCAAAAGTTTCTGAGGATTAGTGATTCAACAAAAAAAACTAGATTGTTGAGACTGGGAGAGGCTGAAACACTTTAGTATTTTGATATAGAATCCACTTGACCTGCTTGTTATCTGCTCTCATATTTTTCCCAATTTCTGCATCTTTAAATCACACAAACAATTATGGTTGCATGTTCTTGGTAGTTTTGTTGTTATGATGCTGTCAGTAATTTGTACATGAATTTGCGTACACCTCTTTTACTCCTCCAAAACCACAACTGTACACATTACAAACAGGGAGCTGTAAATGGGGCAGCTGCTGGCGTAGTGGTTGGGGAATTGCCCCTGCGATCAGAAGGTCATGGGTTCGAATTCCAGGACTGCTAGTGGCACTATTGAGGTGCCGTTGAGCATTGTATCGTCCCTGACACTGCTCCCCAGGCGCCCCCCTTTGGTGGCAGCCCACTGCTTCGTTTGGTGGATGGGTTAACAATTTCGGAGAACAATTTCGTGCTGTTCACTATGTGTGCTGTGGTGTGTTCATAATCGACGAATGGACACTTTACCCTTAACTGCTTATTTAGGACATTCTAAGCTAACAGGTGTATCAATGTCCAAGTTGTGTTTTGTAGCATTCCAGGGCTCAAAGTGGTTGGGGTGGCTTTGGCTCCAGCACTCCATCTCCAACTGGAACAGAGCACAGGATCCAGAGAGAGCGATGTCAGGACACTACGAAGCATCATTGACTATGTAAGACACATCGTAATAGTTGTAAACTTTATTTCTACAGCACCTTTGACACCTTTCTACAGCACCTTTTGCACCGTGTGGGGAAAAAACAAGATATAGAAAAAGAAACAAGTATTCAAATATAATCTGCAGCCAGAACTAGGTTATCCTCAATCACATAAATGCTTAACACACAAAGAGATGCTCAGACTCAGTCAGAATATGAGTAAGACAGCTGAGCAGCAAGTCTCCTCTCAAACGGCTCCCTATTCCCTACGTATGTAGGAATGTATTTGCAGGAAGAGATTAGGTTAAGCAAAGTGAACCCATACCTATGTATTATAACCAGCTTTTGTTTAAGAGAGAGGAAACGGTAAGGTTTACATTTACGCCATTTACCAGATGCTCTTATCCAGAGTGTTTAAATAGTCCACATATGTTCATCATAACTGTAAAGCTATACTTAAATCAACATCTGCTTTTAACCAAGTTACTGCTAGCTAAATTACACCCTCTAACAAACACTTTTAGAAAGAAACAAGTCAGAGGTTAATACACAAGTAAGGAAAACACTTAGGAGGGTAAGTGCCCAAGCATTTTCTAAGGGATCCGGATCAGCAGATAATCAAGGTTCCAGTGTTGGACATGAAAAGATGGTATCATGATGCTTTGGAAGGAATTAAACACACTAGTCAGACCATCTTTGGGATAATGATGTTCATTTAACCTCTAAGAGAGCTAGTGTAGCCCTAGGATACCCAGTGTACTTTTCCAGCACCCTAAATGTGCTTCACAGTAAAACAAAACCTCGAAGACCCCAGTCAATCCTTGGGACAGCAGTGCTAGAACTACACTTAAATGTAAAGACCTAAAGGACATAAGACAGTGTCTCTCTTTTAATGTTTAAAAAACAGAAAGGAAAAAATCCAAAAATATGTAATTGAACCTCAGTAGGTGTCTAAAGGTTGGATTAGATTGTGTTAACTGATTTATAATTTATGATCTTGCTGTTTGATGGCAGTGTTTGGACAGACAGATCACTCTGGTTCAAGCTCGCTACCTAGACAAAGATGAGCGCTTTCTTCCACCACCCAGGTGAGCTTTCAAATGACTGGTATCTCTACAATTATGTCTAAAATCATTGCATGCAACATTATATAATAACAGTCATAAACATATGTGTTTTACCCTTTGACTTTTGTTATTTATTACTTGAATGGTCATGTACCTGAAATGATGAATATTTTTTGCATGAATGCTCCAGCATCCGAGTCGTAGTAACTGTGGAACAGACAGAGGAGGAAATTGAAAAAGCCGCATCCTGTATCCGAGAGGCTGCTCTCTCTATCCTGAAGTGATTGCAAATACCTGCAGCAGTGTGACAGACTCTGATTTCAGCAGCGTCAGGTCTGTCTGCTGCACCCAGTCTAAGGCTTTAGGAGCATTTTATACTGTCAGACGCAAGACGAAAAAACACTGAGCAGCTGGGAACATGGCACCTGGTGCCTTAAGTGTATCCACTGGCACTGGAGACCTCATCATATCCTCTGTTGTCAGAACTGAATCAATAGAATTACTGCACCTGTTCATGTTTCACTACATTGATTATTCCCAATTTGACACTGAAATGAATGTAGAACTTTTCATGTTGTTGGCTTCAACAAGATAATGATGTTCTAAATGATGCCTTGAATAATGGTTGCTAGTTTTTACTAAAGTACAATACATGCTATAAAATGAAATGCAGTTTTATATGCAAGGTTACTTTTATAAGACACTGTATTATTATTATTCTTATTATTATTATCCTCTTGTTTCATTCTCACAAAAGCCATTTCAATTGTTTTGAGGAACCCAGAAATGTCTGTTTTCTTGAAAGGCACTTTCATGCAGTTCTTGTATTTCCAGCTTTTTAAGGGAACACATTTAAAACCAAAACAAAATTAAGTTATTTGTACTTGATTTCTTATGCTGCACGAGACTGTCAGCTTGTCTTGATGGCATGACTGCACTTATGAATAAGAATATACGGTTGCCTTTTGTACTGATTTGTTGTATTAAACTCATTTGAATAACGTTATGCTTTATCCTGTACTACTTTTTTTTTTTTTTATACATGGACGCCGTTTATTTTGTTGTGATACAGCTTGAATCATAAACATTTGCTCATTAAGAACTTTTTGGTCTGATCATACACTTGTTTCTCCAAAGATAATGCCTGATGTAGACACACTGGGCCAGTTTCCTGGATGCAGATTAATCCTAGGCTAAAATCTAACGTCAAGCGAGTGCATGATTGAGAAGTCTGTAGTTTAGAAATAATCTTAATGTGGATCTAGGAAAACCAGCCCTTTCTGTGTAATCCCTGAACTGCTGCTAACTGTATGGGGGTTTCTTTTACCAAAATAAACTGTCAAAGGTGTGCTGTGTGCAGTTTGCTGTTTTGTATGCACCATGTTCGCCAGTAGAAATATGGGATTCAAGATTAATTTATAGACATATATGTATATGTTTATTATGAATGTGTCTATTTGTATATATACACATTGAAACATTTGTGTGTATATATATTTTATTTATATTTATATATATAG
>JBBPCX010000035.1:3830134-3850134 GCA_037974365.1 Hydrocynus forskahlii
TATATACTGCTCAAAAAAATAAAGGGAACACTTAAACAACAGCATGACTGTATACACACTAACACACATACGTAGAAAAAGTGGTTTTACATATGGTAAAGTGTTTACTTCACCACTTTCAGATCTCTCCTCAACCGGCTACCATTAAATACTTGGGTTGGCTCTTTTTACTTAGATTAAATTAGGTCAATCCAAGCAAAGAACCCAACCCGTGTCCTAACCGGCTCATAAAATATTGGCTATTTTCTACAAAAAAGGAAATCTTGATACGTTTTACCGCTTTGTTTGTTTTGTTGTTTTTTCACAGTACTTTATATATGTATACATATACGGCGTTAAATAACCAGAGTGGTTTATTTGTGTTTCCATTTGAAAATAACTCAGATTGACCGCCACTATGGCAGGTGGCCCCTAGAGGGCGCTTGTTCTACAGTCTCTGAAATTCCCAGTCTCTCAGTTTCTCCTGCTTTCCCTCCCTCGGGAGAGGTCCATCTCACGTCATGAGCTGCTCTCTGCTCACTTCTCCAGCAGGACAGTCTGGGAGCAGAGAGGAGCGCAGAAGGTCTGTGATCATCTCGAGTTCGTGCGTAATGAGACGCGCCACTGTCCTGGAAAGCAGCCGTCAGGTTCGGATCCGTTCACTGCACACCTGAGAGCAGCTGTTCACTCACACAGACTTTTCTTTCAGCCACTCTCGGAGAGTTTCTTCCCCTTTAGAGAACCCCAGCGTACCTGCGTGGATCTCGGATGCCCTGTCCATAGCTTTTACCAGCCGCCACCCACCTGCCTTACTCACCGCGAGGATGCATATAGCACGGATTACGCGTGGAGGTTTGATTCGTTCATGGAAAGCCTTCGTTCCTGCGTTGTGCGTATTGGCCACCTTGGGGAGCGCAGGTAAGTTTTGCCTTCATAAAGCCTGCAAACTGGGAGGAAAGTTAATGGGAGAGAGGGGGACTTGTGGATGAAACCACACTTTGATTAGAGATGCAATCCAGAGCCCTCAGCTAAACCCTTCTCTGGTGCCCTCCTCTGTGTAGAGTTGGTGATGGAGACAAAAGTTCAGGAACTTTGCTGTGGTGAGGCTTTCAAGTATGTGTGCTGGCTGATGATCGTTTTGGACTGTTCTTGAGTCACACTACATGAGGAAAAGTATTTGGCATTACACCAACAAGGACTTTAATGACTCTGCATTCAAATAGACTTTAATATGGAGTTGGTCCCCCTTTTCAGCTAGAACAGCTTCCACTCTTCTTGGAAGGTTTTCCACAAGATTTTGGAGTTTCTGTGAGAATTTGTGCACATTCATTCTGTAGAGCATATGTGAGGGCAGGCACTGATGTTGGACGAGAAGGCCTGGCTCACAATCTCCGTTCCAGTTCATCCCAAAGGTGTAGGATGGGGTTGAGGTCAGGGCTCTGTGTGGGTCAGTCTGGTTCTTCCACACTGAACTCATCCAACCATGTCTTTACGGACCCTACTTTGTGCAGTGGGCTTTTCTTCTGCAGGACAGGAGCAGAGCAGAAGTTAATCAGGTCTGAAAGTGATCTCTCTTGCCTTTGTTGGACTAATTCACTTACCTCCCCATGGAGAGGTTTCCTGTTGAGAGCTTGGGTACTGCCATTTGGTATGAGCTTTAGTGGGGGGGTTGGAAGGGGGGGTCCAAATGAAACCATTGAGCTTCTAACCCTTTTATCATTCTCTCTTGTTTGTCTTGCACCTGAAAGCTTTGGCAGGTCACAGTGAAATGGCTCACCAGGTTAACAAAGTCCAACAAGGTAGTCTGGCACTAAGCCTCCAAACACACCCCTCCACCCCTGCAATGTTTTGCCATAGGCTCAAGTGGTGTTTGAGCTTAGGCTGTTGTGTGCTGGTGGGTTTATCAGCAGATAAATGTGTGAATGGGCCTCTGCCTGATCATTGCTTTGAGTTAAAGGGCCATGGGGGGGTGACTTTGTGGCTGACCGCAGGAGGTTTAACTCTTTTTGGTGCCCGCTGCTCACCCCCATCAGAAAGGTGGAGGGATATTCAAGTAGGCCCATTGACATGCTAATGGGTTCACTTGCTAATAACAGGCCTTGAACCCATAGGCAATTGTCTTGGAGCCAAACAAAGAAGGACTTTTGTAAAAAGGGGGGATTTCTTTTTGAGCTGTGAATGTACCATTTTAACATCAAGCCCTCCCCTCACATTAATGTAATGTTCTTTTCACAGATTTTGGGGTTTGTCTGTTTTCTTTGGGTTCCTACTTTATTGCTAGTCAACAGAGGGGGACCAAAGTCTACGGTCTTAAAGATTTGGTCAGGAGTGAAGAAATTAAGACTTGGCCACTTGTTACTGCTGTTGTCAAACAGTGGAGTGAGTTGTGGAGTGCCTGACCATACCATTCCCATTTCCCAACATGCACAAGGCTAATTCAGCAAGGCGAATTTTAACAATAACAGCAAGTCAGAGTGATTAATGTTGGGTTTCCCATTGTGGAGTTCGCATGAACCTTGCTTCCGAACGGGTCCTCCTTGCTAACGCAATGATCAAATTAGTTTAGGAGTTTAATAACAGGCCTGCTGGGGCCTGGAAGGAGCACATCTGGGGGATATTTACAGTACATATGAAATCCCCCCCCCCACTGGTGTTGGAAAAACAGGTTCTGGCTGGCCCAAGGCAGGGCCAACAAGGGCCACTTTGGTCTGATTTATGAAGGAGTAAGTTGTCACACCGCCTTTGGAATGATTGAACAAAGAAGTAAAAAGTGCAGGTTGTCTTTTTTTTATGGCGCCTGCCTGCCCACTACCCTAGGCCTGCTGTTACTGACTTGTGCACTGAAGCAAACGGAGAAGAACTGGACATGGCTGAAGTGTTAGCCAGAGTTCACTCTGTTAATCCAGTGTTAACCAGGGCAGCGGGGAAATCTTCAAAGCGCCGGATGCCCCCGGCCACGGTGGGGGCTTTGTAGTCGAAAGCCATGGAGAGGGCAGTTGATCCTTTAAGACCTTTTGGATATAGTAATTTAGCCATGGGAATGGCCTCATCGATAGGTGTGTGTTGAGAATGGCTGTCTGCCTTCATGATATGATATGCAGACATGATTAATGAAGTCATTAAGGGATTATATATCAAAGTGAGAGCAGCTGGGTCACTGGAACTGACCAAGGAAGGATGGGCATTAAATGTGTCTTTGTTCTTCATCTAAAGCTCATTACAAGCTGGTGACAAACAAAGCAACTTCAGTGAAGCTGATGGGAGCTGATACCCTTCTTGAGGTGTGTGTGTGTGTGTGTGTGTGTGTGTGTGTGTGTGTGTGTGTGTGTGTATATGTGAGGGAGAGAGGGAGGGAGTGTTAGTGCATCATGATCATCCGCATTTCAAAGATTTTATTACTTATAAAATATTTATTAGAAAGTACACAAAATCTGAGAAACTATTTACAGTAGAGGCAAATCCACTAAAGGCTTCTGTGTTTTCACTGGTTTCTCTAGCCAGGTTTAAGCTTAGTCATGGACCATGCTTTCTTTTGTTTTCCTTTCAGTGAGTCGTCCAGGACAGGACTTAATCCCTGACCAGGAAACTGGCCATGCATGTTTTTTTTTTTTAATGTTTACTTTTTTGGCCAAAAATGTCCACATGCTTTGTGTCACACTTAATTTACAGAGTCCTCCTTAAATTTTCTACAGATGGTTAATTTAACAAAGTTTACATAAAGATGATATTGTCTAGATTTATTTTTTTGGTGGAAGTTGGTTAGAAATAGGTTTAGAGCAAGATTTAAAGGTATTACATTGAACTTTTTTGCATGTTACCCTTTCCTTTTACCCACATTTGGGGGGATTTAATTATAATACTGTTCATCATAATTTTCTGGACTCTCTTTATCTCTTAGAATGCGACAGGCTGTTTTTTCTGCTGTGGCTACAAAACTCTTAGATCTGAACGAGTAGAGGTGGACGTAAACTGCTGCAGGCATATATGCATTGGTTCATAATGACAATAGTAAATTTAAAACGGGTTGTTGCATATATGGACCATTTTTGGTTTTAGAACTGTTCATATGAACACTTGTATGAATCCAATACATTTTGCACTTAATGGGTATCTATTTATTTATATACTTAATGGGTATTTATTTACTTATTTATTAAAGGCAAGGTGACTTTGTATGGTACACAGAAAACTCTGAGTTTCAATGAATTAACAGCTGTATCTGAAAGTGCCAAATTGGTGAAGATGAATCAGACCTTCAGACTGAAGCATTTTTACACTTCTAGTATGTGTGAGAGTGTAACAGTGTCTGGCCAGATTACTACAGTAGTGTGCACTGGTCAGTACAGGCTTGCTAATAAAGCTCTTCACGCTGTCCCTGCTAAGAGACGTCAGGATGAGGAAGACATTTCTTGATTTCCAACCAGTAGGCTTTCAGAAGACTGCAGTTGAGAGAGCTGTGGTCAGCGGTTGTGTATGAAAAGGAAATATGTTTTTCTAACGTTATTAGGTCCTGGGACTGAACCAAAGAATCTCTAATCAAAACAAGGCAAAATGTATGCATTTTTTCCCCCAAGCGTCTGAATGCCAAGGTTGGCATCGTCCTCCATAAAGCGAGTGTGTCTCTGAAGCATACCTGAGGTTGGTGAAGCAACATCCTGCGCCACGCAGAAGTCCCTGGTGGAAATGAGATCTCAGCGGCACGTCATTAGATAATCTGCCACATGTGGGGAGCGCTGAAAGAAGATTTAATGAAGAGATGAGGCAGGGGAAAGAGTGGTGGGGCAGCTCGGAGGCCGCTTTGTTGCCATGGGGAGGAACTTGGAAGAACTTATTACAGGCTTAGGAGAGCAAAGGATGGTGTTTAATATAACTGACTGGCCTTGATTGATCGTTTTGTTTCTTGTGGGAGTTGAGGCCTTGATTGGGATGAGTAAAGCAACACGTCATAGATTTTTCATGTAAGAAGTGACCTGTGCTGTGGGTTTATGAGCGCTTTCCTGGAACTTTGCGGCAGGAATTGACTCTCCACCAAGGTCTAGTCCTCCCTTGTCACTCTGCAGTTTTCTCAAACTATATACATTTGCGTCCGTCACTGGTGTTTATGACGCCTCGCATTTTATGTCCGGCGTATATTTAACAGAGTGACTGACAGCTGGGATGGAGTGTGCCAAACATGTTCTAGTGTACCGTCTGAGCAGTTTTTTTTTTTCCTTTTTTTTTGGGGTCTGTTGTTGGACAGCTTAAGTCTGTGGAATTTCTGCTGACTCCAGCTCTTTAAGATTTCCTCTGACAGTTTAAGGACCCCAATTCATCCAGACTCCATGTTAAACCCATAAAGTGACATTTTTCCAAGGGCCACCCAGCGCTAGCCCACGAATAAACTCACTAAAGCCTTCAGAACAGAGTGGAGCCAGGGATCAACCTGAATCAACAGTGAGCATATTTTAGTATATTTTGGAGGTTTTTTTTCCCCCCTCCCCTTATAAACCTCTCAATCTTTACGTTCCACCTCCACCAGGAGCGCTTTCAACCAGCCCGAAAGGCTTTTATATGGCTTTCGGATGTGTTTTTCTGACCGAGAACGTTCCATCTGACGCTAAATCAAGCAGGATTAGATGGTTACATGTCGCAGGCCTCTCCCATTTATTTCTCGTCCGTCTTTTGGGATGTGCGCTTAGAAATGCTTTAGAACCCAGCTGAGTAGTCTGCACTCCTGAGAAGATCTCGCCAGGCAAAATGCGAGATGATCGCAACAGATGTCAGCACCGGAGAACATGCCAGGCTTCTTAAAAGCAATAGTGGAGCTGGTGGGAGTTGCGAGGTTATCATACTTTTTGATGCTGAATGTGACGACAGCAGAAATGACCCACATCGGTCCGGTTATAATAACCCTCTGACAGGCGAAATGATTCAAAAGTGAGCCGGATATTTTTTTCCCATTCACAAACATTGGCTCATCGTGAACTTGTCTAATACATGCTCCCTGCCGAGGCCTTGAAAGACCAAAGATAAGCTTTCATTTATATTGAGATACTGCAAACAGCGTGTCATTTCAAGACTGGCTGCGTTAGATTGATTGTTTTCCATCTGTAAGACCAGTAGCTTAGTGGCCGCCAGGACTGCGTGTAGAGCTGACACAGTAGTTTTTTGACCCAAGGCAGCGGAGCATGTTCAGCACAATATGCTAAAATGAGGGAAATATTAATCTGGTTGCCTTCTGTTGGAAAGTTGGATCCCATTTCCATCCCTCATGCCATAGTAATTTGAATGTATTGAGGTATTTTTCTTCTTTTCTTTTTTTTTTTTATCTGAAACTTGAATGTAAAGTGACCATTTGTCACCACACCACACAGCGTGAACAGCATTCTTAACACAGCAGGACGGTACCTTGCTCAAGAATACCTCAGAGGTGCCACTAGCAGTCCTGGAATTAGAACCCCTGACCTTCGGATCACAGGCCTGGTATGATCAACACAATTAAAAACCTGTTCCTCTTCTTTGATCATTCCAAACTGTTCTATGCTTTCCTATGTATTTTCTTTCAGCTTCTTTCTAGCCACCCTTCCCATATAGGCCCGAGATGTTGTGGACTGGTGCACCTTCACTCCAGTTCCATCCAATGAATTCCCTCACAGGTCCCTTTCTCGTTCTGATGCTGATTTCTGGGCGATGGCCTTGTCTAGGCAGTGCCAGGTGTTTCCATCAGTGCACACTGGGACGTCCAAACGCTTGGATATCTTTTTGTAGCCTTTCCTTATCTTGTGCATGTCTATAACTTTATCTCGCCTGGATTAGTTTGTTTCAAAACTCGCCTGGAGTCCAACATAATTTCTAATGATTTATTTCAGTACACCAGCAAGGAATCGCACATTTGTTTCTCGAACTCAAGCATAATATTTTGGCGTCATTTTCTCAGCTAATGATGGCGAAATATTTGGCGAGGTGCTTTGCTAGCTTCATATATCACCTTAGCCTATAACTGCAACCTGACCCTTCTTTGTCTTCCATTCTTTTGCTTTTGGACTTCGACCTGCTGTAAAATTTGGACCTATATGTTGTCATATGTTTACCCCAGAGCATCTCCGTATGGCTTAAAGAACTAATTACAGGATACTTTAATTGAAGTGTAATGGCAAACATCCTGCTGGGCAAGAAAACTTGCTTAAATACAGCAAGAAGTGTTCTGTTGAGGAAACGACCAATTATTAAGCCAGTGAATTTTCAGACTCTTTAAAAGTTTGTCTTTAATCCAACGCCTTGTTAGATGCAAATCAAAAGCTGTGTGTGTGTAGGAGTTGGCAATCTTTTCCAAGGCAAGGCGAATGGTAGGCTAAGCTGAAAGTGTGGTTTATGGGTGTAACTCGCAAATGAGGATAAAAGCAAGAATCAGTCTGACTGTAGAAAAAGATTTGAGAAGGAACAAATGTCCACTTGACCCAGATTGTTAAATACATGAAAGAGAAATGTGGGCGCTTGATCGATGACTTTGATGTGAAGATATGCTTTATGAGATCTTTTTGGCGGCTGGTTAATAATTGTAGCAATATGAAAATGGGCGTTACTGCTCGCTCACTCAGATACTCTCACGATTTGTTATGTCTTTGGCCCTTGGGTATAGGTTTTAACATTTTCTTTCCAGGCTTATCTTTATAATGAAATGACTGCGAGGACGGTGATGAGTGGCCAGTTTGTATGCCGTTGCATTCTTCGTTTCCCGTCGACCATAAAGAAAATGTGCACAGAGGGTGGGAAAAATGACCGGCATTAAGATAAATCTCAGGATTCTGTGGAGTTGAGCCCGGCTGCGTTTGACAATTTCGCATTTTCATGACAAATTGACATTTTTATAACTTGCTCTTGAAGCTTGTATGGGTGAGAGAGTTCATGAAACCTCTCTGCGCTTCTTCTCCAGTATCAGCAACACCTCTCGCTTGACTTAAAGACGGGGCAGCCTGTGTTAACTGAGGGATAAAAGTGAAAATCCATCTGTGCAGTGATGTTCATTTATCTGAAGATGATTAATCTTTTGCATTTGGTTTAAAGTCATTTTATGACCAATTGTCAGAGATTAAGATTCAGCAGTAAATACTTTACAATAGCATACAATTCTCAGTCTAATTTCAAATAATTCAAAGACCGCAGAGTTCCCAGTTCTGCGTACATTGTTCCTATAGTCACATTTACATTGAGCGTATTTAAAAAAAAAAAAAAAAAAAAAAAAAAAAACTCTCTGAGCATCGGCCTCATCATGAAGCGTCATAGCATCAACAAAATTACTAAAGTGTTCAGATTAGCTTCTTAGCAATCCTGTTTTGTAGCCATGAATTCTTTTGTAGCTCCCAAGTGATGACAGACACAGCTCGAACTCAAATAAACAAGCATTGCTTCTCTTCCCCCTTACAGGTATGAATAAGTATCAAATAAATGTTAGTTAGTGCTGCCTCCTACAGGTCTTATTTGCACCAAATTCTATGTGATTACTTCAACTGAATGGATGAAAACACTCCCAATTCGCGATCTGTTGTATAATATTAAAAACGCAAACAACTTCGGAAATAACTGCAACTAGCTCAAATCCTTGGAATCATCTTGTTTAGGCAGTGATAACAGGGGGAGGAGAATGTTAACCCCCTATACAGAAATAAATCATTTTAAATCAGACCAAAATAATCGAATCAGGTTGTGTCAAAAGATTCCATGCATTGGATGATTTCCTAAAGATTATTGAATCAGGCCATTTTATTAATGAATCGAGGATGTGTAGAGGATCGTGTACTGTGGCTGTTGGAGAGGTGAAGTGGATTATGGATGTATGCCAGAGGCGGATGGAGCACAGAGAGGCTTTTATGTGCGTCCATCATGTATCTGTCCGCACCAGACTGAGGCCTCAACGGTCCAGGTGTTCGTTTGAGAGAGAATCTGGCATTCCATCAGATGGTACCAAAGCGCTGTGTTCAGGCCCAGGAGGCATGCGGCAGAGGAGGGGCCAGATCACAGCCCTGTTGTGTAGCAAACGGCAAAGAAAGTGATAACTGAAGAGTGAAATTTTTGACTCGCCGCACTTGGAGAGGAATGTGCTCGAAAAGGCCTCCAATTACATTCAGCACTGACAGAAGAGGTTGAAATATTTTTTGTTTGACTTTTGCGGCCATGGCGTTAGGCTTTGGGACGGATATGGTTTGTTTCTGCTGAACTGGGAATGAACTCTCTTAAACACTATTGTAACGTCTCAACACGTCCTTAGATATTGTTGATAGCTCACTGTGTAGTGATTCTTTATTCGCTGATGAAGAGGCTTGAAGGAATCATGTAATGTTTGTGAATACTACTGTGTGTGCAATCTCGGGATCTGAAATGTGTTTGAAATATCTGTAAGAGCTAAAGTAAAGATACTTGCTCTTTTTTTCCTCAACTTTGAGAAGTTCCTCGCTGCAACAAACAGAGAGAGAGTTCCAAAGCTGCTGACACATTGCTGTTTCTTGCCACATTCCCAAATAAAGTGGTCTTTTATTCCACATATATATGTGTATGTGTATGTGTGTATATATAGGACACTTTTGTACAGTTTAGAACAGTTTTAAAGGTTTAAAGGACCCGTATCATGAAGAACTCTCATGAGCTTCATGAGGGTTTTGTAGTATAGAACCACACCATTCAAAACATACCGTTCTCTCCTATCTGTTGAAGCCAAGCTGCAAAAACAAACCCATTCTGAAATCGTGTTTTTGTGATGTCACTAAAACAAATCAATTTACACATAAAAATAAAGGTATAAAGAGAGGTTGGGAAATAGTCAAACAATTTAGCATTTTTTCTGTTTCTGTCATTAAACACTGCATAAATATTATAAGAGCGCTTCTGGGGAAAAACGTTGGATATGGGCCCTTTAAAATGGTTTTTATATGTGACACTGATTTCTTTCCACCACTCAGTCATGCGATTTATTAATATGCCATAATTTGTTTACAGTATACTTATAGTATACTTTCTATTTGATTTCTGCTTGATGTACTGTAAATGGCCATTTGTATCCACATGTGGTGTGAAGATGTTTTGAGGTACTGTTTGTCCTGTAATGAGCCATTAGGCAACGTTCTGCAGTCTGCTGTTAATTTAGCCCATAAACAAACGCAAGACACTGTCTTCTTTTGGATGGTGCATACTTCCCCAAGTGTGTAACTGCATCCAACATGGGCTGCTTTATTTTTTTTTTTTTGTGTGTGTTTTTTTTTTATGGTGCCTCGGGCTCTTTTCGACTTCCTCTCGAAGTTAATTAGAACAAATGGCTCTGGATCTAAACACATGTCCGTTCACCCCTCTTCCTTTTGATGCTGACAGTTTTAGAAAGAACGTGTGACGAAAACATTTTATAGTTTTATCTTTGGACATGCCGTTCATTACCTCAGACAGCACTGTGTTTAACGCCATCACCACGGTTTCGAAATTCTAGTGAAAAGTAGCCTATTGTGTGTGTTACTCCGGACCGCTCTCACCTCCTAATCTCGCTGTTTTCTCATGGGATCGTTAAAATTGTTTTAGCCGGAAGTGACATCTGAGTAGCAGAGGTTTAACAAGCTCTTAAACAAAGTCTGCTGGTCCAAGCGCACAGATGCTCTGCTGATCATGGTTTGGTGATGGAGGCCTGGTGGAGGAATGTATGAGTCCACCGTCCACTACTGGAACTCTTTTTGATGTTTTATGCTTTCTCTGGTATCCAAACGTGCCTTTTGTTGATAGGGGTGTGTGTGTGTGTGTGTGTGTGTGTGTGGGTGGGTGAGTGGGTGGGGGCGCTATTTCAAGGCAAGTATTTCAAGGCAAGGCCCCGTATTTACGAGGTGGACACTGTTGTTTTAACCCAGTCATTGGGATGAAATTACTGTCAGTAAGCCACCTTGATGATGAGGGTTATCCCTATTTCTGCTCAGAGATAGCATCTGGGGTTTTGCGTTTGGTGAAAATACCATTAGCTTGCAGACAGCTGATAGCATCTCCCCACAGATGAAACAGCTCAGTGTCGCAGCCAAAGCCCAGGTTTGACAGACATACTGGTACTATAAAGACAGTAATGGAGATGCTGATGGCTGCGTTCGATGATCAGCACATCCAGATCATGTTCAAAAGTTTGTGTGAGACACAGATAGTCAGAATGCTGGCTTTTTGATTAAACCACTTTAATGCTGGCATGGCCTTGATGCCACAGTGTGTGTGTGTGTGTGTGTGTGTGTGTGTGTGTGTGTGTGTGTGTGTGTGTGTGTGTGTGTGTGTGTGTGTGTGATGGTATACTGTTGCATTCATCAGCACAATTACTGTCATGTACCCAGACCACAAAAATTACCAACTTCAGCAGGATCACAATTAAAACCGTATTTGTCTTACTTTCCAGTGGCCACATTATTATGAGGATGTAGAAAGAATCTTATCTCTCTATCAGAACCGACTGACCTGGAAACGAAAAACATCTGTTAAACTACAAGTTGATTTTTCATACCGGGGCAGATTAAACAATCCTGGCTTGTTGCTCTTTAAGACAGATTTATGACTGAGAAGTACAATGGTGATTTTTAGGTTGGCTGGACGAGTGGGAGCTGAATGGGTTTTTTAAGAAACTGCCCATTAATGGCTTTGATTCAGACAAAGAGAACGGAAATCGGGTGAGCCTGTGTAGTGAGTTTAAAGAAAGGGAAAAAAAAAACACCCCAAAACCTCCATGGTGGTGTCTGCTTTTAATTACTCTGCAAGCATTTGTGGCTTATATTTTGAGCTGGCTTGCTTCGGGTTGTGTTTTCTCTCCCTAAATCTCAGGATTGTTGTCTATCTGACTGCATTTCTCTCATTTTCTCATCCTTTTTTTATTTCCTCTAATTTTCCTTCTTAATTATCTCTCTCTTACTCTCTCTGTATCTCTCTCACTCTCTCTTTATCTCTCTCTCTCTCTCTCTCTCTCTCTCTCTCTCTCTCTGTGTCTCTGTCTCTCTCTCTCACGCTCTCCATAGATCTGTTTCTATGTATCTCTCTCCCTGTATCACTCTCTGTCTCTCTCTCTCTCTCTCTGTGTAGCTGTCTATCTCTCTGTCATGCTCTCTCCGTGTATCTGTTTCTCTGTATCTCTCTCACTCTGTATCTCTCTCTCTTTCTCTCTCTCTCTCTATCTCTCTCACGCTCTCTGTGTATCTGTTTTTCTGTATATCTCTCTCTTTCTCTGTTTCTCTGTATCTCTCTTTCTCTCACATGCTCTTTCTCTCTGTGTATCTGTTTCTCTGTATATCTCTCTCTCACTCTCTGTATCTCTCTCTCTCACTCTGTATCTCTCTCTTTCACTCTATCTCTCTCTGTCTCACTCTGTATCTCTCTCTCTCACTCTCTCTCTGTATCTCTCTCACTCTTTGTATCTCTCTGTATCTCTCTCTCTCTCTCTCTCTCTCTCTGTATCTCTCTTTCTCTGTATCTCTCTTTCTCTGTATCTCTCTCTCTCTCTCTCTCTCTCTCTCTCTCTCTCTCTCTCTCTCTCTCTCTCTCTCTCTCTCTCTCTCTCTCCCTTCACACCTATCTTTCCCTTATCCACATCTGATGACATGATGATGTTTACAGCCCACTGTGATTTCAGTCCAGGCACAATTGACTCATACCCCACACACATCTTGCATCTTTCCATTATTCCTTGCCAGATTCCCAGGGTGGAATTTCAGTTCTGAACCTCAGATCACTGGTCAGCAGTCAGAAGTGGCTATTGGTGTTTTCCTAGACTAGCTGTTTATGGTGCCTTTTCCACCTCCGCTCTATCTGGTTTCACATGAACCCCCTGCAACACGCGGGCTCCGTAGGCAGCCCCTACCTCGGCCAATTAATAGAACCCAGATGACGACGTGTAGGAGGGCAACTGTGTTTAAAGCAAGCGCTTATAGAGGGTTTGTGCCTGCCAACACTTTACTTGTTTTACTCCTGCTCGTTTCTACATGACTTCTTTTGATGTATTTCATGTCACACAGTTCGTTTCCATGTTTGTGCTTTCCTTTACAAAGCTGTAATCCCGAGCAGCCGACGGACGTTTATTTCGACTCGGCGGAAACAGCTTTGGTGTTGTTGATTCCATTTCTGTGTTTGTTTAGTTCGGTTAGAGTTTTGAGCCTATAATCTCCTCCAGGATTTGAAATCCTGAAAAACAAGCAAGGGGAGCAGGTCCTTTTGAAGAGCGCCCTGGAAGAAAAATGGGCCTGTTATGATCTTGTGTGTGTGGTACTGTGCTCTCTAATAGTTAGCGTATTTTTACCCCTCATTACTTTTGGAGACGGGTTAAAAAAAAAAAAAAAAAAAAAAAATTTAAACAAGTTCCACACTGATGTTTTTAGATAAACTCTGGTCTTTTCTGCTCTTTTAATCACATCATTTTGATCATGTCATCTGGAGCTTGTTCGGGTCAGATCACTTGGCCAGGAGAAAATGCATGTAGCTCTCATGCCTGCAAATATTCTACCAGCATATTCTGTAGAAGAGAACTGAATACCTCAGAGGATTAATCCACTGAACTGCATCATGCAGTTGAATTGTTCTCTGATCTCAGACTCATCAACTCAGCTCAGAGTTTCCCAACTCTGGTCCTGGAGGCCCACTGTCCCTGCAATCATTCACGCTGACCAGTTGTCTTCTACAGTTGTTTGCTTTCACAGTCAGCCGCATTTGTTGCACAAAGCAATGTGACCTTGGTGGGGGTTTTTTCTGTTGGTTTACATGCAAATTCATGAATAAAAGAAAGCAGGAAACGCATCGAATGAGACATGTTCTCGCAAATATGTCATCCTCCGACTGGTGCTATAAAACCTTTAGAGGGCAGTGGTGAGTAATGCTTGTTTATTTGGTGTCAGTTAATAATGCCTTTGAAGGCCAGCAGTGAATGATGATTGTTTATTGGATCTGGACAGCCAGGAGGCAAGATGGCAAGTTAGACAGTTTGGCTGCTGAGGACTGTACTTTTATAGTTACAATGAATAAAACATGGACTGAAATGCACAGTTATTTCTATGGCAGTCAATAGTGGAGTCGAAGAAATGCTTGTGTGGGTGTAGTTTGAAATCTGGGAAGATCATTCCGAGAAGGTGGAATGTAAACTCTGCAAACAGTGTTTGTCTTACAGTACAACTGCGATGCACAGCTTAAAGACAAGTGTGCAGGTTACTGTCATGCCAAATCGTTGCCAGCCTATGACCAAAGTGTGATAAAAATGTTATATGCAATAACGTGCATAGCTAAACATCTCATGTTTTCCATTATGTTATGTATTTATTAGCTCTTCGTGAGGCTGGCTGCGCTTTGTCAGACTACAAAAACCTTTAGTCAGGGACAGCCCTAGGAACAGCTCTGTACTATTAAACGGAGTGTAAGGAGGTGGACCCTCAGGGCCTGCCTGCCTTCTGATTCTTTTTGTACCTGAATCATCACTTAATCGTCCCATTCAGCAGACTACAATGGAACACCAGTCAACACTCAATGCTTTAGTTGTGTGGTATGGCTCCTCTTTATTGGGGGGAGACAGTGACTCAGTGTAGTAAATTACAGGCCTGCTTGGGTGCCGATGTATAGCTTGACTTCCCTGCCGTTGTTCAGTAAAACCATTAGTGCAGAGTCTGGGTGAAGTAAGGCCTCATTACCTCCTGTCTCCCCTCGCGGTGTCCTCGAGCTCGTGTTCCAGCTTGATTTGGCACTTGCAGTCGCCGCGCTTGTGTTCCTTATCCACCTGTCCAAACCGCTTGCAGGCCAAGCTACCTCAGAGGCACGAGACGATGTCGCCATCCCTTCTTTCCCGCCCCGGCAAATGAAAATAATAGGCAGTCGAGGGCAATTTAATCATCGGGCTTGAACAACACAGTGAAAGTATTCCGTTTCAGTGGATCTGCATGTTGCCTGTGGACGAGGGGAGATCGAGTGCTAGTGGTTGGGAGCTCCCGGGGTTTAGGCCCTTTAAAAACAGAACTGTTAATGTAAGCAGGAGCTGATCCCTAGCTGCGATGCGTGTATTCCTCCGATTAAACTGACAGTGGCCACGGCGTTGCGAGCCTGAGCCGTATCTTTTCTTTGGAAAAGCGATCAGGATAACAGGATCATGGATCCCTGAGCACTTTTCCAGGCGCCGCGCTTGGTTTTTTCCTCTTCCACAGGCTGTCTGATGACTGGGCTTTTCATGCAGTAGGGTGTTAACAGAAAGCTCCGCTTCACACTTGGGGAAACGGAGCTGCACCCGCAGGAGCAGGCCTCTGAACGGCCTCTCTGGACAGACAAGTGTCTTGTTTCCAACTAGTTCAGTATTTGCTTTTCCCTTTTTCTTGACTCTCTTTAAAATGAAGTTCCTTTGCTCGGTGGTAATGCTTTCACACCGTGCTCTTCTCAAACCATTTCATTTTCCATTCCTTTCAGCGTCTTCCGCTAGTCATAGGCCTCATTTACATCGTATTTGTTTTTGGCAAAATAACACACTTTGATGTGATTTTGTAGCAGTTGCAGAAACTAAACGCCCTCATTAAAATCGGAGTCGAAACCCAGATTCCTTGATGCGCTTAAAATGAGCTATTTCATTCACTAATAAAATGTGATCTTCATAGCCAGTCATCACTTTGATTCTAAGTATTTCTATGCATCATTTTTTTTTTTTACTATATATTTTCAGTTTTGTCCAAATTGACCAGAGAAATTTGTCCTGAACATTTAAGTGTCTGACATTTTTTATGCATAATGCTTGCTAATATTTGCTTTTATGTCATGTCATATTTTATTTTTTACATTTTGATTACTTTTTTTTCATTCTTTACATTTGACAACCTTGCTTTTCTCTTTGAAATTTTGTTACTGTGCCTTGTAAAACTGATGTATATGCAAATGACTGACTGCTGTTTGGATTGGTTGACCTGTGCTGTACCGCACTGAAAAAACTGGCTGGGTTGAAACACTTCTTATGCCTTTAGTGTAAGTAAGCGTAGCTGAATAGATACATATGCAGGTGTGTTGGTTTGGGATATCCCAGAAGGTGAGTCGGGGCTTTATTTTGAAACGTTTTGTGAAGGGCTTTGTGAAATGATGTACTACACTCAACTTTCTACATTCACTGAGCTGTCACTTGACTCTCTGTGGATCAAGCTACAGAGCCCATGCCAAGGGGACACTTAAACATGTCAGGATGCTTAAAGGAATCCCTTTGTTCTGTAATCTGTGGGACAGAGCCAGTGACTGAAGAGGCCCATTATCAGCACGTCCAGATAGATTGTTCCTCAGTCTCACTCTTTGTCTCTGGAGATACTCAATCCCTCGCTGTTGTGTCCGCCAAGTGGCTCCTCCACTGTTTCCTTGGGTTCAATCAGCTCACTGTTTCCCCCCAAGGGGAACTAGCCCAGCCTCTGTCGGTGGCGTCCCCATAATGTCCTGCTTGTCTTGTTAAGAAGCCTTTATTATGCAGTTGTTAGGTTTGTTGTTTCTACTGTAATCTTAATGCACTGGACTATGTGCCTGTTGGGTACTGTGATTGGTTTGCTATTACGGATGGGGTTACAGGTAAGGTTAGCTACAGGAGTGGCTTGTTTGGTTGAAAGAGTGTATTTGATGTCTTGAAATGATGCAAGTTCTCACTAATATTTGGACACGTGTACACCTGGAGTTGGGGACAAACATTACGACTGGGTCAGCACTGCAGTGTCTCCTAATGGGGGTGCTGGTGGCCTGGTGGTTAGGGAGTTTCCCCTGAGATCGAAAAGTTGTGGGTTCGAATCCCAGGACTGCCAGTGGCACCACTGAGGTACCCTTGAGCAAGTTACCGTCCTCACACACTGCTCCCCGGGCGCTACATTGTTGGCTGCCAACTGTTTTTAAACGGTTTAAATGCATAGAAGAAATTTGCACTGTGTGTTGTGCTTTGGTCCGTTTACTTACATAAATGTTTTCTTCTTAATGATAATCCACACTCCACCTATGCATCTCCACTTACGTAATTGTACACGGATATGGACAACTCAGTCCATTTACATTATGTTGAATACGGTCAAGATCCATCTCCCGCCGCCTTCCAATGTGTTTTGGGTGATCCAGTCACAGGGCATCTTGGGTGTGTTAAAAGCATGCTGATGCAAGATGTAAACATCCTCACAGCATCACCAACCACATGAACCTGTCTTGGCTGATCAGCTGCATTTGAGGTAAGGGGAAAACTGAGAACTTTTTCCTTTGTGGGCTGAGGTAAAGGTATGGCAGAAAAGTCTAGAGTTTTACTAGGTCTGAGGAAAAAGCACAGGGAGAGGCTGATAATAAAAATAGTGACACACGTGGAAAGGTTTGTTGCTGTTGGCGTTTTGGGCCGGGCCTACAGTGCCAAGGTGTGGGTGAGTGCCAGTGGGGCTGTGCAGGGATCGTTGAGGTTTAGTGGAGGCTGAAATGGCTGCCATACACACTGGCACTGCTTCATGCTCCCTGACACTCATCAATGGCCAGACTGACTGTAAACTCGGCTCACATCATCTACACCAGCAGGACGTCCACACTTCTTCCATCTGGTGGAACAACACTGAGTATATAGAGCTGCGTTAGACTTCGGGTTTTGGTTGGGGAACCGGTCTGTGTTTATCTTTTATGGACTGTGCTGATGTGGGATCAGTTTTGGTCCTGTGTCCTAATGAATGCAGTTATATGAGCTGCTGGAGCCGGACTGGAGAAGAGTTATTTTGGTGAATGAAGGCCAAATTAATGACAAATGTCTTTCTTATGTGTCATTCAAAGGATGAAAAATGGTTAAGCCTACCTACATCCTGAGACACACACACACACACACACACACACACACACACACACACACACACCCACCCACAAACACACACTTCCTTTGGCTACCTCAGAGACACATTTTCTCCTGGGTTTGTACACTCTTGCTGCTAAGGGTTGGAGTGATGTGTTTAATTACTTTAACACATTGTTCTATTAAGATGACTGTCCTCCTAATGTGAATGATAAATTGCAGGCGCTGCTTGGCGAACACCAGGTTTTGTTCACGTTTCACATATTTGAATTTTTAAGTGAAAGCGAGGGCCTGTATTGCTGGAACTGGGTTGTTCCCTGGTGTAACACTAATCTAGTGGGCCTGGCTGAGTGCGGGGACTGGAGGCAATTGGGGAAATCTATTTTCAGTGCTTAAGTCAAATGAAACAAATCATTTCTTTATCAATATTCAGCTATAACCTGGATCCCGGATCTGCATATGAGCAGGAAATGAGGTCCACAGTTAATCACAGCTTAATTAAAATTGCATGTTTTGTCTCTGTTACTAATTCAAGCAAGTGCATTAATTAGGTGCGATACAAAGGATTTTTAGTGGTAAATCACCGTCAGCACTGGTGCAAAACCAACTTAAAGGGGATTTCCACAAAAACTGCTACGTAATTCAGTCATTAGTTGTAAATGAAGAAATTCAGAGAAATTTGCAGACTTGCTGATTTACTTTACTGTGGTGGTGATAGGAACTAGGGGTTGTTATGCCTGCTTCTCAGATGTAGCCTCCAAAATGACTGATTAACCTACATGTGTGTTCCGAGTTTGTGTAGATGATGTTGAAAGTGGTGCAGTAATGGTAAATCCACATAAAGTTATTTACCTTCTTCTGAGATTATTTTGGCCTCCCAATTTATTCAAACTATTGTAAACCAATGTCTCAGGCATATTTGTAACCGTTTGTGCCGTATCCAGGGGATGTTAAGCATCTGGTTCCTGTCTGGTTCCTCTCACCACTGCTGTGGCTCAGTAAGTTTCTGTGGAACAGAACATGTCATATCAAACCACTCTGAATGACTCTGTTTATCTTCAACATTAAAATATGCTGGAATTTTATAAAGTCAGTGCAATTTCTATTTAAGGGAATGGTTCAGTGAAAAATCAGATTTATACCATTTCCCTGTACCCCAAGTTTTACAGACAAAATAATACTTTTGAAAAGTTTTGAAAACAATAAATCAACACTAAAGCCATCTTTAGCCTTGAACTCTTTTCTTACACACACACTCAGACACAGACAGACAGACACGATTGATTGAGTGAGTGATTTTATTATTATTATTTTTTAATTATTTTTTAAAATTAATTTATTGGTCTGTTGGTTGGTCTGTCTGTCTGTCCATCTATCCATCTATTTATCATGCATCTTAAATATCTCTTGTGACAAGATCCGTCAAAAACTAAACAAAAAATACATTGAGTGAAAATACCATTTTCATGGGTCGTAGCACAGAACACTCATGTTTATTATAAATTCTATCTACTGATAGATCATTAATATCCATAATTCTGGCTAAACCAATGTGATATCAGCCTGAAGCATTCATATGACCACATGCTGAAGCATTTCAGTATGTCCAGAGTGAATGATCCTCAAAGGCGTGTGCAAGGTTAATCTGAATAAGACCTGAATAATTAAAGCTTATAGGTGAGTGTAAGGTTTTATGTTCTACCGGGGACATGCTTTTCTCATTAAAGTGCTGAACAATACCAGGGCTGGATTTTCCTGTCAGCTCTGTTGTTCATCCAAGTTTAATATTCCCTAGATGTTAATGTTGGAAAAGGATCAGCGGACTGGGTGCATGTCATAACATCTCATAAATCGAGAGAAATTATTCGAACACTTTATGAACCCATCAAATTCTTGAGGCAAGGAAAAGCAGACTTGGACTCCCCGTGTCTGATTTGACTCCTTTTTGTAAATGTTCCATGCTGCATTTAAGGATCGGTTTAAAGCGTCTCCTCTCAGATGACCAGATACTGATTTATTTCGTCCTGACTTCTGCAGTGCTGGAGCTTTAAGGCAGCATTTCGCATGCGTCCGGTTACTCGACTTGACTCGATATGTGCTTTGTAAATTAATGCTACTGAATATTTTTCGATTATTTTCCAGAAAATGTAAATGATTTTGAGGGTTATTCAAAGATGCATGAGAGGTTTAAACGAGTAATCAGAATAAAACCGTCTTGGCATAATTGGTCAAAAGTATACTTGTTAAAGATGGACAG
>JBBPCX010000035.1:3853921-3873083 GCA_037974365.1 Hydrocynus forskahlii
GTGTATATATATATATGTATGTGTGTATATATATATATGTATGTGTATATATATATATGTATATATATATGTATATATATATATATGTATGTGTATATATATATATATATATATATATATGTATATATATATGTGTATGTGTATGTGTGTATATGTGTGTATATATATAAAATATGTATATATACATACACACACATACTGTATATCTCTGAATGACAGTGACTTATTGGACAGAAACTGACCGTTAATGACTGGCTGACATATGTCGTGAATATGTCTCTCAGCGTATACATCTGTGTTTGATTTTCAATCATTTTAAATAAAATGGATAAAACATCACATTTGGCCTTTAAAACTGTGCACTAACACAACTGAAGTGGTGCTTCTTGGTAACAAGAAGTAACACTTAATATTAATGATGGAGTGTTTTACTGTTTGGGGTCTTTTGCCCTATTAGTGCTAGGATTGACTCGAGCACCACCACAGCTAAGACCAAGGTGTTTCGTATTTTACCCTAATTTGACACATAGTTACATTTGTATTTTTCTTTACTTTGTGTAATGAAATTTTGAATGAATTATGAATACTTTATGAATGATAACTACAAAGCTACGGCCCCACGGTGGCTCAGTGGGTAGCACTGTATCTCTCATCTCCAGGGTTGGGGGTTCAAAATTCAGGTCCTGGCCTTGTGTGTGTGGAGTTTGCATGTTCTCGTCATGATGGCACGGGTTTCTTCCGGAGTCTCTGTTTTCCCCCACAGTCCAAAGACTCATCACGTGAATTGGGCATTCTGAACTGATTGGGTGTGTGAGTGAATGGTGTGTGCGCGCTGAGGTGGGTTGGCGTCCCTGCCTCGTGCCTGTTAGCCCTGGGATAGGCCGCTAGTGAGGATTAAACGGTTATAAAAATTGAGTGAGTGAGAAGAATCACAAAGCTTGAGAGAAGTCACAAACTTTATAGATTAATTAGTAGGCTCTGGGATGGTTCCAGTGTTCACCACACTGGCACACACACACACAGCTTAGGGAAACTGAATAAGTTTGCATATACTGTGGCAACCAGGACCTCCTCCAGCAGCCTGCTCACAGATGGACAGATATGAGGCAGTGATAAATCAACCCTCAGATATCCTCCAGACCATGGCAGCTCACTTCCAAAGTATGTCAGAATCTGGGCCAATTACGCTGCTCTCCCCTCCCTGCTGTGGCTAATCTATTTGGATAACGCCTGCACGAGATCATGCTCTCTTGCTATTGGCTGCCTCCGCTGTGAGGTAAACTGAAGCAGCTGTGTTTCGGGCTTGACCCACCAGCCTGCAGACGATTGTGCAAATATGACCGCCAGAAACCCCTCGTTTAGACTGTGTAGTGACTAAGTTGCCGGAAAGCTCTGAAAACACTAGGCCTAGTTAAGCCAGTGCTGGGTTAAACCCTACAGGAAGGCAGAGCTCAAGGCAGGGCACGAGAGCAGGGGGGTGGGTTACCCGGGAACATGTTCGTTTTTTCGTTGGCACCAGGTAGCATGAGGGGATAGCAAAACATAGGGTTACTGCTTTTGTGGTAATGAGGTTGTTGGAAAGTGCTAAATCATTCAGTTAGATGCTGTAGACTCTCAAGAGTTGGTCAACAACAATGTTCACAATGAAACTGTGTTACTCTCTATTAAAATCTGTCAATTCCTCTCATCACACAGCTATATCATGCCTTTCAGTAGGGTTTCCCAACCTTTTGTAACTTGCGGGCCACGTAACCGACTTCGGAATTGTCTGCGGCCCCCTGTTCCGGTCGTTTTTATGACTCTCCTAAGATTAGGAAAGTTGCAAACACGGGGTCTGGCTCAGTTCAGTGAGTTGAGATGCATACTCGTGGTCTCCAGGTCATGGTGTAAATTGTTTGGTTACAAAACTTTGTTTGACAAAACCTTGAAGCGTACAACAGTAGCGGTATTCACTCACTTTTAGTTCCCATGCATGGGAAACGTAGCACTAGGTATCCAACTATTTTGTTGCTACGACGGCAAATTCATTTAGTTGTCCTGGTCTGAAGTCCATTCCTTTTAAAAGATTGTGTTTGTAACAATTTATCCATTGTGTTTCTCGTTTCAATCCAAAAGATAAATATTTTACCTTGACTTGTTTTGAAAATATAAACATAACTACATAGCATTTTGGCAGACCCTTCAAACTAGCTTGACATAAGACTTATTTTTCCAAATGTGAAATATTACAAAGGATTTTTGTCTAAAATAATGTCTGTTGTGACAAAGACAAACAAACCCAAGGCTAACCGTCCCCTGCTCTATATGGTTTGTATCACGGATGCTGTAATTCTAGATTGGAGTACACTACAGAAATGAGGCGTATGTTGTTTTATTGCATCTCAAAGAAAGAAGTCAGTTGTGGCACAGACTAGGGCTGCATGGACTCCACTTTTTGTCCACTGATATTGATTCCGATTTTGAACTCAGGACATAAACCAGGACAAGAAATAACAAACCAGTGCCGTTCTTTTTTTCAAATCTGTATACCTTACTGTACACCCTTTAAAAAAAAAATCATGTAACATTGGCAGAATGAGAAGGAAAAACATTTAGTTAATGGTTGATAAATATGACTGTAGAAGTAATTGTCAGTTGTAGGAATGCATTTCTCACAGCCCTGATGTGGCCAAGATTCTTCACATCTAAGGGGTTCACGAACAGGCTAGAGTTTTCAGCATTTTTAGCATCACACCTTCCCGTGGCCTGCCTGCCCAGAGAAGCCCAACAACATTTTTCCCCCCTTTTTTTTTTTTTTTTTTTTTTTTTTAAACAGTGTCTGCTGAAGTACTTAGCGAGGTGGACCATGGTCTATTTATTTTACAGGTATATCGAAGGCACGGCTAGCCGACCGAGTCGAGGGGGGGAACTCGGCAGCTGTAAATGCTGGCAGGCCCCCATGGATCTCTTCACCGAGCGGCCATTAAGCAGACCACACTAAATCAGCCCCCAACATGCTCATGCTTGGGTCTCCATGGTGATTTACTCTGAGCACGCTGACTGTGCGAGGCCGAGCCCTCTTTCCTCTGTAGTTTCCTGCTTCCTCCTTTGAGCGGGAGGTTGGTATGGGACCCTGCGGTTCTCCCAGTGGGAGCCCTAGTCTCTCCGACTTCGGCAGCCCTGAAAATAACGAGGAGAAGACATCTGCGTCTGTGACTGAGGGCTGCCTTGGGAGTTTTGCTGCTGATTCCAAACAAGAGATTTGCCCCCATGCAGGCGTTTGACAGGGACTTTGATTGACCTCTTAAGTTTACTAGGATTGAGTGGGGGAGACCCATGAAAAACAGTTTCAATCTTGGGTTTAAAATTTCATCAAGAGGGAGAATTCCACGTTGGGGGCTTCGGACCAACAGCTCAATGGATTAACGCTGGACTTACCCAAATCTTTTAAGAACAAAACAAATAACTTTTTAAAGAGGAAGTCATTACTGCGCAGATTGGGGTCTTAATTAGAGATGGCGAGGCTCGAGATATTTTAACCTTTCTCTCCTTTCGAAGTGCTCTAATTGCCTAATAAGCCCAGATCTGATGTTAGTGAGCTGTTTCTGCCCAGCCCGACCACCTTAACGCTGTTATGACAAGGGCTCATCAAATAAACACCTCCTTTATGGGATGACCTTTGGAATGGCGCATTGGACATCTGATTAATGCTGCAATTAAAAAGCAGTTTGCATAGGTAGAAACGACATCCAGATGTCCTGCTGAGAAAAAACAGACCTGAGTCTGGTTTGAAAATGCGCCCAAAAGTCCACTCCATTTGGCCGCCAGTCGTGTTGCTAAAAAAAAAAAAAATGGATCCATTCGAAGTCTGTTCTGCCTTATGTCCTTCACATTTGGGGTCTGTTTTGTGAAACATTGTTTTAGGTAGTCTTACCCTTTCTAAAGAATTGCCCTCGTTTTCAGTGCCTGCTTCAGTATCATTATCTGCAAGTGATTGTTTTTTACACGCCACCCATCGAGCCTCCTATTGGCATTGATTATTGTTTTCCAGTTGTCTTATAGAAACATCCTGGTCTTCATAGTGTGTGGGGCTGTTTCCACTGGGTGATGCCTTTGTTGTTTCCTGGCACTGAAAGAAACACTTGAACAAACCTCAGGAAAATGGAAGCATTGCTCCTAACACAATGCACACCAGACCAACCCTTTAAAGTTGTCCCTCAACAAGGCCCAATTAGATCTCCGAGAGGCCACACTGCCTTTCCCGTGTATCAGTTACAGTGTGGTTTGGCTGTGCATTTTTAGCAAGAGTGTGATCAAAGCTACGCTGTTGCTTGGAGAAACCCTACTCGTTTCACACTTAACTCATGGCCTCGGTTTCAAAGCACTTGATGTGCCTTGTTTTCGGGACCTTCCTTTTATTACCCACACAGTAAAGCTTTCACTGAAATCTTTGGTGTCCTCAACTGTGATACTGTTGTGGTGAGGGTGGCCGAGGGTGACAAAAATATACTACTTAGTACGATAACATGCTTTCATAAGATGCATATCACAGTATTTTGTCTGAGTACAGTCATTGAGTTTTGGGCGAATTTACAATCTTTCAAGAGTAGGACCTTTGTCTAGAGTAAGTGGTGGTAAATTTAGACAATCAATGCGAGGATATTTATTGTATGTAATTGTGATCAATTTCTCCACATTACTCCAGAATGTGCTTCTCTGTACGTGTCAGAAATTCAACAACTACATGTTTCATTACAAAGAGAGCATAATATAAGCCTGTTTAATTGGAAAGGCTTTTATAAGCTTCAGGAGTCTGGGTTGAAACCAGAACAGACCAAAAATGTGTCCAATGCAGGTAGTTTAGTTCTACTACTACTACTACTACTACTACTACTACTACTACTACTACTACTGCGACTGATTGGATCCCATTTTTTGGACTGTTTTGATAACTATGGTGTAGACAAGCTTTAACAGTCATAATATCCTTATCCAGTGGGGACTGTATCATCCCTGCTGGCAGGTGTGTAACCGTGGCATGTGTGGCACTCTGTGGTCAGTGCATGACTGTAGGATTTCACCATCACTCTCCCACTAGTTGGTATCTGTTGGACTCCATTCAAGTCTGAGTGTGAAAAGTGTCCTGACTGACCCGAGAGCAGCCCGAGTGCTCGGAGCTTGCAGGTGCTTGAGATTGCCTCCTAATCCCTGTCATGCTGACCCAATCCTGCTGTGTTTATGCGAGGGCTGTACCTCTGGGAGCTTTGGAAGAGACTGTAAACTTTGCGTGAGGTGCTGAAAGATGCACAAGTGGAGCCTCCTAAAGTTGGAGAGGCATGCGCTATGAAAACAATAGAGCAGCAAATCCAAGCACAGGCCGACCACAAGGCTCTGTGTATATGGAAACAGAAATAATTATGATATTGCACGCAGAAAAAACACGATGGTTTCAGGACTGTTTATCCCAGTCTTTGGTATTATCATGAAAGGTCGGCTGGGTAGGATACGACAGCAGTGATGAATTTATTGCGCTAGTGTGTGGTCCACTGAGAGCATCAGAATTACGTCAGCAGCACTTAAAGCTGCGCTTGTTGGGTAGAGGAGTTAAAGTCACACAACAAACGTGCTGGTTAGATACTGTGTTTACAACAGCACACTCTGACTAAACAGTTGCTGGGCTCAAAATGGGAGTTTGGATTTTTTGCCTATTAAAGTGGTGGTTCATTCATAAATTAAATCACTTTTCTACTCAATGGACAAATTTTGAGCATATTTGATGTCTGAAATTTCCCTGTGTTATTTATGCATAACATTTTTAACAACATTGCTTTACATACCTCGCATAGTTTAAAACAGCAGTAGCGTGGAGTAGCATTGAATGGAGTCTGTACTTTATTTATAGATAACAGTAAGTGTTTTTTTTTTTTTTTTATCCTCAGTATGTTCACGTCTCCAAATAAACAGCAATTAAAGTGCACAGTAGTGTGTTCTCTGTAGAGGGTGTACTTATTTACTCTCAGAAAATCAACAGAACCTGTCACTTGATCAGGGCACCCAGACTGTACTTAACTGAGTAAACAGTTAAGTAATAACTTTATTAAACTAGTGAAGGTTTCTAAATCTGATCCACCCCTCCAGCCATTCTGCATTTGTAGGGTCATCACCCCATTAGAAGCCTGTTTTCCAGAGCCAAAAGGCACTCTCTGCAGGACTGAAAGTGAAAAGGTGGGCGGGGACGAGGCTGTTAACGGGGGTCTGACGTGGCCAGGGATGGAAGGCAACAAAGAACAAAGGGACCTGAAGGAGGGGAGGGAAGTTGGGTTGGGGGGGGGAGGAGGAGAAAAACACCTATTTAAAAGAAATTTTAGCGGAGAGAGGAGAGAGGGATGAGGCTTAGCAGATGGCCCTCTTGTGCCCCTGTAGATGGAGCAGTCTGGCTCTGCTTCATTCAATGGCCTCATTCATGGCCAGGGCTGTTAGGTGTAGGAATGCAGCTATAACAGACACTGTCTCGGACAGGGCTCGTATCTGGCTATATACTGCCTGTATCTGCAGTTCAAGCATAGGAATTTATATATGAAAACCATTACTAGCCTAGCATTCCTTACAGGCCTGGACAGGGGCTACTGCAACTGTAAAACCTGCTTGTAGCACTGATTCAGCAGACACTTTGGAATAGAGCTGCGCTATATGGATAAAATACTAGTGCTGGGATTTCATTGCTGCTCCTTTCAATTGTGATCCGCTGTGCAATATATTCAAATTGCTTTGGTGAATGAAAGGCATGATACAAGACAGTCCGGTGTTATTTCAGCTTTTAGTTCCATGACTAACTTGATTCAGCGAAACATGCACAGAAACACTGTAAAGAAACATTGATTTGTTGGTGGGCTTTCATATTTTAGCATTGCAAAGAGTCATGTTGCATAAAACACTAACAAAAAGTACACATTGCAATAGAACTGAATGTTTAATTGTTTAATTTTTGTCACATAAGCAATTCAGAATCATGTAGTTTTATCGTAAGAGATGCAGTTTTCATTCATTTTTAATTATTCAGTGTTGTGTACAGTTTCATTGGATTAATGTAAAATAACAAAATGTAATAATACGTAGCTCACAGAATTGCAGTATTCAGGCCTCAAAACATGTATGTGCTGGTGGTCTTGGCAAAAAAGAAGGCTTTGCTTTTAAATCGCAGTCGCAGTTGTGGTTAGAAAATTGCAATTAGAGATTTCCCCCCAGTCGTTCACCAATGTACGGCAGTCTTTGGAATAACAGTGCTCCAACTAAAATATGCAATTACTTGCTGTGTTCTCATTTGGTAAAGGCTGATCTAGTGATGGGTGATTGTCTGATGTTCTGTATGTTCTTCGTAGTGCATTGCAGACTGAGTTCACTGAGCGTCTTCAGCAGTGTGTTTAGTTGCTTGTGTTCACTGAACATAAGAGCAGTGGGTGGGAGGGGAGACGTCGGGCCCTTTTAAGTTTAATTGCGGTTGTTCACGGACAGTAAAGACTTCCTCTGGCGACTTCTAGACCGTAAATGCTTTCCTCTAACCTCAGCTTTGAGAGGGTTGTTGTTGTTCATGTTGTTTTGTTTGTGTTTTTTTTTTTTCCTCATTCGTAATTCAGTAACTCCATGTCAGTATGTGGTCTATTCCGTTCTGGTTTTGTCAGGATAAAATCAAAGAAAACGGGCCTTATCTGATCTGAGTCTGGGGTTATTAAGTGTGGGGAAGGTAGAGTAAGGGCCAGGAGAGGGGAGGCAATGGGGGAAAAACACAATGTTCGTTTGCATTTGTGCATTTCTGAATGCATTCCTGTACATCTGACATCTGTAATGGCTTTTGTCAGCAAATCAAAACCTTTGCTGTGTATGAAGGGTGTTTTAGAACATATGAACAAAGTTATAGAGTGAGAGAAATTGGATTAAGATTCAAACGTGCTGCTCAGTTGTGGTTGGACCTACAACAGAGTTGTTTATCAAATGAGTCACTTGTGCAAACTTGATGTGTCATATTTCCAAGTAGCAGATGCTCTGGACATAAACCGTCAGAGGGACTTAATAAAAAGCATATAAAAAAGTTAAGTTAAGGAGGGTGTAGATGTTCCTACTGCATTTGTAGGAGCCATGTGTAAAATACAGGTGCCAAACGGTGCTTTGAGGCACCGTCATAGAAGACCCCTTTTGATTGAGTGGTTCACTTGATTTGTTTTTTTCTTCTTCAGGGAACAAAAAGTGGCATTGCATCCCTGTTTTGAAACATTTAGTTTGAAGATTTTCTAGTGGTGGGACTTTTCTGGCCGTCTTTAGAGGTTTGGCATGTGGAAGGAAAAAGAATCTCTCTCAAAAGGTTGAGAAAAAGATGAAGAAATGCTTCTTTATGTATGTAGAGACTTATGTCTGTCTTCATAAGTGCCTGTTTGTTTAGCATTGCTGTTCCTCCAAACTACTCACTGAGATGTTTGCATAAAGTCAGCACTCGGTGTGGTTCTTAAGTGGATGAAGCGAATTAAGTGTATTCAGTGTGTTCAGTGGCTTAAAATATTAATAAAGCTCCTCGTCTGATTCTAAGCCCTCATTTCTGTAAAATGGTACTCATGCTCAATTTATAAGAGGCCGTCAACAGACATACACACAACAATCATGTGAAGTGCCATCATTTAAAGCCTCTATAGCAGTGGTCTCAAGCCCACCACCTGTAGATCTACCTTCCCGCAGGTTTCACCTCCAACCCAAACCTTGTTAAAGTAATGAAAAACTTCTGATCTAAATAATTCTGAATAATCAGATGGGCCAGTTGAAGTCTGCAGTAAAGTAGACCCCCCAGAGCCGGGTTGGTGACCACTGCTCTACTGCAGGTTTGGGTTAAACATAGGGGTACAATGATGCACATTTATTATTCAGTTCAAAGCAATATGGCTGTGTCACAATTCCATACATTTTTTTAAATGTAGAAATAATAAGGACTTGCTTCACTTCATCAAAACAAGTGTCCCAATTAAAATCTCGAGCCACAAGCTAGTATGTTGATGCATCAGGCCCTAGTATTTATAAGCAACTTTAGAAGGAAGACCCACTTGTTGGAGTGTGGGTATGTACATCAGTATTAGTGCTGGGCTATATGGCCTATAAATAACATTGCACTTTATTTAGGCTATATCATGATTTGCAATGTATATCTCAGTAGTTTGAAATTTCCTGTAAAGCCCTATGATGCATACAGTCTCACCAGTATGACGATTCTAATGCCAAGATATCTTAGCATTAAAACATTCTTGTTTATAATCATTTGTAGTTTCTACTGGAACAATTTTAAACTTGTATGCAAATGGTTAAATTAAACAAACCAGTATTTATTCAAACCATGTCACTGCACACATTGGGGTTTAACATATGTGGCTTAAAATATTAACATGGATCACGACTCAAGGTTCTTTATTTGTCACATACACAGTTATACAAGTACAATGCGCAGTGAAATGTACCCCAAATCACACTTGAGGCACTGTGCAAATTTCCAATTAAAAAATTTGCACCAGAAGCTCACTATATAGCGATTTACTACGTCACATGTAGAACAAGTCGCGATACATAGAGGATATTCACGATATCGCCCAGCCCTACTTGGCCCCCTGCTCTGCCCACTTTACTCTGAGAGATGCACCCAGATGCCTAGTTTGGATCACTGACAGCATTTTTCTTCAAAGACTGTAAATGAGAGAGCCTCAGAAGAGACTGGCATGTTTTTCAATGTCATGTTGAATGGTTGCACCCTTATTAATTAACATACATACATTTCACAAGCACACAAAATAACTTGAGCGCTCTTTAAACTGGCGTGAGTGTGGTATTAATGAGCGTTCAAGCCATAGTTAGGATATTGTCAGACGAAACCACTACACAGATCGCAGGGCTTGGGATAAAAAACCGAGAAAGCCCAAGACTTTGTTTCCTCACACATCTGCTGAGCACATGGCAGTGCCACGGGAGAGGCAGCGGGTGATTGGAGTTTCACTAAAGGTAGTGCAGTCGCTGTGTATTCCTGGGACTGATTACTGCTCGTGGGGAGCCAAAGATTAAATCAGTCATACACATGGCCTATGTCCTGAACAAGCACATTGTATAGATTTGACCAAATTGCGGGCTCTCTTAAATCCATCTGAATCCTATGACTGCGCTCCAAACTATAAATCAACATTCAAACAAATGCTGGCTGAATATTTTGCGATTAACTGTTCTGATGAACTTGCATGGACATTCTAAATACTTCACAAGTGTTTCACACTGAAGACATCAGTTATATTCTTGTTGGTGGAACTTTAAAAGAGAGAGAAGTTTCAAAAATGTATTTCAAAAATCCTAAATGTAAAAAGTCTAAAATAGTTATTATCCTTATGCAAATTGCCAAACGATTCCCAATTTGAGGATGTCAGTTTTAATCAGTGATTAAATTGAGATTAATCATATCATTTTGACACCCAGATTTGAATGCGGGTTAATGCAACTAGAATTGCTTCCAAGTAATATGGATCCAGTTGAAATGTAAAGAGGAAATATGTGATGTAAAGTAAAATACATATTGCAAGGTTTTGGTCCGACAGATGATATAGAACTATTTACCCAGAGCCTCTGCTTGTGAAATCTTTCGTGTGTGAATTCTGAGGGACCCCGAGTTGGCAACATATGGTTTTGGGATGCCAAATGTGCTGGCATGTTCTCCGGCTCTTCTCCATGATTGACCCCTCTGGCTTCCTCGTAGCCACACTCTTTCTGGTTTGGATTAGTTGGCTCTCGTCCACCGGCTTTGGCCCGGTCTCGGCTTCATTTCAACTCGTGCAGGCAGTCCCGCATACAGAAGCCCTGAGCGTACACACTTTGATCAGTTCCTTCTCCGTTAAGGCCTTTAGATCCTGTTTGATGTTGCCCTCTCTTGACATGTTTCCCATCAATGAATGGGGTTTGTGCTGCAGCACATGTGCATCATAGGATGAAGGGGGGGGGGGGGACAACACAAGGAATGTTTGATTTTGCAAATCCTCTCCAGGATGGGTAACTCGGTGTTGGAGTTGTTAGAAGCAGGACGAAGCTTGTTGCAGTGGTAGACTGCAGCCGTGACTGTACATTCTTATGCATTCTTAAAAATAAAGGTTCTAGACAAGGCAATGCCATAGAACCTGAAAGAGTCTTTCAATGGATTGTTCTTTAAAATCTCTGAGAGTGTGAAGAACCTTTCAAGAACCTCCACATAATGGAAAGGTTCTGAATGAAAGGTTAAATTATTTAAGGTTTCTCCAAGAACCAAGCCAGGAACAATTCAGGAGCCTTTATTCATTTAGTTTTTTTACACACAATGTGCAGAGGAAATATCGTTGAGAAGCAGACTGAAAATTCATTTTAGAAACAGCAGCGCGCTCCATGCTGAGCTGCAGAGTGCTGAAAGGATGTGATGCAGTTATTTTAGAATCCTTCAGTTTTATTTTCTTGCATATCACCTTTCATTCCTTGGTGATCCATAACCAAATATGGTTCCACTGGGCAGCGTCTGTCATGGTTGGTGTGGGCCGAGAGTCCGTCTTTTCTTTGCTGAAAGGTTGATTTCCGGGATGGGATCTATATTAGCAGCTTCTGTTGGTAGCTCTCACCATCCGTCCAGCCTTCTGTTTTTCTCATCTGTCGGTTATTGTTGAACTTTGACTAAAGCAAAGTCACTTCAGAGTAGCACTGACTGTGTTAAAGGAATAGTTTGGCACAAAATCAAATGTATACAATTTTCCACATAGCCCAAATGTAGTCGATTGGCCAAGACACGTTTCCTCTATGGTCTAATGCTGGAGCTAAAAGTCTAATGTTGCAAACAAACACTGGAGGTCAATACCAAAAACCACATCCAGCTCTTGATTTGGGTGGGGGCAGACTTGTTGATGTGGTTTAGGACACATGATGACATACTGTGAGGCATAAAAATTCATTACTGGCAGATATTTCGTACAACTCCAGGGCTGGTGTTCTAAGGAGGACTGATCTTGGATCAGATACCTCTGTATTCTGGATGCTTACTGTCGCACAAACTCTCGAGGTTTAGTTGGTACACTTTTGTTAGGAATTCTTTGCCGCTCTTTTCCATGAAGATGATCCCTGTTAATGTAGAACAGCTACATTGAATTAATCTCATAATTGCCGTGGGTCTGTGATCAAATATGCCCACAAGTACTTGTGACACACTTACTTGTTGGGGTTTCCATCTGCAAGACGCAATCAGAGCATATTAAGTGGCACATTTTCAAGGCCTTGGTGGTGAGTGTGATGTGGGTTTGTGGGGCTAAAGGCAGCTTTGAGTGTCCTATGGATAACAAAGACCTCCTGTTCTATTTCCATCTTCTCCTTTGGTGTATTTCACGAATCCTCAGTCGTCTCATAGCTTAGAGTAAGCTTTAATAGATGCTTCTGACAGCCAGAACCTAGAACATACAATTCCTACCTGTTATTTCCACAGGGAAGTCCTGGTGTCTTCTCCACTTCCTGCTAATGGTGGACTTCTCTGTTTTTTAGGGTTTTTTCCTGCTGCTCTGTGGTCAGAGGGATCATGTTTTGCCATGGTTCAGTGTGCCTGGATCTGTGGTGCTTGAGGCCTGTTTACAGATGGTTTTATCCATGTTGATTTTGGTTTACACCATGTTAAAACTGTTATTTGAACAGGCTTGTGCTCCGAGAGATGCGCCGCTTTGTGCGGCATTGAGAGGGGTGCCTTGGCTTTAACAGAGCTGATAGCCTTGCATTACTAAATACTGTCCCATGCCAGTTATTATTCAGCCTTATCCTCTAATCACTGTGTAATGTTTGAGTGCTGAATATTCAAGTGTGTTTGGTTTACAATTTAAGAAAAAAGGAAAATGTTTGCCTTCGTTTTCAACATTCGACTCTCCAGGCTTTCTGGCACCACATCCTCAGAGCTGTTTAAACACCAGTGCCTCCAAGGACTTTCTTTGGCCTCCTCTCTGGCCAGTATTAAATGGTTGTTTGGAAAAGGCTTGTAACCATTAGGAAGAACTGAGGAGTGATTAAAACAATACATAAGTACCAGTTAGCTGACATGGAAGATGGTCTTGGAGGACATAAATAGGTCGTTGTTTTGAATCGCATCACTGGCGATTTATTTTATTTTATTTTTTTAAACTGCTCCGCGCTGAAACGTTATTGGACACGCAGCCGTCGCTGGACCCCCGCTCCAAAGTCCTTACTGTGGAACTTGGAATAAAGCAGAACCACATTATAAAACGTAAGGGTATTTTAGTAAGTTCCATACTTATTTGCCAATTCCTGAGTGTATAAAGAGCCCATAAAAAGAAACATCTCCAGACCAGGAAAATGAGCTGGAGAACAACACTGTGACCCATATCCTGCCTTTAGCAAGATCCCTTACCTGTAAGTGTGATACGGAGTCAAGCAAAAATTTTTAAACTACCAAAAACTAATGGTGGCGTCTGGTTTTCCCTTTCACAAAATAATCTCTTGACAAACATAAGCTACAGGGGAGTCTCCTTTGGGAAAGGAATTGTTTATTCCTGTCTTGCTTTCCTCTGCCCTGCTGTTTTCACAGCACGGTGACTTGAAGGGTGTGAGGCCCCGCGGAGTGAGCTGTGGGGGTCTGGCTTCAAAACTATGATTAGAGGTGGGCAGAGTCACGCCGAAAGCCACAGTGAAGTAAAAGTGTTGCGTCAAAGAAATCAAGCAATGAGGAGACAAATCAGCAGGATTTATTTTCCTGAGCCACTTTAAGAGTAAAGGAGGTTTACATCAAAGTATCTTCTTGAACACCAAGCTCCCTTTAGAACTGCACAGGAGTAGCTTGGAACATCCAGCATCTGTCAGCGTAGAAACAGATGTTTCTTAGGTGCTTTTTGGGATACGTTTGGTTGAAAATAAGTGCTAACGCTCTAAAGTGAGAAGTGAGAAAGCAAAGCAGTTTAGGTGCCGAACCAACAGAATGAAACTATCCCCCAAAAATGTTACTCAATATGAACCGTTCAAAAACAAACACAAATATAAAATTTAATTATATGAAAATTCTCTGTGGTACAAACCTAAATTCTTGTCGCAGCAGATTCGAACTAGCGTAGCTGAAGAGTATTTCCTGATTAACCCCAGAATGCAGTGCTGTCTGTAAGTTACTGAAAAAAAAATTAAACGTCGTCTTTTGAGGTTTACATGCACCATGTCTGCTTTTACATCTGTATTAGGTGAACCACAGGAATCGCAGCTCCCCCACTTCAGGGCACCCTAAGTGACGGGACAATTGGCTGCTCAGTTGTTTCTTGGCCAGCTGTGTGTCGCTTCATCATTAGTTTGTGCACTAGAGAGCGGACAAAAGGTCTGGAGTTGATTCCAGATGTGGAATTTGCATCTGGAGTCTGTTGCTGTTCTCTCCCAGCATGAGGACCAAAGAAACATCAGGGCGAGTAAAGCAGGCCATCATGAGAATCAATCTGAATAAATCAGTTACAGACAGTGTCAGAATGCTGTGTGTGAAACGTAGTCTTTTGAGGTTTATATGCTAGAGTGTTAGAATTGATTGTTTGTTGCATTGTACAAGGAGGAGTGCACTGGTAATCTCTACTAGAACAAACAGGCCAGCCGACCCCAAGAAGCAGGGGAAGACCAACTCTACTGCAGTGCAAATCCAAAATGGAAATGGCCGCTGTCTAGTTACGCTGTCTAGTTACTTGATTGTCCCAATAACATATTGCAGAAATGGTAGCTGTCAGGGATTAAAAGTCAGTAATTTGTGTAGTCATTCTGAAGCACCATACTGTGGAGTTATCTACAGTATACATTTTATGTTAGGGATTCACAGTGAGATTGGAATCATTGTACCTGTATATACATTCATGGTGTGAATACATGTATATATTTCCTCCATGTACATATATACATGTATATTCAATGTGTACACACATACATGTACATATATAAGTATATGTATGTGTGTACACATTAAGATATATATATATATTTTTTTTTTTTTTCACTTTCTACCGTAACAATGCAAATTTCTTATCTTAAATCACTAAATACTTGACTTAAGAAATTATACATATATACATATTTGACTGATTTCCTATTATTATTATTATTATTAACTTTAGAGGCACCGAATATTTAGGTGACACTGGGCTGCTATACTAAAATACCTTTATTAAAATTATTTTATTTATAAAACTTATCAAAATGTTATGTTTCTCTGTAATGCTAATCCAGATAGATGTCCTCCCGGCTGCCACATTTTATGGTCTTCAGCATAGACAGGTATGCAGATGTCTGTACATAAGGTGTACTACTTTGTGATACGTGCCATGGTACATTAATGTCACTGTTTTGCAAAAACACTAACCTGGATCTACTCAGTAAAGATAAAGAAGGATATTTTAGTGGTTTTTATCCAGTCATTGCAATATATGTCTACACTCTTGAAAAATAAAGGTTTCAGTGTAAATCTTCACAAAATGCAATGGTTCTATACCAATAAAAGCTTCTTCCTAGAACTGTACATCCAAGCCAGTAACACTGTGTAAATTCTTATTTTATCTTTAAAGAGAAAAAAGATTTTTTATTATCATTATGTAATCACCCTAACCTGAAAGAAAAAATGGCCAAAGCCAAAGTTTGTATTTCCATCATTGTTCCCAGTTTGAGTGGTGGGATGATTAGCTAGGCTGACGGAAATGGAAGAAGAATGGACTTCTTGTGAAACGTGGGCCCCTGATCTGACCCCCCAGCTTTGCCCAGCCGTTCCTGCGTCTCCTCCGGCCACAGTGCAGCCGTTGTCGTTCCAGGGCTCTAAAAAACTAAGAGCCCCCTCAGGGTTTCGTCCACACTGTCAGAGGCAAATTACTCTTCCACTTCCTCACCATGACACAACACCCGTGTTAGCTTTTAGTGCTCCTGCCACCCCCACCCGACTCCCGCTGACCTCTCTGAGACTGCCTGTGTAAAGAGAGCACCAGGTTAGATTAGCATTTAATGTGAAGTACAAGTAGTTCAATTTGGATTGCAGAGACAGACCTTTTCTTCTGCATGGAGTGGGCTTAAGGGGGCTACGCTATATGGACAAAAGTATTGGGATGCCTGACCATTAAACCAACAGGAACATTCAAATATACGTAGTTTTCCCTCCCTTCGCAGCTATAACAACTTCTACTCTTCTTGGAAGGCTTTCCACAAGATTTTGGAGTTTCTTTAGGAATTTGTTCCCATTCACTCTGTTACGCATTTATGAGATCAGACACTGATGGTGGGTGAGAAGGTACAGTCATGCAGGAATAGAAAAGGTTCTTCCCCAAACTGTGTCCACAAATTTGGTACGGTGTTATATAGAACATCATGTTATGCTGAAACATGAAGATTACCCTTCACTGGAAGTAAGGGGTCTAGCCCAAACCCTAAAAAAAAAATGGTGTGTCCCAATACTTTTGTCCATATGGTGTACTCTGCTACCCCACAAAGAAGCTTCAGGAGGTCTCTGAAAGGTCATGATGATTTTGAGTCAGTCATATTAATGCATGAGATCAAGATTAATTCAGCTTGTGTGGTGACCCACTGTGCTGCTTTAGCCAATTTTAGCCAATCTTCACTCTACCCGTTGAGATACTGCAGGAAATGTCCGTCCCTCTGAAGGAAAACCTTGTGCTCCAGACTCAAGCAGCTCAATTAGGTAGACACACAATTTCAACAACTATTATTACCTTGCGCATAGATCCGTTCAACTTTACAGCATGAAATTTGAAGCTTAAAAAAGAAAAATACATTTGACATGCAGTTTGTTAAACATGCATTAGTTTTGACTCAGGGTTCTCACTCGGAAGGAAGACTGGAACACTATGGTTCCTTCGTTTGCTGCAGCTTAATCCAGCAGTGGATACTCTTTGCCCCTTTACTTTCATCTTGCTGACAGCAAGGGGTGACGTAATTTATAGCTTGGCTGGTGGGTTAAGACCAGACTGAGAAGGAATCGTGGAGGTCTGAGTCTAGTCCATAAAAAAAAGAACATGAAAGAAATGCACCACATGGTCCAATATAGAGCCAGGCAGGCCCCATTTCAGAGCTTTTTAGTGGTTGGCAAGAGCTGATGGGTTTAGCACGCCGATCTATGTACTGAGGGTCATTAGCTGATGTGTTATTGGTCCTAATGACCAGTGGTTGGATGCAAATATTCAGAAAGCTTTTTTTTTTTGTTCCGCTTGCCTAGAACAAATGGGACTTTGGAGAGCACTGAGGCATTGTAGGTGCTTTAGAGCAAATTACCTGTTAACCTTTTAGCATTTTGTCCTAGAGCAATGATTGCAAGCAGAAAAAGACAAACATTTACAATACACAGTCAACAAACTATCTAAACAGCTTTACCGTTTGTCTATACACTCGACTCTAATGCATCTCCTCCATTTATCTGTGGGGTCACAGAACCATATAGAGCTATAGAACTCCTATACACCATCTCCTGTTTTAGAAAAATATCTCCGTCTCTGCACTTTGTCTGTGACAAATAAACAGACTGGCTCATGCCTGTACTAATACACTTGGGAGGTATTTCACAAAGCAGAACTTTTCAGTTGGCCTGATAAATTAACCTCAAATTTGCGGACACTGCAGTGGCAACTGCAATAGCTCTTTTCTTATTAGTCAGACTTAACTTTGGACTTACGTTTTCAAACTGAAATGGGAAATCTTGTTTATTGAAGATTCCCCCTGATTTGTTGAGAAGCGGTTTATGGCAAATGAGTCCTTGTTAAACCAGTCAGTGCTTTTCATCAAAACTATCAATGTCATAAAGAAGCAGTCTACCAATTATTTTGACTGTTAATAAATTGAGTTTTTATGAAGGCAAACAATAAACATGAATTTAACAAACCATGCACAGCAGGCATGCATTTTTATGGCCAGTTTTATGGTCGTTTCAGCACAATTAGTCATTCTTAATTATGCTACCATATTTTGGTACAGGTGTAGCAGCAGCAATTAAATACAGTGCAAGCTCCCTGACCTACCCTACCTGATTTACCTCATTTAATTACATCACAGATCTGCTGAAATAATAACAATAACAACCATCATAATCATCATAATCGGCATCATAATAATGATAATAATAAACTGGCAGATTGCCGACTGTGTGAACAAAAACCTTCACATCATGACTGTGTACCAAATGCATAGATTTCAAAATCTTTATATAAAATCGTACATGAATGGATGTCAGTCTATCAGACAGAAGGAGAATTTAAAATATGCATTATAAGCATGTGGTTTGCCAAGAAATCATTGCAGATTCAACAAGAATGTAATTTTCAATCCATTTTAATTAATTAATGATGAAAGCCTTTGACAGTACAAGTATATGATTGACAGCATGATCTTAATTAATTAAGCTGTTTAAAAAAAAGAAAGAATTGAAACTGTGTGCACTTAGTATATATTCTTAGTATATACAATGAAATATTTTTTTCCACTTTGTCTTTCAGTGACTGTTATTTTATAGTGGTGTTTCTCCTGTGAAAGTTCAGGCTGTTGCAGCAAACAAAAGGCTTTTTATGCAGATGGCCGTCTGTGTTTTGCACGTGTGCATGATCCTAGCTGCAGAGCATGGTTATGTTGTCTAAGCCCAGAGGCTGGTAGTTTGCCAGTGACAGGCTTCAGGTGATGAAAACCAGTTTTCTTCGAGACCTGGCTCGGGCCAAGGCCTGCTACAGCAAGTTTAGCATGCAGAAGTGTTGCATTCTCCTGTTTATGCCTAACCATAGTTGTGAACAGGTGGCGGTTCTCTTTTACAAGGCTTAAGCCGGTCTTTTTTCTTTTTTTTCTTCTTTTCTTTCTCCCCCTATAAGGAAACAGCATCGTATATTTACACAATTCTGTAGCACCTCTTAGCTCTGTCAGATTGTGCTTTCGGAGAGAACATCACAAAGAGAGCATGGCTTTGAGGGTGGCACACAGACTCGCATGACCCAGTGGAGTCCGACTCATGTAAACAGAATTTATCTCTTTACTGTTTGTAATAGGATGGTTTGTAAAGTAAACTCATGCACTGGAAGAAAAATCTGGCCAATGACAAATGTGTCTCAAGCCAGAGTAGTCTGTAAATTTTCATGGATGAACTGCTATGCCAGCCAGCCAGCCAGCCCCCCCC
>JBBPCX010000035.1:3900288-3934824 GCA_037974365.1 Hydrocynus forskahlii
CTCTCTCTCAATCTAATACTCATTCTCTCTCTCTCTCTCTCTCTCTCTCTCTCTCTCTCTCTCTCTCTCCCCCTCCCTCTCTCTCTCCCTCTCTCTCTCTCTCCCTCTCACATGTAGCATTACGCAGTTCTGCACTAATGTGTCATCTCTCACTCTTCTGTGAGCAGTAGGAGAAAGCTGTGACCGGCACAGGCTCAAGAATCTCCTGCGTGCTAAAGCTTTGACTGTACAACCACAGCTTCTCTCTTTCTTATGTGAAGTACGAAAACAGATTTCAGACACTTTACGTAATAGCTCCGCAAAAAAGTTGTGCTAGGCCTCTACCTAGTAAAACACGTGATGCAATATCCTTCATTAACACCACATTTACTGCCCTAACATAGATTAGGTTGTTCTAGCAGCATGGCTGTTGAGCTGCACTGGTTGAACGGCAGTGTGTGGCTGTAGCAGGCAGAATTGACGCAGATACAAAACCATGCATCTGTTTTGGTGTACATTTTGGGCCATCCTCAAACTACGAAATCAGGTTTTGGACGTCAGAGAAATCACTCAAATCTGAGTTTAACGTCCGCCTAAACAGCCTCACAAGAAGGCGTCAAGCTAAGCGTCTACAGACCCCAAGGTCTCGGACAGTATGTCTCAGATTAAATTTGTGATTATATTTTTTCTTACTTGTCTGATTTAAGTGATCACGGTATATTACATGCAGATTCTGGGGGGACATCCTACATCAGTTGCAAAGTCAGGGGCAGCTGCTGGCCTAATGGTTAGGGAGTTGCGATCACAAGGTTGTGGGTTCGAATCCCAGGACTGCTAGTGCCGCCACTGAGGTACCCTTGAGCAAGGTACCCCACACACTGCTCTCCAGGCTCTGTGTTCCTGGCTGCACACTGCTTCACTTGATGAATCGGTTAAATGCAGAGAACAATTTTGTGCTGTTCACACTGTGCTGCGGAGTGTTCACATATGACAAATGAACACTTTACACTTAGACTTTACACTGTTGTCCTCTCTTGGACTCTCGGCCATAGAGGACTGTGGGATCCCCAGTGATTAAACTTGCAATCTCCCGGTAAGGTAGATTTTTTTTATTGCTTTAAAGCTTTTTACTGATTTGCTTTTGACTCCCACTCCCTTCATCCCTGCTTGTCTTGATTAATGACCAGTGACACTCTTTCCTAAATGAGTAATTGCTATGCTGTTTTACAGCACACACAAAAGACACTGAGTCAAGTAACTGTGGCTGTTCTCTTACCGCAGGTCATCCATTTTGTCCATTCCATTTTTGTCATAGTTGTCAGAGAGCTCTAACAATGAGCATGACCTCTGAGAGATAGATGTCTTACAAAAATATCTCTAAAAAAAACCCCAGCACTATAGGTCTGCCAAAACCAGCAGAACCTTCGCTGATGCTCCTCGTTCACCCTGCAGCCATCAGGCTGGGGCTGCTCAGAGGAAAGTGTTTGTTTCAGAGACTGAAAAAAAAATTTTCTGCAGTTACGTGATCCAGATGTGGCGGATCAGGCTCTTTCTGCGTTCAGACATTTGTGAGTGATCAGACCCTCAAAAGCAGGGTCAGCGCTGAGGCCACTGACTGCCGACTGACTGCTCAATCTGAGATTTTTTGGCATTAATAACATCTGAAAGAGAGAGAGGAGAGAAACACAAACACAGACTTACAAACAGAATTCACAGATGTTTAAAGTTCACAAATGAGGGATGCATCGATTCTGGAATGGTAAATTATCATGACTGATTTTTTTTGTGTGATCCTTTTCACCAAAAGAAAATCATTTTAAACAAAAGCAAGAAACGTATTGTTTTTAACTGTTAATTGTTTTCATGTGTGATTAGCTCCTCCGGTTATACAGCTGAATGTATAACCCATGGTTAGACGACATGTTTTGTTAATTAAGTCAGAATAAGTACACAACCTCCACAGAGATCATACAGTTCTACCCATGTTCGTACATAATTATTGTTTATTTTCTGAGTTTAACTTACTGGGATGAAACATAAAAGATCAAACGTGGCCGGCACAACCGTTAAGGCATGTGATATCTATTGTTTTATGTATTTTTTTGTTCCCCAATGTGTTAAATAAGTGCATAGACATTCGAAATGCAATTAGAAAATGGCATGCATATCATGTAGATGTTAACATATTTTCACACAGAAAATCAGTAGAACATTTGACTAGGGGTGTTCAAACTTTTGCATACAGAGTCAAATAGAATCAAAACACTGAGTCGTGGATTTACGCTCCTTAAACACAGTTACTCTTTGTGTGTTGGCTATAGGATCTTTAAACATTAGAAGTGTTTAGGCTAGATATGGGATGTGTGCGTGTGTGTGTGTGTGTGGATGTGCATGCGTGTGTGTTTGTGTGTGTGTGTGTCTGTGTGTGTATGTATATGTATGTGTGTGGGCCTCTTAAAGCCTGCATTGATGTTCAGGGTCTTGATCTATGCCCTTTTTACCCCCATCTTCAGGCAACTACCTGAAGTTTGTGGAGCCGCCGAGCAACATGACTGTAATGCAGGGCCAGACGGCCACGCTTCACTGTAAGGTAGAAGGTCACCCGTGGCCCACCATCCGCTGGCTAAAGAACGACGCCCCCGTGGTGCAGGAGCAGGGCCGCATCTCCATCCGCAAAACAGAGTTCGGCTCTAAACTCCGCATCCAGGATCTGGACACCACAGACACGGGCTACTACCAGTGCGTCGCCTCCAACACTTTCAAAGACATCTCCGCCACCGGCGTGCTCTATGTGCGACTAGGTAAGAGCTCATAGGTCTGCATTAATGATCACTGGTCCCCCCAGCCCATGGTGGTCTTGTATTTCATTTAATTACTTTTGACTCATGAAAACATGAGGAGAAGTACATTTAACTTTAAGTGCCTCATTTTGTTCATAAGAGATTATTTTGTTAGAATTTGAATGTGATAGTTATCGTGTGTAGTTTGGTTTTGCAGTCGCTTTTGACAAATGCGTCTGCCAAATGAATGGAATGGAATGGAATTAATCCTTTACATTTTTAGTTTTTCCATTTTCCTTGACATCGAAACAGAAATGATCAGTGCAGACTAAAACCAGATGAAACAGAATGTGAATAGATTGTGAACGTAATGCATTTGTAAAAACATTATGTAATTCATTATGTAAATACTATAAATCATGTCACATAAATTGAATGTAAAGCAGTGATGGTTTTGACTGTAAGACTTCTAAGGGTTAATGGATGTTGCTGAGTTTTTATATTTGTGTGTTTTGTTTTTTTTTGTTTTTTTTAAAGTTAGTAGAGTGAGAGATGGGTCGATCTTTTCCACCAATTCTGATGATTCTGAACTTATGCTTTAAAATGGGCTATTTTTTTTTTTACTGAAAATCGGACCATAATTCTATTCAAACACTACTACACAGGCAAGTGTCAAATCAATAATGCACTTCAGAAGAAAAAATGGCAATGAATTATGATGCTGTCGAACGAGCAAAATTTTTGCCTTCAGAATTCCTGTGGTCGGGATGCCAATACAAAGGTCTCTCAGACTTCACTGCCCAGGTATAAAATGTTCTTTTAGCCCATCGCATTTGGGGTCACAATAACCATATTCTCCTCGGCGCTGTTGAACGTCAACATCATAGGTCCAGTGTTTTCTTTCCTGTCTGCTTGTTTTAGGTTATTATACTGGGAGCCTATTGGCCCGTAGGCTGAACTAAAGCAGCACTGTGTTCAGAACCATGTGCACAAAATCTCTGCTGGGCATCACACTGGATTTATGGTAGGGCACCGGTATAAATCCAGAGTCTGTCCATTAGGGCTCCACTTTAGAAACAACTTCCCACTGTTCTGGCCAAAATGGGCCTTTAAGAGGGCGAAAAACTCTATTGTGTGCACATGGTAAATTCTCCAGTAGAAGCAGATTCCCGTATATTACACCATGTTCCTGACAGCTTTAAGAGCACACTCTAGTGAAAGTAAACCTCCTGCCTCCCAGCAAAGTCATCTTAACGTAATAACGTTGTTATTTTCCCTGCACTGGAGCGGCAGATTAGGCCTAGTGAAAACATTAGGTGGCTCTCAAAGGGGAGATCAGACTGTACAGACTACGGAGGATGAAAGAGTTCGTCCTGACACAAGTAGTTCATCTTTCCGTCCCGGATCAGATGCTACATGTGATGCAGGGTTGCATTATGGTGCCTTCACGATGAAAGCCTTGGTCATTTTCTCTCTGAGAGGGCAGTGGAAGGTTGCCAAATGGCTGTTGAAGTTTTAGCAGGATACAGTCTTTTTTTTTTTTTTTTTTTTTTTTTTTTTTACTTGCATGCCCGTGCCATCTGTGTCTTGCTTGACTAAGACAGATGCAGAATTTGAAAACAGATGGAGACAGTCGGCTTCAGATCTAGTTGTTCTGTTGAATTACTTAAAATGCAGGTGTGCTTGTGTGTGATCTTCTCTTTTCTTCTCTTTTTTTTTTAACAGGCCAGTCTCCGACCCACGGCCCAGATGATGCGTAAGTTTTATATGTTTTTAATTTCGGGATAAAATGTTAATAAGATATTTTAATTGGATGTTTTGTTTTATTCATTACAATTTTTCTTTCTTTATTCTTGCTTTCTGTGTTTATTCATTATTGTTTTTGTTACATTTATTCGATGTCATTTCTGAATGTATTTGTTCTAAATTTTGGATGATTTCCGGAATACCGTCAGCTACTTAATTATTTGCACCATTGATAAAGATGGGGGTTGGTCATGAAAAAAAAAAAAGGTCTGTGGTTAATTAGCTCAATCTCACACTGAAAAAATGAGAGAAATCTCGTCTAAGGAACCAAAAGCCTTATCATAAAATATGGTTTTAAACGAAACCACATGTCAATTATTTTTACAATTATTGGCACACCTCGAAATTCTTGTGGATGAAATTCTTTCATCTAATCACAAACATAAGCGCCTGGAGTACCTGGAGTGCTACTGGAACTTTGACTGGAACTGGGTTCAAAACTAAGCTTTCTGGCTGCACTCAAGGTGGGTTTGGCATGAAAGGAGGTTGGATGCATTGAATAGTAAAGAGCCTCATCTCCACTGTTATGTGAAGTGGAGGATCTGGCAGGTCTTGTTAAGATATGTGACACCGTGAAAAAAATCTACAACTGGGCCGTTGCCAGATCTTCCTGCAGGACAATCATCAAAACCTCTAAATCCATGGGTGTGTTTTAAAGTAATGTGGCCCCTTATAGTCAAATGTGAACACACCTCAGCACAGCACACCGTTTGAACACGGTTTGCATTTAACTTGGCTGCCACCAACAGAGGGGCGACCCTGGGAGCAGTATGTGGGGAGGGTACCTTGCTCACCTCAGTGGTGCCACTAGCAGCCCTGGGATTCAAACCCACAACCTTCTGAATCCTGGGGCAACTCCATAACCACTAGACCACCCCTAGGTTAAAGGATGTCTTCATTAGATCGGGTTTTAATTTCTACTTGAAAGATTCGATTTGGCACATATCAGCTTTGTGATATGTCCCCAAACTTTTGATCTGCAGTGTGCCTTTTTACTGCCTTTCTTCTTACATGCATCGAAATGCACAATCCTGTGGTGAATTAGTCACACTTAGATTCCTCCTCCAGAGACAGATGCTGGTGTTAAGGAGCTGAATCATCACATTTCCAGTCAGGGATGACCAGGCATCTCCAGACACCTGGATCTGTCCTCATCTCACACTGCTTATGCCAAATAAAAAGGAATGTTAATAAGTGAGAGTAGTAATGATTTTGTTCTCTTATTGCTGTTTGTTTAAGCTGTTTTGTTTAGTATGAACTTGACAAGTGAAGAGCAAAGCAGTCACAACCCCAATCAAAGCACTTTGAGGAGAGATTAAAAGCCATGCTGAGTCAAGGGCAGGAAGCAAATTTTCAGTTGAGCAAACATCATGACATCACTCTTTTTTTGTTCCTGCACTTTTTTTTTTCTTCTGAGAGCTCAGCTTTATGGGCATTGGCCTCCCAAAGCTCCTTAAGCTTTCACTATGTTTCAGATTCTCACCTTCTCTTCTTCCTTTATTTCATATTTTGTCTGTCTTCGTCCTCCGCCTCCTTTGCCTCAGCACCGCGCTTGTTTGGTTTGGCTGTGAAAGCCATGGAGAATGGGACCAAAGCGCGTTAGCAGTGAAAGGACCTCCGTAGCTGCTGTGTGCGGCCCAGGCTAGAGCTGGACCCCGAGCTCCATCAGCAACAAAGAGCCTTTCTCACTCCGAGCGGGCTTTGCCTTAATTTCCCTGAGAACCAGTAAGCTGGCAGTCACCCTCGGCTGGGGAAAGAAAGCATGAGGCGAGGTCCTAATTGTCCCTTTCCCAACTTTTAAATAAATACTACCACGTCTGAGAGGACATTCAGCGAGCTCTAAATACACCCTTAAAAATAAAGGGCCCACAAATGGCAGTGTGGAGCAAAGTCGAAGAAGAACCGCTCCGGTCACCTAAAGAATCCTTCAGTGACCGGATCATTAGAGAACCATTTTTGTAAATGAGATGTGTGCGTGTGAAGAAGGTTTTAAACCCCTTAGAGCACTACATTTAAGCCATTTTCATCCAGATGTGCTTTTGAAAGACAGAAATGGTATGACACATTTCATATTACTGATAATATAAAAGTGGACTTCATATTTGATCAGAGAGACTTTTTCGTCTTTCAGTTTGTCCGTTAATAGAACCTCAACCTTCTGGTTCTGTGATCTTTTTGTTCTGATGCATGCTACTGGTGCAGTGGGGTCCAGAAATCTGAGACCACTTTGTAAATTTTGATGATGGAAAAAATGTTTTTGAATTTAAATCGTTAGTGAACAAGTTATTAAAAGTAAAAATGAAGAAGCAATGTTCAATATTCTGCATTATTTTTTGGTATCCCACTTTAAGCAAATTTGTGAAATGTAAACACCTTAGTACAGGTAGGTGAGATTTTATTTCTGATCCCTTCCGATGAAGAGTGCAAAACTGTACCATGTCAGCTCAAGTGCATGCTGTATCATGGTGTGGGTATAACAAACAATGTATCAAATTAGAAAAGACTGCAAAATAAGCATTTTGTCTGGTGGTCCCAGACTTTTAACCCCTCTGTTAACTTTTATTTTTTAGGAAACGTTATATTATACCATATGGCCCTTCACATCTAAAAGTCAGTGTGTTGCTCTCTGGTATTTAAATACTCAAACACTTCTTTTGGTGCTGCCTTACTCAGGACAGTCACTGTTTTCAAGTTTAGAGATGTTCTTCAGCCATGGCTCTTCTGCAATGAGCATTTTTGACCAAAAAACTGAATTTACACAATTTGCAAACACTGGATTCCCACTTACACATGCACACTGGGATACACACACAAGACTGATAAAACGAAAGAAGCACTGGCCTGTGTGTGTGTGTGTTGGTGATAAGTGCTATTTCCATGATATCTAACATACCCCAGGCAGCTCCAGTCCTTAGTCTCAGGTCACCGGGACTGATTAGAACAGTTTAGAGCAGTGCTGTAAATTCCTTTCTGCAGGAATGCTTTTGTCTGACTATCTATTGCCTTTTCCCCCTGAATCACCACTGCCCTGCAGAGAACCTGCTACTTATGGCCCTGTGTGTGTGTGTGTGTGTGTGTGTGTGTGTGCGCGCCTATGTTTTTTGTACATTGTACAGGAAAAACAGAGCTTATCTACAATGCCATTCGTTTCTTGGCATGTTTACGATGTCCTGACATTGCATAAAAATGACCGTAACTCGTAAAACAAGCCTAGGAACCTAGTACACAGCTTAGTAAGGATGTCATTGGCTTCTTCCACTTTGGCTCCTGTTTTATTTGGAAATCCCATGGCTCAGTCCAGCCCATGTGGCAAGGGAAAGTGTTCCTCTTTTTATCCCCACATTGGTCAGAAGTCTCATTTTGGGGGTAATTATCGCCATCTTGTGGTGAAAGATGTCAGTGGCCCACAATTAAAGCCTTCCATTGGTGAATCACTGACTGGTCAGCGGGGACTGGAATGTCCTGCTGAAACACAGTTGCTCTGATGCTTCAAGGACAGTCCCTGCAGCACCACCCCATCCTAAATCTTTCATAAAGCCAAAGCTTTTTAGTACGCAGGGCCTCCTGGTCTTTATAGAGAGTCGCAGCAATTAGCCCGCTAGTTTGTGGAGCGTTTAATGGCTCTTTCGCAATTGCTTGTTTCCTACAACTTTAAAGTCTTCTAGGAAATATCATGCTAAGTATTCTCAGTGTATCCTGTGGTCCGTTTACAGAATGCAGTCTCCGCCTTTGCTTTCTTGGCACAGGCCTTGATTATTTGCTTGTATCCTTCAAAACGCGCATTCGAAACGGCATTGCTGAATATAAATGCAGCATGACTGTGGGGTATCTAAGCCGAGCGTCTGCTTCAGCAGGAATAGCGAGCTCTCCTGCAACTCTGTACATGGCACTAGTCAGGTCTGAAGCCTAGGGCCATATGAGGGCAGAAAAGATGCTTAGAAAAATAGAGAAATTATTCATGAAATCATGAAATTACACTTGACAAATTGTTCAGTCATTCAAAACAGACAAATAAAACCTGTACAGATGTGCTCTGTTCTAAGCAGTAGCCCAGAAATGTAATTTCTGCCAAAAAGCATTGGAATAATATAATACAACGTTTGAATGCATCCAAACGTTACAAACCATCCTTAAAACGATCCATCACAATGCATCAGTGTAATTTTGCAACAAGCATGCTATAATTTCCAAACATCTCCTCAAGCCAGCCCAGTGGTATTTGTAGTCACCATCTCAAACCTGGTTTGGTTACACTCCATTAGCGTATACTTCAAGTGGAACCTTGGGTCCAACAACCAAACCAGTGGTGTTCTAACCCTCTCAGATCTTATCAGTAATGTGATGGGATACTTTTGTACTATATTAATGTATACTTGTATTATTTTAATGTTCTTTGGTAAGTGTATAATTGCAAACATACTGCCTGCAAAGATGCATAGTGTTCTCAGGTGGTCTAAGGTTTTTGCACACCACTGTATGACTCGATGCTCAGGTACTGGTCAGGCATTCCAGCAGCAGGCCATCTGGCCTCTGTCAGAGTCTGACTGGGCACTGTGCAAGATCACGACTGCATGTGCACTGGGAACCTTATTCCTCTCCTCTTCAATTGAGTACACAGATGTTCTCTCCCAATTCCATTCGCTGGCGTCCTGTTTCTGATCTTTAATTCTATTACTTTAGCCATCTGTGGAGGAAGAATGCTCCAACACAACACGCAGCTTCAAACAGAAATCTGCTTTTGGTGCAGGATCCCATAAGGTTTTTGAAAGAGGACATTGTGCATGTTGGGCTGAACTAGACTAGAGAGGAGGCAAGGAAAGCTTCTGACTAGGACTGCATGGTGTATTCATTTGCAGTAATGTTATCGCAGAAGGGTGCAGTACCCAAAAGAGCACTGTAAAACTTTAAAACCTTCTGAAAACCTCTCTGGAAGCTTTGGGATTGGTTAAGTGTGTCACTTGATCCAACAAATATAAATAATTTGAATCAAAATAAAGCAGGATCATGTCACATCATGTGTGGCCAACAGTGGGCTCAAAACGGAGTGAATATCAATCACAGTATGCAGACGGTCAACTAGGGATGCACAGTGTATGGGTGGTGAGCATATTTGCCCTTAAATGTGAATAATGTTGTTGCTGTTGCTGCTGTTATTATTGTTATTGGCCCAGTATTGGAAATACCAATAATTACATCTGATAACTTGGTTTAAATGTCTTATATTCACTGTTCTCCGTAGATGGATTATAATGAGAATTAGTTTTTGATAGCTTTCAGTTACAAAAAGGCTACAGCTGGTGGCCTAGTGGTTAGGGCGTCCTGGGTTCGATTCCCAAGACTGATCTGAGGTTCCCTTGAGCAAGGTACCATCCCCACACACTGCTCCCCGGACGCTGTGTTCCTGGTTGCCTGCTGCTTCACTTGGTGAATGGGTTAAATGCAGAGGAAGAATTTCACCCTGTTCACACTGCATGCTGTAGTGTGTTCATGTATGACAGAATGGTCAGTTTCACTTTTTCACTTTGACTTTAAACCTCATTCATTGGTATCAGACTAGAAATTCTCCCTAAAATGTCCATATCGTGGGGATTTTGTAAGAAAAAAAGAAAAGCCATGTTATCCATGCAGATCTCCCTAGCTGTAGGTCGCCCCCGCAGCCCCATCCTGCGTGTGAGCGCTTCTCTAGGCCACACAGCACCTCCTCTGTTCCTGCTCCATCATTTAGGAGCAGGCCGTGAAGTCTGAGGGCGAGTTTCCACACTCAGGTTTCAGCAGAGGCCGTGACACGGCTGAAGCTTCCATGCTAACTCCACATGTTGTGTGCCACACTCTCCAAAAGGAAAATAAAAAAGGCACCATACAAAACGTAGCGTCTGACTGCTTTGGCACGAGTGTGTTTTGGTTTTCGGAGCAAGCCTGCTGAGCCATTCACTCGCTATAAAAGAAGGCAGAGTAGGGTGTCCTGCAAAAAATTTGCCACTCATGTTATTTTCCCATTTGTGTAGTCACAAAGCGACACTGCAGCTCGGTTCTTTTGAAGTTGCCCCATCTGAGATGTCTTAAATATGCATAAATATAAGTTCCAGGTCCCTTCTATCACTTGCAGTGAGAAGAATCAGCGGCGGCATAGCTATCTCAGTGGATGGATTTTCAGAGCTGAGACTATTTAGGATGACTTGGGTACATGAAAGCAGGTTTTCTTTTTTTGTTGTTTTTTTTTTAAATGAAAAAATGTGTCGTAGTAAATGGATACAGATGAGCACAGATAGTGCGGAATGGTTCTCCTGCTCACGGACACACAAAAACAACCTCTTTGTGCTCAGGAGGTGTGTGAAAATCAAAGATGATATGTCCACAACTCTTTACAAAAAGGACTTAAAAGATCTTAGACCAAGTGCTGTGTCCATTGTAAGATACCCCATCAGTTCTGATATTTGTGGATGTGAACTTTACATGGGGCGGTAGGGGGGCTTCACAAACTACACTTGATGTGAACCAGGACATGATTTAGACTTTTAATGTACAGTTCAGTTTGCTGGTGTGTATGAGTTGCAAAAGCGATCCTTGGGGTAACTTTATATGCACTCCTCCACTTCTTCAATCCATCTTATATTTATGCAGGCATTTATGTATTCCTTCCCACCGCCATATTTTTTGCCAAAAGACATAGGAAGTAAATCTAATTCTTGTTAAGCTGAGGTCTTCAAACATTTTTTTTTTTTGTGGAGAGAAAATTCCTCCCAGCCACTTTAAACTGCAGTAAAATTGTAACCATATGTGATATTGATGTCAGCCGGACCGGGCTTTTTGGCCATTGACTGCTCCTCTGGCAAAGTGCCACGGTGAGACTTCAGTAAGATGAAATGTGAATAGAGCAGCAATCTTTTGAACTACACACACACTGTCCATTCACATATTTCACCCTCATAATTGGAAGAGAAAGGATATCATGAGGTTAGAGGTATCACGTTATAAGCTTTGTAGGAATTAAGCTCAGGCAATAATGCAAATGTAGACAAACGATTCTCTCCTGTAGAGTGATCGCAATAAATGATATGATCATGATCCAAATTCAGTCACAGAGTGCCATATTACATTACATCATTACAGAGCCTGACCCTGTGGCTTGCCTTTTCCCAGTATAATTACCATATAATTACCATCTAAGTTGGATTATAATATTACCTGCTCATTTAAAACACACCAGTTTGGTCACATTTTGGTTTGGAAACACACAATGTTCGCAGTGTTGCAGGCTGTCTGTGCAGAAATTGTGTGGGGTGCTAACCCTGCCAATTTGCAAGCACATCTCAGAGTACCTTCCAGCTCAGTGTGCTAGAATTAGCTGAGCAGGATGCGTTGATGTTTCTCTTGATGACAAACAAAAGATGAGTGGACATGTGGTAAAACCACTAGAGCACAGGTGTCAAACAAAGGTCTTCAAAATAGAACCGCATGTCCACAGAAAGAGGACCCATATCATTAATATCTAACACTGCGTCTGATCTGTAGCAGGGAAAAAGGTCTGTTAACTGACGGATAAAATGAACTAAAAATGTTAATACCGGTATGTATCTCAGGTAGATACCTATTTAACTTTACCAACAATATATCTTTTCAAGTGATGTTCTGTTTGAAAGGCCTATTGACTTAGAATGCATATTTTTCCATTTTTGAACAAGCCATAGAGTGACATGAATGAGAATTGGGGGAAAAATACTATACATATCAGCCCTTATTCAAATATTTGTGATATTCGATAATATCAGTTGTCATCAGTTATCCGCAGACTAGAAGGTACCTCAATATGAAGAAAATCTTTGGGCTTTCCTCTAACATACTACCCTCATTATTGATAGCAAGTCTGATTGGTGTAGGGCTGGGTATAAACTGCCATACAATTTGAAAATATGATCAGTACTTGATCACTGCAAATTTCTGGAAAACTAAATATCTTAATGTGTATCTTGCTGTGATGCCAAGTGTAGTGATATTATATTTTTGCCAAATTGCCCTTCCCTAAATGGGAAAACTGGTCACCAGTATTTGGATTCTTAAGGGTTTTGCTGAACTTGTTTGAGATCATATGTGCTCGTGTTGTCTCGTTAAGAAAATGGCCTCCAGAGCAGGGAGTTTAAGGAAGGAGGCCATGCTGTTTGCTATCTCCTTGTGGTTCCACCGTGTCTCTGCACTGTTATTTCCTGCCTGGCATAATGGACCAGCTCTAATGACACTGGACAGGCCGAGTCTCGTTCAAAGCAAAGCAATGTGGACTTAGTCATATCTGCCACTTTCAGTTAGACTATCTCGAGGTATCTTTTACCTTCTGAAGTCCACCCCTCATGTTCATATGGAGGCTTCTGGAATTGATTATGTAGAAAGCCTTCAGTTTGTGTTGACGGAGAAGGCTCACCAACCCACGCTATCAGATTTCATCTACAGTTCTGTCGAGCACATGCTCGTACACTCAAGGTTAGTGTGGATTAATGCGTACAGCATGACTGATGCTGCCCTGGAAAATGTCTTTATTTTGCTAAAACAAACGTCACTGCCAATCCCTTACCATTGAACTGCTAAGTAGGTTTTTGACAGGTGACCCTAGAGTGCTATAAGACGCAGTTTATATATGTCTCCATAATTTACGTCCAATTCTGAATCACTTATTCACAAAACATGGCCAGATATCTGCTCGGTCTGAAGTGATCAGTACAGAACAGTAATCATCCCTGTTATAATTACATAAATAGGACCACAGGACCTTTCTAGCATCAGTTTGATGGTGATTTTTGTCAGTGCAGCAACGGCGTATGATGAGAATAACAGCAAGCAATAGGTAGTGCAATAAACATCCGACGTGAGTTATGCTGGATTCCTCTGACCAAAACCCACAGTCTGCTGCTCCGTGCTGGCTCCACGGGAATTAGAGCTTGAAATATTCCTCAGAGCCCAACAGGACCTGACTGTTCGTGGCTGAAGTGAGGAGCATCATTTTTCGAATACTTTTCTAATTACCCGTCTCCCTTGTAGATAGATTTGGAATTTAAGCATACATGGGGATATACCCGTGGATAGTTGATTGATGAGACTTTTATCGTTTCTGGTTGGTGGAGATGTAGTTCAGTGGAGCTCAAATTCTATTACTATTATTCTCCCATTCTTTCTGGGCTAATGTGTTGCAACGAAATGTTTTTAGGTCTGCGGTGCGGTTCTAAGTTTTTTTGCACAGTCAGTTTCAAACAGAATTCTGATGGGCTACAATTCTAATGTAGTTGTGTATGTCTACGGTCAAGTTCAGTTGGTTGAACTTGACTACAGTCAAGGCTACAGTCAGTTCAGTTAGTATTTTATTAGGCTACATTCGGTTCAGACAGAATTTTACTAGGCTACTGTCGGTTCAGACAGAATTTTAATAGGTTACAGTCGGTTCAGACAGAACATTAATAGGTTACAATTGGTTCAGACAGAATGTTAATAGGTTACAGTCGGTTCAGACAGAATTTTGATGGGCCCTTTGTGATTAGCGTGGGCAGAATGTTCATGGGCTAAATCTGGCTCCAACAATTCAGATCTGAATTATAAAACTATAATATCTACAACAAGAAGAACGAAAACAAAATAAGAAAACCTTCCATCAAAAAATTTAGTTATTGTTCTCTCCGTGTGCAAAGGATGTGGATTTTGCATCGTGATCATCACTGAAACTAAGTGAAAATTAAACTAGCAAAGCTCCTCCTTTTCAGAAAATAACATAAAATATAAAATTCACATGCTGCCCTAGATTCCAGAAATCGTTGTGGGGATGAAGTCACAAGACATGATGCGTCTCTTCCCACAGGGCCTGCGGGCATTTGGTTCAGCGTTTGAGTCCAGGCTGGTGTAAAGGCTGGTCAGGCTGTGCCTGGATGTTTTCAGGAGGCCTGTGAAGTGGTTGTCTGTGAAAGGCAGCTTATCAGGAGCTGCTTGCTGTTGGACTGTCTCTGCTTCTGTATCTTATTCCTCTCTCCAGCAGTGCCTCCACAATGGAAAACTATGAAAGGTGCTAATGAGTTAAATGTATGCCAAGCACCTTATGTATTAACACGTACTGAGTGGTTGGCCACAAATGCAGAATTTCATGCATAATCTGGCACTGCTCCGATTTTTTTCTTTAAATTGATAGAAGCTGTTTGAATGTGTATAAACAGCTTTTAAAAGCTTGATTTCATGTTCCAACCATCAGTATGCCAATTAGTTAAGGATCATGTAATTGCATTGGAGAATGTGTGTGCTATTTTTGGGGGAAATGTCAGTGTACATAGTTTTGTGTGTGTGTGTGTGTGTCTGTGTGTGTGTATGCTCTTGTGGATCTTATTGTGCTTTCCACTGCACACACTTCCTCTCATGTGAGTTGTCTAATTAAAATACCAGCCTGGTGCCAATTTGATGGTGGTTTCTCATAAGGGAGGTATAGCATTTCAGCTATCGACTCTGTGGCCTCTCACTGGGGCATATCAGTGAGACTCCTTAGGCTTCACTAGCGAAACGTGGGATGTTCTGCGCTGCAGTTATGAGGAGTGAAATATCATAGGACATGTTTGACTTGGCACCATCTATATACACAAAAACGCTGCCATTTTTGGATGTGGCAGCTTATGTACATTTTCGGCTCCAAACTATGCCCACCATAAATAAAGAAAAGTACATCTGTAATTTGGAGACTGAGCTCAATTAGGATGTTATTCTAAGTGTTACTATAAAAATGGACAATTACATCAGGAAGTCCATTTGTTGTCTAGCTCAGGTTTGCCTCCCACATCACCAGAGTGTGGATTTAAATCCAGTCATGCACGTTTCACTCTGAGGGGATATCCCGCCCCAAATCTTGTCCTGAAAACGAATGTTATGATGTATTTTCTGAAGATCTGAACACATATGAACATTCTGGGTTGATGTTTGTTGTGTATATTTTCAGTTTATAACACCCCCTTTTCTTTAATTTGCATAAGTTTTTCTGTAGTTACAAAATGTCTTGATCAATAACTGCACACTAAGCCTACAGTTTATGGGGTTTAATCAAAAGTTATACATGTAGTGTGCAATGTATAATTATAGGTCAATTTAACCAGGTTTTCAGAAGACAGCAGTGTAGCTGGACCGTGTAGCTCTGTGTAGACTACACCCATAATCGAGTCAAACAGAACTTAATTTACCGTCAACTCAAATAGAGCATGATTTACAGTCACTTAACTGCATTGTAAATATGAGACATATCTTAGTAATGGATCAATGCATATATTTGTTGGTAAGCAATTATCTACAGATGGCAGGTGCTGACATTATTGTGTAGTATTAAATGTATAGTGTATATATATATCTACCACTTAAACTTTATTTTTGTTTTGTGTTTCCCAGGACCCATGAGAAGGGTTTCTGTCAGCCATACCGGGGCATTGCCTGCGCACGCTTTATTGGGAACAGGAGCATCTATGTGGAGTCTCTGCAGATGCAAGGGGAAAGTGAGAACCGTATCACGGGTAAGTGATGACAGTAAGGCCACTTAGTCTGAGCTTTCAGTCTCGGAACACTGAAAGTTGCCTGTTTCTTCAAAAGCATTTTTCCACATTAACTGTCTTCAGGGTGGTTTAAATTATATGCTCCCATTCTGGTATTCTCATATTAATCTAATTGCCGAGTTTAAAGCTGCTCTTAATTTGAGGTCTTTTAGTTTAGTGCAGATATATTGCGAGTTCTAGGCAAAAACTAAGCTCCAGTAATTTCAGCAAAAAACACCGATTCCTTTGAGGAAACAGCGGTGAAGAGCTGTGGAAAGCGGTCACTGTTGCTGGTAATAGAGCTTGGCAATGTGAAATTGAATATCACTTCTTTTTTGAATGGTGTCATGGCGTCGGGTGATAGTTAAGTGTGCATTAATAATGTTTCTAAGACCATACTTCCTGAGGTCTGCTATGTTATACTAAAAGGATATCTTACAAAACTGACTCAGCTTGTTTTAACTGGGATGTTTTGTTCTGTTTTCTTCTCTTAAAATTACATCAAAGGGAATTTTACATAGTACTGTAAATGTAACCAGATGGAACCCACATTTTAGAAGCTTTAAATGTATTTAGTTTTTGTGGATTTTAAGCTGTTCTAACAAAACAATCTCAGCAAGTGAAATACACTGCGGTTAACTGTCAGGTCCTGGACATGATGAGTGACATGCATAAAATATTACAAAAAAACCCAAGGATTTAATGTTTGTGTATCAAGAGAAACTAAAAATTACCATCATGGTATTTCAATATCACTGTATACTGGTGTAGACAATATATCGCCCAGCTGGAAACTAGACTTGTGCTGTTCCCATGTACAAGACACATGGCAGATATTATCTGCAGAAGTTTCATATGTAAAGTATTTATTTACAAGTGTGTATTTCATTAAATATGATTGGTGAGGATTGCCCCAGCAGACATTTGGACATATCATGTGTTACAGATCTTTGAGCATTTCTAAATAGCCATGTTAGAGATTAAAATGCACGCTTTTTTGCACGCTGTTCTGCCACAGTCAGCTATAGTAACTCTGCGTTAAGAGACAGGAATAACAATGAAACTGAATGTCTGCACTTTAATCTTATCATGAAGTACCAGAATTAGATGAAATTTTTGTAATAACTCTGTCAGAGAAAATAAGGTCCTACCATTCTTTATCCCAAAATCACTCTGTTGATGTCATGTTTGGCTTCTCCTCTCTCAGGAAATTGAGTTTGTGTAATTTCATTGCTTTTATTTACATGTAATCTCTCTCAACCAAAGGTTCAGTGTTCAGCCCAATGGAAAAATGCCCCGAACTGAAAAGGCTCAAGTTACAAAACCACTTTCTTCTGCTGCTTTTTGCGTCCTTCAGACCCAGAGGAATTTAGGACAAATAAATCAAACCTTTGGGACTGAATTACATTATTCAGAGTCATTGGTCATTAAACCTTAAAGGGCATTAGAACTATTTGAGATACTTTATTCACTTAAAGAACATAACTGATAAATACAAGTTTCTTTGTATTGTCCCAGTGTATTTCTTGCTCTTATCCCAGTATATCCGACCCAAAAATACTGCTTAAAAGAGAGTTTAGTATATGGTCAGTTGCACATAAATGAGTTGTGTGAAGTTTTTTTATATAAAATAATATTGTCTATTCACCTTGCTTTACCCTTCTTCTCACTTTCTCTCTATTCCTTAGCTGCGTTCACCATGATCGGCACTTCCACCCAGTTGTCCGACAAGTGCTCCCAGTTCGCCATCCCTTCCTTCTGCCACTATGTTTTTCCACTGTGTGAGGAAGGCACCAGGGGCCCGCGGCAGCGGCAGCTCTGCAGGGATGAGTGTGAGGCTCTGGAGGACAACCTGTGCCGCACAGAGTACACCATTGCCCGCTCCAACCCGCTCATCCTCATGCAGCTGGAGCTGCCTAACTGCAACCTACTGCCCCACCCAGGCTCCCCCGATGCCGCCAGCTGCATGCGCATTGGTGTGCCTGTCGACCGTCTGGAGAAATGTAGGTGGACCTTCCACAGTCCATGGCTTCTTTTCGGGAGTTAGATTTTGACAATACTCTTTGTAAAATCCACTGCACAGTGAAGCCCCAGTTTCCAGAACAGCCTTCAGAAACCCCCCCCAGCCAGTTTTCATTTTTGTTCTGTTTCACATTCCAATACTCCAATGGCATGTAGAGCTCCATTTACCTGGCTCAGTTGAGAGAAGAGCAGAAGTACAACAAAGAAGTGAGCTGGCAAATAAATCCTTGCATAGGATGCATTGATCTATTAAGCATGCAAGATGACTTGCATAGCCACATTCCACACTTATTGAAAATCTGTGTTAGAAAGCATCTCCATTGTCTTCGCGCATCCTAAGCAAAATCACTCTCCGTTATTTAAACAAATGAATCAAGAGGGCCCTCTAGTGGTGAATGTGGTAATGAATTTATGTCGATTTATTTATTTATTTATTTTTTGTATTTGTTCAGTTTCATACTGTTAACATCAGAGAGAGTAATATTGTGACCACTTTCTCAGTTTGGACAGTGGTTTTGCAGTGGCTGTCCATTTCTTTCCTCTAATTTTCAAACTTTGTGAAAGATTCTCCCACAGATAACAGCTGCTATAATGGCAGTGGTGCCGATTACAGAGGCACTGTCAGCGTAACCAAGTCTGGATACCACTGCCAGCCATGGACTACCCAGTACCCACACAGCCATCACTTGTCATCTGTGGAGTACCCGGAGCTCAGAGGAGGGCACAACTTCTGCAGGAACCCTGGGGGGCAGATGGAAGGGCCGTGGTGCTTCACTGTTGATCCCCGCGTGAGGGTGGATCTCTGTGACATTCGTCCATGCAGTGAGTAGAACCTCATACAAATGATTACTTAAAACTTTCACTTGATGCCACGCATGTAGTAACACTTTTAATCATCCATGAATTTAAGAGCTGAGCTAGGTCACATAAGCAAAGTCATGTAAAGTAATATTTAATAATGGTTTACACTGAATATGTTCAATTCTAGAGCCCCCAGAGAACGTGAAAAAGGAGATTCTCTACATCCTGATCCCCAGTATTGCCATCCCACTGGTCATTGCCTGCCTCTTTTTCTTGGTCTGCATGTGTCGTAACAAGCAGAAAGAAGCAGTTTGTACTCCTCCACGTCGGCAACTCACAGCCTCTCCCAGTCAGGACATGGAGATGCCACTTCTCAATCAGCACAAGCATCAGGTATTGCCCACACCAGAGAACATGTACTGCTTTTGGTACATGTTTTATTTCCTTGGGAAACAGGGACAAATGATTGCACAGAATGCAATGGCAGTATCTGTGATTTGCTATTGCGCCTTTTTTCAGGTTAAGTGTATTGTTTGGTATATTGAGTAACTTTATTCTGTATGGCTACACCTAGGCAAGAAATTCTTATTTGTTTGCGCATAGGACAATGTTCTCCACCTGTAATAACAGACAGCACAACAGCTACCCTTCTCCTATTTTTGCATGCTGTATGAACAATGTATCTGCACCAATTGATTTACCAATAAAACAATGAACTTTCCTTTTCAGGCAAAGCTCAGAGAACTCAACTTGTCAGCGGTACGGTTCATGGAGGAGCTTGGAGAGGACCGCTTTGGAAAGGTCTACAAAGGACACCTCTATGGCACCGCCCCAGGAGAGCAGACCCAGGTGGTGGCCATTAAAACGGTGAAAGACAAGGATGAGGGAAATCTGCGAGAAGAGTTCCGTCATGAGGCTATGCTCCGTTCTCGACTGCAGCACCCCAACATTGTGTGCCTTTTGGGAATTGTGACCAAAGAGCAGCCCATGAGCATGATCTTCAGTTACTCTGGCCACGGTGACCTTCATGAGTTCTTAGTCATGCGTTCCCCACATTCTGACGTAGGCAGCTCTGATGATGACAAAACGGTTAAGTCAGCCCTTGAGCAGGCAGACTTCTTACACGTCGTCACCCAGGTAGCAGCTGGAATGGAGTACTTGTCCAGTCACCATGTGGTCCACAAAGATCTGGCCGCTCGGAACATCTTGGTCTGTGACAAGCTCAACGTAAAGATTCTTGATCTCGGACTGTTCCGTGAAGTGTACTCTGCTGACTACTACAAATTGATGGGCAACAGTCCCTTCCCCATTCGGTGGATGTCCCCAGAAGCAATTATGTATGGCAAGTTCTCCACAGACTCTGATATCTGGTCCTATGGTGTGGTGCTGTGGGAGATCTTCAGTTATGGCCTGCAGCCCTACTGTGGCTACTCCAACCAAGATGTCATTGAGATGGTGCGCAACAGACAAGTGTTGTCTTGCCCCGATGACTGCCCTTCCTGGGTCTACACCCTCATGCTGGAGTGCTGGAATGAGTTTCCTGCACGACGGCCACGCTTCAAGGACATCCATGCACGCTTGCGCACCTGGGAAAGCTTGTCCAACTACAACAGCTCGGCGCAGACCTCCGGAGCCAGCAACACCACCCAGACCAGCTCCCTCAGCACAAGCCCGGTCAGCAACATTAGTGCTGCTCGCTATGTCACTCCTAAGAAAGCCTCACCCTTCCCCCAGCCCCAGTTTATGCCCATGAAGGGCCAGATGAGGCCCATGGTACCACCCCAGCTTTACATCCCTGTTAATGGCTACCAGCCTGTGCCAGCCTATCCATACCTCCAGAACTTCTACCCCATGCAGATCCCAATGCAAATGCAGCAGCAGATGCACCCACAAATGGTAGCTAAGGCAGGTTCGCATCACAGTGGCAGTGGCTCTACCAGCACTGGCTACGTCACTACAGCACCATCCAATGCTTCGGGCACAGAGAAGGCCGGCCTCCTGAGTGAGGATGCTAAGGCAGGTGAGGAGAACATGGCTGACGGTGCTTCCCAGAATGGCCTGCACAACGAGGACACATCTGTCCTTGAAACAGAGCTTTTAGGGGACAATGACAGCCCACAGATTAATGACAGTGAGATGCATTCAGAGGCATAGGCGGCCATTTAGGACCCAATGTCAGTGTGAGTTGTTTTGTGAAGTGTGACTTCGTACCGTCTGCCAGCTGAGCATCAATCTGAAAACAGTGAAGGGAAACCATTGATATAGAGAAAAGCTGAAGATTATTTCTAGGTTTTTTGGCAGTCACTAAAACATGACTTTCTTTTTCTTGGAGGCTGAACCTCTAGGACTGGTGAAAGCTGTACTGTTGAACTGCCTTTCGAGGCCTGCAATGAAGAATCTTAACTTCCCACCTTTCTACAGTGGGTGGGTCGCTGGCAAGACATATGAACAGTTTATCTTTTTTTTTTTAATCTTTTTTTTTTTAATCAAACTTGTTGCAAAGCCATTCAGAGGAATTTGTGTTCTTACTGTTGCTGTGCAACATGAACCATTGTATCTTTTTATAAGGATTTCTGTTCTTGCCACCCATTGATGTCTTCAATTTCTTGTTTCGTCTCACTTCAGGATCATCATATAGGAAAGGTTAAGCAATTTCAATACCTAATGTTTATCCGATATTCTCAGTGACATGTTTATTGCACCGATGCTAATGTAGGCTATGTCCCTCTGAGACTGAATGTGGCCACAGGGCTTAGGTAATAGATTACCAGTTTATAAGTGACTGTCCTGAACTATGCAACACTTTGTACACACACATTTCATAAGATATAACTGAGGTATGGAGAAAACAAGAGGTCAACAGATGTTAGCACCAAAACATCTGTCTTTTTTTTTTTTTTTTTTTTTTTTTTTTTTAACCATAGTTGCTTTTAGGTTGGGACTCTGTAAAGATTTGTAATTTATGTCTTTGATTCTCTTAAAGAAATACGTGATCCTTTTATTTTTATTTGTCTCTCTTATAAGTTTGTTTAGTCTGCAATATTACTTTAATTTTGTTTAAAACCAGATAATTGCTTTTTAACAATCCGTTATAACAGAACTTAATCGTATATTGTGTACATCCAGCGAAATGGAGTGTCAAATAAAGTCATATGTGACACACATTGTGATTTTTGCCTTTGTGATTGTAACCTACAATATTTTTTTTATTAAAATCAGGTTTAATGTTTGGATGATCATTTTAAAGGGGTCTTAAGTCACCATTCTGGTTGTGCTGTCAATTTTCTTTCTCAAACAAAAGGAAAGTCTACTTCCAGTTGAACTTCCCATGCAGAACTTGCCAAGTTGAACTTTACCAAAACCTCTTAGAGAGAAACCAAATGAGCAAATAAGATGTGTTCAAATAACAGGTTAAAGAAGACTCATGACAAAAAAAAAACTTGATTTTTGATTATGAATTTATCATGGCACAATAAGTACATAAACCATGATTGCTTGCTTGCTGAGCCTTTGATGTCTAAAGACTGACCACTGGAAGTGTTCTAATGCTGTTATGCAGAGACATGTTTCTTCATGTATCTCTATTCTCCATACTCCGAACAGTGTGCTACACTGGTCAGGAAAAGACAGCCTCAGTCCACCAGAGAACCATTTGAGTTACTATAGGAAGCTGTCATTTTAATCCAGGTATGAGAAATTCAGTTTTAACAACTTGACACACATTATATAAAAATCTAATTCTTATGTCACTGATTGTGAACAAGTAAGAAGTCTTTACTAGTAAGACATTTGGACCATTTCAGACCAAAATTGTTATACACTAGTGAAATAAATGAATACATACAATTAAGTAAATGAATAACAAATAAGTCCATGGCCGTTAACAAATACACTACATGGACAAAAATATTGGGACACCTGATTATTACATTAACAGCCATTCACTGGAAGAAGCCCAAACTTTGAAAAACAGGTGTCCCAGTTCTTTTGGGTGGTGGTTTAAATAGTAATTACATAAGAAATTATTAAATCGTTGAATTTGGTTTACGTCAACTTATTTTACAAGTTTTAATAAACAATCTAATAACATGTCTGGAACCTGTGGCTGAAGGGCGCCTGAAGAGCTGGCCCTGAGGGCTGAGGGGGTTTCAGGGCAACCAATGGTTGCTAAGTGGGCGTTTTTGGAGGTGCGGTTCTTTGCAGTGTGGGTGGCTTATATTTATAAGTTTGCGTTCTCCTTGCTCTTCATTTTAAGAAGACACGCATGGTTTTTTACTGAAGTTAAGCAGCGTCCTGGCGTGAACTTTGGCTGAGATGTTCTCCTCCATCACCTGCTGCTCCGGGCTGGAGGAACAGCTACGGCTCGACGAGTTTCGGAGCGATTACAGCAGCTATGGAGGCTCTGTTCATGGGTTTACCTCGGTCACGACCGAGAGGGGAGCACCGACAAGCCGTCGCAAGCGAGAATTCACGCCTGACGAGCAGAAAGACGACATTTACTGGCTCAAAAGAAGTCGAAACAATGAGTCTGCCAAGAGGTCGCGTCTGCGCAGGCGCATGGAGGAATGTCTGTTGGAGGCGCGCGCCGTGGAACTCCTTCGCGAGAACGAGACACTGAAGGCGGCACTCTCAGCCGTTCGCTCCCACAACACTGGGGGGCGAAACCACCTTGTGGGCCGTCCTGTGTGTCAAGGACCCTCCAGGGAGACTTACCTGGCCTCTCTGGTGGACTTCCCAGCCCCAGGACCTGACACCAAGTCTCCTTACTCCTTTGCTTCTGGAGGTCAAGGGCAGTGTTTGGGCCCAGGCCTAGAAAACGTCACCTCTCCCAACATCCTGACCTCCAGTGTCATGGATAACATACACCAGAGGGACAGAAACGTGACCTGTTACTTGGAAATCCCTGCGTGCCCAAATGGCTTTCCTCTTACATTTGAAATGTGTCAAAGAGAGGCACTGCAAAGCCACAGGAGCACAAATATAACCTTTTGCCCCAGCAGCTACTCTGGGCCTTTCCCTCTGACACCTCATGAGCCCAGGGTGGTCGAGACCCAGCCCAGCTGCGGTGCTACTCATGCTCAGGTGGTTGAAGCCCATGTCGGGGGCAATGGTCTGTCCACCAGAGAGGCTACAGAGATTGGTAATGAAATGAAAACAACCAAAGGAACTGAGCGTGCCTCTGTCATGCCACTTTTGCCACACAAGTTACGCTACAAAGTTAGTAAAGCGTGGCGTGACAGTAAAAACGGGGAGATCATCCATCCTCATGTTCAGAGAGTCCAGGAGTCGATTGCTTTGCTCCATGCAGACCACCAAACCACCTAAAATGTTTGAGTAATATGGAGTAGGAAGGACTTGTCCTTTTTCAGGATCGCTCCTCAGGCAAGATAGTGTGTAGAGAAAACGTCCTATCCTGCATAAAATGTGTTCTGGTGTGTACAGAAGTACTTGCAAATAAAACAGCTTTTTCTGCATGTTCAGTTTCCAGTAGTTTTTTTGTTTTTATTGTGGGGGGGGTTGTTTTTTTTAAAGAATATGTTCAGTATCATGAGAGAGACTGTGTGGAGTTTGACTTTTGCATTTGTGAGTATATTGTTACTGTCAGAGCAAAACCTTTTATCTCAATAACTTAGTATTAACTTAGAATGTAAGTTAATTTAAACCCATTTCACCCAAAGTCATTTTGGACCTTTTCTGCTGGCCTAGTCATCATGAAATTTAGGACAGCTGGCTTCAAATTCAAATATGGAGATATGAGATTTTGTTCAGATAGTGACTGTATGTAAGGGGGTGTTCAACCAGCCAGTGCTGAGATAAGACAAACATTTCATGGAACCATTTTTCACCACAGTCATATAAGGTCAGCACTGTGGGCTTCACTGGTGGTAAACTCATAGATCTGTGCTGGCATGTGTTCCATAACAAACTGGGGTGTATAAAACTACCAGCTATTCTTCAGCTGCTATTAAATGTTCAAAGCTAAGTTTGTCATTTGTACTTTATAATAATGGCCATTTAGGTCACTCTTGGTATTAACTAACATGAAGTGTCAGTAGTAAATACCTACATTTGCTCAGTTAAAATGAAGTACATTTTCAATGGGTTTGTACTGTTTTAAATTACCTTTTTGTAATTTACTAAATTTAAGGCAACAAATCTGCTTTTTCTTTAACCACCCCCATATAGTTCTGAATTTCATTATTACGTGTGATTTCATTTTGTTCTGTTGCTTCCGACTGCTTTTTTTGTACTGTGTTCTTCAAGTGTCTTACACACTTTTTTTTAGACCAAAATGATCCTAAAAAGGAGAAGGAGAACCAGTAATAAACTTCAATTCCTGATGCCTTTGTAGTTCTGCAGTTTAACTGATTGATGACTGCACAGAGACACAGAGACAAGACAGATATAAAAATTAAAGTCTAAATAAAAAATGAACAGCTGAAGGAAAAAAAAATCAGTATAAAATACATTATGCTACATAAACAAATGCTATAGATGAGTAACCTTTTGTTAATATTTTGGTGTCATACTTTAATTTAAATCATTGTTTGGCTTGAAAAAAAACCCCTGCTCACTCCTGCAACAAAAAACACTGTAGGTGCTGGAGGATGTTTTAATGTGCATTTCTCTTTCTAAACACACTTCTTGTGCATTTCTCTTTTTAAACACACTGCTTGTGCAATTCTCTTTCTAAACACACTGCTTGTGCATTTCTCTTTTTAAACACTGCTCGTGCATTTCTCTTTCTAAACACACTGCTTGTGCAATTCTCTTTCTAAACACACTGCTTGTGTATTTATATATGCAAACACACCACTTGTGCATTTCTCTTTCTGAACACACTGCTTGTGCATTTCTCTTTCTAGACACATTGCTTGTGAATTTCTATTTCCAAACACACTGCTAGTGCATTTCTCTCTCTAAACACTGCTGGGCTGCTGTTCACTGATCCCTGAAGAGGAACGGTAGAGGTCACTGTTGCTGTTTTCGTGTGGAGTTGCAGTTTTATCTAATAAGACACGTGATCGTTTAAGTCATTACAACGATGGGCTTTCCAAACACCGACAGTTCAGTCTATTAATATACTTTGTGCTTTACATTACTCAGAAATTAGTTTAACTGGTTGTCAGCAGTAATGTGAGGCTGCGGGTTCCTTAGTTACAAAACAAAGCAAGTGTCCTGATATAATGTCACAGATTTGCCTGTTTAATGTTATGTGAACACACGTTGACGTCATTGGGATTTATTCTCCACTTGCCATGACAAAACCAATGATAAATGGCTTCTTTTCAAGCAATAGACACTAAATGCCTTATTGCGTGTGTGTCTATATATAAAGTGTGTAATACACTTTTATGGTCAGAGGGTGGACAAAAGTATAATTGGACGCTTTACCATCACACCGACAGGAACTTTAATGACATTGCAGTCAAAAGGTTCTTCCCCAAACTGTGTCCACAAAGTTGCATGCATGCTGTTGTCCAAAATGCGTTGGTATGCTGATGCCTTAAGATTTCCCTTCCCTAGTAGTAAGGGGCCACATGAATTCAATAACTAATAGGCGTGTCCCAATACTTTTGTCCACATTCGCCCTCCTCAGTTGTGTAAGGGGCCTAGCCCAAACCCTGAAAAACAGGTCTGTTGTGTCAGTGATTCTCTATGTCTGTCCCAGCATACAGTAAGACACCCCCATCCCATCCCATCCCATCCCAAAAAGCAGTGCTCATTCATTTGCATCGGGGCTATCGATGGAAGCCACTGATTGGTCGAAATCGGAAAATGCCGGCTTCCTATTGGCTGGGCCGCCGTCAGTAACCCACACGCTGCCAATACTGTTCTCCACTGACCTACTAACACAGATCCATGAGGCAGCAGTCACTCCGGGAGGAAAAAGGCAGAGGAGACACACGGAAACATTACCTCACGCTTCATTATGGAACTTCTACCCTTTAGCAGATGAAACCCTCGTCGTTTATACACACCACGGACCTATCTGCCCTGAGCCTGAGTGAATCAAAAGGTAGGCATCATGCCTTTTTTTTACTCGTGACTCATCCTAGACATTTTACTTGTGCATTTTGGATATTTTCCCCCCAAATACTAGTGTCTTTACGTGGACCAGCCTTCACGATAAAGGTCTATTTCTGAAACAGTAGCAATCAGGGACATTTGCAAACAGTCAGCCTCCAAAACAGGACACCCCTCCCTCCTCTATGATAAACTTTCATAACTCTGTATAGGATCGAGCTGTTTGCGGCAGGCTGCTCTCTCCAGCGTGCGCTCCGAGGATTTGGATCGGGTCCGCTCCAAACGGTGCCAAAACAAAGGCACTGGCACAGTGACCCAGAACCCGGGGATGGTTATATTACGGCTGCAAACGCTCAGAAGATCAGATTAGATCAATATTTACTGGGGGTTTTCTTTTTTGTTGATGGATCCACCTAACCATCTGCACCCTGGCCTAATAGATTACATGTGAGTCTCCACTTCCTTGGTCTTGTTTACATAGGAGTTTAAAGGGGGTGTCTGGAAATAATAATAGTAATAATAATAATAAACCCTGCGTCTTTACTCCTCTCTGCGTTATTAAGCGTGTAATCGTTGCGTAACGGCCCCTGCGTTTTGCTCCTGGAGAGAGGGCGCCCGGTCTCGCGTGGTTCGGCTGTAATCCTCCCCAGATAAAGGAATCTGGGCCACGGAGGGGCACTGAATGAACACGGACTGAAATATACTCCACAACACAGCCTATCCCAGCCAAACTCGCGTCCTTTGTTGTTCCAGGGCTCGTGTTGGACATGAGCTCCATTAAGCAGGGTGTTCACGTTTGCATGAGGTTTTCTCTCTCGAGGTGGGTCTCTGCACGCCAGGCCTGTCAGAAAGCATCAGGAGGGAGGCTGCATTGTTTTTGTTTTTTTAGATACGGTTCTGTTTTGGTCGTTTAGTGAATGCTGTATATTATTATTATTATTGTTGTTGTTATTGTTATTTATAATTATTGTTATTATGCAATGGTGATGGCACAATAACTGGGATGACAAGATATGGGTCCATTACAAAATCCCAGGTGCACACCTGTAATATGGAATAAAGGGTTCGTTTGCAATCAAATTTATGAGTTACAAGTGACACAAAAGCCCTCGTGATTGCAGTGATGAGGAATATTCCGCGTGGCGTGTTTTGTATTGTCGCGTGGCGCTGGTTTTGTTGTTTGGGTGCAGCCACGTGTGATGATGATGACGATGATGATGGTGGTGGTTGTGTGTTGATGGTGATGATGATGGTGATGGTTGTGATGATGATGATGATGGTCGGGCACATTCCTTTGTTCCGCGCGCCCGGGGTGCAGCCCAGTCTCCGTGATAGGAGACACGAAGCTCGTGCTGTTCTTTTTTAATGCGTTTTGGACACCAGCCCCTCAGCATCCCCCCCCCCCCCGAGCCGGGTGGGTTTCTATGGAGGTTCGTGGTGGGCAGAGCCGCGTGCTGGTGGGACCGACACGTTGAAGGTCATTGCCATGGTCAGCCTACTTTCATTAGGAGCAAAAACAGCAGCATTTTCCCTCTGTGTCTTCTGATAAGGGGCGAATGTTATAATATATGTTATACATAAATGCCATAATAGTGAGAGTTTTGATACAGAGCGTGTTTCTTTTGTAATCACGAGCGGTTTCAGTACTTTTTGCGTAACCAGCCTCAGGCGCTGACGTCACCTGCTTGCTTCTATGGGGCTCCTTACATTGACGTTGCATAATTTGGATAAAAAGGAAAACACACACGCACTCACACATAGTGTCCTTAAAGTTTTAACGGAACTGAGCTGTTAAAGAGTCCGACTTAAAATGACACTTAAAGATAACTTTATAGTGCATATATACATATAAACTATAAAGTTATCTTTCCTTCTATATTTTTTTTGTCAAAGTCATGCTTCACTGTAGCTGATTTTTTTTATATAAAGGAGATATTATGTGTCTCATTATGTGTCAAGATTTTTTTTCTGGTACATACAAAAATGGGCAAACATATGGTTACATTTAACCTTCCCACCCACTGACTGCACTAAGCCTACAATGCAGGATGTATTTCATAGTGTTGGTGGGTTTTTTTGGGAGGGGGTGTGAGTATACTGACCAGACTATCTAGCTGGGAAAGTGTTCTGCAAACTTACACTGAATGAGTCACTACCCAGCATAGGTTAATTTGTGATCAGAGCAATGGGGTGTTGAAAGACTGATATTTGCATAATATCACTTTTATATCTGACAAAGCTGCTGAATCTCATTTGCCAACAGCAGGACTGTGCCTGTCTGAAACTCAGTGATGTCATGGTTCAGGAGCACTGAGGAATTCATTGAGCACAATGTGCTGCTGTCGGGACCGTTCTGCTGCTGCTACAAATAGCCATTCATAACATGTCATGACTCTTAACTAAACTGCCCTTTGTTATGTTATGTTATGTGGTCTCATGCACTAATACATTTATAAACATGTAGCTGATTATTATTTTATCAGTTTTTATAACATAGCATCATATGGACTTCATTTTCTTATGTGGAGTCTAGTTGTGTTCACAGTAAATGATTACTATTGGCTGTTTGAGCTTCTGTCAGTGTCTGTAATAAGCCTGTAATTTGCAATGATTTATGATAGATGACTCAGACACGTCTTAAGAAAAGCAGAGGTTCTTGCTCAGAAGAACTGAAGTCGGCAGTTGTTAAAGATAAACCACTGAAGCACTTTTTGCATTATTCTGTATATGTGGTTTCTAAAAATTTTTTTTTTGTCTTCTTCAGGTCCACAGGGAACACAATTCCCAACACGAACTTACGGACGTCCATGAAATCCACAGTGCTTGGTTTACGGTGAAGATGCTGTACATCTGTGGCTGCTCTACATGAGTGAGAAATACTGAGCTTATGCTATCTGGATCACAACGTTTTGTAATATGCAGGCCATCAAGAAAGAGCCAACTTATGGTGGAGAGGACGCCCTGGTCTTAGCTGTGGCTTTGCAGGGCACGGACAGGGACTTGGTCAGTCCCAAGCTGTCCACCCTGCCCTTCAAGGCCAAGAGCACCACATGCCGCAGGAAGCGGGAGTTCATCCCAGATGAGAAGAAGGACAACCTGTACTGGGAGCGGAGGCGCAAGAACAACGAGGCAGCCAAGCGTTCACGAGAGAAGCGGCGGCTCAATGACATGGTTCTGGAGAGCAAGCTGATGGCACTAGGGGAGGAGAATGCCACCCTCAAAGCCGAGCTGCTGTCCCTCAAACTGAAGTTTGGCCTCGTGAGCTCAGCTGTGTATGCTCAAGAGGTGCAGAAGATTTCCACCTCCACCAGTGCCCTCTACCAAGACTTTGTGTCACCTGGCAGTGCCAAGGGCTCCTATGCCAGAGAGCTGGAGCCATCACGATTAGGTAGTAGTTGCATATCGGTTATCAAGCACTCACCTCACAGCGCCTTATCTGATGGGTCTGACTCCAGTACGGTAATGCAGAGCAGCCCTTTGATGAACATTTGCAGGACCCCTGAAATCATCAAACAAGAGCCTATGGAGACCGGCGGCTACACCAGGGACCAAGCAAGTCCCTATGAACTGTACAAAAATTACCTGAACAGCCCCTTCGCTGGAGGCTACTCCCAGCCCTCCCCATTCCTCCAGATCACCAGATCGTCCAGCAACTCGCCCCGGACTTCGGATGGAGACGACGGAACCGTGAGCAAGTCGTCAGACGGCGAGGATGAACAGCAGGTTCCCAAAGGTCTGGTGCCATCCACCACGGACCCAAAGAGTGTGATAGTCTCCGCACTCAAAGTGCCAGACGCCACCGGCTCGGCCCTGCCCCACAAACTGCGCATCAAAGCCCGGGCCATCCAGATTAAAGTGGAGGCTATCGATCCGGACTACGACTCCTCGGGGAAGTCCTCTTCCCCCATCGATATGTCTGCGAGAGGATGCTACCAGATGGCTCATGGAGGTACACCTGAGTACACCCAGTCATCTCTTAGCCCACTGTCCCTGCAGGTGAACAACGTCCAAGACTGGAACCACCCACCTGAGTACTGGCACAAAGACCACCAAGAGGCTCCACCAAGTGGCCTCAAGAATAGACTTTGCCCTGACTCGCTGGGGCCTGTAACAAACAAACTGCTTGTTGACCTTAAAGATGGCTGCTATGCCAGCTCAGAGTCCGAGAACTTTTACTTGAAAAGGGGCATTGCTGACCTGTCGGCAGAGGTGGCCTCCCTGAAAAGGCTGATTGCGACACGGCAGGGGTCCGTTATCGAGTCCACCAAAAGCACTACTGAACGTGACTCAGTATCAAAAGGTTGTTTCTCAAACTGAGACTTGTGTTTGCACAGCACCTGTTTTCCACTGTGTCTGCTACTGCACCATGCGGTTCGCGTGGTGTCTAAAAGCTGCAGTTCATTGAGATGAATAGTGGTTTTGTGCACTTACTGTTGTAGTTTGGCGTGTCCTCTTGATGACTCCTTCTAGTAGCCCTGAAGCTACTACATGCAACGTTAATGCTCTCTTCTTCTCAAAATTTGTTGTACATTGTTCTTTTTTTGTTTGTTTGTTTACAATAAATGTACGTAAGCACTGAAGCACCACTTTGTCTTTTTCACCTTCCTGGGGTGGTTTAAGAAGCGTATTGTACTATGAATCATCTAAAGTTTTTGATTGAACTGCAGCTCTGGACTGACAGTGCCTCTTTCAGACTGTGTTTGGCTTGTGTCGTTTCTGTGGAGGTTCACTGTTTTTACCCTGGATCCTGACAGGGGTCCTGGGTCCTTATAGTGTTTTTTTTTTTCATGTTGATAAATTCTCAATAAAATAAGCATTGCTGAAGGGCAGGATGGAATGGATTGTAATACTGCTAGATAAAAATATCAAGAGGAAGTTGTTTCCACAGTGCTCTGACTGAATGTGTTAATTATATCCTGTTTCTGTGTTGAAGCCAGCAGTGGGAGAGAAGTCGACTGCTTCAGTATAAATGAAAGGTGATTTCATCACTGTCTACATCTGCACGCAGTGCTACAGTGCTCAGTCTGACCTTTTAAAGAAAAAGTTATGCTTTTCACGCAAGTGCTGCATGTGGGATGACATGATTCAGAAAATGTAAGTGTAAACAATAACCCTGAAAAATAGCCATCAACCTATTATGGCCACAATACTCTGATCTAGACAGAGAATGTTGCTGACAACCAGTTTATCTGCTGGTTTACTACAAAAAAGGCAATAATCTTAATAAAAAGCAATCACAGGCTGATCATGGAACACAGCCCATGAAGATCAGGAATGTAGATAAACTGGCCACCAAGGCTGAAAAGACCTGAGTCCCTCTTTATCCATTTTCTGAACATTTGTGTAATTGTTAAGGTATGATGTACGCATTGTGCTGTATATCTAGCAAAGAGTGACTACAGAGACTGCGTGTACAAACGAAGACCACAAGCCTGCAGTCTGAAAGTTCTGTAGTCTTGTAACCCATGGGTTTGTATGTTAACGTCAGTGCCGGCGTCAAGGGGGGGCATTCGGAGGCATTGCCCCCCCAGCGAGTCGCCACGCCCCCCCTACACACTCTAGTGTCGCTCATATGAATATAGTTAACGATCAATAGTGCCCCCCCCATAGTCAGTTAGATGCCAGCCCAGTAGATCCGCTCTGACGCCAGCCCTGGTTTACGATTACGTTCATGTATGAAGGCACTGAGAATGGAATACTAGGTTTATAAGGCAAAAAATATATGCAAACATTCTTTAGACATAAAATGTTGAATGTGGTTTGTACATACTCACATACAATTTTAGGTTTATTAGGCAAAAATAATTTAGACACAATTATACTTTAGACATAAAATGTTGAGTGTGGTTCGTGCATACTTACATACCAGTACTAGGCTTGTAAGAAAAAAATAATACCCAAATATACTTCAGACATAAAAAAGATGTTGAGTATGTTTTGCATACAGGGGGTCCTCGAGTTATGCCACAGATCTGCTCCTTTGACAGTGATGTAACCCAAATTTTGATCCAAAACACCCCAGCCTAAGTCACTTAACTATCCTAACACAGTATTAAAACTATAAAACACAACTAAGCCACAGAAAAAAGAAAAGGAAGACTCCCTCACTTATACACCGTGTTACGGCGTATTCTTCTGCTGCGTGCAACCAAACTTTTTGGCCCGCATAGTCCACAAGTACGAGGCTAACGGTGTAAATCGAGTGGAAGTGGCATAGAGCGCCGTAAACCTGAAACGTCGAGTAACTCTAGGATCCCCTGTACGTACAATACTAGGCTTACAAGTCAAAAATAATACACAAATATACATAAAAAAGGTTGAGTTTGGTTCATGCATACTCACATTAAATTATATATTGTTACTGGCGTAACTCTAAAAATGGCTTGAAGTAGCCTACTGAATACTGAGTTCTTTATAGAACTACTTCAGAACTTCATGATATATTCAGCGTCAATCAGCACAAGATTACGAGGATTTGTTTTTCATGCACTCTTCAGCTGCATCCCAAACTGCACACTACCACACTAAATAGTATTATACCAGCACTAAATAGTGTTTTTCGGGACATAGCTTTGGTCTGAAATAAAATGCTAAAAGCTCAAAAGTCATCAGTGCAGCAGTCAGATTAAAAACAAAAAAGGAAATTGGAGATGTAACTGACGAGGAACTCACCAACCTTTCTCACAAATATATTTACGCAGAAGTTAAAAGTATTAAAATACTCAGGAACGCCCATCAAAAATGTTCTCGTACATGTACTAGTACTAAATGTTGTTGCTGCCCACCCACTTGTTTGTGATGCAACAGGGGGGTTAAAGGGGATTTCCAGGAACCAGGGGTTGTAATGTCTGTGCAAATATAGCCAATTTATGCACAGTCCTAAATTATTAATGAACCTACACACGTCTTTAAAACGTCTGGCTTATATGTTCAGGGAAATGTAGTCATACCTCTAAGAGACCTACGAAACAGCACTTAAAGAAAATATAAGATTCCTTTGGGGACTGTTCTGCCCTATAACAGAATGTACCTCTCAATGATAAATACATTAATAAATAAATAATCAAACACACAATTAAGAACACTGTCTCAGGAATCAGGCAGCACATTCACAGTTGCTTTGGATGTCTGGTTCCTATCTTCACCGCTGAGAAAACTTGGTAAGTTGTTAAAACAGAGCATTTTGTATCAAACTGCATTGAACGACTTCGTTTACTTCGTAACAAAGTAATTCTGAAGGATATCAGGAAAACTGATGGATTTCAGCTTTAACTGAATGGTTGAATGGACTTGAATTTCAAATTAAAAGGAGATCTTTTGAAGTGGCCATATTAAAAGAAGTAGTAAAAAAAAGTAATTTATGTGCGTGAGTGCATACGTATGCATTCACACACGCACACACACGTGTGTATAGCTATATATATTTATACCTGTACATATGTATGTATATGTGTGTAAATCTACACATATACACACACATACATATATATATATATACATATACACACACACACACACACATATATATATATATACACACACACACACACACACACACACACACACACACACATATATATATATATATA
>JBBPCX010000035.1:3944773-3974900 GCA_037974365.1 Hydrocynus forskahlii
GTGTTAACTGTTACAGAATAAACCTTTAATAAAAAGAGGCTGTTGAGCTCAGTCGCTGTCCAGTGTCTGATTTAACCGGCGGGTCGCTGCCCGATGAACAGTTAATTATTGATCTAAAAATAATTACATTTTACTGTATTTTTATTACTAATTCAATTATTACTGTATTTACCCTGCTGATACCAAAGAAAACGACAGCGCATACCAAAGAAAACATTGCATTAATTAATTGTGGGAGACGGGGGATACAGGCTTACATTTACATTTTCATTAAGGGTAATGATTAAGATGAGTTTAAAATGAAATTAAAGTGTTTTGGATTTAGTCATTTTTTCTTAGAACCGGACTAATAATCGTTGGCAAAAACTCCAGCAAATTCGTGGAAACCGCAGATATCATCCACATTTCTTTTGCTTTTTTTGTGGCAATATATAATTCTTCATGCATTTTAGTGCTAAATTGTTAAGAATAATATAATTGACTAATTTTGTGACAAATATGAACGTAAATTCAACTACATCTCCATATAAAATATAACTGTGTAAATGTTTTTGTACTGTCATGAGAACACAAAGAAAACGCTTTTTCGATGTCAAACATGCTGTTCTCGGAGCAGGGCTGGACTGGGACTAAAAAACACCCTGGACTTTCTCAGCTGTGCAGAGGTTCCGCGTCTCGCAGAGAAAGACAGGCTGACGCTGCCGTGCACCGGACAGCCGTTCTTACGCACAAATTGCCAGTCCGCCCCTGACTCATCTTGAGTGTTTATCTTGTTTTTAATTTTGTTCTTCTTAAAGCCCAGTAGTTTTGTTACTGTAAATTAAATTCAAAGAGGCTGTTGAGCTCAGTCGCTGTCCAATTTCTGCTTTAACCGGCGGGTCTCTACGATACAGTACTCCTGAAGAACCCTGTATAAGACGCGCCGCTGATGAACAGTAAATTATTGATGTAAAAATTCTTGGTGAATACCCCTTCATTTTACTGTATTTTTATTACTAAACTTGCACTAATTTATTACTGTATTTACCTGTTTATACCAAAGAAAATGCTCGTGCATGAATTACAGTAACGTCTGTATGGGCTTACCTTTATATTTTTGTTTAATGTATTAAACTGAGTTTAAAATGAAATTGAAGTGTTTTGGGAGCATATTTGGGGCATATTTAGGGTTTACACTAAACAAAATAGGTATTTTTAGGCATTTTTTTTTTTTTACCAAAACACAACAACATGGTTTTTCACTATATGCGGGTGCTCTTGGAACGTAACCCCCGTGAAAAGCGGGGGGTTACCATATGCCAAAGGTTTGGACACACCTACTCATAGAGCATTTAACTTTTCTTCTTCACTCTTTTCCACCCACAGTTATTTACTCAAAAACAGTCTGTGTTGCCCTTGAATGCATTAGGTTGTTCTCTCTCTGCAGGTGGCACACAGCGTCTCCCACGTTCTGTAGGCGTATCTTTGGCTAAGGAGCTGATCTTTGCTGCTCGAGTGTTTGATGGTACAGAGGCGAAGAATCTAGGCCTGGTAAACCATGCTGTGGAGCAGAATCAAAGTGGCGATGCAGCTTATCTGAGGGCGCTGGAGCTGGCCCGCGAGTTTAACCCCCAGGTACCGTCCTGCAAGACGACAACATTGCCCCATTTAATATTTCCCGGCCAATGCCTGCAGCTCTCTTTGTGGGGCAGCTGGTGGCCTAGTGGTTAGGGAGTTGCCCCTGTGATCAGAGGGACGTCGGTTCGAATCCCAGCTAGCGACACCATTGAGGTACCCTTGAGCAAGATACTGTCCCCACTCTCTGCTCTCCAGGCATCCCCCAATTGGTGGCAGCCCGGTGCTTCACTTGGTGAATGGGTTAAATGCAGGGAAAGAATTTCACACTGTTCACACTATGTGTTGTGTCACACGTGACTGTAAGGGGCCACTTTGCATCACTTTACTTTAAAGGGCACAAATCATTGGAATCTGAATTTCCTCACTGTCTTATAATAAAAGAGCGGTATAGATGCATTATTAAATCCCCAGTCTGCACAGACTTCATATACTCAAGCTGCAAATAGAGGTCTTCCTCAAGGTCAAATTCATTATTTTTATCCCAGTGGGCAATTCATTTGCAGCAAAAACATGTACAATGGACATTAACAAAAACAATGCAGCTACAAGTCCATTATCCATTAAGCAACATAATAGCTGAAGGAGTAAAAGAGTATTTGTATCTGTTTGTCTGCATTATGAGCATTTGGTGCCAGAAGGAAGGACGAGAAAAACAGTATTTTATATTCAGTGTTTTTCATTATGTTTCTGATCAGAACAGAGGTCATTTACATAGATCAGGCTTAAAGGCACAGAAACAGGACCAGCCTTTTTCATTCTAATGGAAAAGAAATGGTCCAGTGAAAATGCAGTTTGACTCTTTTTCACACATAGAACCACACAACTGTGAAAACAGGACTTGGGTAGGATAATGAAATACAGCGGTATGTAGGATATGAACCCTTTAACCTCAGTTTGCCCCTGTCAGTGAAGTATTAAGCCCTTGATAAGTGAAAACACTGCAGTAGTCTCTCTTTCATCAATCTCAAATGAATGCACTCCATTATTGTTCATTTATTGGGCTGTGAAGTGTGGCTCAGCTTCTTAGCCTGATAAACCAGCAATTTTGGTGAGACTGTCTTGTTATTATTACAGCAATACATCTGTAGAGACAGTAAACAAGAGTATACTTCACTCTTGGCATTTTTAACAATAAATAATGAAATGAGAGCAAAACAAACATGAGGATTCAGAAATCGCAGGGGGCACTGATGATTTTACTAACAATACTTTCTGAAGGTAAGTCCTTTTCCGCTGCATCAGAGTGCCGTGATGCATTTGGAGGAAACCAGTAAGGCTACATACCTTTGATGAAATTCTGTACTTATTCTTTTAGGGACCTATTGCAATCAGGATGGCCAAGCTGGCAATCAACCAAGGCATAGAGGTAAGATTACTTGTTTTGGTAAATGTCATGCTAATTTGTGTCTGGGTGAACTTTTAGAATGCTTGGTTAGTCCATATTGGCTAGACAAGCAGGGTATTAAGTGTATTAGACATTGAGGGTTTGGTGTAATTATTTAGTTTTTAAAGGGACTTTTGTTCTTGTATATAATTTGATGATTAATTTCGCTTCAAGTAAGCTGATCTAATGTTGAATTGTTCCTAATCGTTCTCATTTTGGTTTAAGGGGATCTGGAGCACTAGGCTTTAGTTCTTAGCGTGCCTACTGGACGTGTTAGCTTGAGTCGTCTGAATGTGCTGTAAGCTTGCTACTGAAAGCTCCAGTATGGGAGAGTCACGTCTGGCTGCTGTTCTGGATGCCAGAGAGAGTCTGCTGTATGACATCACCTTGAACCCGGGGACCAAGCTGTCAACACCGTAGAGCCTTCAGGTCAAAGGAAGTCATTAGTAAAGCTGCTTTCCTGACAAGTGTTGTCATTTTTATCAGTGATCAAACAGAGCCTGTTTTTAAGCCTCCGCTCAAGCACGACTGCTAGGTCAGTTTTAGTACGGCAGGCAGTATGGAATAACGACTGTGTTTACACTGTAGAGGTTTATTGCACCGTCTCTTAGTAAACTGTGGATTACTCTTGTGATCCCAGTTCCTGATTGGCTTTTATTTCCACACCCAGCCACCACCATTGCGTTTACTGCTTATTGCCATTATTTCAGATCTCTCATTTTATGACAAGGGCATGTGAGCCAATGGGGACACGTCACAGCTCAGAAGCTCAAATATCATAATTATTTATCACTTCCCAGGTAAAATGTTGTAAAATTCCACAGTGGGTGGCTCCTTTAGAATTCCTGTTGTGAATTAAATGTATATATTGTCTGAATATTGAGGTTAAGCTCCTTTTTGGGGGCAAAATTTATAACTGTAAAGGTGTAACCTTTTTTAAGAAGGCAAAAAGAATCTTAAGTTGTGGAAGTTATATAAAACCTGTATAAAACGTTTAGTCTGAGTGATTTTGGACTATTTCTGAGGTTCTATTCGTCAAAAAATGTTCAGACAGTGGAAAGAGCTGCTGGTGTTTGTAAGTCATGTTGAAAAAGAAAAACAGTATGCTCTATATAAAAGTCTCCCTATAATAAAGTCTTACTCCTGAGAAGTCGCCATTAAGCCTTGTTCCTAAGAACTGACAGGTGATAAAAGCACAGTGTAATTATTTCAAGCTTACTTGAAACAAACAGAGCAATTCTCTCAAACTTGCAGGTTTTCCACGCCACATCTGTGTTTGTGAGTAGGACAGAAGATGTTTGACAGTGATTTGAATCAGATGAAAATGTATTATTCTATATAATTTTGTATCTTTTACATTGATTCACACTATTATCATGGCTTGACATCAAAACAAGCGTAAGCATCAAACAGCGATTGGCCTGTTTGTTGTTCATGTGTTAAAATAGCTTACTTTGCCGTGACCACTTAGGCAAGAGATGTCTTTGTTCAACTGGTGTGAAAAGGGTTCTATTATGGGTCTGTAGCATGAAGTCAGAAGTGAGGTTATTTGTCTAGCACAGAGTGTGACTAGGGAGATATTTCTGGATCAGTGAAATGCCAAGGTAACCTATAAAAGTAGGTCTCTTGTCCTTCCCCATTGTCACCGGAAAGTCTCAGAGGTTTAGTATACAGCCTGCTTCAGCTCTGAGTGGGACGTGTTAATGACATTTGTTCAGAACAGCTTGATATAAATAAGTAGGTTATTTGTTATTGATTAAGGTACTCTAAAGGTATCTTAGTAATCTGACTTTTAAGTTTCATCCAAATATTTTCCATTACACAAATTAAACAAGAGTTGTCACGACTATAACTTCTGTTTCTGAGAGTTTCTTTCTCTTTTCAAAGCATGTTAGTGTACCAACACTGCATGTTAAATTCTTAAGTCATATTGTGTAGTGTTACTGTTGTTAATATCTTCACTGTCTCTTTTGACAACCCCCAGGTGGATTTAACAACAGGCTTAGCAATTGAAGAGGCATGCTATGCGCAGGTACTGCCCTCATTACAACATACATGGTAACAAATGTTTCATTCTCAATCCCGTCACCAGCCCTCTTCTTAGAGCCCCCAGTTTTGCAAACCTGGGTTGCTGTACCACTTAGTTTAAGAATCATCCGCAGTTCTTCATTCTTTACAGATCAAAATTGTTCCTAATGTTTAACAGCCTCGCAGTAATGCTTTTGGAACCTATGATGTTTTCATAGTATCATATAAGAAAGCGTTTGGATATTTCTCTGCAAGAAGGTTGTTTTTCTGACTTTCAGTAGTGCTAAAAGGTAAGCTGCTCAGTGGTTACTGTGGTGTCTTCTAGGTGATTCCAACGAAGGACAGATTGGAGGGTCTGACGGCGTTTAAGGAGAAGAGACCCCCTCGCTACAAGGGCGAGTAACCCGGGCCTGCCCTGAGCAATGTTGACCTGCTGCCTTCCAAATTTCCTTTCACTGCTTCTGACGAATGTCGTAAAGAAAGCGCTAGCCTGCACTGCGCCTGCCTGACCAGCTGGACCTCCGCCGGCCCCCCCAGGCCTGCTCTCGGCCCTCTGTCGGAAAGACCAGTGGAGATTTCGCTCACAAGGACTTAGCCAGGGTTTAGAGGTGAGAGAGGGAGGCCCGTGATGGCACCCTCGCCTATGGATCAACTCCGTTCTGCATGGTGTGTCTATCTTTTCCTTTTCTTTTCTTTTTTTTTTCCTCAAATCACAGGTTACTCTTTTGCCTTTCTTTATAATATGTTGTGAATCTGTCCTGTGTAAAATGTCTTCAAATGTTTTTCACTGTCTTTAGGCATTTCCAAATTCAAAGTAACACTACAAAGCATATAAATAATGAAATGTGAATGTAAGAATACATAATACAACAGTAAATAGAATTGAACTGCTTCAGAGCCTATTTCATTTTTACAGAAACAGTTGTTACAGGCTTGTGAGCTTATGTGTAGAAAATGGCCAACACGGTCATGAGTCCCTAGTAATTGACTAATTGAACTGATCATTTTTTTGTAGGGAGACCTTGCCCTTTACTAACTGATGCAATAAAAAAAAGATCAAAAGTACATCTGGTACATTTTCACTTCTTTTTCTGCACACATTTGCATAAAAGCATGAGGTAATTAATTTCACAGCGCAAAATTGGCTCCCTCTCCCACCCTTTGCATTCTAACCAGCTGCAGCCTGCTTTGAAGTCAACGTGGACCTTTTTTGGTTGCATCTTGCAATCCTAACATCTCTTTTTTTTTCTGGTGTCCAACTGTATGAGTCATTTGTGTTACAATCTCATTTGTCTTTCACCCAGAGCTTGAGTAAAAGGTAACTGTCTAAAAAGAACCTGATCTAAAAAGGCCTTGTGTCTAGGTGTTAATGATTATGATCTGATAGAAGGGCTCTTTTTTTCATCACTTTGGTAATTTGTACCGATTTGGTTACATGAGAAGCATTCTTTTTCTTTTTCTGTTTTGTTGGAAGATCTACTGTACCCATTGCATCATTCTGAAGTCATTCAGCTTGAGGTTAAAACACAAAAAATTAAACCGGCATAGTGGTTTAGCCTTCAAACCGTGCCTTCACGCTGTAAATATTTCTCCCCACATAAAGCAAGAGAGCCACACCTAAGGCAGGCAGCATTCCATGTTTAAAAAGTGTGGCCAAATCTGCAATCCATTTTACCCAACCAGCCCGCCACAGGAAGTGACTGGGCAGTTAAAGATTAATGCCACATTCCACAGATTTCTGTCTTATTTGGTTTCGGGACTCTGTTAGCTTTTGAACAACTCAAGGATTATGTAGCAGTCGTTTACAAGAAGAGAAAAAAAGCAGAAATGCATCAGTATCTGGGGTAAAGGTTGGCAGTCAGCGCCGCTGGTGAACGTAGTCTCAGCCTTATCGTTGACCGAGCAGTTCACAGAGGAAAGAGGAAAGAATAAAAGGGAGAAAAGCCCAGTCTGTTGCAAGAGCTGCTGTGTCAGCCACCAGGAACGTTGGCCTGGGGGGTCGTGGGGGATGGTCGGGCGAACTGCATTCTGGGAATGGTTAACCCAGTGATGTAATGCTTATCTAATAAGCTTCAAAAACAGGAAAAGGGAATGACTGGAAGATCTACCCGTCCCTGGATCATGTTTGCCGGTTACTCATAGTACCCCTTTAACCATTTCATCCCTTATCAGGTCTTACGGAAGGCTTGTAGACACACAAATGCAGTGAGCAACACCATATGCTGTTGATCACCAAGTCCTCCAGTTGAACTGTTTGTTCATGAACTGTGTGATGAACTCTTGAGCTGTCTGCTGTTGAAATTGAGCATCCTTATGAAGTATGTCTAAAAGGGTTCTCCAGCTTGATGCAATAGAAGAGCCACTTTTGGGTACCCCATTCACTTCCACTGTGCCACTGCACAACAACACTATAAGGTTTTTGAATGGATAAAACATGATTGTCGTTGATTAGATCATAAAGAACTTAAATCGTTAATAAGTAGTTGTAGCACACATAAAAAGACCAACACTGACCTGCTGCTTGCCAGATAGTGAGTCCCGATTCATATGTACTGTTAAAAGTTCTTGCTGCTTATTTATCTTACGTTATCTTTATCCAACATTCTTACCATATAGCTTGATCAGATATTCATGTGTTTGTGACCCAGCTCATTAAAGATGAGGCTTTTGATATGAGCCGAGTGACCTTCTTCATATTCTTGTAAATTCTTGTTCTCATTTCAAATCAAAATCTCGTCGCTGGATTTTTCTACATTCTTGCCCCCTTATGTCAGACTATTCATACCAGACCGCAATTACCCTCAAAGCCACTTTGGAATGATATGAGGTGTTGTTTCAGGTATTTGCTCTGCATCCCTTTTTTAAAAAAAAATGACATTTCCAGCCCACACACCCTGACAGTTCAGTCAGGGCCTTCTTCTGTAGTTTCAGACGCAGCATGTCCTTGCTCGCCGGCTCCGAGCCGTAGCCAGCTCTTTCCCGGCAGACAGCCATTCTCTCTTGAAGTGGTCAGCTGCACCACACCTGAAGAAACCTCTGGAATGTGGCAAATAGTCACTCCAGCGCCACTCATGAGGAATGATGACAAACCCTCCTATCATTCACAACTCCCAAAACAGGCTTTCAGCAGTGCCAGGGTGATTTACTTGCTGTAATGCTTGGCTGTGAGCTGTGAAGAGAGAAAATGCTGACTTTGTGTCTGGGGCTTGCGATCAGTTCTTTTGTTGTAGTTCCCTGAGCTTATCTGGCCAGGGTCAAACACACTGTACTGTAAGGGGGCAGTCAGCGGTGTAGCTACGATCTTGTAGGCCCCAGTGCAAAACAAACAAAAAAAAAATTAGGATAAACAAAAGACATGTGTCAATTGTGCATTTACTTGCTATTGTTGCTATAAGCTTATGTGCTGTAATGTAGATGAATGATTGATGTATACTATTATCCTATTGCAGCTGTTCATGACTCATGTAAAACTGCATGTAGACAGGGGTCCAGTAAAGAGCCCAGTAGCCATGGCTTATGCCACTAGGTGCTGTATAGGTCTTGGGTCAGCAGGGCCTGGCCTAAATGTTGCGTTAAATCACTTGAAACAAAATTTGCCAAAATTAGTATCAGATCGTCTGTAACAAAGCAACCTCTGGGCAGTTTTGGTGTGTCTTTGCAGTGTCTGTAGAACTCGGCCTCTTTGAATGCCCTAGTTCTGTAATATGTAGGGCTCAAATATGCTGACCCGCTTCTTATAAACATTCAGTATCTGGTTCACGTGTATGATGAAGGTTATGTGTATAACTTCCCATTGTGAAACGGAAAAAAACAACATCCTTGTGCTTCAGCGACACGTGCTGGCTGGACTCATGACCTATTACTTTTAATGCAAGTGCAATGCAGTGTGTATGGACACACACACCGAATATGTTGAATAGTAACAACGCACTTTGCTGTTGGTGCAGTCACTCCTGTGTCCTCATTTCAGTGGATCCTCATAAACCAGTGTTCAAGGCTTTGTGAAAGTGAGAGCCTGCTGCTGTTTTGTGCAAGTGAGTTATAAGCTCTCACGTCAAGCTTAAACAATAGTTTAGGATCCACGCGGCAGATCTCAAAAACAGCCAGTAGCACTTTATGCGTGTGCTGCTGATTTTTTTCTAGAAGTAAACTGAAGGAGAATATCGCATCCAACCAGCTGCTGAACCTTCCCCATGAGTAATGTGAAGTTCTGAGAAAAAAAGCTGTTTCACATCACAATGAATTTCCCTCTGCCCTTTCCTCAGAATTATTGACTAGAATTGCAATGTTCTGTATGCTCACACACACACGTTCGCATGTTGCTGTGCCAAAAAAGGGCAACTTTTGACCACCGTGTTGCCTCACAAACAGCCACACAACACAAATTCACACACTTGCTACTCTGTTTAGTCTCTCCACACTTTTTTTTTTTTAGCTGTGTTGTGCAAGGAACTCTTGGCCACTTTTTTTTTTTTTTTGTTTGGGCTGTTAAACAATGGTGTGAGAGCGTGAAGAGAAGCTTGCAGATGCCCCTGGTGTGTGTGTGTGTGAGAGAGAGAGAGAGAGAGAGAGTGTGAGTGTGTGTATGTGAGTGAGTGTGAGAGTGAGTGTGTGAGTGTGTGTGTGTGTGTGTGTGTTTGTGTGTATGGGTGCGCGCGCTGTGTGCCTACGTGCTGCAGAGAGCACCTCCTCCATCTCTCTGACCCAATAGCTCACATTCCTTCCTGGAATAGAGAGTCCTTTAATACCTGCCCCTCCTCCAGGGCTTCTTTCACTGGGAGAGTTTATTTGTTCATGTGTTCTTCAGTGCGAATGAGTGTACATCTCATTACACTTTCATAGACTTATTTATCTCAAGGCTATGCGGCTTCCCAGTAAAACATGACTGTCAATTACTTCTCTCATGTTTCTCTCTCTCTCTCTCGCTCTCTCTCGCTCGCTCTCTCTCTCTTTTTGTTTGTCTTCCCACTAGGTTACAAATAAGTATAAGGAAACACATATGACCTACTTTTGCCTAATGAAACTAAATCCTGACATACATGTGCTCAAGAATAAAAGCACTGCTTTGTTTTCATCATGCAATAAATGTGTGCTCAATAGGGAAATAAGCTTATCTTGTATTTGCTGTGACTTTAAAAACATTTGTGGAACCACCCCCCGGCCAATGGCCCAGTCTTACTCACTTCTATAACTGAATAATAGTTATTTTATTATTATTATTGTTGTTGTTGTTATTACTATGAAGCTATTTAAGTCATTTTAGGTTATATTTTTATTATTAAGTTATTGTATATTATTATTATTATTAGTTCTTGGGATGTAATGATTCACCAAATTTAGAATACCATAGATACTACATGGAGATGTCTCAATTCAATACCTTTCCCAGCCAGAATATGGAGGGACCAAAAATGTAACTTACTTTACTGTTACTGTTTCCTTTTTTAGATTATTGGGACATTCAGCATCATTAACCCCATTAAACGTCTCAACGGTGATCCATTATGAGAATTTGGAGATGGCTCCTTTAAGCCTGCCAGCGGAGTTACAGTGCACGCATGTTCACATAGGCCACAGTGTAGCATTTAACTCGTGTGTCAAAAAAACGTAGTTTGTGTCACGAATAATAACTGCGGACAAATTCTTAACTTTGTTAGATCACGTTCTTTACAAAAGCAAGAAATGCAACAGCTCTGAGGACTGATGTGCACATCTGGCGAGCAGATTAAATAGCAGAAACAGTAATTATCCTGCATCTGACTCAGTGTCCAGTGCAAAATTGAGAAAGATATTGCACTTTATGCTCTTATATATAAAGTAAGCTAATGTGAGCCCCAAGCTAATGCACTAGCCAGCAGGAAGAGGGCCCTGTTTTGAAAATAGTTTTGCTTTATGTTAAAGGAATACCCCCCATCTTTCTCAGTCTACACTGTAAAACAAAGGTACCCCAAAAAGTTTATTTGGAGTAATGTCAAAGAATCACTTTTTGGTTCTCTACAGGACTTTGTGGCTGGTTCTTTTACAGTTAACTCTAGAGTATTCCTTTAAGCCTAAAAGTTCCTAAGAGACAGTCCAAATCCCTGTTATGACTGTCTGTACTTGCAGACTTGTAATGCAGGCACATATACAGTAGTGTGTGGGTGGTGGTGGTGGTGGGGGTGTTTTATGAGTCTTCCAGACCTCCGTTGGCACTGACATCCCTTTTAAGGTGGAGAAGACCCCCAGCTGCAGCTGACAGTGGAGTCTTGCGTCATGCACTTAGCCTTTAATGTCCTCCTCATCTGTTCCTGCGGGCTTAGACGCATTCCCGACTGACCGAGCACACAGTGACTAAAACCCGGGTATTCCTCTATGAACATTGTGCTTGTTTTTCCACGGCTTGTTTTTCCACGGCCACTTTACTTTATCTGTCAAAGCCCTTTCCAGCCTATATATGTATAAAAGATTGAAACTACTTCTTTGCCTGAACAATTCTTTCTCTGCATTTAACCCATTCATAAAGTGAAGCAGGGGGTTGCCACTGGGATAGGCATTTACTACAAGGTTAACTTTAATGTTATGACACAAGAGCTTTAGGAATCCAATGCCAAAAGGGCTTGGAAACTCTTTTCTGACAGCTGTAGTTATGATTACATACAGTGCCTTGCAAAAGTATTCACCCCTCCTTGGCATTCTTTCTATTTTGTTACCTTACAGCCTGGAATTTAAATGGATTTTCGATTTGATTTTAAGTGATGGACCTAGAAAACAAACTACAGATCAATGTTAAAAAAAAACAAAAAACAAAAAAACAACTGTTTGAAATAATTTTAAAAAATGTAAAACTGAAAAGTGGTGCGTGCATATGTTTTCACCCCCTTCGCTTTGAAGCCCCAACCACTACCTTCAAAAGCCACTTAATTAGTTAAATAAGATCCACCTGTGAGCAATCTAAGTGTCAAATGATCTCAGTATATATACACTTCTTCTGATAGCCCCCAGAGTCAACACCAGTGGAACACCATTAAGTAAGGCCTACCATCAAGCAAGTGACAGCATGAAGACCGAGGAACTCTCCACACAGGTCAGAGATAAAGTTGTGAGAAGTACAGATCAGGGTTGGGTCATAAAATAAAATATCACAAGCCCTGAACATCCCAAGGAGTACCATTAAATCCATTATTAGAAAATGAAAAAGATTATGGCACCTTAGCAAACCTGCTAAGAGATGGTCGTCCACCAAAACTCACAGACTGGGAAAGGAGGGCATTAATCAGGGCAGCAACCAAGAGGCCAAAGATGACCCTGAAGGAGACGTGCGGCTCTACTGCAGAGATGGGAGTATCTGTCCTTAGGACCACTATAAGCTGCACATTGCACAGAGCTGGGCTTCATGGAAGAGTGGCCAAGAAGATAAGGCAGACAGTTTGAACTTTGCCAGAAGATGTACTGGAGACTCCCCAAACATATGGAAGAAGGTGCTGTGGTCAGATGAGACTAAAATAGAACTTTTTGTCCATCAAGGACACCACTACGCCTGACACAAACCTAAAACCTCTCATCATGCTGAGAACACCATCCCCACAACGAAGCATCGAAGGGGCAGCATCATGCGGTGGGAATGCTTTTCATCGACAGGGACTGGGAAACTGGTCAGAACTGAAGGAAAGATGGATGGCGCAAAATATAGAGAAATTCTTGAGGGATATCTGCTTGAGTCTTCCAGAGATTTGAGACTGGGACGGAGGTTCACCTTCCAGAAGGACAACAACCCTAAACACACTGCTAAAGCAACACTCCAGTGGTTTAAAGAGAAACAGGTAAATGTCCTGGAATGGCCCAGGCAAAGTTCAGACCTCAATCCAATTGAGAATCTCAGGGACGATTTCAAGATTGCTGTACTCTGTCGGCGTCCGTCCAACTTGAAGGAGCTGGAGCAGTTTCATTAAAAGATACAAGCCTATAACGAGGCAGACGTGACACAAAAAAGTGTCACCGTTTAATGCTGCATATTTCTCAGCACATGTTTGGCTGATTTGTGCTGATAGCTCTGGGACATGTGTGTGAAGTGGAAATATGTAACTACAGTCTGCCAAAGACCCAACTGTTATTCTGAAGGATTGTGTGAGAGAGGAAAGTGTGTGTATGTCGCGCACTCCGCGGTCACATTCCTCGATATTCCCCCACCCCTCCCTCCCTCTCTGTCGGCGTGCAGCTGCTTCTACTTCACGTGTGCTCTATTCCTGGCCTCACCCAGCACCTATAAATAGGAGGCTTTCATCACAGTCCCTCAGAAACACGTGCCGTCATCTCCCCAGAGAGAGAGAGGGAGTGTTTTTGTGTGTGTGTGTGTGTGTACGTCTGTAGATGTAAGACTAGTACAAAGGGCTGGTGTTGCGAGTCAGCAAGTCATCCCACTGTTGGGTAACTGGAGCCATGTGATTTTCAAGAAGGGCTTTTAACTGGAAGTGTTGTTCAAATGTGTGTGTGTGTTTATGAGTGGATAGAGTGAAGGTGGTACTTCCTGGGAGCCTTTGTGTCTTTAAACCAGGTCTGCTCCTCAGGAGCTTGTTTGTTTGCTTAAGAGGCCAGGTTAATGGCTCAGTGTGTGTTTGCCAGCGTTTATCTCAAGCTGACCAGCAAGTGATTGGAAGAGCTTTGTTAGCGTCAAGAAAGCCTTTCTCATTAAACACACGGCATGAACTCCCGGTTTTCTCCAGCACCCACAGTGAAATTGTGTGTTAAAACTACCAGTTACAGTTTGGTTGCAAATAAATCAAGATTCCGATTCAAAAATATAAGTCAGAAGGAAAATTGCGGCAAAGTTTAGCTCTGATCCTCATCTAACAGACCTGATTGAAGTAATAAAGGCCTTCATAGGCATCTGAGACCCAGGTGTGTTGGATCGAAACTCCTGAGGGTGGTGGATCGCCAAGATCAGAACCGGGCGCCCCTCGTGTGAGGGAGCGATTGATAGAGTTGGGAGGGATGATGTAAGGGAGCGAGTGAGGGGACTGTGAGTGAGTGAGAGGTGAGTTAGTGTATGAGGGAGCGAGTGAGGGAGTAAAGGGGGGGGGGGGTAAGAGGAGAGTGTGAGTAGTCTATATTGTTTAACTTATAAAAATAAGAATTTTATATGTGTGCACATTGACGTATGCATCCTTTATGTTCCATGTTAAAACATGCTCGTAATATTTACTGTACAAGTTCATAGGCTTTTCAACTGTCTGTGTGTGTGTGTACGTGTGTGTGTGTGTGCATGTGTGTTTTGTAAGTGGAGGTCACAGTACAGTAATCTGATAGTGTGTGTCTAATAGTGTGTTTGTGTGTGTGTGTGTGTGTGCGCCCTGCAGCCTGTGTCAGCATTACTACACACTGACCTTAGCACAGCACTTTCTGCCCTATCCCAGGCTGACCCACAGAATGTGAAAACATTTTTATAGCTTTTAGAAAAATGCCATTAATTTACCCAGACTCACACATTTTGCAAATGTTTTAATTTATCCTGTTGAAATAGTTTGTTGGCTTAGTCTGAACATGTTCAGCAATAACTGTCAAATTTAATAACAATGTTGTTGAAATCTAAAGTTTATTATAATTTGTAAAAAGCTATACATCCAAAATATTCAAAAGATAACAAGCGAGCAAAACTGAAAAAAAAAAAAAAGTGAGGCGCTGGCCGAGCTCTGATTGGTCGCTTATCGCGGTTTGGGGTAAGAACTGCAGTATTCAATCCATTTTAAGGAAATTCAGCGATTTTGCATGAAAGGTCGATGGAGCAGCGAGTAGGTTCAGTAAACAGCAGAATGGCGTGGAAAACTTGTTTTTTATAATTTGGCGTTTATCGCGTCTTGGAAATGAGCTCTTCACCTTTAGATCATGTTATTCATTTCAAATTATATTTATGCTGTGTGTGAAAGGTCACACCACAAGGATAGATTGCATATGTAGGTTTTGTTTTTGTTGTGCAATCAAGATGATGTTTTGATTAACAACAATATAGTGTAGTGCGGTGGCGAAACTTTAAAGTCAGTGTAGGAAGGGAGTCTAAACCCCAAGCTGAATTTATTTGGTTGAGTGGGATTTTTGCCAACGGTCTGTAAAGCTTACACCTGGCAACAGTTGCTATGAAAGAACACATCTGTGGGTGGACCGTGGGTATGATCTAAGAGCAGTTTCTACAGGACCATGAGCTTTTCTGTTTATCCATTAGTAAGACAACAGTTATTTCCCAGTATGGAAATTTAAAGGAAAATTCCAGTAAAATATCAAAGCCCCACCTAGCATTGCACATGCAAAATTACAGAACCACATTCAGGCTTTAAAACTGCTACTGCTATTTATAGCTACACATGTTTTTCTGTTTTTTATAGATAGCAGTAGGTCATACAGAGTCAGAGACTGCATAATCAAGTCTTTTCACGGCTCGGCACAGGTTTTGGCAAAAGTGTGATGAATTAGACATGCTGGTTCCACAATGCTAATTGATGCTGTTTAAGCTTTCATTACTTCAGGGGTCACCAATCTTATCCACAAGGGAGTTGCAGGTTTCCATTCCGATCACACAAAAGCTCACCTGCTTCCACTTTGTTGGTTACTTGGTCTTTCAGTGGGCATGAGCTCCTTCTCATATGGAATGAAAACCTGCATCCTTTGCAGATATTACTGGTGACCCCTGCATTAATTACACCAGTCTCATTAGTTACATCAGCCTAAAAGCTCAAGTATTGGGTCATCTGACCATTACACCAACAGGGACTTTAATGACATCTCTTTCAATTACATAGACTTCAATATGGAGTTGATCCCCTTTGCAGCTAGAACAGCTTCCACTCTTCTTGGAAGACTTAAAACTTTCCACAAGATTTTGGAGTTTCTTTGGGAAATTTGTGCCCATTCATTCTGTAGAGCAGTTATGAGGTCAGACATTGATGTTGGACAAGAAGTCCTGGCTCACAGTCTGTTCCAGTTCATCCCAGAGGTGTTGGATGGGGTTGAGGTCAGGGCTCTGTGTGGGCCAGTCAAGTTCTTCCACACCGAACTCATCCAACCACGTCTTTACGGAGCTTGCTTTGTGCACTGGGGCACAGTCATGCTGGAATAGAAATGTGCCCAAATAAAAATGCTTTGAGGAGTGTCCTGGACATGTACAGTTTACAGCAAAACGTCTTTACCATTACCTTCATTTTCACAATGGTGATTAAACAAATGTTACTTTTTCCCATTTTTACACCCAAATCCTCCAACAATAAACTTTGCTTTTTTTGTTCTTCAATAAAGAAATGTATTTTGATGAGGAACTGTGTGATTTACAAAAACAAACACAAATGCAGTTGTTGCCTTTGTTGACAAACAAAGCATTTCTGTTGTGTTTAAATGCTATTTTTTCTTGTGGCAGTTGTACATACAAAAGCTAAACATCATGCTGTTAATTTTATTTTCTCATGGCCATCTTTGTGGAGAGATGTCAATAGCTTTGAATGCACAGGGTGTTCACCCCTCATTGCTCACTAACAGCTTCACAACAGAATCACAACAGAGAGCCAGCAGTGTCCTAGTTAATGTGATAGGAGTTACATGGGGAAAAAAACAGTCTATTACATTTATTTAAAAAAGTATCATCGGGTTCCCGAGTGGTGCAACCATCTAAGCACTGGCCCCATCAGCAGGAGCTTGCTGTCTCTGGGTGGGTAGGATGGCCCTCCATCACACAGCGTGATGTTAGCCAGCACAGTCAGTTTTCCTGCTAGGGATCCAGCAGGAAAAGGCTATGATGAAGTTCCAAGAAATGCTTTTGAAATCGAATCTTGACTCTCTCATATTTCACAACGTGCACATGACAGATATGGAGTGGAAGTGATGCCTTCTTGCCTTTCAGTAGGACGGAGTGAATTTGCAAGCAATTTAGCCGGATAAAAGGGCACTCTGACTGTTGGGCTGTGTACTCCCACTGTGGAAAACAAACTTGCTGAACTTGGTTAAAAATAGTGATGGCGCATGATGAGGCACCTTGGTCAGTACATGCTACTTTACCTTCACATGTGTGAGGATCTGGGTAAAGATGTGTTGCTCGGCAGCCGTGCGGAGGGGCAAGGAGTGGGAGTGTGCGCTTGCTAGGCGGAATGACGCAAAGCAGCATTATTTGTCGCAGGCCACTTTTGAACAATGGATGCACTGCAAGCCCTCCATTTCATCCTCTCAGGCTTTCTCAAGAGAGAGCACTCCCACCTCCCCCAAAAAAACCCCACCAGAATATGACTTGGAATGACGTTAGTTCTTCTGGGTTGGTCTGAACGCTTTATCAGGTCCACTAGCAAGTTCAGGTGTCACCATAGCAACCTCCGAATGCGATATGAGCTTGCTGCTACAAACTACATCACATATTCAGGTGTTGCTAGGGGAAGACTTTGATGTGACAGTCTGAATCAGAAAACAAGGCAATTAAGAAAGAGTTCATCTAACTGTTGCTCTTTCCTGTAAGAGATGATTCATATTCTCTGGTAGTCATATAATATAGAATGACTCTCGCTCGCTTATCTTCTTGGCTGGTTGAGAATGCACATTTCCTACGAATACAAACCACAGCACCCCCTATAAACTCCCCACAGGGCATCTGTCACCCTTTAAGGTAAACAACATATTGCACCTTGATCGAAGTGGTGCAATAAAATAATTAAAGTAATCTATTACACCAGTAAATCTTCCAAGATCAACACTTCACTGGACCTTGGCTGTTACTGTTGTCAATGACATGAACTAGAGCAATTTTTTTTTTTTTTGGGACCTCAAACTTTCAATAGCACTGGGTCTGGGTCATGACCGTACAGTAAAACGATCACAGAAATAGGTTGGAGCACATTTATTTTTGTTGAAAGAGCATCATGAACAATTTAATAACTTCCTGCCAGTTTAGTCTCTTGTGAACAACAAGGTCAACTGCATTCCAGTGCCAGTGGCCAAACATGGCACGGCTGGAGTATTTTTTTTTAACATTTTTAATTATTTAACAATTATATTAGTCATTTTAAGTTTATGCTCTTGTTTAGTCTGATTCATTGCACGTTCCCCTTCCATAATGCGCGGAATCCTTGCTGCTGTTTTTGTTTTGTAGTTCATTCATTCACTTCACTTTCTCTTCAAGCACTCCAAAGCAACACAACGCAGTAAAAAACAACAGGCCTCTCAATGGTGCCCACCTCTGCAGAGTTTAGGCTGACACGATCACACCATCCGCTGCTCCAATCTGCTGCTTCTTTTTTCCTAAGAAAATGTGCAAATTAAAGCCCAATTACACTTAGCAGCACGGGATATTTGAGAAGACACGTTTTCCTTCAGACGTAATGGTTTCAGCTGCAGCAGTTCACTGTAACAGAGTTATTTTTAGTGAAGAAAACTAACCTGAGCCTGTGAATTGTTCACTCATCCATTCATGAGAGATGAGAGACAGAACTCATTCAAAAAGCTGAATCAGAGTCTCTTGAATCATGACTTAACTGTTGTGCCAGCAGCCTTATGCAGAAACGGTCCTCTCAGCGATGAGCGTTTTCTTGTTCCCTCCATGCCCAGATCTCTAAAGGTGTTTATGATTCCCACATTCTTACTCAACTCTGCAAATGTATTCATAGCTTGTACACTGGCTGCCCTTCTGCAAGTAGTGGATTTCCATTACCTTCTGCATGACTCTCGCTGCATGCTGCCGTCCTGTGACCCTGAGGGTCTCACCGTAGTAGAAGAATCAATCAGAAATCAGTGTTTTGTCTCGAGTTTTCTAACATAATTTTCAAAATGTGAAAATGATCATATTTTCTTGGCAAGCTGAAGGGCATAGGCGCACCTGAAGAAAAATCATTCAAAAAGCAGCCCACCGTTTACAACTTCATTGTGAATGAAGCTAAACAGTTATGATCTGGGTAGATTTATGTAAATGCACTGATTTTTAAATACATAAGGAATGGACCAATGGTTTTTGCAGTCTAGTCCATATCTGGACTGAAGGTGAACGGTACATTAAAACCACTGACTGGTGAAGTGGATTACATGATCTCTTTATGATGGCACCTGCCGTGGGATGGGCTCTATTAGGCAGCAAGTGAACAGTGAGTTCTTGAAGCTGATTTGTTGGAAACAGAAAAAATGGGCAAACAAGGACCAAATTGTGATGGTTAGATGACTGGATCAGAGCATCTCCGAATCAGATCTTGTGTGGTGTTCCCAGCGTGCAGAGGTCAGTGCCTACAAAATGTCCTGTGATTTGACACACTGTGACACACACCACCTACCTAAACATTGTTGCAGACCAAGTGCACCCTTCATGACGATACTCCGTAATACCAGTGGCCTCTTTCAGCAGGATTATGTGCCCTGCCACGTTGCAGAAATTGCTCAGGAATGATTTGAGGAAGATGACAGAAAGTTCAAGGTGTTGACTTGGTGCCCCAATTCTCCAGATCTCAATCTGTTCAAGTATGTGTATATGCTGCACAAATTAGAGCGATCCATGGAAGCTCCACCTTGCAACTTACAGAAAGTAAATTATATGCTGCAAATTTCTTTCTGCAGATACTACAGCACACCTTAAAAGGTCTTGTGTGCCTCAACAGGTCAGAGCTGTTTTGGTGGCACAATGGGGGCCTACATAACATCAGACAGGATTAATATTATATCTGAATGGTGTAAACTACATGCAACTCTCTGCAGTTTATTCCAGAAAAAAACACCTGCAAGAAATGCATTAAATTAGAGCAAAATATTTTTTTGACACAAAAGAGGGATGTTTTATAACCTGCCTTACTGAAATTGCAGTCTAACTGCATTTGTCTGCTATACACGTCACTGGATCTTTATTACACTGTGGTATAATTGCAGTTAATTTCATTATAACTGCTCTTTTTTCTCAGGGCTTTTATTATAGAAAGTGTGAGGGAAATTTGGTTTTCCATGATTATGGGGCCCTTTAAATAGTTCAGGAAAACAGCCGTAGCCTAGTTTTCACGGTCACACGAGGCATTCATCTCTGTTCTCTTCTAGGAACCACATCAGCCAAACTCTCTCAAACCCGCTGCTGTTTAAAACACTCATGTTTCGCCTGCTTGTTTTATTTAGCCCTCATCTCTGAGCCTGCTGACATGCCACGCAGTAAACACTGACTCACCCATTAAACACAAGAGGGATGACTTTCTTGCTTTTCTTCTAGATGAAACAGAACCTGTGCAACAACCAACAAAGCACATGGATTCTCTTCGCTTCGCATGCCATTACTCATTACCAACTGTGGTACACTATATGATCAAAAGTATTGGGACACACCTCTTAATTCAGTGTTTGGGCTAGACCCCTTACTTCCAGTGAGGGGAAATCTTAATGCCTCAGCATAACAAGACATTTTGGACAACAGCATATTTCCAACTTCGTGGACACAGTTTAGGGAAGAATCTTTTCTATTCAAGCATGATTATGACCCAGGGCACAAAGCGAGCTCCATAAAGACATGGCTGGATGAGTTGAGTGTGGAAGAACCTGACTGGCCCACACAGAGCACTGACCTCAACCCCATCCAACATCTTTGCAATGAACTGCGAGCCAACTTCAGGGTCTAAATGAATGAGCCCAAATTCCCCTAGAAATGCCAAAATCTTGTGGAAAGCCTTCCAAGAAGAGTGGAAGCTGCTGTAGCTGCCAAGAGGGGACTAATTCCATATTAAAGTCTATGTATTTGAATGCAATGTCATTACAGTCCCTGTTTGTGTAATAGTCAGGCATTCCAATGCTTTTGTCCATATAGTGTTTTTCCTCTCTGTAACTCTTTCCTTTCTCTTGTGTGTTTGACTGTAAATCTGCGCTAAAGCAGAAACTGTGATTCACTGACTCATTGATTTGGATGTTCAACTCACTGAAAGAGTCAGAAAGAACTGGTTCGGTGAACTGAACAGAACTGGGTCTGCTGACTGACGGGTGATCCACTGGCGAAGAGCCACGAGCTAATCCTGGCAGCGCGAGGCCACCATGGAGCTGCCCCCTCACGTGGCCTGCCAGTCACAACTGTTCATGCTGCTCGCGTGTGGGGGCAACAGGTTCAACACACACTCACTCACACACTAGTATGTATTCCTGCCTTTGTGGGTACACTTGCTTTGCTTTCTGTAGGGCTGAAGCAAAAATGCTGCTTGGCTCAACTCTGTCCTTAACATAGGAAACCAAAAACTATTTTTTTCTTTTTACTCTTTTGCTTTAAAAAAATCATTAAAATAAGTAAAATAAAACATAATACTAGTGGGGACCAACTAAGTGTCCCCACAAGGTTAAAAAAGTTTTCATTTTTCATTATCTAGAGGAGATTTGATTGCCAAAAAGAGCTAAATACACACACACACACACACACACACACACTTTGCATTGTGTGTGGTTTGTGCAGCTGTTCCACATTGGGACCTTGTTCAAACGTGGTTCACCCTTTCACTGAGCTGCCAGTTATACAGTAGGCTGCTGTAATGTAATGCAGTGTGGGAAAGGCTCTCCTGGCTTTACGCCTCGTTCATATGGAAAAAGCAGACTGAAGGAAAGTTAACAGGACTGATTGCAGTTTAATTACAGCTGTATGTCAAACTGTATTAACGTCCCTGTCTTTACACATGGGATTCTCGCTTATCCTCTACCTGATTAATGATCTAGAAACTATGCTGTGATTGCAGTGTTGTTGTGTTGACACACTGTCAATGAGTTTCATATCCCCATCCATTGTAAGACAACACTGGACGCTGATAGCGCTTGTAAAGAACAATGAGGAGGCCTGAACCACAGGCGTGTGATGTGCGTTAATCCCGGGTTCCACGAGCGGCGAGGAGCAGAACGTGTAAGAGACATTATGCAACGCTGCCTTGATTACCCAGATTACGGGGCTCATAATGAGTGGCGGCCACAAAAACACCATGCAGTCTGGCCCATGCTGTGCCACCAGTTCACCCCAGCTCTGGCCCAGCCACTTCCTGTCCCCATTGGATTTATGCCAGTAGCCTTCAAATGAGTTGATGTGGGTGGTGTTTAATTGTTTTTTTGTGTGTGTTTTTTATTGTTATTCATAAGTCTGCTGGACCTAGTCCAAAGAGTCCCTAGAGTCTACAATTCATTTTGTTTAGAGCTGGATGTTGACAAGATATAATACACCAATACAATACACAAGCTCCCACCCATGTAAGGGTAGCTGATATGGCAAACATGTAACAATATAATGCTTTAAGTTCACAAAAAATACAACAATATGTATTATTTCATTTTGCTGAGACTATATTTTTAAAAAGGCTCAGAAAAACTAGGAGTTTAACTTTTTTTTCTTCAAAAGATTCAACAGTAAAGTCATTCAGCTACTTGTTTCTATGTATATGGTTTGTATATATATGTTTTTTTTTTTTTTTTGCTTGCTGTATAAAGCGACCTTGGGTTTGTGAAAGGCGCTATATAAATGTAGCTTATTATTATTATTATTGTTATTATTATTATTATTATTATTATTATATGTTGGTTGTTGCTGTTAATAACCTCTAATAATTGGTCTTTTTTTGCACATGCAATTGCTTAGTGTTCTAAAGGTTCTGATGGAATCCACAGTTTACTGAAAAAAAGTTAATCCAATTATAAGTTCTTTCTATAATGATAATAAATCGCCCACTCCTTCACTTCATAGTCACATACACGGCATCAATTCAGCTGTCATCTAATAAAGCCAAACAATGTGACTCAGTTTAATTAGGACAATGAGGTTGTTGAGTTAAAAAATCTCAATCCATAAATATTTCCCTGGGTTTGCCATTGAGACTGGTTTAGTATTTCTAAGCATTATCTTTTTGGACTCTCTCAGGCATGTAAGGGAAACGTGCTCAGACTGAGTTTCTCAATTCAGGCCGAGCCTCCAGACTTTGGGTCAAGCGGCTGCATTCCACTGATATGTTGCTAGATGAAGACTTTAGTCCGGTGTTTGTTTTCCTTATTGAGTTTTACTACATTTGTACCGTAGTTTGGCTCATAGAAGAAGCTCCAGATTACCTTTGGCCTTGCATTCTTTTTCTGAATTGTTTATTCCCACAAAATGCAGCCTGTTGAGTTTGCTATTTTTAGAGTTAAATGGATATTGCTAAATGGATATCGTCTCATCTTTCTGCATTCACAGCTGCAGCTCTACGTGCTTTGCGACTTGTTAGTCATGTTCGGCTGGCACAGTTAAAACGTCTCGGGGGGAACGGCATGAGTTGACGATTTCAGTGCGGTTTAACTTCGCTGTCTCTTGTTACTGAGCTGAAGAATATTCTTGGCATTCCATGTCTGCTTACTCTGGAAGGCTTCAGTGCTTCGAGACGTGGCCTCAGTTTGCTCAGTGAATGGAGGAGTCTAAACAGGAGCCTGAAGGGTAAATAGATGATTGTCAGGCCAAGAGCTTTGTTGGTATAGCACAAATACCATTGTAAGACTGTACAAAAAATCTGAGATGACTTCAGCCCTTCATTATTTTATTATTATTCCACATTTGGAGTTCGTCCAGACAAGCAAAGTCAGATTCCAAACATTCAGTCAATGCCTCGTTTGTGTTCTTAAGTAGAAGGTTTTAATCTGTCATTAAAGATGCACTTATGCAATTATTAATAGCAGAGCCAAAAAACAGCAGTAACTCTCAACGTCTTGAGGAGCATTCTGGGAAAACTGCTTCATTCCTGACCATGTTCAAGAAAGTTTTAATAAATTGCAGTAAAGGGCAGCAACTTTCCCCAACAACTTTACCCTTTTCAGCAATCATATCCCTCTAAGTACTATCAGTAAATTATTATTGCCTTGCTCAGTTTAGGGAAATGTAGCCAAAAACAGCTTTTTACTCTGTCTGGTATTTGCAATAAATGGAAAAGGAAGGGATTCGGCGAAGGAGAGGTGGAGTTACAGAGGTAGTTTCCAGCTCATGAAAATTGGGCTTGCTCCCAGAATTTCAATCGCTTGGCTTGCACAAATTAAGTCACATGGCTGCCAGTTTGTTTCTCGACTTCATAATGCTGTATCAAGTTGTTGGATTACAAGAACCCATTTAAAAACGAAGACTTTTAATGTTGTAAGCATTCTTCTTCTCAGATGTTCAGTGTTGAAGGATCTTAGTGCAAATTTAAATGCACTACTGAACTGTTTCATCCCTTTGGCTGTCACTTAATAACATCTATGACAATGACTGGGGGATTTATCTCCAGTATCTCAGAAATTACTAGACCCTTCTTCTTCAGCATGTTCTCTATTTGCAACCTTTATATTCCTGTTGAAATGTTCAGTGATGAAGAGTCTTAGGGTGGGGAATCTGAAGGGTGAGTGGTGCTAAATGTCAGAGCCTTAGGTCAAATGTTGTAGATAGTGTTGCAGGGCTTTGCTGGGATCCCACCAGTTTCCACTTCACTCAGTTGTTTAGGATTAAACCTGTGCTAGCAGGCCTTCCAGGCCTATCTAGCTGATTCAGCGAAAGGTCACACTCATAAAAGTGACTTCATTGTCTGAATGCAGAAGCTTGAAGATTTCAGAGAACCTTGCCAGCTTTGTCCACAAACCACTGCTTTGTATCTTCAGCCACAGTGTATTTTTCTTCATGTGATTATTCATTGCTCTAGCGTAGTAATTCCTACATTTCTCGTCTTGTAATGACAAAACAATAACATAATATACAAAGTAGGTACGTTTCAAATTTTTTTTATTTTTTTTATCGCATTATATTTGATCACTAAAGTACTTCAAAAATACAAATCTAAAAGGAAATTAAGGAAGTATTAAGTTATATATTGTCTAACAATGCATCTCTACACTGGGCAGATTTGTGAAAAAGATAAGAATTATTTCAATAGCAGATCTATTGAAGTTAATCCTCCCTCTTGTCTCCACAAAGTGCCCATTACTGGCTTGGCTTGTTTTTCTCTGAATGCCCCTTTACCCGTACTGGCATGCTATCAGTCTTTTGAAATACACGAGTACAGGCACATTTCATAACCAAACCCACTAATGAAATTACAGCCTAAGGGGAGAAGATTTAGTAATACTTGCTGTGGGCCACTTCCCTTCATATTTCAGAGTAATCTTTGCGGTTTAATTTGTTTAGATAAGTTTAGGATGTTGCATAAGTATTACAGCAATGTAACATAATATTACAGGACGGAATGAACAGAGAGCAGCCTATCTACATAGTAAACGGGTGAATCATCCGTGAGGGTCTGGCTATGCCAACAATCATTTCCTGTCTAATAAAGCTACAGAGTGGAACCAGAGTACCACACCATAGCCTGTTAAAGCTATGTACACATAGTGCAGGCTCGTAACGTGGAGAAATATATGAGAGTCTTCATGAAAGACTGAGACTTTTTTGTGTCTCTTGTTGGATTTTTGAGGAGAATTCAAGCCTCTTTGTCATAGAACTGTCATGAAACTCATTAGAGACCACCTTAAAAGGAATTATTAGAAAGATATACTGGGATTATTGCGTGTTCCCTGGTTAGAGCCCCAGAATCATGTTCTGAAAGACTGAACAGGAGAGCGGCAGGAGTACATTTTGATGCGGCTCGGGGGCCCCCTTGTGGTATAAGTAGGTGATTGTTCTTTGGATGTTAAAGAATCGCCCTGGCTGGCCAGACACACGTTTTCATTTTCCTAAGTTTTGTCATGAATAAAAACTGCGATCCATGAAAAAGGAAGTCATCATTATTGTTTATTGTTCCCTTCTCGTATGTTTAAACTTAGTTATTGCTGGTCATTATTACTGTAAAAATACAGTTGTCTATAAAGGTCTGTTAAAATATTTGTTGTCCTCTTTGTCAAGGACCTATCCTTCTTGGCACATTGTAATTTAATTTTAACTAGTGAAAAGATTTTGCACACCACCAGTTATCCATTTATTTCTTAAAAGATTTTTATACTTGTTAAGCATTGGTGAGTGAACAGCTATAAATGAAAATACGTCAAACAAAACATTTATAAGATTGAAAGAACATGTAACAGTGCATGCCTGACATCCAGTTAACTGACTGTGTGGTGAAGCACAGTCGAATTCTAGGCTGCATTCAAGTCAAATTTAAATGCACTAGTGAACTGTTTCATCCCATTGGCTGTCACTTAATAACATTTATGACAATGAATGGGGAAGTTCTCGCCAGTTTCTCAGAAATGATCAGATTCTTCTTCTCAAGCATGTTCTCTAATTGCAAATAGCAATCATTCTATTGCTAAAAAGTTCTGTGGTGAAGAGTCTTAGTGTGGGGAATCAAGGGTGAGTGGTGCTAAATGTCAGAGCCTTAGGTCAAATGTTGTAGATAGTGTTGCAGGGCTTTGCTGGGATCCCACCAGTTTCCACTTCACTCAGTTGTTTAGGATTAAACCTGTGCTAGCAGGCCTTCCAGGCCTATCTAGCTGATTCAGCGAAAGGTCACACTCATAAAAGTGACTTCATTGTCTGAATGCAGAAGCTTGAAGATTTCAGAGAACCTTGCCAGCTTTGTCCACAAACCACTGCTTTGTATTTCCAGCCACAGTGTATTTTTCTTCATGTGATTAGTCACTGCTCTAGCATAGTAATGCCTACATTTTATGTTTGTCTTTTAATGCCAAAAAGTGGTAGGTAAGAATTTATTTTATCACGTTCCATGTGATCCACATTATAACTGATTTTTATAGATCACGTTGAAAAATAGATCTGCTTAATATAGGTACTCAAATGGTGAACACACAGTAAATATATTTATGTGCAAAAAATTTGAATATATTTTAGTAAATGTTGAGAGTTAGATGCAAATGCATAAAATCTCAGTCTGTGCCAAAATCTTAGACTGGTAGTGTATAAAGGACAGTACATTCAATATTATGTCTGCTGAATTTCGCAATGAATTAAAACTATGACTCATGGGAAATAGAGTAGACATCGTTTATTGTAAGCTATTAACTAAAATTAGCCTCATGGCTTTCCTTGAAATCCTTTTCAAAAGTTGGGTCTGGCTGAAGTTTCCTTTCAGATGTCCTCTCAAAGTCACTCACTGTGTGAAACTATAGTTATTCCCACAAGTATGAGGGAAGCCTGAATCATATCCCACAGATGCTCAATTGTATTGAGATCTGGGGAATCTGGAGGTCACGTCAACACCCTGAACTCTTTGTCATATTCCTCTAACCATTTTGTACAGTGTGACAGGATGCATCATCCTGCTGAAACAGGTCACAAGGGGGGAACTTGGTCTTCAGGAATGTTTAGGTAGGTGGCATGCATCAAAGTAACATGCCAGGATCCAAGTTTTCCCCACAGTGCGTTGTCCAGTGCATCAGTTGCCATCTTCCCATAGTGCATCCTGCTGAAACCCCCGGAAAAAAATGTCTCAGATCCTTACACTTGCCCATTTGGAAGAGTTAAGGTGGTAGTAGGAGGCACAAAAGTAACGAGTGGACCAATTAAACACAGATAGATTTGATATTATAGCTACAGTTTTCTGCTTTTTAGTCTTTGATAATGAACAAAATAGCCAATTTGACTGGAAATCAAATAAACAAAAAGGTGGCAAGTTTGAATATATTGCTTGTAGGATAGTACCGTTTAAAAACACAGTTTAACTCTCAATTTTGGTACTAATGACTTATTCTATTGCAAGATGTGAGATAAGTTTCAGCTTCTTTCATCATCTATGTAGCTAATAATGGTGAGGGTATTTTCAAGGGGCTGGTGCCAGTGTTTCATGACATGGAAAGTACTTGCAGATGGGACAGTAGCAAGATCACCAGTTAAAAGGCATTTTTTGTTAAAAGAGTGCAGCTGAAGATGATAGAATGCAGTCAAAGTGTGAGACAAGAGCCCTCTGATGCTAGCACACTGGCTTTAATGACACAGCTGCACAAGATTTTCTAGAAAATTCAATTAGAAGTAACTTTGTAAGTACACGTAGGCCGCACTTGTGCAGAGGATGGGCCTTTGGCCTCTCCCCTCCGCGGTAAAGCAGTGCTGTCGTCTTTTAGTGTGAACCGTAGCCCATGTGGCTCCACCGCAGGCCAACCACATAGGGCCCAGGGAAGACTCTATAGACTTCCAATGGATATCCGGTGGTTTAAACTGGCAGCTGCTCCACTGCATAATAAATTAAACATTGAACCACACACTTTAGCCCTTCAGCCCTGTTGTTAGATAACATAGTGGTTAAAGCACTACATTAATCCCATTAAAGCTCATTTAAAGTCACAGTTAGCATCAGGTGTGTGTGTGCGTACCTGCATGCGTGCATGTGTGTGTGTGTGTTTATTTGTGTGTTTGGATACCTGAGGTCTGCAAGTTTATTAATAGTTTATCAATAGTGTATTGCTACACTATTAATAATATTTTGTTAATATTATTTTAAATGATCATGCTGGGTCATTATTTGCATGCTTAACTTCCATAGTTTTTTCTGTTCCTTTTTTGCACATTTGAGCGTGTATCAGGATTTCTAAAATCCCTGGAATTTTAATCAGTGCCGAACATTTAGGTAAAGCTACTTAACTTGAAATCAAGGGCACAAAATTCCATGTGTTTAACGATGAGGTAAATGCGACACTGCACATTATTGCATCTGGAGCCAAAAATGAACAAATTCAATAAAAAAAAGTGCAGTGGGAATATGGATTAACCTGAAAACTCTTGAATGATCAGGGTGTTTGTATGGGCCCAAACTCCAGGTGCTCACTATTGCAATACATTTTATAGCAGCTAGAAAATTATTTAGAGTGTTTTTAAGCCTTATTTAAGTGTTGCCACAGTTCTTCTCTGAAATGGAGATTTAATAAAGTGTCATACATTTTAAAGGTTCAGACATGAAATAATATGTTTGTACAAAGCATTTATATAGGTTAGGAAACAATAAATGTCATTAATCTGTTCTTCAAGCCGAGGTTCGGGTCCAAACCTCAAACCCTTACAGCACGACTTACTTATTTGGTTATAATTTCAAAAAAAAAAAAAAAAATGCAGTAGTTCATTATTTCTTTAGCAATATTTTTGTATTGATTTGTAAACTGAATAACAGGCCTTGGGTTTAAGGGGCTAAACGGATAACAGGTTGGACATCAATCAGCATGAAATTGGGGGAAATTTGGGCCCAAACTGAGGTCAATGAACAATATGTCTGCAGTTTAAGGAGTCAACTCATTCCAGAGCGCATTCTGCAGTGTTTGCATGTGAATTGCAGTGAACCTGAGGGTGACGGTTGAAGCACCTGTGTCAGCTCCACTGTTCCGCTCCCATCGAACTGAAATCCCCCAGGCCCTCTCAGACAGGGAGCAGATGATATCCACCCTGCCCGACCACCCTCCCCCCCCCATCCACCGCAGAAGCCCAGCCTCAACAGAAATAGGTTCTGGTTTACTGGTCAGATCCTGTCGTCTGGCTTGTGCTGGGCTTCCGAAAGGCGCTATCAGGTGGCTGCAGGCAGCCTGGCCTTAGCCAGTGTGTGTGAGGGCCCTGCTGCAGGCCTGTGCTGTGGCTTCAGCCCCAGGCAAACGCTCGCCTCACTGTGGGTGACCTGCTTCCGGCAGATGTCCCAGATGCTGCTAGGGCCGAGGGGATCCCACCACAGAAAGAGGGAGGAGGTTTGTGTATGTGCGTGTGTATGAGAGTGTGTGTGAGATCGTGGAGGGGGTGGCGGGGTGGGGTTGCGTAAAGAGAGATGCTTTTCTCCTGCGCTGATGTGCGGGGCCGACACGCTTCCGTTTAGTCTCGTGGGAGACTTCCAGTAAGAGCAGATGTGCGACAGAGAGACCTTTTTTTTTTCTTCGTTTCTCTTTTCTTTCTCACACTCTTCTCTAACGGATTTGTTTGTTTTCTCAACAAACGTTTTAAATGCCTCATCCCACCTTTACTCCATGCTGGAGGTGCGGCCCCCAGGGGCACCGGTTGGTAAAGTGTTTTCAAATTCTGAATTGAAAACTCTGTGAGTTAATGGAATGGAGTAATAGAGAGAACAGATGGAAGCTATTGAGAGTGAAAAGAGTCTCATCAATACGAGTCATTTTTATTCATCTCTGGAGCGTCTCTTGTGTGTGTGTGTGTGTGTGTGTGTGTGTGTGTGTGTGTGTGTGTGTGTGTGTGTGTGTGTGTGTGCATATATATAT
>JBBPCX010000035.1:3992470-4007323 GCA_037974365.1 Hydrocynus forskahlii
CTCTCTCTCTCTCTCTCTCACACACACACACACACACACACACACACACACACACACACACACACACACACACTCATGCACACACATACATATACTCGCAAACACATACACACATTCTCATTTTCTCAGACTCCTCCTTCTTCTGTTTTTTTTGGTCATTTCAGGAAGTCCTCTGAAAACGGAAACCACAGCGCCTCCCTCTCTCTCTCTCTCTCTCTCTCTCTCTCTCACACATTAAAAAGGACTCATTTTCATAGGAAGTGGCCCACACAAGCCACATACAGTCTTAACCCATACAAAATATAAAGCTTGAGTTGGCACATTATTTATTCTATGAAAATGTTCCTCATATTGAATTTTAACCAGTTTATACCCACGTTAAGCCTCAAAATTTCTTTTAAAGAATTATGAAGGGACACATTTTGATTCAGTACTCCACATGCAGGGCTAGATTTTCATACCATTGTCCAGTGCTATTTCATTTACGTGTTTGTGACACGGCATAAGAAAGAGTGTAAAAAAGTAAGAATGTTTAAATGGCCTTCATCACAGAAAAAATTATTCTCACTTTTTTAAATTAAAGAGTGTTATGTAGTACTAATTTTTTTTTATTTCAAATATCAAAACATTTCATTCACCTCTCAGTCTGCACCGTCTTTATAAGGCAACTAAGCTACAAAAGCAGACCTTTCTGCTTATTCAGTCTACAGCAGTTTAGCTCCGCTCCCATTCACACTGAAGTTAAATGGAATGTTTCACTCTGGGCTGCTTTTTGAATGAAGCACGATAAACTGCAGCCAATCAGATCAGAGCTCATTTACAGATATCAGCCCTAAAGGCACAGTAACAGAAATAGCTGTTAAATTCTAAGAAAGAAAAGGTGTAAGAATTAAATAATCATTTAACAATTCATAACAATTTGGTGGAAAATGAAATACAATGCAATACAGTCTAATAAAAGGTGTGATGTGAGCCAGAGGTACAACAAACAGACAATTAAAGGACTATTTAAAATGACTTGACACTTTTTTCTCTCTTCCTTATTGCTGCGCCACTCAGCTTTCTCAGCTCCTCTTTTAGCTTCACTTTTGTTTTAGCATTTATTGGCTTCTTTATTCTCCAACAGTCAGGCCTGGTTTTTAAGAGCATCACAGATTTTACTTTATCAGAAGAGAGCCGATGCTGTAGAAACTTCATAACACAAGAAAAGAGATCACAGCACTCACAGCAATTCTCAGGTCCTTGCAATGGCTTCCAGTTCGGTACAGAATTGATTTCACAGCATTACTCATTGTGTACAAGTCACTTAATGGTTTGGGCCCTGAATACAGATATGTTTGAAGTATGTAATCCTGGTGGGTCTCTTAGATCTGCGGGAGCTGCTCAGCTAGTGGTGAAACTAAACCTGGTGAAATGGTGTTTATCCACTATGCTGTCCAACCAACTGCCCATCAATATCAGAGCTGCGCCAACTGTAGCTTTAAAAAGCTGCTAAAAACTGCACTATTCTCCTCTGCCTTCTTTTGAACATCTGCACATCTATCGCACATTTAATCTTCTTTTATTCTTTTATTACTTTGTAATTTTTAATATCCCTGATTTATTAAAAATTTGTATTCTATGCCTGTAAAATACATTGAATGACCTTTGTGTATGATAGTGGACTATATAAATAAACTTGACTCGACTTGACTTGACAAGTTTTACAATTAAAATCTGAAATGTCATTTCTATGTTATGTTCCCAGGTTATAACCTTCCTTCATGAACATTTGTGGAGATTATGGGGAGAGAATTAATTGATACAAGCTTTGCTACATGATTATAGCATATACACAGCTCCGGAAACAACTAAGAGACCACTGCAAAAGTGTTCAGTTTCTCAGATTTTACTTTGTATAGATGCAAGAACTGAACTGAACAGATTTGCCTTCGTTTTTGAGAACTGACAATATCTCACCGAATTTTCAAACAAAAATTAATTGTTCTGTGAAGCATAATTTTAAAGGAAATGACAAAACATCAAAATAAGAAAAAGGATGCAGTGTTTACAGAGCTTGAATAATTTGAAGAAAACAAATCTCTTGTTCACTCTTAAACAAAATGGCAACAATTACCTTTGACGAACTTCTAGTAGTGTTTTACCATCCAACTGGGAGAGTGTTGATCACAGCAGTGTTTTTATACTTTTCCTTATTAAATAAGATTTGATTCAGGTGATCACTAATCAGTACCTCATAAAGCAGAATGAGGTGCTTGTGTAGGAACTGAACCGACACTGGCATGGAATAGCTGTCAGACTCCTAGAGATGCTGATTTAAAAATAAATTCTAGTGGTCTCTTATTTTGTGCCAGAGCCGTATATTCAGCCATTCATCACAATTTTTTTAGAGGAATTGTAAAAGCGTTTACGAATATAGAATCTGGAATCCCTAAATAGAAGCAGAAATTGTTATCTATCTTTTCTCAGCTCTTCTCATCCTGTAGCTTACACCTGTGGCCATGATGTGCCTGCTGTGAAGTGCTGGTGTCGGAGTGAAACACACGTTCTTTACTTACAGAAACTTGCCGTTGGTGCGCGAGTTGGAGTTTAAGCGCAGCTCTGAGTCTTCGCGTGTGATCATGCCGTGGAACCATGGCATCTTCTCATGCGCTGTGGTGGCAATCAGCTTCTCCAGCTGAGGCCTCTGACTGATGATGGCCTGCTCCAGAGCAGCACCCTGGACAAAAGACATTTCTAATGCATTGTGCTCCAAGATTAACACACATTGTGGCAAACGGCAACAAAAAAGCACACACAGTTTTATTTCATTATTTAGTAAACGAGGCCTGGCCTGACATCAGCATGGCCCTTTATTTGAAAGGCATTTAACACATCCCTTAACTTTTTCTGCATTTTCTCATTTTAAAAAATCGAAGCTGGGAAAATACAAATAACTTTGTAAACTCTTGAAACACTTCCAATTTGCAGCCTCAGTTTCCATAAGCATTCTCAAAACATAAAGAATACCATTAAAAAACAAGGGTGAGTCCTACATGAGGACTGACATCATTCTGTTGCATCAGTGTCAGGCAAAGTGATGAAAAATGTGTTTTTCAGATGTTTGCTATTAAAGTAATAAATATGTTGAATTCATTTTTTGTACATTAGGCACATTGTTGCAAATACAGCTAAGAGTAACAGAGTTTTATAGTCATTATACTTTTGTACAATGACATTCTGGACAGTAATTCGACATTAAAAAACAGCACAAAGATCAGTTTAGTTGGTTACATTTTAACGTCACTCTTCCAAACTTAACTGAAACACACATTTTAACAAGGCTGGCACCTTTTACAAACATCTGCACATTTTACAAAAAGCTGTCTGAGCTGTCAAAAAAATTAACTCTAAATGATTTACGCTTTTTAACTCCTCCAGCACCACATTTATTACTCAGTTATTAAGCTTCGGGCTTATTGTTCAGCAGCTGCTATGAATTGTTTGGAAACTACTCGGAAACCTATATGTAAAGCAGGCAGTTATGAAACAGTGGCAAGTCCATTAAGGGTAAGCACAAACTGACTCTTGCCTGAGAGTGAAAAACTGAAGTTTTCTCATGTTACATAATTTCTGTGTGTCAGTAATACAATACTTTCATACGAACCTTCATAGGAACTTCATAACATATGCATAGGCACTGAATAGTGTGTTTAATTTATGCACAGCTTGCGTCAGTATACACATAACAAGTTGTTTTATGTTGCAAATTGCAAATTACTTTGCAGTGGCACAAGCAATGGAAATGACATGTATGTATGTATGTATGTATGTATGTATGTATATGTACAGTGGTCCCCTGCAAAGTTCCCCAGAGTTCCAGAGAGTTTGTGGCCTCAGTCGTCTGCAGATTTTTTTTTAGAACCTAACTAATAATTTTTCACGGAAACCCTGGAAATTCGCAGAAACCGCAAATATCTTCCACATGTTTTGGCTGTTTTCGTGCCAATATGTAATTTATTTGGCTGCTGCCCTGTGATGCATCTCTGGCAGCTGCAGTCCATTATTCCCGCACCATAACAGTTTCACGCGTGGAGCTACCTTGAGTGTTTCACTGAGTGTTCCTGTAATTTTCATTTTGTTCTTCTTAAAGCCCTGTATTTTCATTACTATAAATGAAATAAAAGTATTACTTTACTGTATTTACCTGCTTATACCAAAGAAAACGACAGCGCATACCAAAGAAAACGCACGTGCATGAATTACAGTACAGTCTATACAGGGGTAATTTCGGTATTTTACAGTCTAGCACTGCAGAAGACAGCAGTTCAGTGTAAACTGTACAGTATGGACATGGGTTTACCTTTACCCTTTTTTTTAATGTTTTTTAAAAAGTTTAAAATGAAATTAAAGTGTTTTGGGAGCATATTTGGGGGGTATATTTTGGGTTTACACTATAAAAATAGGCATTTTTAGTTGTTTTTACCACATCACAAATTCGCAGTTTTTCACAATTTGCGGGTGCTCTTGGCACGTAACCCCGTCAGTTTTGGGGGTCTACTGTATATATAAATTATATAAACTCTGCACTAGGACTGCACTTGACCACAAACATTTAAGATCGCCACAGTCATTTTCTAGTCACTATATCATTATCGTGTTTTTGTACACTGTTATGTATAAAAGTGAACAAAAGTATGTACAAAACCCAAGATTATGAGTATTATTGCACTACTAATAGAATTGTGGTCCAAATCAGCAAGAAATGGACTGGAGTCCAGTGGCACTGCTGTGGATGCCGGACCCCGCTGGTAAAAAGGTGTGCTGTCACTAACCTGCAGGTTCCAGGTCTGTTTGACATACTGCCGGATGAGCTGCTCCTTCAGGTCCTCAAAGGCCCCCACTTTGGGAACGACGCCGTGGGGCCGGTTGCAGGGTTTCTTCAGCAGACAGATTAGCCCGTCTGACTCCTGCGCGTGGTAGTCAATCACGTCCGTTGGATTCCGGTGTGATTTCCCACCCGCGATGGCGTAGGTGTTATTCAGATCCCTCTCGATGGTGTAGTGGTAACACTGGCGGTTGTAGGCCACTGACAGAGCAAAGCCCCCCAGGTAGTTCCTGCTCTGCCGCAGCAGGTAGAGGCCATCGCTCATGCCAGCCTGCCTCAGGTAGTCCTCTGCCTCCTCTCGAGTGATGTTGCCATAGAAGAAAGACAAAGTCGGCACTTTATCTGCCATGACTGCTCACCTCGCTTCGAGTGCCCAGAGAAATCCCACTCTAATCACCTGAAAGAGGGAGAACAGAGATTTCTCTCATTGGTTTGTAATTGCTGGACTGTCTAACAGGCCAGCCTACAAGAGCCACTGTATCTTACTGACTCACTGACTGATGACCATTGTTAAAACACCATAAGATACCATTAAAAGTTGTCCTCATGCTCTCCTAACGCAAATAATGAGAGAAAGAAGAAATGCATTCACTGGATAATTTTATGTGGCTTCTGACACAGCTATTTTATGATTTTATTTACCAAACACAACTTTTAATCAAAGTTGTGGGCTAACAAGGGGTCTGCCTTAGATTAGTGAACCCTTAGAAATGACCAGTAATGGCCAGTGATAAAGAAAGAATGTTGTAATTTTCTATTAATGTGGTTCATGCATAGAATGTAAATCAATTGTAATTTATTACACAACTATTCATCTGGCACTGCTATACATATTGATATCTCCTGAGTTTTGCGCCAGAGAAAACTTAGTGTTGTATTTTTTTAATAAACTATTCCTAGGACATTAGCACCTCAACACAGTGATGGACGTTCCACAAGTTCAACACCGCAATTTGGGGCTGGAAACCTCTGCCACTGTTCTCCTAAAGGAAAGTCCCTGAGGGCTTCCAGACATGGAGTGCCCCTGAGGTTCTTTTTTTAACCTTTGGGAAGTCGCAAAGGCATTATTTTAACTACGTATCTCAGTTAAAGCGAAATAATCTATCCATCTGTGAAGGTAGCATTGCTATTTTCCAACACTTACAGCGATGACAAATGCTACATTGGAAAAAAAAAAGAGAATTTAATTGATTCAAAAGAATATTCTGGCTCCGCATAAATAAAAATGTACTTACTTTTGATGTAATTAATTAATGATATATGTATTTGAATTAATCAAATCAAGAATTCAAGGCAACACTTTTTTAAATTGTTACAATATGAACAAAAAGTTTAGGCTACTAAATTATAAACTGTCCATCACTTAGCTAGAATGGACAGGTTGCTATGCTCTAATCCCAATGGTTACTGTTGCTATGCCTGACAAGCTCTCAAGCCCAGGCTGTCGTCCTCAGTCTGTGGCGGCAAACATTTCGAACAAACTGTTGAACCTGCAGGAACTGAATTTGTCTCAAAGGGGACATGAAGGAACAAGCTGTAGTGTATTAAGCTACTTTTGCCATTAAGCAGTAGTGTAGTTACCTGCATTTCTCTCTCTCTCTCTAGCGGACAAAAACTCAAGACTTACCAAACCTGTGCTACAGTTGCACTAAAGCTTCATAGACAAGCAAATCTGTTGATCTACCAACAATTAACTGAAGTTGCACAGAGAAGCCATTCATATTGTCAATTAAAAATCAAACCTGAATCAGCACTGGTTCAATAAAACATATAATTAAAAACCCTAATGGTATTATATTACAGTGCAGAGCTCTTCTCCTGTACAACACTACAGTGACAATTCGGTTTTCTGCTATTGCATGTCTTTCTCACTCAGTAATAGGTGTGGGTAATGCTTTGGGTAACAGCTGCATGGCTAACTCTTGTCAGCTGTCACTCACGCCTTTTTTCACACTTTTTTGCTTCTTGACTCATTTTCTCTTAAAAAAAAAAGATTTAAACAATTAATAGATCCATAAATGTTTTTGCAGGAAAGATTTTTTCCTGCAGGCATGAATGTACACAAATGAAGAGAGATTTCACAGCAACAAAATTAAACATCCTCACAGTACGAGCATGATATTTAGAGGTTTCTGACTGAGTTCCTATTTAGAGGTCTCTACACATCTACTGTGTCAGAACTCCTTTAACACGTTCTCTGTCAATTCTGGGTGCATACGTCTGTAGTATGGTTCCAAAATTAACCAACATGTTCATGGGTTGATCCTTGTAATAATACACTGACAATGAAAAAGAGTTGATTCAGATTGATTTGAGTGAGTTGCATAAAATAGGGTCATTGGTGGATACATTTTCTCCTTTCACAGGAATTCCCAAAAAATGACAATTGTATTTTGACCAATAAATGACGTACAGAACCATGCAAAAGTCCTAAGACACCTGAAAAAATTATATTTCAAACCTGTTTAGCCGAGCTGTATATGTTGGGAAAGAAAATATTAGAATGTATACAAATAATATTAATACAGTAAATCTTGTTTTTTTATATATGACAAAGTGTTTGTGTAATCATTCCCAGACCTCTCCTCATGGAAGCGCAATTGTAATTCTCATAAAATGGATAAAATACCCGGTTCAGCTCAATCTATGCGTCATTAGATTGCTGATGGCGTTTCACAGATCCATGCAAAGGCTGAAGGTTAAACCTGGAACCAAACCTGTTCTCGTAACCATCAAAACTTCAAGCAAAACAAATCTCGATATCATTTCATGCTTTCTTGTTTGTTTGTATTAATTCTAATGTTAACAGTACTATACTTGCTGTGTCTAAATCAACGCAACCTCCATTGTCTCTGAGCACAATACCTAAACTGATGTTTCACAACCTGGGACTCTTTATAGAGTCCTGGAATGGACAAAAGTGCCACATTTACAAAAGACTATTAAACACAGAACAGGTGAAAAAAAATAACTATTGGTAATTCTGGTAAAAATGTTGGCATGACATGGAATAGGCTACTTGTATGAAAATGCATACACATGTTACTATACATTTTTTACAGGCTATAATGATCTAAGTCAAGATTAAAGATACTTTACCTTTTTAGGAATTTGCCTTTTTTGCTGGTTATAGCCAACTATGCCTTTTTATGATACAAGCAGCTGTTCAGTGCCTTTTTATGATACAAGCAGCTGTTCAGTGCACTGGAATTTCTAATGATACACGCAGAAGCATAGTTCAATGTCATTTATAATGAAGATAATATTGTCATATTACCCACCCCTGTGTTAAAGATAATTAATTGCAAAGTTGAGCACAGAGCTAACGATCCAAAAGAATAAATGTCAGTTTCCTAGCCAGCCACTCCCAGGACACACTGTAACACACACTGTACCAGGAGCACTATGGATCTGACTTTATTCTGAATGCGAAAAATGATATGGACAGAATTTCTGGATTTGTTTGCTTTTTTTAAGGATGGTGGAACAGAATTTTTTTTTTTACATTTAAGCTGAATGCCTATACAGTTAAAAAAGGCCAAATGTAACAGGAAGGTATACATCCTGCTGTCCTTTTCAGACACAATTCAAACACGCAGTGCACCTCAGAGACAGAAAACCTCAGCGTTACACTTGCTCTTGAAAGAGAGCGCAGGTACAGACGAACACAATGCTCTCACCGCAAAAGGTTCCATACAGAGGGGGCCGACTGACTGGGCATGAAAGGTCACTGTTCTGGTAATGGCATCTCGAACCAAACAGTAAAAGGCGCCAACTTTCTGTTCTAAAGGATCAGTGGTCCAAAGGAAACCAACCAGACTTTACTTCTTTCAATATGAACTCATCATCTAGTGCAACTATTTAAGAATGATGAAACAGATGTGAAAGCCAGAGAGCAACCATCTATATTTTACCATCTAGATATGAAAACCAATTCAGCACCTATATTGTAGTTATATAGTACTATGTATGGATTTAATATATAATTCGATATATAGTACTATATAGTACTATAAACCAAAAAAGTTAAAGATAGCACCACAAATAATACAAGAATAAATACAAAATTTTCAATAAATGTATTAATTAGAAAGACCTGTTTCCCAACTCTTTTGCCATTCTTATGGAAATTCCACCATAGTTCTCTAATGTAGAGTAATAACAATTATTATTTTTATCAAGATCAAATATACCGCAATATTCTTTTCTGAGCATTGTGCGGATATCTACAGTACTTAAAAAACACTCATCTGCATGATTTCATTAAAACAGAGCATAAATAGTCCTGTTAAGTTGAACACATTTGCTAAATCATTTGTTCTCATGGTTTTTGATGATATTTTTTAAATGAGACTACTCTTTCTTCCTTTGTCCATTGCAACTTGTTCTGTTGTTTGTTCCAAAAGATGCTGGGACAAATAAATATTGTGACACACTGTGTGTCATAATAACTTATTGAATGATTGTGATATCATTTGTTATGTCATATCGTCTATCCGTACTCTAAGAGTTCTTTGACATCATGGATTTAATGGTATTAGCTCCAAAAGGCTAGAGGCTGATGGATAATTTGGCAGATGCATAATTGCATATATCTGGTATAAATATATGAAGCAATGATGTAACGAAATAGTTCCCAATTCATTTATCTTGGCAGTGCACAGTGGTTTGGAAAAATGGTATAAATTCATGAAGCTGAAGGTAAAAACTAACATCCAGCAAAGACAGATAAATAGTTCCCAGGGATGAATAAATAGTTCCCGATGCAATTATCTTGGTTATTTATGAACCCCATTTTAAACCCACTCAGTAGCTCTCAACTACCATTATGCAGCTGTTTTGGAACTCAAAATAAACTCATATATACATATAGTAAATATCTTTAATGCTAATGATATCTGATAACCGCTGATTTTAACATAGATGTATTTTACCCACACAGCTGTTCAATATATTTCCACACAAAAGCTTTTAATGTTTGCTTCAAAGTGAGTAACTAATAAGAGATCAGATATATCCACCACAACACACAACTGCTACATGCTATGAAGAATAAAGCTTGCATATTTCATAAAAATGCAATTTCACAAGAATCTGTGCTTGTGGCATTGAGAGCTTTTTTATGAGTCTGCATGTTAAATTCCCTTCTGTTCGTCTGTTGGAATCACTCAGTAATTTTCATTAAACTGATACACTACTGCAAATACAAATTAATAATGGATTAGAAACATTTTTTTCCAATGCATCTTTCTACACAACCACCTCAACAGCTAAACAAATCAAACAAAAAATTTAGAAGACACATATCTGAACGAGGCTTGTGGCCATTAAAATATATTCATTATAGCAAATTAGTAAAGGGCGGACAGGTCAATTCTATTACAAGCCCATATGATCAAACATCTGCTGCAAGAGTAAAATAGAACTGTACTGAAGCAAAATTGGCCTTACCTTGCTTGACTTGTGTAACGCTCTTCTACTTGAGGCTGTGGCAGTGTGTGATGGCGACCATGTTGAAGTGTAGTCTAGCTGAACAGGATGTGGTATGGCCAAAAATGAGCTGGATAGTTCAAACACTGCAGCACCAACAGGACCCCTCGCTCTAAGAGAAGATCTTTAGCGCCGAGGCCCGTCTTCGGTCGGAAGCCAAACACCCTGCGAAACACAGTATATAAACTTGTCACAAGTCTAAAAAAGCAACAGCTTTAACTGGAAGTCTTGGTGAGCTTCCTCATTTTATGTTACTTGTAGCTACTTCCTTTGGTGTTTTTCTTTTTCTTTTTTTTTTTACGTGACTTTCTGACTTCCCCTTTTATCTAAAACACAGACACATGAGAAACCATACATGGGCTAAGGCATTCAAGTGATATGTTCATTTGTAAATGGGACGCACAATTGTGAAGAAGCCATCACAACATCTACTGACCCAGCCTTCATAAATCATATTCTACAGATACTGCAGTCCTGTACAGTGTTTACAGTATTCCTACAGGATGTTCTTGAATATTAGGATCCTTAGATATTTCATCAAAGAACCCTCATATGCCACAAAAACCTTATGCAATACTTTTGGCATAGAACCTTTAAATTGTGTGGCGGTTCTTCACAACTGTGTGTCTCGTTAACACAAACTACCCACAGCAAAGGCTCTTTAGGAAGTTAAGAGTAGTTCTTCTATGGAACTGTTACTAAGAACCTTTTCTGGCACCCTTATTTATAAGTCTGCTTACGGTCTACAATATCAAAAGAAGTGAACATATTTATGTAAGTCGAGCATTTTTGAGCTTTGAACTGGTGTAAAATATTTTCTTTTGTTCGTTAAAATTTAGTTTTGCTCAAAGTATTTATTTGAGTCAAATAAAACCAGATTAAATTGTTAGTTAACACATGAATTGTTTTCTTTAGATTAAAATAAAATGATTTTATTCCACTGTGCATGAAGTATAAATACTCTACAGCTATTATTCCGGATAGCATAGGAAAATATGTACAATTATGACAATGCAATTATTTAAGGCATGTCAAAATCAAAGTACCCACTTTTCTACAGAATGTGCGCAGGCATGCAGCTGAAATGCATCATGCGTGGTTTAGTGTTTCTTGCTCTTGCAGGAAATTAGAGTGGAGCCCCTATGAGTAAATGATACACGTGCAAATCTATGCTATTAGACATGCTAAATAAAATGAAACTGAAATCAGATGACCAATGGCTTTTCAGCCAGTGTGTCATATGATGTGTTGATTGTGTTGGTTTGAGGTTAACTTCAGACTGTTCTTGGTGTGACCAAGAAAAAATTACCCAGATTTCTGTCCAGTTTGTATGTGTATGTATGTCTTTTTGTGTGAGTGTGTGTGTGTGTGTGTGTGTGTGTATTTTTTAATGCAGTTAATGTATATATACGTATATATGTTGCTGAATGTGATGTAATGCTGTGGAGTGTTACGGTAAGTGCAGTGTTTAGTATATCTCTGTGATATGGATCAGTGAGGTGAAACCAGTCGTGATGTTTAGCAATAGTGGCCTGGCTATGGCAGACTGCCTTCATGCACTACACCTGCTCAGTGTTTACTTCCCTTCCTACAGAAATCTGTACTTGTGACCAGTTAACTTTTTCATGCACTGTAAATGAAAGCTTCATTGTTTTAACTCGAAAAAGCAACTAAGCCAGATGCCTTAAAACTGCAACTTAACAATGTTCGATACGTTACATCCTTCTTAATACTTCTCGGTTTTTGAAGTTTACTATAATGCACATTTTTAGGCAACCCAACTGACTTAAGGTAAATCACTTTAATTATTATTAAAGTATACTTCTAAAAAAACATCATATATTTATATACTGTGTTATACATAGTATATTACAGCCCATATATTCATGCACAGTAGAATGAGCACTTCTACCACCAGAGATAACAACAAAACAACGACAACAACAATGCTTCTGACCATCTTCTGGTTATCATTGCTTTGATTATCCTTTTAACTAACTTCTGTCGCTGAAAAGTAATCGTGCAAATCACCCACCGATCTACAACTGTACACATGCATGTTTGATTTGTTTGTAGTGAACAAAGCTTGTTCTAAGATGACTAAAGCTCGAGCCATCTCACAGCATTTTGCAATAGTGTGACATTTAACTTGGCGCAATCACTTCAGTTACAGCTACAGCATCATATGTGGCAACCTTCCAAATGCATTTTTTTCCTTTCTTTTCATGACTTCACTTTGTGGTAAAATTTGTTTCTTTTTTCATCCAGCAATCTGAGGATACATGGGTATATGGCTCACACCCCAACCTATTTTTGGAGACCCCTGCAAGCTCAGCAGAAGCCCCCCACCGGAAATGATTTAACCCTCCAGGTGCACAAAGCATGACTACAGACACACACCCAGATGAGATTAAACAGCTTCAAATGCCTCCAACCACCGAAAGGGGGCAGAAGAGAGCTAAAGCGAAAACAATGATTCAGACAGTGGAGCTCGAAAGTAGAGAGCAAAGTTGTGTTTTTCACATATTTAAGATTAATTACATAAATTATAAATTTTACAGGTTCTGCAAGATTGAATTCTGCTACTTTTTGTGTGGATTCCCAGTTTATCTATGCCCAGTTCCACCATTAGGACATGTCCCTTGGAAACAGTCCTTACAAAGTGGTTACATGTCAAACGCCAAACACACAACGCCACACACACTACCGAACAAAGACTAGCATGTGCAGTGTCAATAACACTTTAATCCTTTATACGATACTTACAACTGTAAATCTCTTATCTATAGTATTTATACCCAGCATTGTCTATATAGCACAGTGTATTACAAATTGTGGGGTTTTTTTTCATTTTGAGTTTTATTGGATTTATTTTGACTTTATTTTTTATATTGTTCTTTATTTTCTGCGTCTCTGTGTGTCAGTGCTGTCATAACATAAGCAATTTCCTTCGAGATCAATAAACTTCTGATTCTGATAAATGGTTGAACCTTTTGGAATGTTGCACATGTTTTATTCATGGTTATTAAGATCATATTCATCCTACAAAACAAAAAGCAAAATAAAAGGGATCTATTGCCAAACAGTGAGCCCACATTCGTCTATACTGTTAAAACTCAGATGTGTCTGCTTACTCATCTTACTTTATCTTCTCCATCAACCAGAATCCTGCATGTCAGCTTCATCAGATATTCATATTCATAAGATATAACAGGTTGCTGTGGCCTGTTTCATTTGTGTTTAATAACTGCTTATTGATGATTTTAAGGTGTGTGGATAGTCTAAAGTGTTACTGATTTTCCCTTAACTAAGAGGGAACTAAACCCTTGCACATTTGTGCTTCTTGCCATTCAAGGCCCTTTTGGTCAAGACAATGAGGACTTATAAATGCAACAATTTTACACTGAAGAAAACTTTGGATGTGCGAAGATTTTTTACATAGATTTGCGAAGATTTAGCTTTCATTCCGTTAACACAGCTCTGATCTGAAGTCAAATCAGTTTTTTCAATGACAATGACTGGCAGCTACAAATGCAGCCCAGTGCTTTTCACTCTATTTAGATACAATAAAAAAAATAGACTGAACATCAGTGAAGAAGCTGAAAACGCTCGAAAAATGTCTGAGTAAACCAAGTCAAACTGTTCAACAACAGGAACTGAGCTCACAAGACGAGAGGGATCCCAGCTTCAACCAAAATGTTCACCAAGCTTGTACCATAAACAACTTCTGCAAATTCCAAAGATTTAAACCTCTTGTGGCATCTGTCTCGAAAATGCTGAAGGACTTCCCCATCACTCGCTTAGAAGGAAGAGCCACTGTGTATTTGTAGAAGCAGAGACCAGAAAGAGACTTCCTGAAAGAGTTTAAGAAGTGTGAAAGGTTGTGTATATGGGCATCAGTAAAATGTTATAGGAAGTGTGTAATGTTCTATAGAACTGCATGTATATGTACATGTATATGTATATACGTATATACATAACTGTGTGTATATATATATATATATATTTTTTTTTTTTTTTTTTTTTTTTTATTTATATATTTTTTTTCTCCTACCTTGTATATTCTGTATTTTGTCTACACACTATATCTGTATTTTATATAAAATGTGCCTTTGGTGTAGATAAAATACAAGGAAGGAGAATTTATATATATTTATACACACTACAAAAATTGTTCAGGAATGGTTTGAGGAAAATGACAAAGAGTTTAACGTGTTGACATGGCCTCCAAATGCCCAGATCTCGAGTTAATCAACCATCTGTTGGATGTTCTGAACAACTAGTCCGGTCCACCGTGCTTCTTAAAAGATCTGCTGCTTATGTTTTGGTGCAGGTACCCCAGCAAACTTTCAGAGGTCTTGTGGAGTCAGAGCTGTTTTGGCTGCACAACATTAGGCAAGTGGTTATAATGTAAAGGCTTATCAGTGTGTGTGTGTGTGTGTGTGTGTGTGTGTGTGTGTGTGTGTGTGTGTGTGTACATGTGTATTTGTACATTT
>JBBPCX010000035.1:4008515-4019122 GCA_037974365.1 Hydrocynus forskahlii
TGCGTGACATCCTGAAATATGACCAAAGCCCATGCCTGAACTGCAGTCTGTTTCCTGCAGCTCTTTTACAGTAAATGACACTAACATTTGGAAGATCACCACTGTCATTTTGGCTTTGACAAATATGCTCAACACTGTTTATCACTTAATGATGCTACAGGATAGCCCAGAGGATAAATTTTTCATTAACAACCGGATGATAAATGGTGGTGATAAACGCATTCTCTTCAGATGTTCACAGCGTTTGCTTCCCAGCAGGCTGCCCACGCTGTGGGGGTTTCTTCATTATTTCTTCCCCACCCGTTTTCTCACAAAGCCCATCCCCCTGCTCTAAGACTGGCTTGAAGATCTCGCAGGCGGTCTGCCAAAAGGCTACACTTAACCTCTCCTTTTCCTTTTTCATCAAAACAACAGTGCTGCTTTAACACCCATTATGAATATTTATGCTTATTAATCATATCTTTGAGCATGCAATACTTATACTTATACTTATACTGAGAATTAATGGGTCTTTGTGTCATTTCTTGTCAATTCTAATTCTAATTGATGAACACAGTAAGCCTTTAAGATAAAACAACAGAGTTGAGTTTGAATGGATACAGTCTAAACCTGAGCAAATCTCTCAGAGGAGTCTTTTTGTAACGAAAGCTTTTGTCTGTTTAAAATTGTTGCTAATATGAATCGTCGTTGTGAAAACTGCACTGGTTTGTTTCCCTCTAATTAAATACATAAAACATGCACCAACACTCTATTAGCTGGCCTAAACGTGGGATGTACTTAGATGCTATGCCTCTGTCTTTAATATACATTATATGGACAAAAGTATTGGGACGCGTGACCATTACAATAACAAGGACCTTAATGACATTGCATTCAAATACATAGACTTTAATCTGAAGTTGGTTCCCCCATTGCAGCTATAACAGCTTCCACTCTTCTTGGAAGGCCTTTTTGCATCCGCCTGAGCCCAGAGTCCGGATATTGGGATGCTTCACATGACAACGCACTTGCCCTTTAACTTCTCGTCCCGTTTCTGCTGCTTGTTTGCCATCTATCTGGAGGCTGACAGTCCCGTGCTTCTCCAGGTTGAGCAGCTCTTGGAAGAGCTCCTACACGTTGTGCCTTTTCATTCCGTAGCACATTTATGAGGTCAGGCACTGATGCTGGTGGAGAAGGCCTGGCTCACAATCTCTGTTCCAGTTCATTCTAAAGGTGTTGGATGGGGTTGAGGTCAGGGTTCTGTTCTTCCACACTGAACTCGTCCAACCATGTCTTTATGGTATTAGCTTTGTACACTGGGGCACTGTCATGCTGGAATAGAAACTGTATCCTCAAAGTTGGAAGCATGGTGTTCTCCAAAATGTCTTGGTATGCTGAAGCATTAAGATTGCCCTTCACTGGAAGTAAGGGACCTAGCTCAAACTCTGAAAAACGGGTATGTCCCAATAATTTTTTCCATATATATACAGTCATGGAAAGAAATAAGAGAACACTTTTTCCTTTTTTTCTATTCACTGTTTGTTCAATCTGCAGCGGTGTGTGTGTGTGGAAAATGCACAGGTTGCTATTCTTTTAAGAACTATTGCAGTATGACCTGTGTACAAAATAAGAAATACCTGGTGAGTGCAGTCGTGTTTGTATAGCAGTCGTGCTGTATTCAAGCAGCTTCATTCCTGATTCAGTTTCTGATGGGATGAAACAGAGTCACACAGGCACACACTCTGCTCTCAACATTACGATTTGAATTGTTGCAATTGTAAAATAATGTAAGAGTGTTGTGTAGTTTGACATTTCCAAGGAATAATAAATTATTTATATGCATTATTTTTTTATTTCTCCAAACATTTTTCTGTTTGGAATTTTGAATCAAGTGTGGTCAATAGTGTATAAAACAATAGTAACACGCATATTTTACACAGACACATTCCCAGAAATTGCAAAAGCAATAACCAGAAAAACATGATGCGGTCTCTTATTTCTGTTTCCATGGTGGTATACACGAAACAGTTAATTCTAGCGAGCTACTACTATCAGCCAATCGTAGCGCACTGGGGGAGGGGCGGGGCCTGCCGGAAAACGGGTGGGGTAAAAAAAAACACTCTTGCAGCAAAGCGGTGAGATTCCACCTGACGTCAGCCGCGAGTGACGTCACGCAGGGAGGAGAATCTCCCCCGTACTATTTATTTATTTATTTTTATTCGCCCGTTTATTTATTTATTTATTTCGTTTCGCCTTTAAAATCGCGAGTCCGCGCTCGAGATGGGTTTTTCTGCTCGGGCTCCGGTCCTCACATGAGGAAAGAGAAGAAAACCCCCCCACCATCACCCACTACCACCTCCACCTCCTCAGGACACCAGACCATGCCAGGGGTGTGAAGTTCTACCAGACCGCCAGCGCTTGCAGGTGAGTGGCTCTCGCTCATTTATGCGTGTGTGTGGAAATAAATAGCTACGCCCTGTCCTTTTAGGTCGAGTTGTTCCGTGTGTCTGGATAAAATAGCCCGTTTTTGTAAAAGCAAAATACTTACAGGACGCTACGGCTCCTTCTCTCTCTTTCGCTCTGTGGGGCTCTAAGGCTTGCTGCATCTTCTCTGCATCCCTCCCAGCCTGCATCGACTGCAGGCTACGACCAGCAGCTTCAAAGATAAATAATAATAATAATAATAATAATAATAATAAAAAAATAGTAGTAGTAGTAGTAGTAAAAATAATAATAATAATAATAATAATAATGATAATGGCTAAGGATAAAATAACTGCGAAAAGAAATACTGACACAATAAGTCGCGTCCCATTGAAAGCACCAGGCTCTAGGTGAGCACTCTCCTCCTCTCAAATCCCAACTATTCGTTCCATAAGCAACAAGCTGTGCTGGACTATTTTCGTATGCTGGCTTTTTTTTAAACAAAGAAATGTCCATATGTTCCCAGAGAAACAGCCTTTTAAAGCGAAGTAGGTCCTAATCAGCAAGGTGAAAAATGTAAAAATGTAAAAATGACTTTTAGATCTTTTTTTTTACAGTAAAGAAGGCCATGTCTCTAGCTTGTGCCGCATGGCTCTGTAGGTGCTGGAGATGTTCTGGCAAGCAGATGTTACTGTTGACTAGGCATGAGTCACTGACCACTGGTTAATGGAGGTCTTCTCAGGAGCTTTCAATGTTGAGAGCCACTTAACATGTGTTGTGGCCACCCTTAAACCCTTTTTGACATATGTAAGTGGGATAAAAGAGATGGTTCAACTGATCACCATTTCTTTATCTTTTGTTCCCCCTCTCTCCAAGACTCCATAAGGAACAATGCCAGAGCAGAGCAACGATTACCGGGTGGTGGTGTTCGGGGCCGGAGGGGTCGGGAAGAGTTCCCTGGTCCTGCGCTTTGTGAAGGGAACCTTCCGCGAGAGCTACATTCCCACCATCGAGGACACCTACAGGCAGGTAATCAGCTGTGACAAGAGCATCTGCACCCTGCAGATCACAGACACCACGGGCAGCCACCAGTTCCCCGCCATGCAGCGCCTGTCCATCTCCAAGGGACACGCCTTCATCCTGGTTTACTCCGTCACCAGTAAACAGTCCCTGGAGGAGCTGAAGCCCATCTTCGAGCAGATCTGTCAAATCAAAGGCGATGTGGAGAGCATCCCCATCATGCTCGTGGGCAATAAGAACGACGAGACGAGCAGCCGGGAGGTGGACAGCGGGGACGGTGAGGCGCTGTCTAAGAGGTGGAAGTGCGCCTTCATGGAGACGTCAGCCAAGACGAACCACAACGTGAAGGAGCTCTTCCAAGAGCTGCTCAACCTGGAGAAGCGCAGGACTGTCAGCCTCCAGATAGATGGCAAAAAGAACAAGCAGCAGAAACGGGCCGAGAAGCTAAAGGGCAAGTGCGTTGTCATGTGAAGCATCCCAGTATCCGGACTCTGGGCTCAGGCGGAGGCAAAAACAAGCACGTACAGATTCTCATGATCTAGCAGTTCTGGTTAACACCGGTTTACACCTAATAAAGAGAGGTACACAAGCTTAACCATGACACATTTCCCTGGACTCGAGACTCAGTGAGGGGAACGCTGGTTGTTCTGTTGGGGTTCCCTCAGCAACAGGCAGTTTACAGAGAAAACCCTGGAGAATCAGTCTAAAGTTCAGTCACTATCACACAGTGATGCTTTGATATCCTATGCTTGCTAATGGGTGGGTTCACTTTCACCCACTGCAAGTTTGCACCAGATCTAAATACCTAATGCTTAGTGCCCAGCAACCTCTGTCATTCTCTAAAGACTGCATGGTTCAAGTCCAACAAAACAGCAACTTCAGGCTCCACTGACTGGCACTGCTAGCCGCGACTGTGAAAAAGAAAGGAAGACCTATGATTGGTTCACTGCAAAAAAGATCATTTCAAACAGCATCCTGCATGAATAATGAGGTCTTGAAGACACATGCTGTACAAAGCAATATGTGTGAATGTATCACAATATTTTAAGGTGAGCTGCACTGAAAGGCTTTTGAATTGGTTTTATTAAAATTGAAATCAACAGTTCTGATCTGGACGATAGAATATCTCCCTGAGGTTTCATGTTCAGCCAGAGCTGAATGTATTCATTAATAATATTTTTCCAGTTTCAGTTGGGCCAAATGCAAAAATCTCCCCATTAGTTAAATTACACTACCAGGAACAGGTCGCACGTGAAGTAATTGTCTAATCAAAAATAAGGACCCTTGTATCTTTCGTTACATCTTTCCAAACCTTTGTTTGTGAAGGAATATGCTTTATTTAGTGAAGTTTCAGTATATATTTTACTTAGTATATCTTCACTGTAGCTCAATGCCAATTTTTCCACTGAGCTAATCCTGCCAGTTAGACCTGTTATTACCTCCAATAATGTCAGATGCATAAGCAGAATTATACAAATGCAAAACAAAAACACAAATACAAAACACAAAAGAAGGTTAAATTTCTCTTTAAAGAACGATCGTCAAATTTAAAAGAGCCATATGAGTTTCAACCCAATGCTAGGCTAAATTCCACAGGTAGCCAAAGCAAGTTAAAATGTTAATGTTTCAGTATAAAAGAAAACATAAGTAATAATTTAAGACAAAAAACTTCAAAATACTCCAGATCTAACTAACCTTGAGTCCCAGTACTTTTATATTCTAGGTTTGCCCCAAAGGATTACTTAGAGAACTTGAATTTATCTTATTTATCTTACAAATTCAGAAAGTGGCCTTTTAGCGAGTGGAGCATGATGAAGTGATTAGGTCCGTGGCAAATCTTGGTGATTGCATGATTCAAGCAGCCGCGGAGCAGAGCTTCACATACAGATTGCGCAAAGCTAACAGGAAAACCTTTCCGTAATTTTCCTACACTATACGTAACCAGCTCCCACCATAACTATGTGCAACCTATTTTGAGAGGAATAACTCATACGTGTATATTTTAGCATGACGGGTCTTGTAATTACAATGGTAGAATCTGGCTTTCCAGCTAGCTTATATTGCTGCTTTGGCTGTCTTTCTTTACATTGGTACTGCTCACAGTACGTCAGGTACAGTAAAGCTATTTATCTGTTATTAAGTGCTGTATTGTCACAGGAATGTCACTAGTATGGTTGTAACCAGAAGAAGTAAAAGACTGGCAAATAGATTTTGCCGTAGTGAAACTGCAGTAGATGGCCAGACATCTATATCCAAAAACTGTTTAGCTGTAGGCACAGACGTTGTGCCATCAAGAGTCACTGAAATGTGTTATCTGGAGGAGGGGCTGCGCTTAGATTCAATGCTGTCACTCAAGCCTGTTTGTTATGCCAGAATTGTAAAACAAATATGTAAAACTGTTTTAATGAAATGCCTGTAAAACATCATGTGTGCCTACAAGTTTATATATATAATAAATTATTGTACATAAGTCACAAAAATAAAAGAAAGTTATGGGTTTGATCCTGAATGTGGAATAGTTCTGTCCCATGGTGTAAATAATACCAACATACATAAAAAATAATAAATAAATAAATAAATAAATAATTAAATATTTATATAGTGTGTGTGTGTGTGTGTGTGTGTGTGTGTGTGTGTGTGTGCACGTGTGTGTTTGTGTGTGTGTGTATATTTCTATTAATCCTGGGCAACGATTAAAATTAGTAATCGCATTGTTATATGCAAAATTAAATAATTACTTCAAAAGGAGTGTATCATGCACTTTTATTTTAAAAGTACTGCTGTAGGAACAAAAGTGCAATGCCATTTGGTTTTCAAACACTTTAAACAAGTAAGGAGCTTTTTAACAGCTTTTTTCCCTCTAACACAGTTACACAGCTACAGCTCAAATATTTCTTAGAAATCTCAGCCTAAACATTCATGTAATCAAATCAAATATAAAACCAAAGCTATTTGCCACTGCAGGGCATTCACATTTTATCTAGTTTGTTATGGAAAAACAAGTTACCCACAGAGTCCAGAGCCACTTTAATAACATAATGACAGGCACCTTCTGAGCAACAGCAAGTGAACATTTACAAATCTGCTTCCTTTTTTTTCTGAACAGGTACCAGCAGAAAGTTTTTTCCTTTATCAGGGAGCAGCAGAAACAGTCTAGCTAGTGTGCCTGTTAGAGTGAAGTGAAGTGGTCAAGCACAAAAAAAAAACAACAACAACAAACTTTCAAAATAATAGTAATAAAAAACTGCGCTAATGTGCAATAAAATAATTATCAGCTATAAGTAAATAATGCGTTAATGTGATAATAACGCAGCGCTATTACATAGCAGTTGATCTACAGTTTTATACCCAGTGGGAACTTTATGAGATGCTGAACGTACCTGCTGAAACTTAGCATCTGCTTGTTGCATTAAGCTAATGGGATTAGATGCTAAACTTGTAGGCCTGCAGCTGCAATCTAATAACATTCATTCTGCATTCAGACCAAAGGAGACTGCACTTTTCTTCCCTGCATTACGGCCAGCCAAGTGTGGGAAGGGTTAGTTCACATAATCATCTGAACGGCGCCTCGAAAGCAAAAGGCATAATTAAAAAAAGTCAAACTAACAGCATATTGAAGGCTTTATTCAACACCAGCTGTTTATTCAGTCTTGAAAAAAACCCTGATGTGTATATTATATAATTTTAGTGGACGTCCATGTCCTGAAAGCACTGCTGAGCCTGCCTAATTAGTTTAGGCCATGCAAATTTGATTAGCAGTTATACTGATTTCATATTTCCCAGAAAGTTACACCTGATGGCTATACTTTAAAGCAAACTAGACCTTAAAATTTGCATGCACTGGCAGTGACCAGCACATAAACAATATATAATAAGTGATCGATACACCACCGAGTACAGTTGAGAGAATTCCACAGTGCTTAAATGTTTCAGTATAACCTACCAATGGACAAAGAACTAGTCAGACGTGAATGGAAAATCAAAAAATTCTACCCAAAATAAATACAGTATTGAAAACTGACTTAGAAAACATTTTGTGTGTGCTGGTGCTGAACAATATCTTAAAAATAATTTTAGAGGAACTGTTCAGCACGAGTAATTAAATTTATATGTGCTTTACTATCCAATACACAAAGCATTTACCAGACATGACTACATTATCAGACATTACTACATTACTGCACTGTAAAGATGGTGCTACATATTCTGCTCTGGGATCAGTTCAGGCCTTTTACACACACCCTAAGATTTTACATCTTAGCAAAAATGGTTCTATGACTTAACAACATCAGAACACTTTTTGGAGTTGAAAATAATTATTTTGAATGGTTGTTTAAAGAATCATATAGCAGGTGGTGGCAGAGTTGAAAATGTTAAGATTTGCATTGGGAGTGATGAGGATGGACAGAATCAGGAATCAGTTTATTAGAGGGACAGCTCGGGTTGAACCTTTTGGAGGAAAGGTCAGAGAGGTGAGGAGAGACTCTAAATATGTTGGGAGGAGGATGCTTTTTAAAAAATCACAGCAATGTTTTTTAATGTGTTTGGGAATAAAACCAGTCCATTGTATCACCACAAAACAAGACCTGATCTAAGATCAGTGTTTCTAGCCTGAGATTAGTTACCAAGCCATTAACCCTCATCTCCTTCAAACTGCCGCACTCAGTGTTTGGGTTGGTCATTCCAGAGGCTGCTGCTGTCCGTCCCTATTCAAGCAGACAATGGCTGGTGTGAGTGCGCTGATGGAGGCAGACTGAGGGCTGGATGGGGAGGTGTAGCTGTGGTTTTAGATATGACTAATCAACCTGTGAGGCTCATTACTGCAGAGTGAAGTGGCTTACACAACATAATAGAGCACCTGCCAGCACTCACTCAACCTGCTAGCTGCATTGCCTCTATATGATCCAGTTCTCATTTTCCAGCCTGAGCCAGCATGCATTAGTGTAGTGTAAAAGAAACACCAATCTAAATGAGGCCCATAAACAACAACAGTATTACATGCCAATGCAAGCAGCTTGAGGTATCATTAAGACACCTTGGCTGTAACATCCTGAAGTGAGAGCTGATTTAGACTGCAACGGTCATTTTCACCACTTCAGCGGATGTTTTTACATTAAAGAGCGTGGAAGAGGAGTAAACAGAAAATTGACCATTAGATTACAAAGTGCTGAAGTTTGAAGTTTAGAAGAATGACTGGCCTTATCGACACTATTCCTTTCTGTGTGTGTGTGTGTGTGTGTGTGTAAGGACCAGCAATCTACTCTCATCCAAGATGCAATGTCTCAATAAAAGCTTCAAACCTCCAGGCTAAAATGCTTTTAAGGATGCAAATTCAGTTTTTTTTAATTCGCTTCATTATGAAATACAGCACAGACCACTCACACATGTGGAGGTCTTATGTACATACAAACATGAGATGATTTTAATATTGTTATCCAATTTCATGCAATACCAGTCAAAAGTGCAGACACATGGTTTTTTTTTCACATGGCAATTTCACATTTCTCCCACCTTTTAGAATAATAGTTCAATAGAAATCTGTCAAAGAAAAAAAACAAATCCTCGCATGGGGAAAAAATGTTTTCATTTGAATTAACAACGTATACACATTGTAAACATACTTTCAATTATGTAAAAAAAATGGGAAAAAAATTAAACAACTCAAATAAAAAAGATAAACAATTACACACACACATGCACACACATGATGCAGCTGTACACACATTTATTTTGTTTTTTTTTATTGGTGCGTGTGTGGGGGTGGACTGTTGTCTCCATTTTTAGTTTTTTTTTTTTTACATAATTGAAAGTATGTTTACAATGTGTATTAGTTGTTAATCCAAATGAAGTTTCTATTGAACTATTCTTCTAAAATGTGGGGGCAAATATGAAAATTAAGAAAAACTCAAAAAAGCATCAACATCTCTTTTCATGCTTGTCTCAGAAACGAGCATTTGAATCAAAATGCCTTTAAGGTTTTGAAAATCTGATTCAGGTATATTGCGTTCAGCTTTTGCCTGATTCATTTCTAATACCTGTAGGAGGCTCTTTAGTTATTATTAAAAAAAATAGCAAAACACATTGCATTTTTAGTAGACTGGTATTGTTGCTGGTGAAAATTGGATTAAATGGGGATAATGGGTCTCTGGACCCATGCTTGATATTTCTGTACTTAAAGACCAGGTTCTTTAAGCAACAACCAATATACAAATCATTACAAATTCAACAACACTTTCTTCATCACTGACCTTTTCTTCTTCTGTTCAGTCCAGCATTTGCACAACTGGCAATTCACTTCATAACGCAGAGTGTTCATTAAGCCCTACATTACCCTGTAGTGCATCCACAGGCCCAATCTCAAGTGTCTCAAAGCACTAAATCTGTCTGTAAATGCTTGTCTGGCCACTTCAGTGTCAAAACAACGACAATGGCCCCTCTATCGTTTCACTCTCTCTCTCTCTCTCTCTCTCTCTCTCTCTCTCTCTCTCTCTCTCTCTGTCTCTCCTCCCTCTCTCTCTCTCTCTCTGTAATCTGATTTGAATAATTCAAAGGCCAGGTCATGCAGAGACTGTATATCGGTGTGTGTGTGTGTGTGTGTGTGTGTGTTGCATAATGCAATGCTTGCGTCAATCTCTTTCATTTATATCTTTGCCAAATCGACCCCTTCACTTTCCAAATGAAGGTGAGGTTTATTTTAGGCCGATTTATTACTTCTCAGGATGGCCCATTCAGGCAGGAATACAGAAGAGAGTGTCAGTAATAGTTAGAGTTCATTATGGCTTCAAGGACACATTTGAGATCAGAGATGAGTGTTTACGAATGTGCTAAATAAAGTGGATTTCATTCAGGGATACAAAAGCCTCCCTAGGAAGTCCCATGCGCTTTAATATCACAGTATATGACAATTTAAATGAAGAATGACGAGTGAAAATGTCACACACGCCAGGACACGTGACTATCACCTCCGTCAGGGCGAGCGGAGCATGAGCAAATACACGGCTGAGTTCCATACCCTCGCAGTCCAAACCGCCTGGAGCGACGCCGCGCTCCGCACGGCTTATTACGAGGGGCTCTCCAGCCTCCTGAAAAAATGAATTGGCCGGCCGGGATACCCTCCACCCTCGAGGGCCTGATTGAGCTGGCTCTCCGCATCGACCAGCGGCTCTCCTCTTTTCCCCAGCCCG
>JBBPCX010000035.1:4019222-4033381 GCA_037974365.1 Hydrocynus forskahlii
TATATATAGAGAGAGAGATAGATAGATAGATAGATAGATACAGTACAGTAATATATATATGAAATTACTCCCTCTATGAAATGACGTAATAATGTCAGTTGTCGAAAACGTCCAGTCTTAAGACCTTCACTAACTCAAACAGTCAAGATTTAATGCTGCAGTGAAAATGTATGATTGTTCATTGCCTTTTGTCATTCTTTCAGGAAAATAGCCATCTACAGAATGTACACTGTAGATCTACAGAATGTACACTGACATGAATGTACACTGTACTGTAGTAACAGAAAAAAAGGACAAAAACTTGCACTTTTAACAGTCCAAAAAGGCATAGCAAAGCATACTGGGGGCTGCCATCTCCCTCACTCATACACCACGTTACTGCATATTCTGTGTATTCTTCCGCCACGCAAAACCAAAGTAGTTATGGGAGTGAGCATCGCAAACTGGAAACGTTGCATGTCAAGACTGTCATAGCGCAAGGACCCCCTGTATCTTATCCTTAGAAGGTGTTAGGTTATTAACAATGCTATTTGCAAAACTGTCCCTTTTTAAATAAACACTATTTCTCCACATCCAGTAAAATCATGACTTGTTTCTACTCATTGAAACTGCAAAAACTAGAAAATTATATCCATAAAAAGATATTAAAGTATTTAATCATTCACCATGTCATTTTGAGTGACATGGTTTTCTAACCATGTTACTATGTTCTAAAGTTAATCTGATCCCAATTTCCATAAAAATGTAGTGTTCCAAATGTTAAGATACAATATATCAAAACTATGTCATTACTGTTAATTTTATGTGTATTTGGGGTGTTGTGTAATAATGGGTGGGTTCTGTCACTGGGAAAGAGAATAAACACACAAAATGCCGGACTCTGCAACACGCGGTTACGCAACATCGGCAATTCCATTCCTGTCAAAACATCCACAGCTCAGTAACCAAGCATAATCCTTTATGAACAGTCTGACCATAGACTGAATAATGTGATCACTCCTGTGATCCATCACTTTTTCCATGAGTGTGCAGCACCAGCAGCTTGCTCTTTCCTCAGTAAACAGCAGACTAGGAGAGACCGTTATCTCATATGTGTTCCTCCATGCGTCTGTGCTTTTGCTGGTGCATATGTTCATGGAAAGAAAGAGAGAGGGGGAGGGAGAGAGATAGAGGGGGAACGCTAATAACGACTTGACAGTTGACTACACCACCCACAAGAAGCTGCGGTTATGTAATAAGCAGACTTCAATAGGCAGAAGGAGAGAGGGGCTGAAGATGTGCAGATGGTTTCAAATGCTAATTAGCTAATTAAAAGTCTCTCCAGACTGTTGTTTTGCATAATGCAAGAAAAGAAAGGCTCTAGCAGGTCTTGTGACCAAGGGCACTAATTGCTTGCATGGTGGGCCTTTTCCTCTGCTCTTGAACAAATGTTGAGTGCCTAAAAGACCACTTTATCCTTCAATGGCTTTTAATCTTTCCCTCCTTTTGCAAACTGCTATTTCTATAGAACTTGTGAAATTAGTGTTCTTTCCTAGCAGCCCAGCACTACCTGTCCTTTACATGTTGTACAGATTTCATGCTCCTGAGTTACTTGTGTGTGAAATTTCATTAACGCACCCTGGCATTAAGTAAGTGGACACCCGACTGTTACATCTTTATAAGCATTAATTGAAACATACCACTTCCTACCCTTTGAGGCTTCTTTCCAAAAGATATTGAAATGAGTTTGGAAATTTGTAGCCATTCAATCACACCAAACCATGTCTTCATGGATGGTCATGCTAGGACAAAAAGGGCCTTCTTCAAACAATTGCTACAAAGTGGAAACATTTAAATGTCCAAAAAGCCTTTGCATGCTATAGCATTACTATTCTTCAGAACCGGGACCTAGCCCAAACTAGAAAAAAACAGCCCTAGACCATTACTCCACCCCTACTAAACCTTATTGTTGCACATGTGGTTAAGTAATTATCATTCTCCAGGCAACCAAGATTTGTACAAGCTTGATTAAACTCCAGGAAACAAACAAGAATGGGAAAACAAAGTGGATACAACTATAAACCAAACTGGCCAATGCTGTATAGCCAGGGGCAGAAAATCTGAAAAAAATCAATTCAGTGACGTATGCCTAATAACCTGCTAAATAATGTAATGGGAGCTAAATATAGCAGGCTTTTTAATTGAAGCAGTTCAGAATCAGTGAGGCGTGATATTTTGCTTCTGCTGTGGAAGAAAAGGAGGAAAGGAGAAAAAGGCAAGAGTGAACACAACCTGCAATAAATCTACAGAAATAAAATTAGCCACATCTAAACTCTAACGGGTATGTTTTTCTACATGGTTAAAGTGTAAAGGCAAGTGGTTCCTTGAGAGATCCTTCAGTGAATTTGACCCTTTTCACTGAAATACTTATAACTCTTTCAGCTCCGGAGTGTTCAGAATGCACTTTTCCCGAGGCCTCATATGATGAGATTCATTATTTGTCCTAGAGTGATATGACATCACTTAAAGCATGCAAGCAGTAGGCAGAAAAGAGTTGATTCAAAGACACACTAATGCAGAAATTAGCCTGTGACTGTGAACAAACAAAGCCTTCAAAACCCTACAGGATATTTTGCATATAGGCTCATAAAAAGTCTCCAGCCAAATTCTGTTTCTACAGTTTGGACACTCATTCTTTTAGAAAAAAGAGAAAACGAAGAGCTCACCATGGCAATGACAAGCAAGGCTAGAGGAGCGTGAAGCACTGGGCTGTGGTGCAGTAGAACTGTCTTGTTTGGAGTGATGGAGCTTCATCTGGTATCTATGGGATGAGATGAAGTGGTGTTTGTGATCCAGAACTAATCATCCAACATCAGTGTCTGATCTTACTAATGCTCTTGTGGCTGAAAGCTTATAGCAATCTCTATGGAAAAGTCTTTCAAGAAACGTAGAGGCTGTTACTGCAGCAGAAGGGGCATATATTCGCTATCAATACTCATGATGCCAGAGGAAACATTGGATGAGAAACCTCTGGACATATTGCCTACAACTGTATGACTGAGCATTAAACAATTTACTAATTTTCGAAGTGAAAATAAGTACACAACCAATTCAGAGAACACACTTCGGCAAATGCAAATGCACAATTACTGTTCACTTGCAAATTCTTTACACATTGTATATTTTCTTCTCTTTTTCCCCAATACCTTCAGCTCAGGAAAGAAATAATGTTGTTATTGTGTTTAAAGGTGTAATACCAAATTCTGATGAGTGTGTTTCCAAAAAACACATTAAACCTTTGTGTACAACAGTATATTACATTTATACAATTATTCCCAGAGATAACTGAACTTAAATGTAGCTCTAGTGTTCTGGTGGAACTGATCTGAAATTAGTATTACATGAATATATTGTAAATACATTTTCATTAAAAGACATACATCTGAGCAGCAATGTGGTCATTGTAACAATAAGGTCTATTTATACACTAGGACACAATGCAAGCTTCTTTAAAGGCGGCCTTCTGTGCACATCACCCATCCAGATGGAGCAGTTCTTAGGTCTTCACTGATCCGGCACTCACTTAAACACGCTGGACACCAATTCCTGTTAATGTAGGTCACGTCCATCAGCCACTACAAGGAGGGATGCCATTTACAAAGGTCCTTTTTAAGCAAACATGCTGAAGTGCCCAGGACAATAAATTATTTGTACTAGAGCCTGTCTGGAGAACAAACCCGTTTCCTCTATTTATACAAGCGCAGGCAGGAGCCTGATACAGAACAGATTCTGTCTCTCTCTGTCAGATGAATGATGTGTCCTCCATCTGTTTGTCTGTGTTAATATAGCACATGCTGTGCTGCTGTACACCGAAACAGGGATTTATACACCATTGTATTTTTCCAGTTAATGTCACTGTGATGAACATATGTTTATTTGTCGGGATGCAGTTAGCCTGCATGTGAGGATACTAAATAAAGAGCTTGTCTGCTGGCCGAGGTAAATGGGTTGTCACAGGAGCAGATGCCACATGGTGGCCCAGGTATAGCGTGCAGTGACATGTGACAGCAAGGGAGGTGCACTGTCCGGCACATGGTTTTGTGCCACAGTGCTTGAACGTTGCCGATGCCATCTTGTGGACCATGTAGGAAATGCCACACAGATCTATAGCTGACACTGAATAAGATACTGAAATGTGATCCTGAATAACATAAAACATTTATTTTTGGTAGTACTGAAGAACATTTTTTAAATAATGTGGAGTGTTGCCTGTGATAACAATGTAACTTTCAAGCCTGGGGTGGTGGTGGGCTAGTGGGTAGGATACCTGCCTCTGGACCAAGAGGTCTTGAGTTCAAACCCTACCCTCAGCATACCACCACTGAGTTCCTGAACAAGACCATCATCCCCAAGTTGTTCCAGCAAGACTGTCCCCTGTAGTTATGGAATGGTAGTCGCTTTGGATAAAAGCATCTGGTAAATGTGACAAACTAAACACAAATTGGAAAAAAATTTATTATTATACATAAATATTCCAAGAGGCATATGACTACTTTGCAGTTTTGTCAGATCAAAGACCTGGACAAAATTCTACTCCCTTAAACTGCAGATGTATAATATGAATTATTCATACTAATATGAATACTGTGTTGTTATTAGGCATGTAACAACACAGCTGACTATACTGAACGTTTATCACTTCATATAATATCATATAATATCTGCCAGCTTTGAGGTTAGTGCATTAGACCAATTTCAAATATTGTAAATTTTAAGGCTGAATGCTTTGAAAACACAGAAAATGGAAACATTAACATATTGAAGTATTGTAGGTATTGCAAGCCACTCTTCATTTCTGTAGTATCATATATAAAAATGTATGGAATTGAGACTGAGACTGCTGTATCATATCAAATCAAATAATTAATTTTGTGAATTGCTACGCCACTATCTGTTAGAAGAGGAACTGAAGTGTGGGGCCACATTCTGGCACTTGCATTTGAAATGGATTACCGCTGTATTTGGCAGTTATAATTGTAAATATAGCCATTCACTGAGTGGAAAAGTGACAAAACTATAGCAAATGGCAACTTAAAAAGACTTTTAAAGCCTAACAATTAATAAAATATACTACCGCTTTAGCATTTCTACACTAAGGGCCTTTAATCACAACCCTCATGTACGCTGCCAAACACTGGAGAAATCCTTCAATTGCTCAGCCCTCAGAATGAAGATCTGCCACTTAATCTTTTTAGGCCCAGTTCATTCATGCAGAGAAAATCTACAGTTTATACTATACATATATAACCACTAATATAAGTGACCCTGGAAGATTTGAAGCCTTGATCCTCAATTAATAAATGGCACTGTAGACGTATAAACTTCAGGACTGCTGCTAATCACATATTTTGCTTTAATTCCAGACAAAAGAACACCATGTAATTGCTCTTAAATTCTCTTAAATTGCAGCAATGCTGTATATGATGCTGCAGATGCTTTATAAAAGCTTTGAGCACTGAATGCACACAGTCCAACCTGACATCACAAGTACTTCATGGGATTAGACTTATTAAGCTGCTTCTAGGCTTTACGGCAGGAATAGAACAATAAGAAGTGGAGCAGCGTCCAGATGACAGGCAATGCCACTGCTTTGTCCAAAATATTTCCCTCTGCAGACTTCACTTCTTTCAAGTAAAGTACGACCGCACTGGACATCTTGGTGAAGCCTAAAGGTAAGACAACACATTTGTATGTATCCTGAGTTGCTGTGAGAAAGCTCTTTCATTATCACCACTTGCTGCAAGTATATTGATGACATGCATTTTGTAGTGAAGGAGATTTAGGGGCACAAGAAAGAGAGGTGCACACTGCTTTTGATAGCATGTAAATAAAATAAAATGTAATTAAAAACACATAGGATACTGTGGAAGGCAATCTGGCTATTTTTGCTGTGGCACATGATAGAAATATGAATTTCACAGTGAATAGGTTTGCTCTGCTGCTGTTGGTCAGCATTCCATATTCTTTCATTTTTTATGCTTTTGACAGATCCATTTTGCAGACATTTTATCTGCCAACAAGCTGTGAACCTAAGTGTCACATTAGCTACTATTCAGATGGTTACAAAGACGACTGGGCATCCAACAATGATAAGATTTCCAACAATGATATTGATAACTTGACTTTGACACCTATTCCTGATACTGTTTCAGTACTTTCTTTTAAACTGCAAACTGAAATGGGTAGGGCTGTACAATATAGGGAAAATATTCAATTATTAGTATTGTGAACAGCATTGGGATTGTGATTTAATTGCGAGAACAACATCTTCACTTTTCAGACTTGAGGCTTGAAGGCTGAATCTACCCAAATGAAAATTCTGTATTGAGGTTTTGTCATTATTGAACTTCCCCAAATAAAAAGACAGTGTAATGAAATCTGTAATACTATTGTAGCTTTTGCGATTTGACAAATGCATGCTTTTATGAGCGATTTTAATATGAAAATGATAAATGGCTTAAACCAGAAATAAGTGTGAAGTGCTGGAAGTGGGTATGTTTACTGACTGTAGACTAATAAACAAGTGGTCATATTAATAATGAGCATGCAGAATATAATGTACACAGCCAATCAGTTGTCTAGATTTTGGAACAAGCATGTTTACTGGATCATGGATGCTGATAAAATCAGCTGATACTGAATTAGATACTAAAATTTGATTCTGAATGGCATAAAAATTCTATTTTTGGTAGTACCGAAGAACATTTTGTCATAGTGTGGAGTGTTGCCTTATGAGCCAGTGATAACAATGTAACAAACTAAACACAAATAGGAAAAAAATAAGTATTATATATAAATATTTCAAGGGGGCATCAGACTCCTTTGCAGTTTTGTCAAATTATATAGCTGTTTCCTCAACACTGAAAGAAATCCAGGCTGGTTGGAATATGCCGTGGCTGGGTGGCAATTCAAGCAATCAATAAATCAACAAATCAGTCAATCAAATGTTGAAAACATTTGTAAAGTTATTTTTTTGTTAGTGTTATCTAGATGCTCCACCACACAGAAGAATGAGCAAGAGGAGGAGGAGGAGCAGATGCAGGAGGAGGAGTTCCTGCAGCAGTAAACGTGAGTGCTATACCTGGTTCCTGAGCAGGGTGTGGATGCTAATCTTGTAAAGACTGTCTGAGTCACGCTCAGCCCATGCTTTCATCTCCAAGCCTGTCCAAGAATACAGACAGGTGGAGGATTAGCACGGTCTATTTTCTGAGGACCTTGAATCAATACACTTGTTTTGGCACATGACTTTGCTAACTTAGGAAAAGGAACGTGCTAGCTTTTGTACATCAGCATCTGAGTTCGGGTAAAGTTGTGCTTCGTGACAATGTTTTAATATATGTAAAACAAATGAACACTGCAGTAAATTTCAAGCTTCCCTGAAAAGTAATTTGATTTATCAGGGTTGCTTGAGCCCTTATTCTCAGTACATTATTTTTACAGTAAAGCACACATCTTTTTGCCTGAACTAGGTACTAATTCAGTTCATGTGTTTACAGAAAGTGTAGCCCAGTCCAGCTTTCAAAACCATATCAGAAGTCCACCGGACAACGTGGTTCAGGAAGACGATGCTGCTGAAAAGGGAGAGACTGACAGCTTCTGCAAAGAAAATATTTTATCAGATGACGAGGAAAAAGAGCATGAAACTTCAAACAAAGAGAATCTGTTCAGACAAGGGAGTTTTGGAGATCTGTATGGAGACAGAAAGAAGAAAGTTTCAGACGGAGCAGAAAAGGACAAGTGTCTGAGGATCACACACTCAGTGACGATTGACGATTTTGGACAGTCTGCTCCCAAAATCATATTTCAGCGATCCCACAAGTCTGCAGCCGGAGAAAGAGTCAGCATGATAGCAGTCTCAACAGCCAAGGTTAAGTGCATGAGTTCCAATATGAAGCTCGAGATCAATGAAGTGGTACAGTCGGAAGACTCAGACTTCAAGACCACTCTCATTCTCCAAAGTGGGAATGGAAAAGGAACAGAGGCTTGTTTTCAGAGTCAAAAAGATGAAACACCACACAGAGAAAGCTCTGCTGACTCTTACTCACGGAACCAAAACACAAATAGCTACAAGCAAAACGCCAAACACTGCAAAAATGTGAGCTATAAAATTAGCATTGCAGAACTGAGGACAGATGATAAAGATACATCTAGTAATTCAAGCTCATTAAGCAGTCAAGAACAGATGGACTGCTGCAAAAGTTGCTGCAGAGATCACTTCTGTAGACACACCGACACTGATTTCACTCTGGTGGATGGATCATCCACTTGCTCTTCGCCTTTTGGTTTCTGGCTTCCACAAAGGCAGTTGTCACTACCCGACAGTCTCAGCGATGAGACATTATGGGATATTCCTCCACCAATTGAGTTTGCTGATAAGGAGACTGATACACTTCAGAATTTGACACAGAATGTGGAATCCTGTAAGATAAATGATGATGTGTTTAAAGACGAAAGGCATTCTCCACACGGCTCAGAAGCATCAGTGGGTACCTCATGGAGCAAAAGGTCTAAGTGCCAGGGAAAAGGAACATGTGAACCAGTTTGTTGTAATCAGCTATATGACTTGGACACTCAGGAACACTTATACCCCAGGCCATCCACTCCAGTAAACAGGTCGTCTTTCACTAAAAAGTTTATTCAAAGTCATGAAGGAAAGATGCGAATGCGTAACAACAGCATTGCCATTTTAGAAACCAAAACTCAAGCTAATGGCTACATTGAAATGCCTACAAAAAGGCGGAGGACCTTCCCTGGAATGGTGTATCTATCAGGTCAAGATTCAGAAAGTATACCATCATGCAGAGAGTCATTTTCCTCTGGCACCCTCTCCTCCTTTTTCATGCAGTCCCTACCTTCTCAGGCAGAGAGAGCAGCTAGGTTCTTCTTAGAGGATGAGAGGCTAGGTATTTCCGAAAAAGAGATTCGCAAGTCATCAAGTAGCAGCAACTACAGACCAAGCTCAAGCTCCATCTATGGTCCTGATAATATCAAGGCGTACAGCACAACAAAAAACCCATTTTACCCAACAAGGTCTGCTGAGACATCTGAAGAAGTCTTCCTGAAGAACGAACAGGATCTGGGAGAACTAGCAGAGGATGGTGAGATTATAAGAAAATCTAGAGCAGATCGGGAAAGCATCTCAGCAGGCCCACTGGAACACAGTGAAGTGACTGAAAGTGGTTTTGATGAGGAGATGCTTGAGCTAGATGAGTTCAGTCCAGTAGCTCTGGCTGAGGACATCTATCAGAAGGACCTGCTCATCCAGGTCACCCCACCTTCACCTTGCAATTCTGAAGAACACATTAGCGATGGAGGCCCCAGCAGAACCAAAGGTCAAATACAGGAAGACAAAGAAGTTGCTGCTGCCCAAAAGAAGCGAAGATGCTCTGTAATGACCATCATTGTTGGGGAACATGAGCAGAGATTTCTGCAGAACAACACCATGCCAACGAGTGAAGATATTTCACATAGGGAACAATCCACATCAGCCATAGAAACATGCAGCGCAGTGTTTGATCCACCAACAGAACAGCTGGATGTCCAAAAACAAGACATGGAGAAATCCCACCAGCCCTCCCACACAGGTATCTCCTCATGTTCTCTCTCAGAAAACCCAGAGGCATCAGACTCTTCAACAAAAGAAGTGACACATGATCAAGAAGAAAGCCAAGCAGAAGTAGTGGCAGAAGTCTGTTGTCGAACAAACAAACAGATGGATAAATTTAGCACAGGTGTACGTCGGACATCAAGATCATACCTGTCAGACTTTGCTGAGCGACAAGCTACCCTGAAATGTAGGTTGTTTCAAAGTTTCTAGAGTAATACCATAAAAACATATTTCCAATTGATTTTCCAATGACTCTAGTTTTAAAAGGTGCAGAGATGTAACACAATGCAAAAAGCTAGTTTTGTTATTTGTATTTTGTCATTCACAGCCTCACTAGAGGTCAAAGAGCATCTGAAGCCTCCAGGAGATTGTGCCTACAAAGATTCAGAAGAAACTTCAGACCACTGGGCTAAGAAACGCAAGCTGTTCAAGGAGAGCAAACAGTGGAGTTCAACAGAAAGGAATTCCATGACTAGCATTATCACAGAGGAATCAGGTGACCATTTGATATTAAAGTGTAAAAGGTCTGTAGGTGACTGCAATTCAATTTTATAGATCCATTTTATCAAGAGAAGCAATTTTACAACTGATCGCATATGTATATATATATATATATATATATATATATATATATGTGTGTGTGTGTGTGTGTGTGTGTATATATATATATATATAATTGTTACAATTTTGCTGCTTTAACAATGCAAATTTCCCACTTTTGGGACTAATAAATTGTGATCTTATCTTCTCTTATCTAAAATGAGAAAATGGCTAAAAACATAGGTCCTATTTGGTGTTTGTTTTTCTAACTGAATTTTGCCTGCAGGATTTTGTCCAGTCTGACAAAAAACACAACATAAAGCCATAGCAACTAGCCTCTAAATGAGAATTTGAGAGATTTTTTACTTTGTTGTTCGTTTTTCATCAGACACTGTGAATTCAGAGGATGCTCGGTCAGTTGACATGTCTATTGAGGAAAGAGGTTTTTACACAGAGATGTTCCACTCAGCATCATGGATTTATCGGGGGGATGATGCCACCCCAAATGAAACTGTTCAATGTCTTAGCAATCGCCCTCGACCTGTAGCAAGTGAGTATTAACAGAAATAAATTTTGTAGTTGTTCTTTGTGTGTTTCCATTTGCATAAATGTACTTCAAATTCATCTTAGTAAGAATAGCACAGAAGGCAAATTTGTAGGCAAATTTGTGTTAAAAGTAACAAAGAGGGTGGATGCAGTAGCGGTCCGTCACTACTAAACCTAGGCCTCCTGTTCTGATCAGACAAACATTAATATATATTTGATCTCGTAGCAGTATAACTGACTCTTTTAGTACTATAACAATGACTTTTTCTGTAGTCTAACAACGGCTCTTTCTGGTATAGAGCTGCTATTGGTGCTTCAGTTTTCTAACAACTGAATGAAACCTGGTTAGGTTGAGGCTTGTATTTTCAGCCAGTGACGTATTTAAGGCTTCCAGAAGGTACTGAGTGGTGACATTGATGACATTTTTATGACATTGATGCCTCTGTTTATGATGCAACTGTTTGATTCATTTACTGACTTCAAGCAATGTAAATAGTCTCATAAACACACTGTGATGCTATTGTTTCATTTCATTTACAGTTCGTGAACGAACTGTAAAAATCAGCAAGGGAATCGGAGAGTATCCGTGGGGATTTAGAATTCAATTCTCCAAACCAATTGTCGTCACAGAAGTTGACACAAGTAAGTGGACAAGTCATCTCAGGAATTTGAATAGTCTCCCTCTGTTTGAATAGTCTCCCTTTGCTTTGGTTGCATAACTAGCAGATTGCATTGTGAATTTGGCACCGTGTCTTGAACTGTCTGTTCTATTGTTTACAGATGGGGCTGCGGAAGAGGCAGGGCTACAGGTTGGAGACTATGTGCTGGCAGTTAATGGTACTGATGTCTCAAGCGTGCCTCACTCTGAGGCAGCTGACCTCGCGCGGCAAGGTACGGCAGCCACACGGACACGACATCAGGCGATGATGGGATTATCAGCATGTTGACAGGGATGTAGTAAAGCTCCAGTTACTATTTATGCAAGTGCAATTCAGGCCAAAACCTCTGCTTTATTACTAGGATAAACAATCTGTTGTGTCTAGAGGCTGGGCTCAACAGCTTTAAACCTTCTGGACTACATTCACTACAACATTCATTTCACACAGAAATGACCAGTATCACAATAATTTTTTATCAATTTCTATTCCTTCAAATGAAAATAAATTGCCAATTTAGAACGCATAAAATGCAGAGTGTAGTACTACAGTCACCCAGCATCACATTATTGTTTTGATCATTTATCCGCGGGTACTAATATTACATTACATTACATTACAATCATTTTATCCAAAGTCACTGACAAAAAGAGGACACATTAAAGTTTCAGGACAGTGTGAGACATGATTCTGATATCATCATGCATCCCTAGTTAAAAAACAACTCAGGTGATTTATGGTTTCTTTCTTTGACACTTGGTATCTCAAAAGGACCGGACCTGCTGACTCTGACTATCGGCTCTGACATCGGCCGCACCCCTAACACCCCGAGGCCTGCCTGTCGGGGCTATTTGCACAAGCGCACCCAGTCCAGTCTGCTCAAGGGCTGGAGGAAGAGGTGGTTTGTGCTCAGACACGACTGCTGCCTTTACTACTATAGACACAAAAAAGTGAGTTCAGCTTTCACTGTCACATATTGACTCCTGAATAATCACCCTTTCAACATTACAATGAGCCATCCACTCAACTTTCAGTTCCACTCAACCCATAGCCAGAGTGCTGGGAATTCTGCATGTCATTGTTTTTTCCAACATGTCTTGATCCACAAATAATAAAATGAACTACTTTTCTTGAAAGAATGCAAATAACGGATTTGGACTAATTTGCAGAAGCAAGCTGTTATTTAACTACTACACTATATTGTCAACTTTGCTGCTGCACTTTTTAACATTTCTTAATGTTTGTATTTTTTGACAATGTAACCTATAAATACCAACAATATAAGATAATACATCATAGTACTAATTAAAAAAAATAATCAGTGATACATTAAAAGTATAGAAGTCATGAGAAGAGGTCTCGTTTTTAGTTTTCTCAACTGACCTGCATTGTGTCTGTACTACAGGATGAAGGAAAAAGCCGTGCTCTGTCCGCCATGAGGCTTGAAGGTGCAGTGGTGGAGGCTGACTCAAGTCTTGGGAAGCCTTTTGTGTTCAAATGCTGTCCCGTGTCTGGAAGCCGAGTTTATTACTTCTGTGCTACATCAAATCAAGAAATGAGGAGGTACCTTTTAGAACGGCTATTATACCACTTTGACACAGTACTTTTGACACAAGTATTAAAACTGTACTGTAATTCATGCACGGACGTTTTCTTTGGCATGCACTGACATTTTCTTTTGTATAAGCAGAGTAAATAAAGTAATAAATGAATTACATTTACAGTAATAAAAATACAGGGCTTTAATAAGAACAAAACGAAAAACACCAGAATACTTGAGACGCTCCATGGGGAAAATTCTGTACAGCCGCGGCATCAAAGGGCAGCAGCCAATCAGCAGCAAGGAGAAATAAATTGCGTTCTGGGATTGGCTACTTTCAAACCTCCCGCCTCTGAGTACAGCGGTATTTCACCATCCAAAATGTATATATTGCCACGAAAAAGCTGTGAAATCTGGGCCTCGTCCACCACACCATCCGTGGCGGGAGGGGCCCCGATGTCACAAAAGCAAAAAAAACGCAGAGGATACCTGCAATTTCCCCATTAGTGTGGGAGTTTCAGCAAACAATTATTAGTTCGGTTCTCAGAAAAAAAAAGTGGGGGTTTACTGTATAGACATAGTTGTGCTCATAAGTTTACATACCCTGGCAGAATTTATGCTTTCTTAACCATTTTTCAGAAAGTATGAATGATAACACAAAAACTTGTCTTTCAGTCATGGTCAGTGGTTGGCTGAAGCCATTTATTGTCAACTCTTTTTAAATCATAATCACAACACAAACTTTACATATCTCAGTTCTTAATACCGCCTTTTAATTGCCCCCTTTAACATCAATGACAACTTGAAGTCTTTTGAGGTAGTTGTGGATGAGGCTCTTTATCTTCTCAGATGGGAAAGCTGCCCATTCTTCCTGGCACAAAGCTCCAGTTCCTGTAAGTTCTTGGGCTGTCTTGCATGAACTGCATGTTTGAGGTCTCCCCAGAGTGGCTCAATGATTTTGAGGTCAGGAAACTCAGATGGCCATTCCAGAATCTTCAATTTATTTTGCTGTAGCCAATGACAGGTTGACTTGACCTTGTGTTTTGGATCATTGTCATGTTGGAATGTCCAAGTACGTCCCATGTCCAGCTTCCAGGCCAATGAGTGCAAATTTTCCTCCAGTATTTTTTGATAACTTACTGCATTCATCTTGTCATCAATTCTGACCAAATTTCCTGTGCCTTTGTAGCTCACACATCCCCAAAACATCAGCGATCCACCACCGTGTTTC
>JBBPCX010000035.1:4041121-4061397 GCA_037974365.1 Hydrocynus forskahlii
GTTAGCAATACATGTTTACAAGGTATTGTTGCTGACATGTCGAAAAGAAGAAAGCAACAACGCACGTTGGGCTATTTCTTTAAAAAGAAGTCCAAACAAGCTGATCAAGAAGATCAACCGTCTGCTGGTGGTAGCACATTGGACGTTGGGACTGTTGCTACTGAACCGAAAGAGGCAGCTAACGTTTCTGTGGGAATTTGTGCCCATTCATTCTGTAGAGCATTTATGAGGTCAGGCACTGATGTTAGACGAGACGGCCTGGCTCACAATCTCGGTTCCAGTTCATCCCAAAGGTGTTGGATGGGGTTGTGGTCAGGGCTCTGCATGAGCCAGTCAAGTTCTTACACACCAAACTCATCCAACCATGTCTTTATGGACCTTGCTTTGTGCACTGGGGCACAAAGTGAAGCATTAAGATTGTCCTTCACTGGAAGTAAGGGGCCACCTGAATTCAATGATTAATAGGCGTGTCCCAATACTTTTGTCCATATAGTGTAATTGTAATGCTAAAATGTCTGAAGTCATGATGATTTATCTCACATTTTTGCAAATTCAAAATAATGACGCTCATGACTGCTACTGGTAATGGTAAAATATGTAAATGTCATGACAACACATGCCAAAATATAGCATTCCATTACATGATTATGACCTGGTTATGCCGGTGTTAAGTAACGGTGTTCAAGTGAAGTGTTACTGAATTTTCACTTAGATTAATCAATTGTTGTTCATTAATTAATAGTGTAACATTGTTCTGGAAGCAGTAGCCTTGTGTCCTATAGATTTTTAAGTGTAGCCACCCAGCAGGTTGCATGATCCTTGTGGCAGCTAGCACAGTAGCTAGCCAACATTTCATAGCTTTGACTTTTTTCACCTTGAGAGAATAATGACACGTGGTTCGGAATTCAAAGAAATCACTGAAAGTGATTAAAATGTTTAAAAAAACCCCTAAAAGTTCTTCTATGGCATTGTTTCTAAAAACCTTTTCTGGTTCCACTGGATACTTTAATATACTTTCATTTTAAAGATGAAAGCTGAAATCAGCTAATTCTATTCCATAAAAACATTAGCAGATGAGAAAACTAGAACAGAGCAGCCTATTAGTGTAAAATGCATCTAAAAATAAGCCAAGTGATTTTGTCGCAATGATAATGGATGTTCCTTTTTATTGTCGCAATTAAAGCACAATAGGTATTGATCACTCAGGGAATTACCCCGTAAGGTTTTAGAGACCCAGAGTTGAATAGCACTGCCAAGGAGAAGAGTCTTCCAAATTAAGTTTTTGGGCTGTTCTGAAATTTATGAGGATAATAACAATTAAGTAATTGTTATACACAGTATATTTGCCCCTTTTTAAAATTATCTTTTAAATTGTTTTATTTTTCTCTAAATGTTTCTATGTGGAAGGAGACATGGAGTTAACAGAATGGGAAAGCTAAAAGAAATCATTTCTGCTTGCGTACTACACTGTGTGCACAGTTATTACGCAAGTGAGTATTTTGACCATATCATCATTTATACACATATATTCCAACTCCAAGCTGTATGATCTTGAATGCTCATTGGATTGAAGCATATCAGGTGATGTATATTTGTGTAATGAGGGAAGGTGTGGCCTAAGGAGATCAACACCCTATATCAAAGTGTGCGTAATTATTAGGCAGCTTCTTTTCCTCAGGCAAAATTGGCTAAAAAAGAGATTTAACAGACTCAGAACAATCAAAAATTGTAAAAAGTCTTTCAGAGGGATGCGGCACTCTTGAAATTAGTAAGATATTGGGGCGTGATCACAGAACAATCAAACGTTCTGTTGCTAAAAGACAACAGGGTCAGAAACGTGTTGATAAAAAAAAAAAAAACACAAGTTAACTGCCAAAGGTTTGGGAAGAATCAAGCTTGAAGTTACCAGGAACCCAGTATCCTCCAGTTCCACCATATTCCGTGACTGCGACCTACCTGGGGTGCCCAGAAGTACAAGGTGTTCAGCGCTCAGAGACATGGCCAAGGTAAGGAAGGCTTACTGAACCCACTGAACAAGACACATAAGTTGAAACGTCAAGACTGGGCCAAGAAACATCTCAAGACAGATTTTTCTAAGGTTTTATGGACTGATGAGATGAGAGTGACTCTTGATGGACCAGATGGATGGGCCCGCAGCTGGATCAGTAATGGGCACAGAGCTCCACTTCGACTCAGACGCGAGCAAGGTGGCTGGTATCACTTAAAGATAAGCTAGTTGGACCTTTTCGGGTTCAACATGGGCTCAAAATCAACTCCCAAACCTACTACCAGTTTTTAGAAGACGCTTTCTTCAAGCAGTGGTACAGGAAAAAAATCTGCTTCTTTCAAGAAGACCATGATTTTTATGCAGGACAATGCTCCATCACATGCATCGAAGTACTCCACTGCATGGCTGGTCAGTAAAAGTCTGAAAGATGTAAGAATAATGACATGGCCCCTTTCCTCACTTGACCTAAACCCTATTGAGAACTTGTGGGCACTTCTTAAACGGGGGATGGAAGGCAGTACACCTCTCTGAACAGTGTCTGGGAGGCTGTAGTGGCTGCAGCACAAAATATTGATCATCAACAGATCAAGAAACTGACAGATTCCATGAATGGTAGGATTATTACAGTTATTGAAAAGAAGGGTGGCTATATTGGTCACTGATTTTTGTTTAAATGACAGAAATGTGCTGTCAAATAGATACAGGTGCAGTATCTTTTCAATTTTAGTTGTTTGTTAATCATTTTCACTTTAACAGATGTAAATGAAAAAGTAATTCTGAACACTAATAGTTGCCTAATAATTGTGCACACATATGTATTCCCCTGAGAATGTGCACACTCACATTTCCTTTGCACAAACATGTTTTTTTTTTTTTTTTGTGCAAATGTTTCAGGTGTATTAACATTTTGGATTGACCGTTAGCACTGTATTTTTTTCTATATTAAAATCAAAATATTCACTTGCCTAATAATTGTGCACATGGTGTTTTGCTATTGTTATAAAAAATGAGACTTTAAAAGCAGATCCTTTAAGTCTTGTTGCAAGGTTGGCCTTCCATGGATTGAACCAGAGACTGGAGGCCAAGTCAACACCTTGAACTCTTTGTCATGTTCCTCAGACCATTTCTGAACAATTTTTGGAGTGTGGCAGGGTGCATTATCCTGCTGAAAGAGGCATTAGGGAATACCATGGACATAAAGGGGTGTGCTTAGTCTGTAACCATGTGTATGTAGGAGGTTTGTGTCAAAGTAACATATCCATGAATGCCAGGATGAAAGCAGAGCATTGTAGGCACTTCCACATGGTTATCAATGAACCTTGGGTCTTCGTAATCTTATTTTATGGTTGACTTTCCTTGCAACATTTTTGGTACTTACTAACTACTGCATACTGGGAAAACCCTACAAGACCTGCTCATTTTGGAGATATGACCAAGTTGTCTATCTATCACAATCTGTCAGAGTCATTCTGATTATGCTTGCCTATTTTTCCTGTCATGAACTTTAAGAACTGACTGTTCTCTTTCCGCCTAACATATCCCAGCTCTTGACAGGAGCATTGTAAGGAGATAATCAAAGTTATTTACTTCACCTGTCAATGGTTTTAAAATTATGGATGTTGGTGTACAGAAAATGTTTAAATGTTTTGTTTTAGTTTTAGCTAAACGGTGGTTTGACATTTTTTAACTATAATTCTTAATTTGCAAGTACATTCCTTTTAACAGTCACAAAATGTGTAAGGGATGTAAATTGTGTTATATTTGCTAGTTTATATTCACACTCCAGTGCCAGCAATGCACCTTATATTTATGAATCACCGCAGATATATTTTACAAAACATAATGAACTGTAAAGATCAAGTCACCTCTGGTGAGATTTTTTAGGTTCAGAAGTTTTTTACTCAAGAACAGATTTATTGCTGGCAGTGGTGGCAGCACATCTATGATCTACGAACTGTTTGTGGCCTTCTAGTAGCTTGGTCTTGTCTGATCACACAGCTTTGTTCATTTAAGTTGGATAAAAGACTTGCCACCCACTTCAGAGCATGGAAATTTAATACATCAGCGTTAGTCAACCAAGAGTTCATCACACTTGTTAATGAACGTTTGTTTTCAGAAGTACAAAAGATATGCTCTTTAGTAATTTGGGGTGGCATGAAAGCATGGATGGATTATCATAATGTTCTCATCCACTGTTAAAAAGAAAACAAAAAATGAAATGGAGCAGAAAATTAAAGCACTGAAGATGATACTCTGCTCAACTGTTACACTCTGTGAGACCATTTCAATAGTCTTTGACATCTTTGGTAGAAGTATCTAATATACAGTATATATACAGCCTTGGAAAAAAAATAAGACGCCACTTTTCCCTACAATTTGCGGCAGTGTGTATGTAAAATGCACGGGTTGCTATTCTTTTGTGAACTATTGCAGTGTGAGCGGTGTAAAAAATAAGAAACGCCTCCATATGTGTTGTGAGTGCAGTAGCGTTTGTAGAGCAGCTTTTCTATGTGCTGTATTCCAGCAGCTTCACTCCTGATCCAGTTTCTGATGGGATCTTACCATCACTATTTTAATTGTTGCAATTGTAAAATAATGTAAAATAAGTGTTGTGTAACATTTCCAAGTTATAATAAATTATTTAAATATATTCTTTTTAAATTTTCTCCAAACATTTTTTTGTTTGGAATTTAGAGTAAAGTGTGGTCAATAGTGTATAAAATAGTGGCATGCACATTTTACACAGACACAATCAGAAAAAAATGATGCTGTTTCTTATTTGTTTCCATGACAGTATGTATCTTCAACAGCCAGAAGAAGTATCTCCTATAGAGTATATACAGTACTATGCAAAAGTTACCCCTCATGTCTTTCTTTTTCTTTCTTTTTTTTTTTTTTTTTTTTTGCTTTGAGTCACCTTGTTGGTGCAAAAATACTATTTTACGACTTTAAAGCTGTCTTATCTTTGGCATTTTGAGTAGATTAAATGGGAAATGGGAACAAATGTTTTAATGTGACAGCCTGCAAAGTGACAAAAGATACAAGGTGTTCCAGCCACTCTGCTGTCATGTCCTGTCAGCGGCCGCTAGAGGCTGTCCTTTTCTGATCTTGGTTTTGGATTTCAAGGGACTTTTATTGTGAACGCCTGAGCACATTGGTCTTGTGTTTATGGGTATTATGTGTTTCATCTGGCCAGTGTGCTCAGGGGAAATGATATTTCGGTTTCATTGGTTGGTGGGTTTTTGAGTTTTGTATTTAGTTCGTTTAGAGGTGGACCTTGGTCGTCGGTCCACCGTCATACTTGGTTTCGTGTGTTATCCTGTCTCCTTTTGTTAGAGGTTTTGAGTTTGTTTCTGGCCCTTGTCCCTGTTGTTTTGTTTTATAAATAAAATCATCTAAAATGGACGTCTGCGTATGTGCCTGCCCTCATTCGAGAGGCAAGGGGATCCGTGACATCAGCATTTTGAGCACCACCAGTATGCTGATCACTGCCTGATCATCTGGAATCATCTGCACCTGTTTCTTCACTGTTTTAGGCCTTAAGTGAAATGAGCTTTGTTATGCTTGAATGATTTATACATATGTCACTGTGTGGCTTAACAAACAAAAACATTCCTCTAAAACCCGTCAGGTTCAGGGACTGGACTGAAAATGAGAATATCTGAAAGTCCTTCACAAAGACTGGAGAACTGTTCCCCAAGACTAGATTAAAATATACCTCATAAAATTCTTCATTTTTTGCTTGGGATAGCACTTTTAGTGCAATGTATATATTTATATATAATATGTACAGACAAAAGTTTGGACATACCTTCTCATTGAACTATTTCCTTTGTTTTATTAACAGGTGTTCTTTGTCAAGAGTTCATTAGTGGAATTTCTTGCCTTCTTAATGTGATTGGGATCATCAGTTGTGATGGTCGGGTTGGTACACAGTTAGTGATCCTGTTCCACTACGGTTCTACTGCACATTATGGCAAGAACCACTTAAATAAGGAAAAAGAAACAACAGTCCATCATTACCTTATTGCAAAACATATTCTGGTTTGTTTTCTTTTTTCATTTACTGCATAATTTCATGTCTTCCTTCATCATTTTATTTGCTTTCAGAAAAGAATAGCAAAAACAAAGAATAGCAAGAACTGCTGAAAAAGTTCCTGCTGGTTGTTGTTCAAAGGACAGTGTGTCCATTCTGATCCCAGCCTACAAAGGGCACATAAGCATCAGAAATGGACCTTAAAACAATGGGAGATGGGCCCTGGATCGAATGAGTCACATTTTTATTTATTTATCACATGGACGGCTGGATGTGTGTATGTCACTTACCTGAGGAAGATCTGGCACCAGGATGCACAAGGTGGCAGAGGCTTCTGGGAAACCTCGGCTCCTGGCATTCATGTGGACCTGCCGATCACATGAATGCTGGAAAGGTTCATTTTTCTGAAATAAAAATGTGGAGAATATCTTCGAAAATAATCACAAATCCTACACTAGTACGCACCATCTCGCGATTCAAGTCACTTGATTTCGAATGGCCTCCAGTTTACTGCACATAACCCCCCCACTACCATTGGGATTAAATCCAGCAGCCCTGTCTTTGTATAGTAATACACTAATGCCTGACTGACTATATTAATTGTTGCTTCCATCAACTGTGAGATCACTCTATAAATCTTAATCTTATATATGATCCAGTCTGAATTCACTCTTAAGTGTTTATTATTGATTGGGAGATTTATCACTATTTTAAAATAAGAGTGGGGCAGATGGTGGCCTGGTGGTTGAGGATCTGGTCCTACAATCGTAAGGTTGTGGGTTCGAATCCCAGGACAGCTAGTGGCACCACTGAGGTAGCCTCGAGTGACGTACCGTCTCCACACTCTGCTCCCCGGGCGCTGTGTTCCTGGCCTCCCGCTGCTTGGTGAATGGGTTAAATACAGAGGAAGAATTTCGCACTGTTCTCACTGTGTGCCGTGGTGTGTTCACGTATGACAAATGGACACTTCACGCGTACGCTTTGAAGAAACACAGCTGAAAGGTTTATGAGCAGGACTGGAGATCAGGCGTAAATCAGAGGTATGCTGTCAGCTGTATCACCCCCGGCCACCACCAGAGGGAGCTATTTCTCCACTCCATCTTATTAACCCACTGTTTTTAGATAGATAGATAGATGCTGTATTGTCATTGTGTCAGTACAACGAGATGACGTTTGGGGCTAGCCCACAAATGCACACAGTAAAGATTAGAAATATAAAAAGTAAAAAAATAAAAACATTTTAAATTACAGAAGCCGTGGGTTTAGAATAGAGTTAAATACAACTAAAGAGACATTAGGTGCATACTTATGAACAGCAGAGATAAGGGTTGCAACATGAGTTCTATAATAATATAACAAGTGGAAAATAATATACTCCACATGTATATTATTATAGAACTCCTGTTGCAACCCTTATCTCTGCTGTATATAAGTATGCACCTAATGTCTCTTTAGTTCCCTACTTTCACCTGTCGTCACACCCGTGGCTAGTCACCATTATGATCACTCTCAGTGTTCAAACTTATTACCGCTCCTATACTCAGGCACAAGCTATCAACCATCATGTTAGTCCTCTTCATAGATATTTCCACGTTCCTCGTTCTTTTTACATCCCTTCATTCAGCATAGTCTTTCCTTTTCTCTTTGTGCTTTATCTAAGTGCAAAAACCTACAACATCTGCACAAATTATGAAATCCCGTAACTGGTAAAGTAAATACTAGGACAGTGGAACAAAGTTCATTTGTGAACATGGAGACATTCAGTGATGTCTCGCTGTTTCATATTTCAATAGATAAATGCATATGGAGAGAAGATAAGATGCACGTCTGTTTACCTGGTCTTTAATGTGTTAAAAAGACCACAAACTTAGCTCTTAACATTTTTTGCAGTGTCAGTTATGAAAGTGAAAGGTTAGTTAGAAGCAATTGTTCAAATGACAGATATGACTTTTACAGTGGTGGTCCTACATATAAATGCATAGAGGAATGAAGGGTCCTGACCCTAATCTACACTATAAAGAGAAGAGTATTGGGACACACCTGTTTTTCAGGGTTTGTGCTAGGCTCCTTACTTCCAGTGAAGGGTAATCTTAATGAAGAATCTTAATGCTTCAGCTGGCCAAGCCATTCTGGATAACGTCATACTTCCAACTTTGTGGACACAGTTTGGGGAAGAACCTTTTCTATTCCAGTATGACTGTGTTCCAGTGCACAAAGCGAGCTCCATAAAGACATGGCTGGAGGAGTTCAATGTGGAGGAACTTGACTGGCCCCCACAGAGTCCTGACCTCAACCCCATCCAGCACCTTTGGAATGAACCGGAACAGAGATTGTGATCCAGACCTTCTCGTCCAACATCAGTGTCTGACCTCATAAATGCTTTGCAGAATGAATGGACACAAATTCCCTCAGAAACTCCAAAATCTTGTGGAAAGCCTTCCAAGAAGAGTGGAAGCTGTTACATCTGCAAAAGGGAGATCAGCTCCATATTAAAATCTATGTATTTGAATGCAATGTCATTAAAGTCCCTGTTGGTGTAAACACACACAGGTAAGCGCTTTGCAGCTCACACAGGTTTATACAGTGTTACAGGACAGTCGAGAGATGAAATGACAGTCGGCAGATCTTAAAGGAGGTCTTTATTGTAGTAGAACATGAGCAAACATGCACAGACATCACACATGAACTAGAACAGTCTCCTACTCCTCCTCTACTTTTCCAGGAGTACCAGTGGATTGCAGAGAAGCAGCACCACCTAGTGAGCCGCCCTCATCAGTTAAAGACGAGCCAACATAACACAGACCACCCAACATGCTTGCAAACAACCACCTCTACATTCTAGTCTTTATATTGTAATTAATAAACAAACAATTCAAACAATTCAGACTCTAATTACCTCTGTAAGTGCCCTTCCATTAATTACACTGCACAATCTGCTGCTGCTATATTTGCACAATTATATTTATTGCTGTCTATCCCTGCATTTTTGCGCATGTAACTCTCTGTTGCTAGAATACAGTATCTGTCATAGTCCTGTATTCAGACTTATACTGTAGCTATTGTCAGTTGTACTAAATGTTGTCTTGTCCAGACGTTTTGTTGCTCTTGTGTTTTTCTTGTCCCCTCCTTCGTGCCATCTGCACTTGTGCTCTTGTGGTGTTCTCTCTCTGTTCCTGTGTGGCACCACGGTCCTGGAGGCACGTTGTTTTTCTTCCTTGCGTGTGCATTTGAAATGACAGTAAAACCTACTTGACCTGAAGCTTATCTTGACTAACTCAACACTGTCCTTCCCAGGTATAATATGTCTGTCTAGTCCCAAACAAAACAACTTTTCAAAATAATATGCAATATTTTAAGTGCATGCCTCTTGCCTTTATAAACACTCCAATATAGTTATACATTTTCCAGAGAAGTTATGGTTATTAGCAATTTTTAAAGGTCTATAACACAGAACATCACTTTTTTTTTTAAATCAACTTCAGAGCCAAATTCTCTTGTTTATACTCTTATACCACAAAGTCTGTCAAGTATGTTGGTGGATGACTCTCCCTTTCTGACTGACTCAGCATTGCAGTGTTATTTTGCAGGGATCCATTCATCCAGCCTCAGCTTCTCCAGAGGATTCTGTGGCTGCTGGAGTCGTCAGAACTACAGCAGAATGAGGACCGCTTGTGCCTGTTTCCTGTCTCTGGCCCTGGGCACAAAGATCCCTTAGCATACCTGAGTCTTATCTGATTCACATCTCTGGGTAGGCTATGAACATTTCCCACTGTCACTCTGTGTGGCACAGGACCTGTGCAACCATCAGCAACAGCAGGGACCCACAGCAGGCCATAACTGCAATTCTGAACAAATCGTTCCTCTGTTTTGTGCCTTGATCATAGGTTTGTTCCTGATGCAATTGTTTCTTTCAAATCTTTGCTTTTAGGTCTTGTACTAAGAAGTCAAAGGTTGAGCTTAGCTCCCGAGACTTGGGCATCTTTAACTGAACAAGAATTGTGAACGTTTTGTTTCAGTTGTTTCCCCTGGCGTTTTCTTCAGCCCAGCCTTCAAGGTTTCCACAGCCTGCTCTGTCAACCCATCTCATGCAGGATGATACAGCGTAGGCGTGAAATGACGAGCGCCATTTTGCCTTTAAAAAACTCAAATTTTGCATCTGTGATAAGACATTAAGGTGTTCCATATATGCTGAAACTTCATTTCTCAGTGGTTGCTTGAGAACTGGATGTATTCATGCTGTACGCTTCCATCTATTTTGGATGCACATCCACCAACACTAGGAACATTTTTCCTAAGAAAGTGCCTGCATGGTCTGGATGAAGTCTAGACTAGGGTTTTTTTCAGGCCTAGAGGAAGGGCACTTTGCAATCTTTTGGCGTTCTCTCTTCTTTCTCCACCTCCTTGTCCATTCCAGCCCACCACATCATAAACCCTTCATTTTGGAGCCTCCTGCATGTGTGCAGTGTGGCTGTCTTAACAGGAGAGTGCACCCCACGCAACACGGCCTGCTCTGACACTCTTCAAGTCCCAGTCTTCAAGTCAAGCCAAGTCAAGTCAAGTAGGTTTCATTGTCATTTCGACCATATATACACAGTACACAGTGAAATGACACAACATCCCTCCAGGACCACAGTGCAACATAAGAACAGAACAGAACAGAACAGAACAGAACAGAACAGCACAAGTCCTTCTTGTGCTTCTTGAGGAGTAAAGGCTGTGAAGAGAGACCTGTTACTACTAGCCAGCCAACCTTTCAGAACATATTCATGAACCTGTGACAAAACCACATCTTGGGCTGTTTACCTGAATTGTTCTGCATTCAGGAGGATGGTCTTTAGCAACTCCAGCATTACTGTGATTCCTTCCAGCTCCATGTTTCATCCTTTCGCGGGAGCTGGAGAAGTGGAGTTAATAATGTGGCCAGATTAGAAAGGAATGTGCTGTAATAAGTGAGCCTAAATAAGACATTAACTCAGCGATGTGTGTTAGAGAGAGAGCCTCCTCAATGGCTTTTACTTTGTTTTCCATGATGCAGTACTCCCGCGTATCTATAATGTAAGATAAGCTCCTATTATTAACATGTGTGTTGATCTCTTCCTTTAACAATCTATCAATTTCTTGTTCCACCCTCTTTCTCATGGTGTGGGGGGCCAATCAGGGTCTGTAAAACTTTGGTGTGTTGTTTTCTGTAACATGAATGATTGTGGAGTTAGTATTCAAGGCGCCCAATTCTTCCTTAAAGACTGAGGCACTGGAATGCTCCAGGAATAGCTGTTTTTTATGCAGATTTTTGTTGATCAGGGCAAGGGGTGATTCCTCACACTGGGTATGTTGTTAGCATTCATTTCACTTATTTTTTTTTATTATTGAGAATGAAAAATAGAGGAGGGGTGGTGGAGTTTTCTGTAGCATCTTACCTGTGAACAATGGGGTTGAAAATCAAACAGTGCTTTATAATCGTACTTTATTATTACTTTATAATTGTCATTACTTCTAACAGACTGCATGCACAAATAGCCTATCTAGTACTAAGAAACATAAAAAAAAATCTTTCCGGACACTAATTTGTATGTTTAACCCCATGAGGATCATCATTCCACAGGCAAAATTTTAAAGAAATCGGACCCCCTCACATTCAGTTTGGAAAAATATTTAAACATAATCTGAAAAAAAAAGGTTAACACAATCAACCAGGAGACAAGAATGTTGTTTAAATACTGGAAACTGGACACTGAAAACTGTGACTGAGGTCAGAAGAAGGACTTCCAATGACTTGGTGACTGACTTTAGACCGACTCCATCAGATGTCCACCTCTGAAGAAAGTTTAGGCTCTTAAATCATTTCTCTTAGTGCCCTTTGAAGCAACACGTGCAACACATGTAATGCTTGAGGTTTGTTGAAGCAAGAGACAGTTTGTCCTAAATACTGCAAATGTGCCACTTACACACCAGTGAACAGATATTATTTAGGAACCTTTGGCTTTCTTACAATTCGCCAAGGACCAGATTTTATTCCAGCAGTGCACAAAAGAGAGGCCCGTCTCAATTAAATGTAAAATGTAGAGCAGGGCAGAATTCACTTTGATGCTAGGATTATATTGTAATGCTCCATCTTGACCAGCAGGTGGAGGTAGATCATCAAACTTTACGCAGCACATTAATTAAAAACTAGCACTTTTATAAAAACATTTTTGTAAAGTTGGATCGAAAACCATGAAATCTCACACAATCACACAAAAGTATTTTCTGGATAAATCCTGCTTAAATTACAAAATGAATAGATGAAATAAAAAATGTGCGTGGCATGAAACACCTGAGGAAACTTTCCACACACGTGCTGTGTTGTTTAGGCTTTGTCCTCTGGGTCTTGTCCACAGTCTGCGTCGATGTCAGTGCAGTAGAATCATGCAGGTGTTGCCAAAGTGTCTCTGTGTTTCACAGCAGATGCTGGAACATCTGCCACTCTTTTCTTACTAGTCTTGTGAGAGACTCCTGTACTTTCAGTTCTAAGCACCTGTTCCGTTTCAGCTGCATTCTGCACAGGCTGGATCAGGATGTGGAGAAGTGTGATGAAATATTCAGAAGGATGAGGAGAAGAGAGAGTGATCCAGAAACCTGAAACTACAACAGGATTGCTCTTCCTCTGCTACTGCCTTTAAGGTTCACTAAATAAAAAAAAGACCAGGCGTTGCTTGACAAACTGAAAATATTTTGACATTCTATACTGTCTGTATGTACTCTTTATCCATTATTTATTTTTTGAATTTTTCTTGAAACCTCTTAAAACCTGCCAGCCCAGGACTACAGATGGGAGGACATGCAGTGCAGTTTTAATGTATATTCCTATATGCGCACACACACTCACACACACACACACACACACACACACACACACACACACACACACACACACATATATATATTTATATATAACTATTATTTCTTGAAACAAGCAGAAGTGTCTGTACAATGTCTTAATATCATGATATTTAAATGCAAAAAGTTGTAGACATGTGACAATGCTTCATAGAAAATGATCATTCTATGAACTGTGATTTCTGATGAAACTACACTGTCTGTAGTGTCAAACTAGTGTTAAACAACAACCCAGTCCAGTACATTCAAGTCATACCTCACCCTTCCTGGCCTTCCAGCTCTAGTTTAATTAGTAAATTGTGCTGGAAGGCTGAATACAATCATAATGTTTAATCAAATTTCATTTTACATCCTACAGAAAATATTATACATTCAACAATTTGTTGAATATATAATATATTGTAAATACATTGAAACACAAGCCCTGAATCGTCATGAGTTGACTATACTGTTACACCCCTAATATTTGTTCTTACAATAAATAATCCACACATTGACTAGATTAAGATGTATTCGCTTACCAAGATATAATTCGTATATATAGACAATTTTCAGTAAAAGCAGCTAAATCTGCTCAGTTAGACTCTCATCTACTGCATGTACGTGTTATTTATTCCCTGTTATTCTTTTATAGTGTGTAATGTGTAGTGGTACATTTTACTGATGCAGTTTAATATCTGCTGGGAGCACGCGCACACACACACACACACACACACCCACACACCCACACACAAACACACACACATCTTTGCATCTCTGGAATCATGTTGTGAATAATTAGATTGAAGCCCCGAGGGAGAGCATAGGACACTGATGATCTGTATTGTGTGGCTGTGCACAGCTTTCTCTATGCCCCATTTCCTTTCATGAGTAGCTGTGTGTGTGTTTGTGTGTGTGTGTGTGTGTGAGAGAGAGAGAGAGAGAGAGAGAGAGAGGAGAAAAAATACTGAACTAGAAGAGTCGAGAATCTAAAAATAAAGAAAGAAACAATCAGCTTTTCAGCAACAGGTCCTTCTACTGATGTGTTCAAAAGCCTTTTTTTCTCTTCCGACTCACCCAACAACTGCCACGGGGGATGAAATAGACATTAAGGGATGAAATCCAGGTGTACAGACTGAGCTGATTACTTAACCAAACTCCCTCTAGATCAGTGTTGCCCAAAACAGGCACGGTGGGCCAAAATATGCACACAAAGATGTTTGCAAACTGTCTTTCCTCAAAGAAGACAACAGATCCACTTAGTCACAAAAATGTACATTACAACATTACAGAAACACTACAGCACTTAACACCAAGTAACTGTCACTGACAGCACTGAGAGTGTACCAAAGGAATTGATAAAGGACTAGTGAAAAACAAGAAAAAAAGAATTAGCCCTCATAACAGCCACAAAATGCCGTTTCTGCCTCTTTGGGAGATCCCTCAGTTAGGGAATACCCACTCTATCCCCGGTTGCCTTGATTTCGGCCCCTCTCCACTCCCCCACCGGCCTGCGCTCACACTGTGCTTAATGTTCCGGACCTGAGTGTACTTACGTCATCACTTCACGCATTGCTTTATCCTTCTGTTCCATGTTCCAGATCTACGGCGTGTATCCTTTACCTTACAACACCTCACCTGCAGCTTTTTCAGCTTGTTGCGACATTGTGGTTCTTCGAAATCTATGAGCTTGGAGATTTTGTCCAGTTTCTTGGGCTTCTTGTGCTTCATATCCAGGTGGGCCTGTACACTCTGTCCACATTTCTAGCCAACACTGCACCTCTGCCATACACCGAAGTTTCTGCCACGTTTGTTAACCCTTCGGATGCATTAGTAAAATCCGACTTCTACAAATATAAATGGTGTGAAACAGTCTAAAACCATTGTTTGATCTCCTACACACATTCATCCAAAGTGACTTCCATTCCCTAACTACAGGGGGCAGTCTTCCTGGAGCAACTTGGGGTTAAGGGTCTTGCTCTGGAACCCAGTGGTGGTTTGCTGAAGATAGGATTCGAACCCATGACCTCTTGGTCCAGAAGCAAGTATCCTACCCACTAGGCCACCACCCCATCATTATTGTTATTACATGTTTTTAAAATTTCAACAACTTTGGATCTGTGTGACATAGGATCACCGAACAAAGCTCAGCATGATGTCTGACCCCTCCAGCACCAACACAAACGAGGGGAACTTCCATTTAAGGGCTGTTTTGCTGTATGACAAAGAGTTACTATTTGCTTGCACTTGAACCTGTGCTGCTTGTGTTCTAAAGGTTAAAGACAGTGAAGTTAGAGAGGTTCAGGTACCGAGCTGGGACCTCCTCCTCAAGGAAAATGTAAATGCTCAGCGATTAATTGAGCAATATGTCTGAAATGTGCCAGGACATGAGTAACACAGATGAACAACGAGGCTGTGTTTCATATTGCTCCCTACTACATAGCGCACTATCAAGGTATTAAAACACATGTTCTGACTTAATGGCCTGTTTGGTGGCCTTCAGTTCTTTCAGTTTACAGAAGTTGTGAGCACATTTTCAAGGCACTTAAAGCTACTCACTCACCAAATACTTCAAAACCTTGAACTACTGTAACTCCTAAAGGTTTGCCGTTATGTTTCCAAACCTCGGGAAGCGTAGTCCTTTGTTTTTGTGCATTATGGTCAAGCAACTCGAATGTAGACAAAGTTGCACGCTTACAAATATTAGAAGATGAGCCTGGACACGTTTAAGGGGTGGTGCACACATTTCAGCCCCAGCTCAGAGACATGATCATAATAAATAATAATAAATTCACAAATAGTTTTGTCTTTTTGATTCTGCTGATTTAAATGTCTTTAAGTCAATCTTAAATGTAACATTATGTAAGTATTTATCCAAAGAAAACATTCCAAAATCTTGCTGACTAGAGTAAAACATTAAACATATTACGAAATTATACGAGTCATATAGTTTTTCTGAGTCATAAGCCACAAAATGAACCGGAATTCTTTTTTTTCTGAAGAGATATCTGAGCTTACAATTTGTGGGAGGTGCTTTAGGAGGTGCTAAGTACATTTTTAAGTGGATTTTAAATTCATATCTGAAATAATGACACTTCTGAGTTGCTTAAGGTCTCGACCGTGCATGGCATGAGTAACTGCCTCATGTAAATACTTTGTAATTGTACTTGCAACGGATTAAAAATGACATGCACAAACATGCACAAAAAATGCCTAGGGCTCTAAGGGTTAGTAATGTAATGTCGTTGGCTTTCTTCGGCATTTGAATTTCTTAACTTACATTTAACTGTGAATCTGACACCTGTGAGATACAAAATTTATAGTGTGTAAATCATTGATCCCATAACTGTCTCTCTAACTAAGCTAGATAGTTTAAAGGAGCAGATGTGCCCTTTGTGGGCGTAGAAAAATCATTACAAATGGTTTCCAGCTCCAGTCCTGGAGGCCCAGAGTCCAGCACAGTTGCTTCAACTCTCCTGTTAATTGCCATGTATAATGAATGTGTTTGAGGAGGGAAACTACCAAACTGTGCTGGACCCTGCCCATCTAGGACTAGAGTTGGGCACTCTGCCACATGAGTTATTTATGTAGCAGTTCATCTCCTTGTACATCCTGATTTTTTTCTGCTTTAGTGCATATTGAAGGTAAACTCAGCCTCTGCTGATTCTGTACTGAAAGACCTTTTTTCAGTCAAGGACTTTTCTTCTGTATCCAGGAAACTGCATGATCTCTCAATTTTTTTTTTCATTTTTTGCCACACATAACAACTGTCTCTTACTAATTAACCTACTGATCACCTTTTATTTTGATGAATCCTCAAGTGACACATGTTTGAAAAGCAAACCCAAAACCTTATCATAGCAAACACTTCCATCTCCTTATCTAATTAGATCTTAAAAACACAGCTTTGTCTCTTTCTTTTTATCTCAATTAGCGATCCTTTTCGAGCTCCTCTCACTTCCCACTCGGCTCATGTCCGGGAAAAAAAACGCAGCGAAAGAATTAAAAATAGGCAACTGCTAATGGTGTTGGAGTGGAGCACCTATTAAGGTAGGCAGGGGATCAAAATGCAAATGACTCTGATGGATTTGGTGAAATACTCTAATCTGAAACCTCATTACTGAACTCTGACTCTCGGTTTAGCGCTCTTGTCATAAACAACATCGTGTTTTGGACTTACAGAAACGGTGTCATGCCCTGTGCCCCATTTTGCAGTTTTGTCAGTGCTGCTGATGAGGCTGGGAAGCTGGGAGCCTCATTTGAATGTGGCTTGTTTACGGCCCGAGGCAGTGTGTAGAGAACTCCTCAACTTTATTATCTATTATTACCATCTGCACCTCTCAACACTGTAATTCAGCCTTTTGAAATTCTCAGTTGCGGCTCTGAGAGGTAGGAAATTAAAGTGGAACTGAGGGACTGGGGACTGACGAATATGCAGTGAAGGCTGCTTGGAGCTGGAAGCTGGAGATTCAGCCTATTGTCACTATTAAACTTATATTACACACAAGAGATCTGCAGAGAAGAAACAGTTATGACAAATTAGTGGAGCTGTGTTTCTGATGAAGCATGAAGCATGTGTTTTTTGATGAACATGTTTTTCCCACCATAAACTTTTCACTGTTATAGACCCCGGTAATATTTCTGCACTGTTCCTGAAAGTAGGGAACTGTATTTCTGGTTTAACCAAACAAATAGAGCATCCTTTAAAACATTGCGCCAGAACTTCAAACTGAAACGGCCATACAGGGTTGCTAAAACAGATTGAGGCTCATCTCTGCAGAGGTTTATTTGAAGTGTCAGTTTGTCTTAGCAAGACTATTTGGAGCATTACATGAAATAGAATATTATTTTAAATATATAAATGTTCAGTTTTACATGGTAATATGAAAGAACAGGCTGAAGTCATTTAAATTACCAGGATGGCTTTGAGTCAAGTCGTTTTCAGATGTAAGCAATAATAATGTTATATGACAAGTGACAGCAGCAGACATGAACACCCTAATCGGATTTGAAATTAGGGTCCCCCCACTCAAATGTCCTGGTATCACTTTGAACGTAACTGTTTCAACACCAGGTATTTTAGTCTGAAGTAGTTTGAAGGACAAGTAACAAAGTACCTTAAAAGTTGCAGCAGAGTGTTTTTGTAATCATGCAATAAAAATATTCTGCATCAGTCACAGAAAGTCAAAAGATCTGTGAGTGTTATGTGTGATGTGGAGACATTAGAGGTAATTGCTGCTTTCAGCAATCACCACTAAAGATAGCTGTTGTAACATTACAAAGTGAACGGGGGGCTTGTCACCTTTGACAGATGAGCTTTTTCTCCTCAGTCAATTATGCAACAGCATGCTGGGAGGTCACTGGAAGCCATTGCTTACCTTCAAAAAGATTTTTAAAATAGCACATTCAAGTAAATCTGCTGCACATCCCGTCTGAATGTGGTATTATATACCTAATGGAAATGGCAAGCTGGAATTGTGAATAGAGCTTTGTGTGTTGATAAGAGTGTGTGTGTGTGTTTCAGAGAATACATAGGCCTAACACACTCTCCATTCATACCAGGCATCAACGTATGTCTTGAGTGATTCAACCATAAGTGTATAAGAGATAAGGTGTAAACGGGGTTCAAAGCATCTCCAAGACGCACTGTGATTTGATCATTCAAGCTACCTTTCAAGATGGTCAGGGATGTCTATGCCTACATTATGTTTGTAATGTGAACCCTAAAGTGTCCCGTTGCGTCCCTGATTAATATGCAGTGAATGCTGCTTGGAGTTGGAAGCTGGAGATTCAGCCTATTGTCATTATTCAACTTATATTACACACAAGAGATCTGCAGAGAAGAAACAGTTATGACAAATTATTGGAGCTGTGTTTCTGATGAAGCAGGTTTTGATGAACATGTTTTTCCCACCATAAACCTTTCACTGTTATGGGCCCCTGTAATATTTCTGCACTGTTCCTGAAAGTAGGGAACTGTATTTCTGGTTTAACCAAACAAATAGAGCATCCTTTAAAAGCAGCAACAGGGATGAAAGCTGATCAGAAATGGTCTGTCAGGCTCTCTGTCCTCCTTTGCCCTCAAGCTTCCTCTCCCTGGTCTGGCTTGCCATGCCAAGCTCAGGCATGTGACTCTCCTTAGAATCCCAGAAGATACCCCTGAGTGGGCACATGAACGGATAGCGCCCCTGGCATTCTGGAGGGCTCACTGACTTAGCAAAGTGGTGATTCAGATGAGGATGAGGCGGGACTCGCTGTGGATGTATTAAATCAGATAATCCGGCCCTACTGGTGACGGATATTAAGTATTAACAGGCCGTGCAAGCCAGAGACGCTGTGGCAAGAATAGAAGGGGCCACAGAAAGAAGAGCGCTTCTTTGCTGGTGCCTCCTACTGCTCCAGAGGGCAATTCCTCACTGCTGCCCTGTGGCGTTCCAGAGAGCTCCTCGCTCGCTCCTTCTGCTGCTGTGGAGTGTTCTTCGTTGCTGATGGTGCCACCTGCTGTTCCAGAGGGTTTCCAGTCACCATCAGCGACCCCTGCTGTTCCAGAAGTCATTGCTGGCACCCCGTCTCCTGGCCCTTACTTGTCGTCACCCTGTCTCATGGTTCAGAGAAGCATGATTCACCTGGCTCACCTGGCTCTATATAGTCCTGCGCCCAGCTGCCCGTACATGCCTCACTGGATGCCCATCCTCCTGGCCCCACCTTGCTGGAGGCCGAACTTCCCAGCCCTACAATGCTGGACACCCAGCGGCCGGATCTCATGCAGCTGCCCACCTGCCTCTTCCCACGGCCGTTCTCCTTGCTCCAGCAGGCAGGAAGACAAGCATGATTACATAGAGTCATGGATGTACTCTAGCTAAAATTTTGAAAAATATAGGAAAAAATACAAATATTTACCATAATTGCGTTAAGTCTTCACTCAAAGTGAAAAAATGGTGTTCAAGCGAAATAAAGAAGGCTTTATATAACAGATTAGGCTTTGGTACTATGGAAACAACTGCACATACTCTTTAAAACTTTGAAAAGACTCTTTGTTATACAAAAATGGATCTGTATTTGCTCACAAATACAGATGTGCGGTTCTGGGACTGTGCACCCTACTGGTGTGCTTCATAGCAGCAATTTTTCAAAGCATGAGTTTTGTTGCTGAATGAATGCAGAGATGCCAGAACCTCGACACATAGCGGTGACTGAAATAAAGCTTAGAATATGCTGTGGCCTCAGTGAAAAGTAAGGCATTGATTTGAATAGCAATCCAAAGAGAGGCAAAGGGACATAAAAGCACTGAATGTCAAGTCCTGTTTTTCCCTGTCTGCCTTCATCTTCTTTAGGCCATGTGGTTTTGTTTTGATTAATAGCCCTGCCCCCCCCCCC
>JBBPCX010000035.1:4061497-4071851 GCA_037974365.1 Hydrocynus forskahlii
TCGAGCCGGGGCTGTGTGTTTTCTGTTTTGTGTAAACTTGATTAAACTAAACCGTATCTCTAATCTCTGCTGTGTGCGTCCTCCCCTTCCCTCTCCTTGCATACCCTGACAATTAGCTCTTGTGTTTTAAAGTCTTGCACTTTCTTTTTGCACTCTGTGTAGTCCTGTTCTGTCCACACTTGTGCAGTCTTGGGTTGTTTTTATAGTAGCAACCTGGGCCTGGAGGAACATGGTTTGTTTCAGTGTGTACAGAGTAAATGGTTGAAATGACAGTAAACACACTCAACTTGACCCAAACAGACTGTGATTTGGCCGCTGAATTACATTTGCGTGACAACACACATCCAGTAATGATCATACATAACCTGGCTCCTGCAACTTCTTGTTAAACAGCTTTTGGTGCCAACAGCTGAGTGTGAGATAATACGTTTAATTATTGACTACCTCGTACATGTTTTGGTGCAAACACTTGAGAATAAGATAAGAAATGGGAGAAGTAGACCTACTTTATTCAAACTGCACAGGGCGGAGCAAGCATCCTACTTTTACATATCAGAGTTCATGTACTTGCTTGCCCCTACAGCTCACATAACCCACTACACTAGCCTTGAAAAGAAAGGTGTTTAACACCATGAATAAAATTACAATAAAATATCTATAATTTTTTGCATTTAAAGAATGTAGAGGCAGATTATCTGACACAAAATTACTATAAATGGATAATTACGACAGTTTAAATATTTCTTTGTAAAGTTTTTAAAATATATACTGATTAAAACCTCTAAATATTTTCAGGTATTTATTTTATGATATTTCAGTTACAATGTTCAAGTTATTGCCTTCTTAATAATTATAATAATTTGGCAATGGCTGACTTCTTTCTGCTTGGCCTCATTAAGAGATTTTATTTACTACTGCCACAGTAATGTATTCCAGGCTGTCTACATGTTCAGGGAGCAGCTGGGAAACAGGGAGGGTTCAAAACTGACAAAGTTATAAATGACTTACAAGAACACTGAGGGTGGAATCATGTTGGGTCGAGTTATCATAATGTACTGAGCATAAGTGGGTCACAAAAAACCCTGACTAATAGCCAAAAATTAAACACATTTTTAAACACATCACCTACATTTAATGGCCTAGTGACAATAAAGGCTGACCTAACTCTTGTAAGAGTGTTACTCAAACCGTTTAACTGAATGTGCCGATACAGCTCTCTTATTAACATCATAATTTGACCTTAAAGAACAACCTTTGAATGTAAGTACACTATATGAACAAAAGTATTGGGAGGCCTGACCATTACACCAACACAGACTTTAATGACATCGCATTCAAACACATAGACTTTAAAATGAAGTTGGTTCCTACTTTGCAGCTACAGCAGCTTCCACTCTTCTTGAAAGGCTTTCCACAAGATTTCCACAAGAGTTTCTGTGTGAATTTGTGCCCATTCATTCAGGCACTGATGTTGGACAAATAGGCCTGGATCACAATCTCCATTCCAGTTCGTCCCAAAGGTGTTGGATGAGGTTGAGGTCCAGGCTCTGTGCGGCCAGTTAAGTTCTTCCACACCAAACTCATCCAGCCATGTCTTTATGAACCTTGCTTTGTGCACTGGTGTACAGTCATGCTGGAATAGAAAAAGTTCTTCCCCAAACTGGGGAAAATGTCTTGTCCAAAATGTCTTGGTATGCTGAAGCATTAAGATTCCTCATCACTGGATGTAAGCAGCCACCTGAATTCAATAATTAAGAGAATTGTCCCTATACTTTTGTCTGTATAGTTTCTAGAAACACCCGAAATGGGCCAAAATTGAGGACATTCGATTCAGCTTACAAGAGTGTTACACAAACCATCCCCTTTACCTGGTGAGGGGGCATTTTTCATGCTTTATAATACTTTATTTATGCTTCGTGACAGAACTGAATGTAGTGTAATTTAGTGAAATAATTTTTTTAAAAACTCTTTCTAAAACCTACCTTCCCTCTTTATATTGTTTTATCTTCTTGGCCCTCGGCCCATCACAGACATTGCATTATCACTTTGCATCAGTTGTTTGCAAAATACACCAAAGACACATTACAATTAATCTTAGGTTAGGATAAATGGATGCATCAAGTCTTCCAAGAAGCGGGTCATAAAAAACCCTAACTAATAGGAAAGATTAAACCCATTTTAAACACATCACCGACATTTAATGGCCTAGTGACAAAAACAGCTTAGTGTGTGTACCAGATAATTAACCAGCACAACCTTTTACAACGCTAGGAGCAGATGTCTGTGACAAGTGTATGAAAACGCATTTACTTCTTACCTATACATTCTCACGTCAAGGGCAGCTGGTGACCTGGTGGTTAGGGAGTTGTCCCTGCAATAGGATGGTCGTGGGTTTGAATCCCTGGACTGCTAGTTGAGGTACCCCTGAGTCAGGTACCGTCCCCACACACTGCTCCCTGAGCGCTGTGTTCTTGGCAGCCCACTGCTTCATTTGGTGAATGGGTTAAATCCAGAGGAAGAATTTCACACTGTTCATACTGTGTTCACATATGACAAATGGACACTTTCTATATCAGTCTGCTCAACAGCTGAGCAAACTTAGTTTAAAACTGCGATATTCAGGGCCCAATAGCTGCATGCAGCCACAGTGATGATGAAGAAAGCAGGGCTGCTAATCCCACTAAGGTGGAAATAAAGGCACAAGGATGCACAATCTTCCTTTGGGTTGACCTTATGTTGAGACTTAACTGCCTTTTTATTGACATTGAAGGACTTTTTCTCTTCAGAGCAAAACAAAGTCTGGAGGAACTGGACTCCCAGCAGCCTGAACCTTCGCAGAGCTACAACTGGTTCTTTCTTTTTTCTATATTGCATCATTCAGCATCTCGAGTGTTACTCTCATCCAGCTGGCAGTATAAGATGTCAGATATTCCTTTCAGTGCCGGGAAACTCCAGAACTGCCCAATTCCAGGTTCAATCACCGCCACTGAGCAACATGTACTTCAGTGCCAGTAGAGGAAATTTTTTACCAAATTTGAGGACATACGATTCAGCTAAGAGTGTTACCCAAACTATCCCCTTTACCCAGTGATATTTTTTATGCTTTATTAAGCTTTATTTATGAGTGTGTTGGGAGGAGGATGCTGAGGAGAGACTGAGTGTGTTGGGAGAAGGATGTTGAGGAGAGACTGAGTGTGTTGGGAGAAGGATGGAGCTGCAGGGAAGAGGAGAAGAGGAAGGCCTAGTAGGAGGTTTATTGGTGTGGTGAGGGGGGACATGCAGGCAGTTGGTGTGAGAGAGGAAGATTCAGCGGACAGAAGGAAATGGAGACGGTGAGCCTGCTGTGGCGACCTCTAATCAGGGGCAGCCGAAAGTAGGAGAAGAGGATTTTTATGTTAACATCTCAGAGAGCGCAGGCCACTGTTTTGGGTCAGAAGATGACACACATGCAGAATACACTAGGTGCAATTGGACTGTTTATTGTAATATATCTTGTCTCATTTCTAATGTCTACTGCCTGCATTTTAGACAGGTATTGTTATTGTTATATGTACACTGTGATCAAGGAGATACGTTTTTTCATCTCACTATGCACTTCTTGTACACTGTTGCTGATGACAATAAAGAGAACCTTGAAGTGTGCTGCCCTCTTGTGCTTATGCACTTGCATGAAAACCACCAAAGACCGTTCAGACAGGAAACCAAATAACCTTAGATGTACTTCAGTTATTCTGTTTGTATAGCAGAATAGTTACTATTTCAATTATTAATATTAATTTGTATTAGTGACATGTTACTATATTATTTACACACTACCGTATTCTTCTGTGGTTACATCAAGGGGCAGCTGGTGGCCTGGTGGTTAGGGAGTTGCCCCTGCGATTGGAAAACCATGGGTTTGAGTCCAAGGACTGCCAGTGGCACCACTGAGGAACCCTTGAGCAAGGTACCCTCATGCACAGTGTCACCAGCTGCCCACTGCTTCACCTGTTGTATGGGTTAAATACATAGAAGGAATTTTACATTGTTCACATTTTGTTGTGTTCAAAAGGGGCCACTTTACTCCCTTTATGATTTTTTTAAATTGATCCTGGGGCAATAGTGCCATTTAATAGTATATCAAAAATAATATTAGTGCTAATATTAAGAATTTGCTATTGAAGTACTCCATATTGTTTTACTGTTCTCATTAGTTCAGTTCATGTTATTCTTAAGAATAATTCACACTGCTTCATTAAAGAGACAAACACACAAATACAGTGTAGTGTTTTAATAATGTCAAGTGTAAGGTTAAACTTAGGACATACAAAAGCATCGCAGGGCACAGACACGCTCGGCCATGACATAGAAAGGGGAACTAAAAAGCGGTTGGGTTACAGAATACAAGAGTAATGAAGCTCAACGCTCGCCAGAAGTGTGTGAAGGTCCTAAACTAATAAGTGTCAGTGGAAAAGGCTTCACATACAGAACCTGCTGCCCGTATATAGGCACTGTGACCCATCCTGGCTCCTTCCAGTCTTTTAGTCTTATCACAAAAGCGCAGTATTAATGTACTGCAAAGCTTCAATTGGTTACCAACTGTGTCTTTATATATCACATTCACTTTTTCCCCATTTTTCAAAAAGAATGGTGCAGTAGGTTAACAGTTCATGGCGATGCAAGAACAAGAAAAAATGTGTTACATCACAAACTATCACAACAAGGTTTCCAGTTTAGCCTTTACAGTTTAGGAGCATCCGTGAAGATAATATTAATCCTACAAGCTGATCATAGTGAATGAATCCGATGTAATTTCTCAGTGTTCTCGTTAGGCAGGTACAGTTTAACCAGGAATAGGCCTGTCACAATTTTTACAAAATCACAGAAATGACATTATTTGAGAGGATCATGATTTTAATACATACGTTCACTGAGCAGTAAATGGTTCACTGAGACACAATGTGGATCTTACAATAACAGCCAAAATCTAACTTCTAATTTTGTGCTGTGTTTATAGGGTAATATTTTTGTCAGCTAGTTTGTTAGTGTGTATATTTGCATGTATATATATAATTGTTAAGATATTTTCACTTTTTAGAAAACACCATCTACACATGATGTGTAACTATAGACACTATTACATCACTTATAGTCTGTATAGTATAATGTCTGTAATTCAGTACAAGCAAAAAAACCTAATCAGCCAATTTAGGTGGCTTTATTGGCTTTGTATATAGAATGAACCAAAAAATGCCTTTCAGTCAATCGCAGTCACTGATATGAATTCACTGTAAGCTGAAATGTCATCGTGACAGGCCTATCCGGTACTAAAACAAGACAATCAGCAATGCCAGCTGGGAGAACTGCTTCCACAAAGACGGAACACTATAAGCAGCGCATTTCTGTAGTGATGCTGAACTGATGAATGGAGTCATAGTCCTGGCTCAGTCCTGAGTCACGATAATCATTTCCTATTCCCTTACTCGGAGACATGCATGGTACATGGCAGAGCACAGTGCAGCCAGAGCAGCAGCCTTTCTCCATTAGGTTTATGGAAAATTCTGGCACAGTTAATTTAAAATTACCAAAAAAGAACAAACGAAAACAATTTTAAAAAGTCACACAACAGTATTACAGCCTTAAAATAAAACACCCAATATGTAAACAATAAAAAAAGCAGTAAGTTCAAAATGCACATCATTCAGGACAAGAGGAAAACCACCAGCATATCACTGCTTATCTATGAAGTCTAAGGTGCTCTTCTCAGCATTCATCAAAGGAGTCTCTCATCTGCAGCAGAACAGAAAAGATAAGAACTAGTGCATGTCATTTCAACTAAATGGGCATTAAATAATCCAAAATATTAAAAGCACAATCAGGACGTTACCTAACATTACACTCAAACTCTACCATCAAAACCTGTTCGGAATAAAGTGGCAAAGCTGTCACTACTGAAATCAGGGCTGTCACTCTTGATTATATTATTAATCAAGCAATTATTTGTGAACATGCAATTTATAACAGCAAACTAAGCAAAATAAAAACAATCTTACTTCATCTACATGAAATCTAATTATAAATGTAAATGTGCAATCGCGAGATCCTGCTAGTGTGGGTTTCCTCCCTTTCAGTGACGCCCACAAAAGGGATATGTGTGCTAACAGCTCCTACTTGTGGAGAACGTTCAGCTTTATAATGACCTACAGATGTCCTGTGTATCATTTCAAATTAATTCAACTGACAGAGAATGTAAATTGTAGTCCATTTGTTTTTTGATGGAAGAACTAATTTGAATTTGAATAACTGTGACAGCCCTAGATAAAATAAATTACAACATAAAACATTTTCAAAAACAAGTTTACAATAATAGGCATAGAGGGACCAAAAAAAGTTAAGGAACTGTAAAGACACATTATTATTTGCTCAAACCATAAAACACAGGGGGGCAAAACTATGTACTAAATAAGCTGGTCATAAAAAACCCATTGCATGCTTTAAACCAGTGTACCAGATCCACACTAGTACCTGTAGTGGTGGTAGTAGTAACGCCTATAACAATGATAATCAATAAATATTACACCAATTATAGCTTTAAATAGTAAGACAGAATACGAAATGTTTAACATGGAAAACATGCCAGATTGGCACCAGAGTATGAGCAAGTAATATGACCTGTTTACAGCTGTGTGGCTTATTGGGCAAAAACTTTGGATATGATTGTCAGGTGTTCCACAAAAATCACATTAGCGATCAAGTTTTCCCCAGGACACCCAAAGTTCATCCTTTGGTTTGTTTTAGTAGCAATGCTGCGCACCAATGTGAGAAATAAAAAAAAAAATTCATTTCAGAAATGTGTTTATGACAAGCAGATCCTTCGTTTCATCATGAAACCGATTCCCGACAGGGAAGGATTACTCAATCTGAAAACCTGGACTAAAATAATCCCACCGAGATCCTGCAGCGTATGGGGCAGGCAGGGTGAAAAAAATGGAAAGGGAGGATTAATAGTGTGTATATGAGGCGCTAATCTTAGCTCAAGTTCTCTGAAGATAAGCCTCTCCTGCCCAAATCCTCTCACAGCACTGTCTTAAATAACCTCCGGATTGTGTAACAGTCAATGTTTTACATGAAGATTCTCGCCGGACAGAAGCAAAGCGAGGAGGGCAGTAAGCTCACCCGGTGACACGCTTAAAGGTGTGGAGTTGCGAATAGGCTAACGTCAGGAGAGCGACACGGTGAGCTATGGTAACAAGTAAAAAATGAAAAATAACAATAAATATATATATCTCCAGATGTAATAACAGTGCGATCCAGTGCAGAGCATACACACTTTTCTGCAGAAGAGGCATTTTCACACCTTAGCACATACAGTAGTAGCAATTATTAAGCAAGTCATTTATTGCTAATCCTGAACGACCTCAACCCTCACACTTAACGTATCCCCTTTACACACACACACACACGCGCGCGCGCGCACACGCACACACACTATCAAAACGACGTAACTTTTTTTTTTTCTTCTTCTGTTCACAGGTTAATGTAAGTTAGTCGGGCCTGGCGGTGCCTCGTCAAAACTTCCTGGTTAACAAACAGTTCTTAAATTAAGATTAGTGGCCTACGAGTGCCCTACTACAGGAACTGCCTATGATCTGAGTGGAGAAACGCAAGGCCCAAAAATAGCAGCCAAATCCCCCTGCAGGCGAGGGGCCTGGCTGTGGATGCTAGCGGCCTGCGCCAGGGACGCTCATGTTTTGTTCCTGCTGAACATGCGCTCGCCCCGCAGGGTGAGGTGCTGGAGCTGGTACTGCAGCACCTCGGTGTCTGCCGGCTCCCTGAGGCTCATCTTGTCCAGGTTGAGGTAGTCCAGGGACTTGGAGTGGGCCCGTTTCCCTTTAAGCAGGCAGAGGGGCAGGGGCCCGTGCAGAGCCTTGCTGGGCTCTCCAGCCGCCAGCGACCTGAAGCAGGAGTCGCCCGAGCTGGGCATGCGCCTCCTCCTGCGCCCGTTGACAGCCGGGATGTCGTAGGGCTGGTAGAAGCGGCTTTTGGCTTTGTAAATCCGCGAGGCGCGGTGCAGGCCCAGATCCGCCGGCTTTTTGACAGGACTGGGCAAGGCCTCTGTGTTGCTCTTCTCTGGACCAGACCACTTATGGGCCAGTTTGAGAAGCTCCTCACCAGTGGTGAAGCCCACCAGGTAGTTGGAGTTCATGTGGAGGATTTGGTATCCCGAAACAGTACTTTTGATGGGCGAGCAAGGGGTGCTGGAGCAGCGCGGTTTGTCGGCTTCGGGCTTCAGCGTAGCTTTGACCTCAGCAGCAGGCAAAATGGATATAGGTGCCCTGGACACTCCACTGACATCCATCTCCATCTTTAATGACATGACCTGGTAAGAAGAAGAAGGAAAGAGAGAAAGAGAGAACCACAAATTAAACAGTCAGAACCGATATAATAAAGAGATTGACTCAACGGCTACATTTTAAAGCATCCCCCCATATTAAGGATAACATGTCACTAAGTGCAATCACATCATCTGTCGCCTTTGACTCATAAAGCCCTGAAGAGTGTCCGTCTGCTTGAATAACACGGACATATGGTCCGGCCTGTTGCTCTGCCAAACACATGGTCCATAACAACACTGACATGAAAAAACAGGCGTTTGAGACACAGGACTGAAACAAACACTCCAGAAAGGCCACAGGTGACATTCCTCTTCCCACAGGAAAACATTTCAGCTTATTAAATCATATGCAAACATTTGGACACTCCTATCAAATGACATGGTTAGCTTCATATTTAAAAACATGAGCACAAGGCTTAACCACTAACCAACCAACAACTAGCAGACAAACACAAACACTACACTGTAGCTCTCTCTGCAGGGTCAGGTAACATTCATATCTTGACATCGATTTCCATAAATCAAAGACAAATTGAAATGCACATTCAGGACCAGCTCCTTCAAGATGGTCCTTAAAGACCTCCAATGGAAAATACCCATTAACAGAATGACTGTGCCATCAAACAGAATGATGCAGGCTTTAGTGTAAGAATGTCCTTTGAAATAAAATAAAATACAATAAAGTGCCTTCATTTTCACACTGCATGCTAGAAACACCCAGGTGAGCTGTCACATCACATGAGAAGCCGTGAAGGGGAAAAAAAAACATTGTTAAATGGCTTTGGCTGCTGTGTTGCTGGGGCTTTTACACTCTCCACTCTGCATTTACAGAACAGCATGTACTGTAGGCCAGTGGCTCAACCAGAGGACACGGCTCTTCATTAAGACACTGTTTTACCATGAGGTGGACTAAACCTAAATGAATAGCATTTTTTTTACAAATACTAAACCCAAAATGAGATGCATTCAGTTGTGGGATGAGACTGCATTTCCAAACCCACACAATTGGAGACCTCCTGTCAAACAGTGGGCATAAAGCAGAGAACACATCTACTGTACTGTAACACCCACCACCATCTAATCCAACATAAATCCACATTAATCTAATTTTTTTCTCGTTTCAAGGCCTTTCGGCCATAGCAGCCGACGGATAACAAACACACTGCATCATCATGAGCAAAGAGAGGAGCCTGGATCCATGAAATAGACTGAGCACTGCAGAAAAAAAGGTTATGAAAGCAATGTAATCAGAAACTGTGGAGAAGAAAATCAAGCACAAAGCGAGCCAGGAAGCCTCCCTAGTCCTGCTACACCATCAACCAGCAGGCAGTAATGGCTGCAATCTGTCCCAGCCCACCATTTGAGGAGAGGAGCCTCACTGCAGCTTTTAACAGCTCGTGCATAGATGTGGAGATGCTGAAGAAGCAGACCGATAGGGCTGATCACCGATTCAGTGTTAAACGGAGGAAGTAAAAAAAAATATGAATGAATGTGATTACATTACCTGCTCGTGCATCCGCCTGTCTGAGCCAGCTCGAGCTCGAGCGTCCAACACCGGGGATCACGTGACAAGATGAAGTAATGGCGTTTCCATGCTCGAGTTCTATGTAGTTCACCCGCGAGCCGACTCTTTCGAATCCCCGTAACAACTAAGGGAAATACGAGTCGGTTCACAAATTGATTCTTTAAAATGAACCCCTTGTCAGACTGTTGTTCTACCGATCCGAAGCACAACTCGGTTTATTAAGTCATTGAGTCGATTCTCTTGTTCGGCCCGTTTGAATGAAAGCCCGGATCCTATTTTGAGCCCTTTTTATGACTAGTAAAGACGACCCAAGTATTAGACCAAAGTATTGGGACAGATGACTATTCCACCACCAGGGACTTTAAGGACATAGCATTCAAACACATAGACATATATATCTATAGATACACACACACACATATATATATATATATATATATATATATATATACACA
>JBBPCX010000035.1:4072821-4110265 GCA_037974365.1 Hydrocynus forskahlii
CGCTGTGGGTGCAGGTTTTCGTTCCAACCAAGCAGGAGGCACACCTGATTCCACCTCTGTAATCAGTTGGTCTTGGTCAAGGCTGCTTTAGAGTGGAGTACAGAGAAAAGACTGGTACTGTTCTAAAAAGATTGGGATGGGAACTCCACAGTTTAGGGGCATTTTTACTGCAAGATCTGCCGCTTGAGAAAAGTCTAGTGTAGGGGACCAAGGGTTAACTGCTGTCAGAAAACCTGAGGGTACAAGGGGGTCCTGAAGACATGTAGAGGTCTATGAAGGGCTTTGAAATTGAGGGATTACCAAAGGAACTGGTAGAATTTCAACGATGGACCCTTTGTAACACCTGTCTCTTCTCTGGGGGAGGTGAACTGTGAACTGTTCATTCAACTCCAAGACTCTACAGAAGAGGCTTCCTAAGGAGTCTCAGATCCTTCACCATCTGCAGCAAGACACTAGATTTCCTACCAAATAGTAGAAGAGAATGCAATCTCCTGTGCAGCAGTGTGGCGGGCTGAAGGAATGAAGGCTGAGGATACTAAGGAGCTGAACAAGCTGATCAGAAAGACTGGACAGGTCATTGCAATCAATCCGGACTCCCTGGAACAGGCTGTTCAGGAGAGGATCCTAGCTAAGCTGGGAGCTTGATCTGACAGCAACTCTGGACTCATACAATCACACTGCAGCATGGAGCGCTAAAAGATCTCTTTGTGACCATGTAACTCTCACATGAAGATTTTAGAACTTAGAACTCTCCACTGTCCTGAAACTTGAGTGTTTCCTCGTATTGTAAGTCGTTTTGGATAAAAGCATCTGCCAAATGAATGAAACTCAACTGCCCTGTACTCAGAAGCGGCACACTCTACTATATTTCATTTAACTTTCCATTTTACCATAACATTTTATTTATAACATTTATAGATTCATACACACACACATATATGAGTGGCCCTTATAGTCACACACGAACAAAGCTTATCACAGTCTGAACAGTGTGAAATTCTTTCACTGTATTTAACCCATTCACCAAGTGAAGCAGCAGGCAGCCAGTGACACAGTGTCCGGGGAGCAGTGTGTGGGAACGGTATCTTGCTCAAGGGCACCTCAGTGGTGCCACTGATATTCAAACCCACAACCTTACAATCACAAGGGCAACTCCCTGACCACCAGCCATCCCAAGAGGTCTGCTTTAGTCAGGTTTGAACCCAGAACACTTAGGGACCAGCCCAATGCCCTAACCACTCAACCACCGGGGGGTAATAATATCTACTCGCACCGAGGATCCGGCATCTTACCACTGAACCGCCAAGGGGCGTACACACATACATATGTGTGTGAGTGTGTGTGTGTCCCTGCCCACTTTAGAACATACCTGTATCTACATATCTATCCCTCAAAAGTTCATACTTATGTCTCGTCTCAGTGCCTTTACCCACTTTATACTCAGCAATCAATAAAGTAAATATCTAATCTAATACCAAGCAATACATGAGTATAACAGAAGTTTCACCAAGGTTTATTCCATATATATATATACATTTTACACAATCATGTTTGGTATGGATGGAATAAAGTGTGACAAAAAATAGAATTCTAAGGCAAATTTTTCCTCATTTCCAGTTTGATGAGACAGAAAGGAGGTGCAAACACAGTGTAGCTAAAGATATGTAAGAAAAATACTTTCATTACATTTTACTTTGGACCTTAATATCTAAGCTCCAAAAAGTGCTGCATTCATTCAATGTTCTGTAATAATTAAAATAGCTTTAGTAAAATGTTTTACATATCATGACAAAGTAGACTGTATACATCTGATTGTACATTCAAATATACAAGATATGCGTAACAAATTCTAAGTAACTCCGTAAATCTGGTGAAGAAGGAGTAAATAGCTAGATCAGCTATGGCTGGGGTGATAACAGATCACGACGAGATCTTTTGCCATTTTACTATAGGTAAAATGGGATAAAACCAAGGCCTGTAACGTTCAGTTTAATGTAACAGTGACTTGTCAATAGACCTTCAAGGCCTGCTCAGTTTTGTGGAATCTGTCATGGCTTTCTGCTCCTTCAGCGCAGTTGCTGAAGAGTCTTGGGTTTTCATCGTTACTGGTGTTGCAGAGAATGGCTTTACTTTACCATCACAACATTCTTCTTGAGAAGTCTTTCTGGTGGACTTGCCTTCAGTAGGCTCTACAACTGGATTTGCTCCACTTTGACCTGCCTGTTGAGAGCTGATATGGCAATCATAATCATGAGAAGATACCTGACTTGCCTTTGTTATGGTTTCAGGAGTACATATGTTTTGGGGCAAGACTTTAGAGCTTTGAGTTTGGGTTGTGTTAGCTGCGTGCATTTCCTTGCAGGTTGACAGTAGTCGGCCTTTATCACTGGATCCTGGCAGAGGAGAGGTGGAGGTGTTGATAGCTTTAGAATGGTGAGGTTCTGCTTTGTTAGAGTGTACGGCTACTTTGCTCTCTGTAGCCTGATGAATAGGCCTCCGATTATCTCCTCCAGCACCATGGCCTTGGCCTGATCTGGATGCTCTTGAAGGAGAACCTCCACCATCTGGGAAAAATAAAGCACACGATGTCAATTTGATATGCATAAAAACACACATGGAACCATTGTTGAACTAAGCCACTTCAATCTTCCATCAAGAAAATCAAATGATGCATCAGTTAACAGGTAAACTATCTAACTAGCCCATGTTATTCTCACACCATTTCATTCACTGATTTTTTAAAATCAACAGTTTGTACACAAATATCAAACATGTATTCAGAGTAGTCAATGTAGTTAATCAACCAAGACATTTCTAGAGTCTAAATCTGTTTCTTTAGTTTAGTGCTGGCACTGGTGAACAATACAAGTCAATAGTGATTCAAATCTTTTCTGTAGATACAGCTCCAGAACTTCTCTCAACCTGCTCAAACTATATCCAGCTCTTCATTAATGTTGCACAGACCTGTCAGTGTGGTTTAAGACAACATATGACTCACTGTGAGCTAGAACAGTCTCAAGGTTCTACAGTACACTGGGCTATTTAGAAATTCGAAAGGTGTGATTTACAATACAGCCAGAAATGCAGACAATCCTCATTTGATTAAAACTGAGGTGAAGATGATACCGCTTTCAGGTCTTTTGTTGCCACAAATACCATTATTTACCATATACCTCTGAAATGGCAGGAGAGTATGAGGGTATGAAAAAGCAGATAGAGCCCAAGCCTACGGTAAACTGTTAAAAATGAACAAAACTTCACCACTACAGGCAGCTGTTTCAAATAAAATTACAACTAGAGAGGATTGTTCTTGGATCAGAGTCCTCTGTCTTTATGACTGTCACAAATAATGCTTCTTGATCAGCACTCCAGCTCACCAGGCACTTTGTGAAAACAGACCCTGTTGTCTAAACCTACACAGTAAAGATTGGTTCATTTCTAAAGCTGCCAATGAGTTATAATTCATGTAAAACCACACTGAACAATGAATGCCACTATAATGAATAAATGGAAACAGTTTGAGTGGGTTTAGAAGTTTTGGGGAAGAATTTGCAGAAAAGATTTAGGCAACTATTGATTTCTAGTGTTTAGCAATTGCAACCTCACAGCTCCAGAAGTAAAATTAGGACAACATCGTCTTGGCTGAACAACTACAACTGTGGCGGAAAAGTATATAAATTCGATGTTTTGCCAAATTATTACTTTAAACCAGTGATCGTTTAACTTCCTCCAGCATTATTGTCAAAAGAAGAGAACAGCAGAGAAACCTCCTAAACCTCAGGAGAGAAACCTAAACCAGTTTTCAGTTAAACTGGGAGAAAATTACAACAAAGTAAAAAGGCTTGACGTTATTTGCTAATTAGCTATAAGAAACGTTTCTGTTTGTGCATCTACACTTTTAAAAATAAAGGTGTTACTAAATCAGTGCTTCTCAGGCTGGTTCTCAGGAATTCCCAGGCGGTCAAATGTTTTTCTCTATCAAAAACGTGGACGGCCTGGGTGTCGCTGAGGACCCAATTTGAGAACCACTCACCTAAAGAACCTTTAAAATAGTTTGCTCTTTAAAGTATTATTCTTTGTAAAGAAGATGCGTACACATACCTAAAGCAGTTCGCTCTGGAGACTTCTTTGCCAGAGACTGAGTAAATGGACAGGGCAAAACTTTTGCAGGAGTGTAGGTGTTTAAAGGAGCTTTCTTTCCTTGCACAGCTATGGGACACACAATGACATCAATATTTACACAAGAATAAAATATCAGATATCAAACACAGGAGATTTTTTGAAAATATCCAGGATTGTGAGCCACAGCTGCCACATCTCCTATTGTTCTGTACCTGGTGAGCACCCAGAAATGTCAAGCAGGGAGTCGTGGGATTTGGCGATTGAGGCGAGGAAGTCGTCGACTTGTTTGAGGGAGAGTGAATTGTGAAGGGTTTCCAGGGGGCAGATGGAGGGAACCATGGAGTATAACTCAAATCCTTAAATGAGAAATATAAAGCACACAGATGAACAATCATAACAGCAGCAGTAAGAGAATTCCCCTGAAGTAAGCATCAGCATTCAGCACATTCAGTTCACAGCACACAGAGATATGGCGTTCCATTTCCCGAAAGAATGACAAGGAGCAACAGCACCATCAAACATGTGTTTGAGGTGGGCAAAATGGAAGCAGATGGATCACACAAGGTACAACTCACTAAGAAGCTCTGCCTACCACAGAGTCATCAGCCAGGATGATACTACTGAGTGAGAACGATCCACTTACCTTACACACGCCACTTGCAACAAAGTGATGTATTTTATTTGATTCATGTCAATTCATATTGATATTTTGAGTAGAGCACACAAATGTAAACCTACAACAATTGTAAGAAATAGCTACATTTTTAGATGGAAACTGCTAAAAATGTAACATAAAGCTCATAACATTTATCAATAAGCAACTACTAGGCATTTCTCTCACTCTCTGTTGGTACTATTTTACATAAACACAAGTACAATAGCAAGAAATTCCAATATGCCTCATTGCTGGCAGCAAAGCAATATATCAGCGAATAAATGAGCCCAAAACAGCTGTGGGAACTGGACTATTACCGAGTATATGTGAAACAACATTAACAATATAATTTCTGCCAGGAGTTTCTGTTGAGCTCTTTGAGTGGACAATTGGAATATTAGCATTACAGATTTGCCATGTAAAGATGGGTGAGAGAAGCTTAAACCAGACCACAAAGATTCTGCACGAAATCTTATACAGAGCACTCCAATGAGAGTTGGCGCTGTATAGGCTGGTTGGCATTTTTAACATACACTATGCAATACCAACATGGTGAAGTACAATAATGATAACTGTGTATAATGGTGGTGGATAAACAACAAAAAAACACAAACCTAATGCTGACAAAATCCAAAGAAATGTGGCCCCAATTGCATTTTAACAGAAAAAAAAACCTTACAGAAAGCCCAAACTAGGAATCACTAAAATATTACTATGGTAGCATTAGGTCTAGGGATGTACATTGTTACATGTCTTGTTAGATAGAATTCTTAAAAAGGTTTGAAGAACAGATATTTGGTGAACTGCAAGAAAGGAAGGAAATTGATTGAAATAGATTATATCTCACTCCAATTAACATTCTGCCCAGTCAGAAATGCATGTCTTTGTATTAGCCATTAGTAATTTAGAGGATTAAACGACCAAAATATTCAGTTAGATTCAACGTCAAACTGTGTTTAAGTATTTACACTGTTCTTTTTGGCATCTGCAGTGGTTAAACGAGTGGTTCAAAACTTGTGCACACCCCTACTGAATAGTAACTGTTGAATTTATAGGTTCTCTATCTGTATTTGCAATACCAGGTCTCAATTCCTGATTGGGGCTTTCCTGTTTAAAAAAAAACAGTGTGTTCCAACTGTGTGGTCAAAAATTGAGTACTTTTGACTGTTGGTATGCAGTACAGATTACTGTGATCTTAATTATGCAGCATTAGAGTATTCTAGAAAATGTATGTTGATTTGCAAAAAGAAATACAGTGGCACTTCTGTTGAATTCATCAAGTTCAGAAACCAACACGTGCCATCAAAGAGTATTTTGCCCTGAAGTTAACCTATGGCAAAGCTTAGTAACTCGCCTAAGACCCACAGTTCATTAAGGACATTTTATTTCTGAAGCACACAATGTTACTATACTATTCCCTACAAGGAGAAAACAAATAGGGACTGAGAACATGGTGAAAGTTAAATTGGGGCTAAAATCCAGAAATAAGGGAGCTGACGTCTACAAAAATCAGGAATCGGAGCCAAAACAAAACATCAAACAACAGTTAAACAGGATAGAAATAGTGAAATTAAATGATAGTTAACACTTACCACAGAACATACTGGGAAACACTGACCCATTTAGAAAAGCAGATTAAAAACACAACAAAACAAAACAAACAAAAAAAAAAGAATAAAAATGCTACCAGACATCTAGAACTTCATAAAACACTACAGTCTCAAAATACTTTTAAGAATTTTTTTTAACATGTTGCAAATATTTAATTTCATACTAAATAATGCCTACTTAAACCTACTGAACACAATATTTACTTTGATAATTTAACTGTTTACCTTCTGCATAGTTGAGTTTTAAGACCTGAAATTGTGTTATAATATTATACCAGTTATAACAAGTAATGACTTTGTACATATATGGAAAAGAAGGGACAAAAGTTAATCAACACAAGTCAATTTGTCCCTCAAAAAGAAACAGCCTTGACATATATTTGATTTGTGATCTATAATGCACGCTTTCTGCTTCACCATTTCTTTCACATTTGAGCAATAATTTGTTCCCCCCACCCAGAGAATCTGAATTAAATTTAATGATGCAAATTGCATGAATTAAAAACAAAACTAACTAAAATTAGTTCAATTCAAGCAATGGAATACTGAGCCTTGCTAAAGTCACTGACGCTGCACAAAAAAAAACAATCCAACTTTACATCACCTTCTACCACATTACGGTGATCATTTTTAGTCATTTGAATCCTGATGTTGATGATATGTAGCAGAACTGAGCGAAGGAAATATAGGGTTGGAAAAAGCACATGGTCTCTGAAGTGTTGCACGAGCATTTCAGCCATCTCAATGTTCATGGCCGCATTCCATGTGCACTGCCCTGGAGTTAGTGGGAGGGAACTGAGGGAGGAACTCTAAATAATGGGAGGGGGGGTGACGGAAAAAAGGGTGTACTGGGAATTAACGAAAGCAAACATACCATTGGTTGGGTGTCGCGCAAATGAGATAGAAAATCTTTTTACAGCAGAACCACGCGTGGCCTCTGAGAAAGAGAAAAACAGGTACCTGAAATGTACAACAGCTAACAGAAAGAGGGGTTAGAAAAGGGCAGAAGAAAGCAACTGTTAGAGGACATGCTGGAGAGAAGGGTAAGGAAAGGAAAGGAGTGCTCCTTTTAGTGAGTTAGAGGTGTTGGGATTCTGTCAGGCAAAGTGACGCAAACACACAAAAAAAAAAAAATCCCGACCACTATGGTTATCTGCTTTCCAAAATGTCAGGATGTGTTTGCATTCTGATTAGTGTACTCTTCCTTTATCAGAATTCCTAATGTATTAGGCGTTCTATGGACAGATTCATGAATACAAATTCTCCTCCAAACTGCATAACCGCCACCTAATCCAGCTTTCCATCTCAAACCCTTACAGAGTTCTGCAGACTCAGGTTTTCTTATATTTAAGCCTCCTCAAAACTCCATCCACTGTGCTTGATTTATCTATCTTCACTGAAACACATTCAGCACTGCAGTCCTAAACAAATAAAGCAATCCTGGACAAGCACAACTACACTGCCCGGCCAACAAGTCGCACACAAGCATTTCACTGGACCACCTTGGCATTGTTTCGACAATCTTATGCAACATTTTCATCCAGAGTTGCATTCAGGAGAGTACAACCACACTGTAAAGTCTCCTCCAGCACATTACAAGCACATTACAAGAACTCTGACTAAAGGTCAGAACACTGTGGCGGCCCGTTCATGTGTGAAAATGATTCCTCATGCCACCATTCTTTCACAATTTGAGCCCAATGAATGTTGGCTCTCTAGGAACTGGGGTTGCCTGGAATATGCCCATGGTATCAGGGAAAATCCACTGATGGGATAAACTGGTCATTCAGTACATTCAGGTATTCAGCGGATTTTGCCAAACCTTGACCTGACACTAGCTCATAACACTGCCTCTAGAGGCTTGTATAGTGGGCACTGTGCATGATGCTTCATGCATTTCCCTTCAAACCATAACATGCCCATTCCTTTGGAATTGGGTAAATCTGGACTCATAAGACTACATCTTTTTCCTTTGTTCCAGAGTCCAATCTTTATGCTCCCAAGCAAATTAAAGCCTCGTTGTCAGATTAGCCTCTATAAAAAGTGCTCTTTCACTATTAAATACAGCCGTGAGTTCTACTGACAATTTTTTTTTTTTACAAATTTTTCTCTGCTAAACTCCCAGTTCTCCCCTGGGTAGTTTTTAAACTCAATTCCAGTAATTCCAGCAATCTTCTAAGTTGATTTATTGGCTTGATACAGGCCAATAATTAGACCCTTCTGAAACAGAGTAAAATTACTTCCATGACCGCAGATACGTATTCCTACATGGCTGTTTAAGAAAAAAGAATCTACTCACTGCATCAGTTGAGGCTAAAAGAATTGTTTCCAGCTGAAACACATTAATCACTGCAGGAATTATGAAGTCATGGGCTCACAAGTACTTATATAAATCCAAACAGCGATTTTTATCTTGGCCAGGCAGTGTATTCATTGCTATTTCTACTGTTCATCATCAACCATTATAAAGGTAAAGTCAAACCTTTGTCTCCTGGCCTCTCACCATTAGCAGTAATTCGTTGTTTTTCAAGGAAATCTCAAAGCAATCGATTTTTGATCTATTACAGGTGGCTCCACCTGTAGCAAAACTATACAAAATTATATGGATAGCGTATAAAATCTCTACAATAATTCTGTAACACTGAACAAATAACTAGAGCCTTCTTGTTCTCTTGCATCATGGTCATGAGTACAAATAATTTAGCTGAATATTTTAGCATAAGCCAAGTATTATTTGTTACCTAAAAATTACTGTCTTATTTGTTATATACTTAACATATACTTAAGACACATACTTGTCAAAATAAAGTCACTGAATTAATTATTGTGTAAACTAATTACAACTTTACTGAGCTTTTTATGTAACATTAAACTCTAGAGGTATGAAGTTTTTGATCAAAATGACATTTTATCGTAAATGATCATTTACTATAGCACTATAGAGGTAGTTTTAAGATATTAAATTATCTAAAAAATAATTAAATAAATAAAATCTAATGTAAAAAAACATGAAACAACAAACAAATTAAAAACCCAAAGGAAGCAGTCTGAACTAAACGGAATGTTCTAAAGAGACATTCAGCAACTAAGACTTTGGACACAACACACACTATTACAGTGTCAAAACAAAAAAGATGGAGTTCTCAGGATTCCTAAGGAGACGGGATACAGTTTCATCTTTTTTTTTAATAAGATGTGTGCGCGTGTTTGCACATACCATCTAAGAAGCCAGAAGAGGTCAGCTTTTTACGGTGTGCACGAGCATAATCTTGTAGGTTAGGAGCGCTGGAGGAGCCTCCCAGCACCATGGTGCTAAACAGGCCAGCACAATGAGACCCTGATGGAGTTAGAGAAGATACATACAGCCATCGTGTGTTCCACGAGCCACACCTGGGAATGCATGCAGCATGCATTTCTAGGAGATTCTTGCCACAGCGAGACTTGTGCAGCCTCATTAATAGCATCCCATAATGACAGTAATGTCATTTGTCATACTGACAACAAGTAACAAGTAAAGAAACCTGCCTTTCAATAGAACACTGCTTCTTGTGTTCACTATGTTTTCTTCATGTATATAGGGATATACAAATACTAAATCTATTAAATACTGTAACTACATCTAGTAATATTTTACATTAAAATAATACATACTTTGTCCACTGTAAATGAACTGCATGTGAGGTTTGCTAGTAATACAGTTTAATTACTTGGGAGTTTGAAGTGGGGAAAAAACTGAACTGACACTATACATTCACATTTAAATGTTTGTTAAGCTTCATTAAGCAATAAAGAGTTTGACTGTACAAGTAAGTAGTCAAGTCACACCTTTAACGTAAGCACTCCCACAACAGGCAGTTGAGAGATCTGAATGCAAAGCTGGTTTACCCTCCACTATATTAAAAAATTTCAACACTGCCTACTCTAAAGTGAACATTCACAAAGGACATTACCAGCATGTATGAGAAATTGAGTCAGCACTGTATTAGGTGGTTATGTGGCAAAAATCTTGGTTGAAAGTGTGTTCAGATTATTCCAATTGAGGATATTACTTCAAATTGCACATCACACCTTTAGTTATTGATCACTGGGTGCCAGGGGATCAACAGAGAGAAGCCTGTGCAAAGAAGGCACTCTAAAAATGCTAACAGAGGCACAAAGCCATCACACAGAGCAAAGAGTTGAAATGGAACGGCACAATATTACGTCATGTTTTCACTTATCAGAAATTTTTTTTTTTAACAGCAAATTTTTTTTAACTCATGAAGTTTATAACATTTAAGTACTTCACCACCTATGTTTAATTGTTCTTTACTTATTTTCATTGCAAAAAAAAAAAAAAATTGAGGGAGAGTCAACTTACCCATTCCAGTTGTGAGCTTCTGTTCTGTGTGCAGTCTGCCTGGCCTTGTGTGACTGTTGTTCTCTGAGAGAACCTGGAAGAGCACAAACACAAACATAAGCCTTGCAATAAAAAGAGCACAAGGACAGGAGGAAAAATAGCCAGAAAATTAAAGTTTAGTTCAAACAGTCAGCCTTTTCCAGACAGATGTTAATAAGCAGCATTGAAAACATGTTAGTGAAGAAGCCAACAAAGACAACATAAAGACAACGTGGAAAAAAATGGATCATGCAACATCCCCATGGCCACAAAGTCCATTCCACGCGAGACGTCTGACGGCAACAGTACGAAGCACACGACAAGGCTGAGGTCAGGGATGCAGAAGGGCATGAAGACAGACATGGCAACAGTTTGCAGAGATTCCACAAATCAACACTGCATGACTTGAATCAAACACTTTCACCTGTGTTGGAAAACAAAGGGAAGAAAAATAAATCTCACAGGCTTTTTTGGTGTGTTTCTGCTGAAAATGTTAATTTCACAGTTTCTTGCAAAACCAAGGCAAACTTTGGAATGGCTGTATCCTCTCTGATTTGACAGGGGAGACCATGTGGAATCCAGTACAGAATCCCAGGGACTGGAATGGTGACAGCTGGAGGTGGGATGGTGGAAACAGGACATAATGGAGAACTACGAAGCCACCCTTAAACCTGCCAAGGGCTTACCTGAGGCCCAGAACAATCTCTTAGCAGAAAAATAAAAAAACAAAAAAAAAAGGCCCAGGGGTCTATAACTGGACAGTGGTGATAAGTCTAATTATACCAGCTACAGCTATGAGTGACTAAGGCTTATCTTATAAACTATTTTGAAGCTACTGAACAAATTATGTTACGTTGGCATTAGAAATGCCAGCACGCTACAGTAACAGAAAGTCTAGGTTACATTACATAGATTAATTTTAACAAAAAAAGTCTATTTGACTAGACACAGACATTTCAGATTACGCAGAAAACACTGTATGATTGTTGTATTTTAAACACAATGACACCCTTTATTTAGACACCCACAATAATCATATATCCAAAACCCACACCACACTAGTATCATTTATGGGACAGAGAAATTAACGCCCTTGTCTGAAGCCTTACCTTTACCCAAACTGTGCTGGGTGAAAAAAAAATCATTGTTTTTATGTTTCACATAAACTGTTGGATGACAAGGATATGAAATGTAGGAGCATCGAGCTACATTTCTCCTGGTGGAGGACAGTGATCAATGAGCATTTAAAGAGTGCCAAAGCAGAGATGGACTTCAGCTCTGGAAGAGGCAAGAACCAGGCAACTGGAGGGATAAACATCCACCCAAGACACAGTTTGAAAAACCAATGCCACCAGTCCTAATGCAACCCAGAAGGTAAAACTGTTACTGGACACTTAAATGGAGCAGGTTGCAAAGGACAGCTAATGAGTCAGCAGATGAATGAAAAGAGCTACCAAGATAAATATGGCTAAATGGGGATGTACAGTAGATAAATCACAAAGGTGCTATTCTTTCACAGTGCCTCAAACAGAATGGTTGTTAATTTAGTTGCTCCAGCAGAAAGGAAAAAGGACAGAAGCCAATGTAGAGAGTGCTGAAGAAATTTAAACCCAAGCTTCAATACCTTAAACAAGGGAATGTTGCGGGTTGGATTAATTAAAGACAGAACACTGTTTGGGAATGTCACATTAAAGGCACTGTAAAGGAAAGGTGCGGATGGAAAACATGTTACAGCAAAACATGGCAAGGAAAATGCAGAACAATTCACAATATAACATACCTTAAAAAGGAATTCAAATGCAGTACATAAGAGCATGTGGTCCATGAAAACATAAGACTTGTTTTAAGCATTACCACAACGCATAAGTCTAAAGACAGAGTCTACACTTCAGCGTAAAGCAGGGGTGGGTTCTGGAGGCCCAGACTCCTGCAGAGTTAGGCAATTTCCTGCTCAACCACACCTGACTTAAATTCAAACGGCAGGATTTTGTAGGTGTGTTCCAGCAAAAAAAGGAACATAAGGTCCAGCTGGGCTCCAGCCCTCAGTTCCCCACCCCCGGTATCAGGAGAAACATGATCTGTGGTAGTGATCTGCAGGCTTGCCATAAAACCTTAAAAATGAACTAGTAATATAACTAAACAAGTCAGTTTTCAGAGGTACACCACACAACACAGAAGTAGGAGGAAAAAAAAAAGTTACAAAATGACAAACATGCAACTTGACCCAAAATCCTCCAATGTTAGTTACAGCTCATGACACTGAATGAGTCTTAAAAGTTGGTCATCGGATGAAACAAACCAACCTCCCTTTGTCTTGAATTCCTCTTTACATGGAATGTAAAAAGTAAAAATCAAACAAAAATAATTAAAAAAAAGTACTCTCTTTTGATTGATCTGCTGATTAGGTGTCCTTGCTGACTGCTGTCAAGTTTCTTGGGTGCGCATGAACAAGGAGTTAGCAATTGTGAGAAATGAATTAAATTTGTAAAAACCTGTTGCCATGAGCCAAAAATACTGGATGTGAAAGCCAGTGATTTGGGGGAGACAGGGGAGGAAGTTATTTGGTCCCCTGATCTGCGTCTTCGACGCCCAGTACCAACACCACAGGTGTAATGTATCCAGGTACCAATTGACTCAGGGCTAGACACACTCAGGGGGCTTTCTTCCTGGAAGTGAGAGAGGGGGCAGAAACAGCACAGTCATGCAACATTAACAACAGTCCAGCTACGTGTCCCATCAACATTCACAAGGTAGCCCCTTTGTTCAAGGAGGAAAAACACAAAAAAAACGTATTTGTGGTCATACTTTGCCCGCAGAGGTCTTGATAAAGTCTGTCTGCAAAGGGGACTAAAGAAGACAACAATATAAATAAAAGAATAAATAAAATTGCATTTTGGCAATTAATTGCGAGATTTCCAAAAACACACATTTGCCTAGTCTTTGGAGACACTTTTCCTCTGTATCAGCTTACATGAATCAGGCCCATCCGGCCATCTGTTTATTTCTATTCTTAAACCAAAACCAAATTCTCAGCTCAGACATAAAAAAAAAAGTAACGATTAAACCCTGAACCTAAAACATAAATCACAGATAATACAGTTAAAATGGACACAATCAAGACTTACAGTATTTATTTAGCATTTCTTCCTCACTTTCATACAGGACGAAACACTAAACAGAATTAATAAATTGCCAGTAATTCAGCAAGTTAAATGGTGTGCTTATTAATAAATGCATCGCACTTGCCAACGTTATTCTATTTCTATTTCTAGCTTAAAAGTATTTATGATTGTCATCTGATTCTAGACCAAAAATCAGCCAACTATCAAAGGGAAAAGATTATTCGTAGTTAAAAACTTGTCTTGTTACTTTGCTGTAGAGCATGCAGGCTGGGGTCTGGTGAAATGACTGTTTAGTGTATTACTGCGGTAGAAAACTGATTAACTTCACACAAGACCAAAAACAAAAAAGGATCAATAAGTCAGCTGTACAGAAAAAGCCAACCAAAAGAATACCAGTTCAGATTGCTCTAAAGTGGTGGGAAAAAAAGCTCAAAAGAATAGTCTTTGGAAGAAAAATGCATCACAGTGCTGCAAAACTGGTGCAGTAAATATGATGACAGCAACACTTTAAAACTGCTAGACTAGCCATACTTCTTAATGGTTTTAAGCAGCAGAATTGCCACATTTGCATACTGCCATATTTGCAATTAAGAGCAAAAAACTTACACAGCAAATAAAACGTGCAGTATTTGAAACACAGCTGTTCACATACGTAGACAGTTTGTGAAATTCTATTAACACAAATATATTTTTACTATACATTAACAAAGGTGATTTAAGACAACATATGCATTTTATCAGTAAATTCATTAATTTAGTGTATGCACTCTCTTGTTAATATCACATTAATATATTTATTGTGGAGGCAATTAACTTCGAAAACCACCAAGAGCATGATTTTACAAATATTTTTTCTGCAAGTCAGAGATCAAATTGTATATTCCCTGTTTAAAGATTAAACATTTTATTATGTTCTTGCAGCATAAAAACAACTGACATCAAAACCGAGCCAGATGCCACTTACTTCTACAGAGCCGATCTTCTTGGAGCGAGGAAGTGGGGACTTCCTGTGAATGTAGATGGGGTCAGACACCATCGGTCGAAACATCACAAGGGCTCGGTCTGGCTCGTCACGCTTCAAACCGCTGGACTCCTCGTCACTGTCATTCTGTGACTTTTTCTTGGAGCCCTCGTTCTGAAAGAAAGTTGACATGAAATCTCTTCATATTTCGACATTTGACTTTTTTCCCCTCATTACCAATCAGGTACTGAAGAAGCTTTACAGACCGCAGGAATTACAACTGCTTGTACTTCATGCGCTCACTGATGTACGTCGCTCTGGATAAGAGCGTCTGCTAAATGCCGTAAATGTAAACCTATTTGATTTAGGGTCACTGTCAATTATATTCATAATCAAGTAACAATTACTTTGGTAAAGACAAAAAATAAAGACCATGCGTTATTTACATCAGACATAGTGTACCAAAATATGTTATTGGAGGAAGCCTTTATATGTATATAATGTGCAAAGGCACATTTTAAGGTTTGTTATATATTTTCCTTGAAAAAACAAGAGACTGAGATGCTGTACAGTAAAAGGGGGTGAGTGGGAAGACAGGCAGAGGGAGAGGGAGAGGGAGGGGCCGAGAGAGAGAGCGAGAGAGAGAGAAACCTCTCTGGATGCTGGTCTGTAGCCAAATCCAGATGGCAGGTTTTTGTCTTCCTCACAGCCTTTCGCTCCTGGGCTAAAATGTAGCTCCACATGAAAGCGTTCCTCTGATGAGGGGTCCTAAAACCATGCAGACACCGTTAGCCCAAATGTATCTGAATTACCTAAGCCATCAACAAAATACCAACCTACACAGGCCATTAGCCTGGTGTCACTACCCAGGAACAGATGGACCGTTACCTTGTTAGGGTCCTCATAGAGCATGATCACAATCTGAGTCATGTAGTTCAGCTCACTGACAACTTTGAGGTAGTCCATGGCCCTTTTCCACTGCTCATCTTTGGTCTCCTACAGAGTGATCAAAGCAGCCCAATGAGAACTAACAGTTACCACAATTTAGCAGAGTTTCTCAGACTAAAGAAAATGTAAAACAAAGATCAAAGAAGCCTACTGTTGCTACTTCATTTTGGTAGTCATACATAACTGGCTTTGTACAATATGGGCGTCTAACCATTCAAAGTTTCCTTTATTCTGTCTACTTGCACTCTGTTTATTTTGTTCTGTTTGCACTTATTGTATTTCTGCTCTTGTGTTGAACCATGGTCCTGGAGGCACATTGTTTCATTTCATTTCATTTCATGTTCTGTGTGTATATCGTTGAAATGACAATAAACATACTTGACATGAAGTTTCACAAAAAATGTCCACAGTACAGACCACTTATACTCTGATCTCACGAAAACTCTGATAATTTATTTGAGGATAGTCAATTCATTTAAGATGACCTACATCACAGAGGGCTCCATAGCGCAAGATCGAGAGCAGGGAGTGCACATGACTCTCGCTCGTGAAGTAGAGCCTTGTGCGCACATGACGCTCTGGAGACATAACACCTCGGGAATACCTGAACACAGAGACATGATAGGAGCAAACTTTATTCTACTTGACATAAAATCACGACCAAATGATCAGCAATCAATCAACGTTTTTAACTGTCTCAGTGCAGATGTTCAGGTTTGGGCAGTTTGCAATATGCAAAGACGACTGTAGGACAGACAAGCATCTGGCAGGGGCTTACACTGGGTGAAGCTTGTTGACAGTGTCATCATCCTGTGTCCTCTGGAGGTCTGAGCGGATCTTGCGAATGAGAGGTGTACAGTAGCCTTTGGCAATGTCTAGCTTCTCAGCTTGAGAAATACCATATTCCTGTTAAGAAAAATTAAAAATAACATTCAATAGTACTAGAGTACATGATAGACAGCTACCTACTAGATATCTTACTTCATTGCTTTGAAGACCCATCAGATAGAAGAATTGCTACCCATATCTAGATAGCTTACACTATACAATCATTGATTAGAAGGTAGGGTTAATTAACAAAAATCTCACTTGTGGAATGACAATGTCAGCCAGGGCCTTGGAAAGGCGGTAGATCTCCATCGTGTTGTCCAGCTTGAGCGAGCTGTTGTGTTGTACGTCATACTTGATGCAGTCATAGATGTCTGGGATTTTGCTGATGTTGTAACGGCCGTTCTTCATCTTAAAGTCTTTCTCCAGTTTGGACCAGCGGCGCAGCATCAACTCCAGAGTCTCACTGTGGTACAACTGAATGTCTGAGAGCGCGAGAAAGAAAGAGGCACAAAGAACTTGAGTACAACATGGGCAAGCTTATGTTTATAAACAGTTGCTTAGATCCCATACCTGCTGATTTGGGGTCCTCCATCCTCTGTCTAATCTGTAGAGTCAAGTTCTGGATTAGGGAATACACCTTATCACACGTCGTCACTGGATTCTTGATCATCTGCATTGACTTCACCAGGGATGTGCTCGTTGTGGGGGCCAGCTATCAACAAAAAATTTTACAAGAGGATTTTTACATGATGTGATTAAGTAATCAACTGGAAAAAGAGATATTTTAAAATATGCATTTCATCAAGGACATGAAAACTGCATTGAAAGCTTTTGAATGCAACCCTCAAAACGTCCTTCTTCAAACACCAAAGAATTTCAATTTTTGTTTTCAAAGACAACAAAAATCTTTTAACCATTAATGAATGGTTAAAAGGCTTTTTGAAATGTGGGATCACTCAACCTTCTCGTAATCCTCAGAAGTGAACTCTCGGTCCTTTTGCAGGATCTCATGGAGCCGAGCTTTGACTTTCTGCTGGCAGCTATTGAGAGAGTCGCTGTCACTGTCCAGCAGGCCATTCATGTTGGCACTCTTCACCATCTGTACTAGGATAGGGGTCAGCTCACCCTCCAGCGCCAGAAGACCCTGCAGATATGAGTAATTCAATCACTGGATATATTAATCACACAACGATAATAAATACAAATGTTTGTCACAAAATGCAACCAAACTCTGTGAATGCAATGCCAGTGAATTTAATGATCAACCTAGTCTTGCATCTGCACATAGAATCACCTCCTGACTGCACTATGCTAGTTGGCAGGGTTTCAGAGTAAAGTGAAAGGGGTGCTGTCAACAAGCTTTGGCCGAAAGAGAAAGTGCAGTTCAGCTCCGGCTCAAGAAGTGGAATTACACAGATTGCTAGAGCTCACTATGACTGCATGACAGCTGAAATGACGTTACTGTGTTGCCAAAAAATAGTTTAGCACATGCTTGAGGGCTCTGTCTGACTGCTGTCATTGTTGAAGAAATGCTCCTAATATGTTTTTTGCGATCTGGCAGCAATTTTTGTGGTTTTCAGAGATGTTAGTAAACTGAAAGAAAAAGCTCCTTCCTCTTGCTCTTTTCAGGGTACTAGACCATTGCTACAATGTTAAATCTGTGTTGGGGTTGATTGTATTAATATTTAATCTCCTTAAAATATCCTATCATAAAATAATGGACATAACATTGATCGCAATAACAAACATCAACAGTTAATTCATATTTCCAGCATAATGTTAATTTCCATTAACAGTTCTATGAGATTTCCAGTGTTGTGTTAGTGTCAAATCTGGAAAGAATAGACTGTTAAAAGTTTGATGACTTAAGTCACTTTGTATGTTGCGGTTTTACACACTTCTTCAGAGATTTTAACTTACAGTCTGGCTGAATATAGTCCAGAGGTTGTTAAATATGGATTAGAGAACAACGTTGTATTACTCAAACCATTTAACCATTTTTTAGACTGCAATCGTGTCCCAGGGACACAAATACGAGATCATTCATTCTTCCTATTGTAAATGTATTGAAAAAAACTATTGTATCAAACCAAATTTAATTTTATATTGTTAGCCTCCCACCCAGCTGGTACACAAGTATCATAAATAAAACAACTAAATGGTTTTGTCCTGTTTGCACATACAAAAACAAATTTTAACTGTGCTCAGACTCCCAGGTACACATAAAGAGTGATTGTGATTTAGTAACAAGAACTGCAGATCACTAGATAACTCCACCTTGGCAAAGGCAGCCGCAGTCATTTGAACTCGCCCCTCATCAGAAGCGTAGATTTTCAGGTCATGCCGATATGTGCTGTGTAGACGCAACAGGCCACACCCAGGGAAGCCTGCATAGTCACCTGTGATCGACATTTTGACAAAATTACACCAAACCAAGATGATCCTTTAAAGCAACAAGCAAAACTCTGTTCAAAAAAATACCAACTATTGGTTCCAGGTCTATAGTTCTGTGCAGAAATAGGTTTACTTCCTCTGGCTTTGAGAATAAATTAATTATTTAATTATTATTACTTTCTACAATATTTATTGACAAATAAAATAATAATTTCGTTTAATTATAATATAAAGGGATTTGTTTATTTAAATACATTTTGTGGCCCATGTTTAAACAGGCTGTGTAAACTTGTGACTTGTCAGTGCTTAAGGAACAATGATCAAGACTGGAAACTGCCATGCAAATTCCCCTGATTCATCAGACCCTGCTTGGTCAACTGCACCTGGAGCAGCAGAGCTACATATTATACTAAAAAGGCCTAATATGCAGCTTAAAAATAGTGTCAGATGAGCTCTTCTGAAACTTTTCATAAGTTATACAGTTGTATGCACATACCATTTATAACTTGGCTAGAATACTGTATATACATTTCTATCTTCACACACAAACACACACACACACACACACATATATACATTTGTGTTTGTGTGTGTGTACAATGTATAAAGTAAATGAATGACCAAAAAAAAAAAAAGCTTGGTGAGATTCAGGCTGCTCATGTGACTGTACCTTGTCCTCCTGGGTACATGCACCTGAATGCTCGACCCAGCTCCTCCGCCTGAACTCTGCCTGCCGGAGTCAGCTCCCCACCCCACTTCAGTACAAGCAACAGAGACGGGTCATCCCGCCGCACATCTGAAAGCACACATAAAGCCACTTTTGAAAAGCAAGTGGTAAAAATCAAGTCTACTACAGATATATGCAAACTGGCAACAACAACATTATTTTTCTATACATAAACTACACAAAAACGCCAGACTAAAGAGGTCATAACAGACCACAACAGGTCATTACCTTCTTCTTCACTTGATGTTTTTGGGCAACCATGGGGGAGATATGTTAGCTGTACCTTGCGATTGATACCTGAAAAATGGCCATACCTGAAACAAGACATTATAAAATTTGAGTACTGTTTAAAAAAAAAAATCATTTGATACAAATATTAAAAATAACTACACTTACATCTCTAGGACAGTTTTAAGTTGTTCAAGTTTGGCTTTGCTTTCTTCGATTTCTGTATCATTATTCTGCCCAAGTTCAACCAACAGCTGTCTGGCAATGTCTAAAACTTCCTATACAAATGTAAAGTATACATACAAATGATATTGAAAGTTTTCTTTCATCAATAAAGGAACACATATCTAAGTAATAATGGACTATCCAGCTGAAACTTTATTTTTACCTGAAGTTGCTTTGGCTTTTTTAGTTTCAGTTTTCCACTTTTGTAGCCTTCATATTTCTCAAAGAGATCGAAAAATCTGAAAGAGATGTTATGAGCCATATAAACAGTGTTATGAGCCAATTAATATATTAACGTTCCATTTCATTTCACAGTAAAAACTGCAAAAGAGAGTAACCCACAGCCTTTTGTAATTCTGACAGAGGCATTTCCACTATCTGAGCTCCATGGTAAATAGCAATGCTAGCAATAGCTGTGTGTTAGCTGCAAGCAGGTTGCACTGGGTGACTAAACATGGTGATACACGAGCACCTCATGGTAAAAACCAGCACCTCTGATGTCGAACCTCCATTTTCATCTTCTGCTTGGGGGTTCTATCTCCATGTCGAATCACTGCAATAACACATCTCAGCTCCATCCTAACAAAAATGGCACAAAGCAGAAAGAAAGAGGAGATGAATGCTTCTGAAACAAGCCCCAATCAAAATAGAACCATGGAAACTTCAGGGCTAGGACAGCATGAAAAACATGCTTTTATTGAAGTTAAAAATTCTTGTTCAGTGCATTCTTGTAGCATTGGTTTTTAATGTCACTACAATAACGAAGGATCTTACATTATACTCATCTATAAATGAAGAACATACATTGTCCCTGAAGTGGTGGGAACTATCGGGATATCCTCTGCTTCTAAAGGGATAGACCATGGAATCTGGAACTGAGGAGCCAGCTCTCTCATGACAATATTCCTAAAGGGAAAAAAGGAACATTACAAATCCGTGTGTCCACACAAATATTGTCACAGTTTAATCCTGTGCAGGTAAAAAGAGGTAATATGAGATTTAACACTGTGTAATATAATCCAGCTATTCTCTATGTGAGCTGATTGCAGTGGCATCCCACAGATGTTGGGGTTTGTCAGGCAACTAGTTTAAACTATTCTCACCACAGATCTGACCCTAAGCATCCTGAACTGACCACACACTGAGCCGGAGCATATTAATGAACATCCCAGTTTAACATAGCTGTATTTTAAAGAATCAAATGGTTGGTAATGGTCAAAAACATAATTTAATTTGCTGTAACTATACCTAAGATTACGAAAGCCTCATATCTTACACTATAATTATACATTAGCTCTTTAGGTTGAAAACACACGTACACACAAGCACAATTCAAGGTAAATTATGTTATGCTGGTTACAAATTAGAAAGGACTCTGGATACAGAGCTCTGTGTTAATAACCACCCATAGATTTTTAAGACCAGCTTAAAAAGATCTTTGCAAGACTGGTAGCTTATTATTTAAACAAAACATAATTATAGCTTCCCAAGGAGCAATTAGGTCATGTTCACGTAGAGAAAAGGAAAGCAGGGGTCCTTTCCCACGTGCTTTGTGATGGATAATCCAGTCAAGCACCATGATTACATGAATATGTGAACAGAAGAATCCCCCACTGAGGTGCTGCTGTTATGTGACCTCGAGAGCCCTACCATTCCTGGGAATCATCTTCAACTAGCTGGAAATGGGGGACAATTTCCAAGCCATGATATGCACAACTAAAAGCAAAATCATTCCTTACCCTAGTATTTTTGCACAGTCATCATAATATTTCATGGAGTTCTTCACAAAGCTGAAACCATTCACATCACAGACGTACGACTGGCCGTTTGCACGGAGCAGATCAAACCCACATACTGTTTGCTGTCAGTAAAGAAAGCAGAGCAACAAAGTTAGCACTTCATTGTTTAAACAGTATGTCAAAACACTTGCTCATGGAGGCAAAAACTCAAGGTCTTGTCATTGAAATTCAGCAGAAATAGAGCACACAGATAGGACGGATTCTTCCCGGTGTGGTGCAGTGTTGAGCGCTTAACTGTGGTAAACTGTAATTTAACTGTCACCATGTAAAGGCAGCAAAGATACCTTTCATTGCACCACAGTTATTTACTGCTGTGACACAGCTGTTCTACGAAATAAACACTAAAATAGACTAATCCCACAGGGCCATGAATCACTCAGCGTCCATGCACTGCTAAGTGCTTGCTTTGATTAACCCCAGCTCGATAATGACCCAACTACGAACTTAAACATTTTTCTAATGGGCACAACCGCTTTGAGGGCAGTCATTGTCCCTCCACTTACTTTAAAGGCCAGGCAGACTTTCCAGGCTATAAGCTTCTCTCTGGCATTGAGGATAACAGGGTAGCGAACCTCTTTTCCTTCACTGTCTCGTTCTACTTTTCCATCCAAAGCAGGGGACTTGCGAGCCTCAGCGTGAGCGTAGTCTGGGCCCACTGTGTACACCTGAGATATAAACACACTTGTATAAATCCACACATACATCAGAGCATGAAGATAAGAAGATAATCAGAAGAGAAATGCTGTGCAATAATGAAACAAGAAATGAGTGTGAGAACGTGTGGCGCCTTGAATTTTGCTCCTTGAGGGAACAAATGTCCTCAAAATAATAGGAAAAATTAAACAAGTAGGAACATTTTGCTGGTCCTCACAAAGCACATACTGTAGTCACTACAAATGAACCTTTTTATTTAAACCTTCAGGTTTAATGTGCCCCGAACTGCACAAATACAAGGTTAAAAAAAGCACTAACCTCCAAAGTCTTTATCAACCAAATGGTTCTGATATGTAAAGTACTGACCACAAAAACTCAATTTTTCCTTTTTTTAAAAATTTGCCTTCTGTTTGGTTACTGAGGTTAAGGTTGAAATTCTTACAACATGAAAATTATTATATACAATACATATTTTGTAAAAACAACCTGAAGCGTGTCTGTGTGTGTACAAAAAATTGGCCACACTTGACAAAGAAGCTCTTGACAAGAGCATATTACATTACTCCAGTGCTATTGTCCTGTTCCAATAGCTACAAACCTGGGTAACTTGTTCCAGACACTGTAAATATCAACAAGTTGACAGACAAATGAGGTCTGTCAACTTAGCTCAGCACCCAGCCATGAATACCCCAGACAAAATCACACAGACAAACAAATATAGACTTTAATACCTTGACATCAGTCCCATCGGTAGGCATAAACTCCTCATATATGTAAGAGCCAGTTTTCCGGACACTACTCTCAGGGGAATAAACACTACTTCTGCTGCCAATCTGTGATGAACACAGAAATAATAATTACAGAGAATCAGCAATTAACCAAATAAGCCCCAAAATCTTTGTATTTATTGCAAATGGTTTGAACACAAACAAATTGTTAGTGTATTACAGAGTTGGCCTGTTTGTGTAATAACAAGCAGATAATTGTAGAGTACACATGACCGTGTTTTGGAGCGTGCAAGTGTTCTAACCTTGCGGAAGAGTCTCTGGCTGCCTCCTCCTGCAGAGGTGGGGTAGTAAATATAGACATTGTGGTCCTCTGCACTTACTGGCTTTTCCACAAAAGGCTTCTGGAAAATTTCTCCATTCACCTCTACATGGTCCTCTCCTTCAACCAGGTTACATTCTGCAACCAAGTACATGAATAAACAATCAAATATTGGAACTCCACTGTCCAGTAGACTTTTGGCTACTAAAACAGCAGACTATTGTGTGTTCTGGAAATCAACAATAATTCAGTACACAAAATACATTGACTACTTTTTCGTGCCTACTTTAATGTAATATCCAACTAATCTCCTAAATTCAATGGAACTTAATCTTTTAGAACTGCTAAATGAAATGACATAATTTACAAATAAACATATTGAAAAACAACAGGAGAGAAAATGTAGTAGATACTATTCCAAAATCCTGAAAATTTTGGGTTGTTGTTATACCTAAAGTTTGTAAAAGCACCGTTTAGGTAGGTGGTTTTTGTCAGTAACATCCACATGAATGCCAAGACCAAAGGTTTCCCAGTAGAATCACACTGCCACATCAGCTAGCCTTCTTCCCATAGCAGATTCTGGTCCCATCTCTGCCCCAAAGTAAGTGACATGCACCCTGCCGCCAATATGACGTAAAAGAAAATATGATTACTCAGAGGATGATTACTCAGGCTAGGATCCTGCTCTGATGCTCACATTACCACTGCAGGCGGCAGGTGTCAGAATGGACGCTCTGACCAGTCTATGGCTATGCACCCACATAAACTGCAAACTGTGATGCACTGTGTTCTGACACCTTTCTATCAGAGCCAGCATTAACTTTATCAGCAGTTTGTGCTACAGTAGCTTTTCTGTGGAATTTGAACAGATGGGCTAGCATTCACTCAATAATAAACCTTAGACGCCCAAGACCCTGTCACCAGTTCACTGGTTGTCCTTCCATGGACCACTTTTGATAGACACCAACCCCTTCATGCTGGGAATACCTCACAAGACCTGCAGATGCTCTGACCCAGCCTAGCCTTCATCAAAGTCACTCAGATCCTAACACATTTGTCCTGCCTCCAACACCTTAACTTTAAAAGCTCTTTTCACTTGCTCCTTAATATATCCCACCTCGTGGAATTAAAATGAATCAATGTTATTCACTTCACCTGGCAGTGGTTTTAATATTATAGGTGATGAAGCTACATAAACAATTTTTAATAAAAATAAAATAAACTATGTCATCCATGGGAGACTAAAACAGCTACTACATGTTACATCTGGTGTAAGACTAATTTTGCACTCCATATTAACATCAGACTTAAATTAAAACACGATGGTGGCAGTTTCATGCTGTACTGCCTCACGGCTGCATATGGTAGCTTGGGATAATTGAGGGAGCCATGAATTCTGATCTCCATCAATAACCCTGCAGGAGAATGTTCAGTCATCAGTCCACAATTTCATTTTCAGCACAGCAGTGACACTGTCTTGGTAGAGAGTGCTGCACAGAATGGATCAAAGTCAAAACTGAAGTCAAAGTCAACTTTATTGTCCTCTCAGCTGTATACATGTATGCAGTGAGATGAGACTGCGTGGCTTCAGACTTTACAGTGTACAGAAACACACAAAATACACATACATAAATAAAATATAACACAAATTTAGTACAAATTGTAATTTTTCACATCCAAAAATGTGCAATATTGCATCAGCAGTCAAGCAGAGAACATGCAGAACACTGGAATGCAATTGTATGCCTTATATGTACAAATGATGAGTATATGATCAAAATATTAAGTCTATCTATGGAAATACAGTGGTGCTGCCGGAGTATTGTGTCATCATCGCTGGGCTGAGAATAATCCACCTACCAAAAATATTCAGCAAAAAGTGATATATATTAAATCTACTCTGTGTGATGCACTTTCAGTTCTGTGTTGCTGGGTGCTGAACCGAGCGTAGCAGTAACTGTTACTAACTGCCATTTAAGAACTCCAGGCATTGCCATGTCAAAGATAAAGCTCTGGCCTTGAAAACGCAAGAAGAATCTTAACTGAGCAGCCAGGAGAACACTGTGATACTAACAACGGAGCAGTATAGGACAAACACGAAGAATAAATATGCCACAAACCAGTCATCCAAAAGGCTTTTCCACCCACCAAGAGGGAAATTCGAATACTAATGGAGTTTATCAAGTACCTTGTGTACGTCACAAACAGAACTGCTCAATATAAAGGCAAGCCCAACATCAGATTACAAAGGATGACAGGAATAATTAATATATAATTTATAACCAACTTTCCACAACAGACACACAGTTTATCAAAAACAGAACCTGTTCTACTGAAGCACAAAGCAACAGCGCTCTTGTCTGGTAACAATCAGGCTGTATTTTTTGCTGAGGTCTATCTATCACTGTAATCAGTCAAAGCAGTTCAATAATCCAACTTTCTTTGAATCAGCATATTCATTAACATAATGGTGTGATGTGTGATGTAGGGCTGAAAGATTTGGGAAAAATAGCTACTGGCAATTTTTCTGACCAACATTGTACTTTTGATTATTTTCCCTAAATTGAGTTACAGACGTTTTCGTTCACCAAAAAGGCCAGCACATGCTTTTTTAAAGTTTAAATGCTGAAGCCAGCGTTTCAGACGACCAGTTCATGAACTCTTTATTATTACTTTAAATTTCCAAATTAAATTAGAATAATGGATGGTATAATTGAAATTGCGTGTTTTTATAAGAGATGTAAATATTAAAAATAATTCACCCTTTAACCCTTGTGTGTTAACTGTTAAGCTATATTTAATGTGTTCATTTCACTGTTTGTCCTTCAAAACATGAATCAAGTTTTGTTAAAATTATTTATGTACTTACTCTGATATCTAACATTTTTAACCAGACATTTAAGAAAATTTGTTATTAAACATGTTGGTTACTTGTTTGATTTACTTAACATTTCAGGAATGTTGGATGAAAAATTAAATTTTATTATAGCTGTTAATAACATAAAAAATATTTTTCTCAATTTAATCCAACAAACATGAGGTGTTTACATAAGCCACAGAATCTGAACCACTCAAGACACAGGCTGAGCCTCGCAGTACTTTTACAAAGGCAAAGAAAAGTGGTAAATTTTTGTTAACAGAAATATCAGCGAAACAGCCCTTGCTCTAATCTCACTTCTAGTCTACGAATAGCAACAGCAAAGAACTGACAGCGTGAGCAAAGGGCTGGTAGTTACTTGGGCTCTACAGTCACTAAAAGGCCTACTGTTCCATTCATCACTGCCATGCCACAGGGTTGTGCTACTTAAAGGAATTCGTCACACAGAATTCTTAATGTTTCCAGCAAAAAATTAGCTTGAGGGGCCAAAACCACAAAGTTTATTCATGAGTTGCTGCTACACATTTAAGCACATTCACTCCTTGCTGTTTGCTGTTATGGTGCCAGAAACCAGGTGGTGATGTATATGATTGGAAGTTAGCCTTTTTATTTACTAGCCAAAACAGCCAGTGAACCTACATTTTGTATGTAATGTAGATGGGGATAAAATGGTGGCAAATCTGATGCACTTTCTTTGGGAACTGTTTTGCCTGCATGTACCTCTCTGCAACATATTCATTAAATAAAAAACAATTCAGCCTCAAAACATGCAAAAACTACTGAAAAACCCATGAGACAACAACAGAAACACAAGCTTGCACATAATTACCAAACAAACCCAGGACTAATTCTGCGATCACATGAGGGTTGTTTTGAGTAAACATTAACAGACTCTGTGAAGCCTGACGGGATGGGAAGAAGCATTTTTTCTCAGATCTTTTGTGCTTAATAAAAACCATCAGAAAAATGCTTTCAGACACCAGAGCTCACAGTACTGCACTGTCGGCAGGACATATTGCTCTAAATTTAAATACATTACATAACACCTACATAAGAGAGGATTTAAATTCAAATGAGCTGATGTAAGTGGAGTGTTTCAGTTTCAGTACCACCAGGGATGAAAGGAATAGTAGACCAGGCTGCGTAAAATCTCAGTGGGAAGTGAGAAAGAGCAAGCAAGGTTTGGAGAGCAAACAACAGACTAATCGGAAATGGCAACAGATGGCTGTGGAGCGGCCTGCAGATGACTGGTCTGTTGCTTCATTAGCGAAATCTCCCCTTACGAGCACAAGCTCAGCAAAACCAGGAGCGATAACAGCAAAGAAGAGGGACTACTCAATATGGGAGGGAGGAGATGAAGAAAGAAAAGAGAGAGATGAAAGGAAGAGAGAGGACAGAGAAAAAGTGAGATTGAAAGAGAATAAGAGATGCAGCTGAATAGTCTGTTGTTTCATCAGTGAAATCTCGCCTCTTGAGCACATGATCAGCAAGAAGAGCAATAACAGCAAAGAAGAGGGACTATTCAATTTAGAGAAGAGAGACAGAGGAGAGAGAGAGAGAGAGAGAAAGAACACAAGAGAGAGAAAAGAACACAAAGAGAATAAAAAGAGTTCTCCCTGATGGTGTGACAGATGTTGCCATGGCGCCAACACTGTTACCATGGACACAGGGAGAACTGACTGACAGGACCTTTACACTAGAGCATGTCTGAATGGGAGGAGTCTAATATAAGAAAACAAACACCTCCTATTTTACTCTCTCTCTGGCTTGAGAACTGAGTTACTTAAGATAAAGCTGCAAAGACGACCCTGGCAGCTTTGACATAGTATTGGACATTTCAGGTTAACAAAGGGCCAAGCAAAATAGGCTACATTAGTTTTAACTTAACATGCAAATGACACTTCAAGCCTAAACTGGAACTGACAGTGAGACCCAGGTGACCCCGGTGGAGACGGGCATGTACAAACCCTCTGGCCTTGCTGGGTCTCTGTTCAGAACAGCGTAGCGTGGAAGCTGGATCCCCTCTGCTTTTAGGATTCGATACACCTCCCTCCTATCCATTCAAAGACATGAACGAAAAAACACAAGAGAGTTCATAATTACGTTACAGTTTTCTGACAAAGCACAATAAATCTGTGCAGTTCAAACTAAACTCTCCCACTTGTGGTGTTTATGTAGGTGTATGTCCCAAAGATAAGTCATTTCATATCTACAGGACAATCTTTCAACTTCCATTTAGGATGTTTACATTCCTATGCTTTTAAGACCTCTGATTTGTTCCCCTGTACTCAGTCCAAACTGAAACATTATATATAACTTCATTTCAGATTTCAGATTAACTGAACAGGTAAACATAAATAAAAGTGGTTGTTCTGAAACTGTATGAAGTAGTCTAAATTGCACACTTACCCAAGATGTAGTCAATGAGCTAGACATGCTTGGTGTTCACAATTTATGTCTATAGTTTAACACTAACATTGTTAACAAAGACTAGGAGTCAATAATCACCCAAAAAGATTTTTGCAAAAATGCATAAATAAAGAGAAATCAGAACTGAGAGATGAGAAATCCGAGCTTACCAGGTCTGAACCACATCCACAAGCCCGTATCCCCTTTAGCAAAAAGCTGAATATACTTTGAATATAGTTTGAGTGGGTTGAGAAAAGTTGCTGATGTATTTTTACATAAACAAAGTTGGTGACCATTAATCTCTAGTGTTTAATTGTATTGTTAACCTCCAGGGCTAAATTGGAGCAAAATTTGGGCACCAACCATTGCTGATCGACTGAAAAGCCTACATAACTGCAGTATATTTTAATAAAAAACACATTCAACTTAATTATATTACAAAATCAACAACGGTTCCCAGTGTTTCATCTTCAAGCCTAACATGGTTGATCGTATCATTGTTCCTAGCAAAGCCTCTGTGCCTAGAATCCTGTAATGGGAATGGAACTCACCTGTCCTGAATGTAGTACTGCAGATCCAGATCATTGATCACAAATGGATTTCTAAGCTTCTCGTAAGCCACAGCTTTATCCAGCGGAAATCCTTTAAGAGGTAATAAAACGAGAATACAACCCCATATGCCAATATAAACATAGACCATAATAATGATTCTATGTGTGTCGCTGTAAAACTGCCTTAACATTTATACGAACAACAAGGCTGGGCCTGAGTAAGACACAGTGAAGATGAATTTTAGGCCTCAAATTTACTAACTGCCACAACAAATATAAAACAGAATTTGATCTTAAAGCCTAACTGCCACCCACTGGGCAGCATACTTTTCCAGCACTAAGAAACATGCAACCATCTAGCAAGCATCATGTGTTCCTGTTCAAACAAACTTTGCCCAGTTATTTCCTGTTGTCCCATAACTATTCTCACTCACTTATGAGCAAATGAATGCTTTATTATGATGTATACCATCAGTAAAAAATAAATAATACACATATTCAGGCAGACCCGGTGCAAAAGCAGAAATGTATTTAAGAGAAAAGTACACAGAAGCATCCAACACTAAATATAACATCACATCTATCAGTATTAAATAGATCTAGGAGACCACCAAATCTGCCCCCATCAGAAAAAACAGCACTTAAAAGAGATAAAATAAAACTCAAGTGCCGTTCTTGCTACAAATCTGAAACATCCACAGGTGTTTCTTGTCCATCCCTCCACTATGAAATGAGAGCTCAGAAATGAGCGCTCAGAGAACAGTGTAGGTATGAAAGGATGTGTAGGTGTTAAGAAGCTGAGAAAATTAAACACAAAAAAAGAAGAAAGTTGCACAAGAATATCGCAACTGAACATCTGATATGTGGATAAAGCATAATGAGTGTAAATTTATAACTGGGACTACTTGCAGCAACCAACTATGCTGCATTCATTGACTGAACTTCGGATGTGTTTACAAAAAACATGGAACAATATCCCTGGAAAAAATTGAAACTGTAAAATAGGTAATGGTGGAAAGAATAAATACAAAACTAAAATGTTATATTTAGTTGTTTGGGCTTCTGTATGCATTTCTGTTTAATTTATAATTTTTGTTTTTCTGCTGACACTAAATATTAATAAGTACTTAATAGCTGTTTTGACTGCGTGTGTACAAAAACATGGCGCCACTCACCTTTGGAGTGAAAAGAGATAAGACAGTCACACAGTGGCCATTTCTCCACAGGCTCGTTAAGGATGACTTCTTCCTCGAAAGTCACCACAGTGATGTACTTAAACAGACACAAGCGCTCCAGGATCTCCTTCATAGGCTTAGACTTGGACTTCTTGGCCATGGCACAGATGCCAACCACTATCTGTCTCTCTGGGGGCTACAGTGTAGACGAAACATAGTGTTGGACATTCAGCCAAGGCAATTTTAGCTCAGCTGCCAGTAAAATGAAGGTGAGGCCAGACAATACCAGGGGCTGTTCTTTAGGCCAAACTGTGTCAGTATGAAGAACCTCACTGCCAGTTAAAATTTCTTGCACACAGTTGTTGTGTGCTAAATGAAGAGTGCAATTAATGTGAGTGCGTCGGCAAACACACTAACTGCTCTTCTTAGGTTTTTTAATATTATTCTTTTTATGGCTATAATTTGGCACCTCTTCTCCTTCTACTTTTGAGAAATATTGCTATGGTTCCAACATCAAAATGTTCGATGCAGTGTGAGTGCATTCAGATTTTTCATCAGGGCTCGAATAATGATCTTTAAATTATTTTCTTTTGTGGTCAAGTCGCCTCTGTACTGAATGGGGTGCGAGATTGGACGTGTCGCAGGCAAAGTCTGTAACGTCATGGCTAAGGCAGCTAAACAGGTACAAAACACTCAGAGCGAAACACACAGCAGACTCATAAACAGACTTCAAGGTCAGTTAATGTTAGTTATAAAGAAAGACGCATATCTTTGTTGTGGTTTAATTTAAAAAAAAATCAGTCTGTGAATGCAGCTACGTGTTTTGCCATCCTTAACCATAAATGGCTTGGTAAGAGAGAGAAAGCTGATGCCCCTTTCTTTCCACAAGCATAACATTAAACTACTGAGATTATATATATTATATACCAGCACCAGACAGTCCAAACATACCGAGTCATACTCTTCCTCATCTGCGTCCTCATCTTCCTCCTCCACGTGTTCATAGAGGCAGTCGTATCCCAGCACTCGGCTCGGGTCCAATAACTCCTCTCCCTCTCCGTCATCAGCACCCACAAAGAAGCGGGGGTGGTCCGCGTCCTCATTCTCTGACATGTCGTCGATTCAGAGGGAGTCCCAGCCTGCCTCTTCTGCCCACACCACCACACCTACAGAGCGTCTCCTGCCGTCCTGTGCTCCACACTGAACCTCCAGGCGTGTGGGTCAGTGCACTTAGTAGGGCAGGCACAGGCGAAAAGAGTTGTTCCCAGTGTGGGCTCATAGACCAGTGGGGCTAAAGCTGCCGAGAACCAGCTTCTCTCCCCCCTTCCTGCTCCTCAGAGCCAGCCATCAGGATAATCTCTCCTTTATACAAAAGCAAAACAGCACAAGCCAATGAGAATGTGTCTGGATATCTACAGGTTTGGACAAATTATGTTACAGATGACAGTTTAAAGAGCTTACATGATGAAAAGCTCAATTTTCTTGATTTTCTTTGAACTAAAAGAGTTTGAAGTAGAATGTAAACATTGTAGATGAATGTAACCAAATAAACAAAGGATAGTTAATATAAGCGGTAGAGCTGAGCGGTATGACCAAAAATTGTTTTTTAAAACTATACCGGTTTCACGGTATTACAACTGCAGCGGCATGGATCTTTAATAAATGGGCACCTCACAGCAAAACAACTCCTTTCATGGAAGTTCCACCGTTTTTTTTGTGAAGCACAAGACTTCAGACGTCATCCAGAGCCTTGTCTTTAGTTCCTGTGTCCCGTAGAAGTACATGTAAAACATGTAAAAATATCGCTAGTGGCACTTCAAAGATGTCATCGCACACATGCGCAACTAAACAAAAATGCCAAATTTCTTTTTAGGTGATATTAATAAAATAAAATAATGCGAAGCTGGGGGGACTTTTAGTTCCTGTGCAGAAGGAGGGGGAGAGACCTGGAGTAGCAGGAGTCGCGGAGCCCACAGGAGTGGAGCAGAGCGAACAAGCTGGTTTTTGGACTGGGATCCATGTGAAGTACTCTAAACTGCACTCTGATATATAATGTGTAACTCTGATATATGCACTCTGGTATCTGCTTTATAAATAAAGTTGTTATTATTACTTGGCTAAGATATTGTTGCGAATGTATCTACTCTGTCAGGCTAAATGCTAAAGCTAACCGCTAAAAGGCTAAACACAAGCATGTTTCTTCGTAATGCTGAGATAAAAACGTACTTTTGGGATCATTTAGCCCTTAGTTTGGACTAGCTTTATCCTGTTTGATCCCGCTGATGTACAGAATCATACACACAGTCAGAATCAGACGCCCTTGAACTAAACTAAAATGACTGTATATTAAATTTTTTGAGAAATTACATGCTCAAAAAAGCTAAAAATAAACTGCACAAAAACGCACTCCCTAAAAGTAATCTGTGTGCAGCAGTGAAAAAGTTCCCCACTTAAACAGTTTCCAGCGCCATCACTTTCCGAACATTCTTTAGGCTATTTAAACCGGTATTGCGGTATAAGAAAAATTCATATCATAACAATAATAATAAACAGTTTTCGGTATGAACCGGTATACCGCCCAGCACTGATACGTGGGCCTTAAGAAATAAATTATTCCAAGAAAAATTTAGGATATAGGCCCTTATGTGTATGTACTGAATCACAGTGTATTAAAATTTGCTATTCACTCCATTTAACCTACTGTTCAAATACATTTAAACTAAGTTCCAACAGTCTATTTTAAAATAATTATAGTGTTATTTTATTTTCACGTTTACCAGGGCTGTAACAATGCAATTAAACCTACAGTAGTTTTCCCACTTGATTTGCAGTGAAGTTAAACAGAGTGTTTCAGCCCAAAGACTGCTTTCTTAACAAAATACAGTACAGTACAGCTTTTATATGTAAAAGCCTCAAAGGCACAGTAATAAAGATTGTAATAAAGGTGTAATAAACGTTCAAATAATAAAAAAGGTCGGGAAAAGGACATGTAAAATGAAATATGACAGTTGGGAACACAAACCCACACAAACAAAAGTAAACTTTAGGGAAAATACAACAACAATAATGCCAATAACATTAATAATGAAAGAAAATGCAGGACATGGGCCCTTTTAGACAATTAGCACAATGATATCAGACTTTAATAGCAACAGAACAACTATTTAGGCTGTTATTAAAGATAAAAGACGCCTATTATTAAATGCTTAAACACCTCATAAGGTGATCGGATCTGTATCTGAACAAGCCACACCACTTCTTGTTGTAACAAATAATGTATAAATGGAGTCACAGTACATCCAGTTCCACTACACTGTTAAATATTTAAGACCTCAGAAAAGATTTTTTTAAATATAAAAACAATCAAACTGAATGCACTTTTCTGTTCTTCACCTTGTGATTATTCCATTTACATTTAGATGGATTCTTTTATTTATATGATTAAGAGAAAACTGCTTTTACTTTGTTCGATGTTAATGCTGCACCTCCGTTCAAATAAAAGATTTTGACATTTTTATTTACCTTTTGCCTCCACAGGATAGTTTATTAAATATTTGTAAATGAAGTATTCATCTTTAATGTCTTTGTGGTTAGCTAGCACATGCCTAAAACAATCTTGTTAAATTTAAAAACTATTGCAAAAGAAGAGCATTACGTAACTCTGCAATACCTAACGATTATTTGACAGAATAGGCACTGTGAAAAAAAAAGGAGAGAAAAATGTACATCTTACAAAATAAAGCAGAGAGTTCCATAAACTGATTAATAAAATAGACTCCAGAGAACTTTTTCTCCGGCTTATCGGATGTGGCAGAATAATCTCCAAGTCACCGCGACCAGAAAGGTCAGGAATTCATCCAAGGTAAGGACTGTGAACATACTAAATAGGTTAAGCAGAGAAATCCTGAGAGATGGAGCATTAATGCTGCAAGATTTCAAATCAGCTGTATTCATACTGTTGTAGGCCCAGACCTACATTACACTGCCAGAACACGACTGCAGGCATGAGCCCAAACTTAAAGGGGATTTCCAGTTGTTTCTCAAAATATCTGCTCAATCGTTAAGACGTTAACAAAGTAATACAGAGATGTTTCATGTAAAATTTTCCATTTGACAGAAACCTACCAAGTCAGAATTGGTCACAGAGGCGGTGATGGTAACCAAACGTCATCTGCAACATATAAGTAAAGTGAAGTGGCCCCTTATAGTCACGCATGAACGCATCACACCACTGCACAGAGTGTGAACAATGTGAAATTTTCTCTCTATATTTAACCCATTGACCAAGTGAAGCAGTGGGCACCCAGCGACGCAGCCTCGAGTGTGGAGGACGGGACCTTGCTGAAGGGCATCTAAGTGGTGCCACTAGCAGTCCTGGGATTCAAACTCACGGCCTTCTGATTGCAGGGGCAACTCCATAACCACCAGCTGCCCCAAAACTTACCTAACAGAAAGTAATTTCATAACTAGCTGTGAACACTAGTTCTGGCACAGCTGTCATTTAAGTCTATTTATCAACCAGTAATCCAGCACACTGGACTTGACAGCACAGACCCTGTTCTGCTACATTTTGCACACTGTACAGATCTAGCTCTATTTGTAATGTTTGTTATATTTGTTTAGTTGGAAATGTGTTTATCTTTTACATTTTCTGTATATGTCTATTTTTAGTAATCTAATTTTGGTAGGTTTTCCAACTTTAATTTAATTTAAATTATTTAACAGCTTAATTGCAGTTTATTGGGTTGACTCATGTGTTCATTTCACTACATACTGTACACATATATCTATGCATGTGACAAAAATCAACTGAAATTGAATCCTCAATACAGTTCCCAGGCCCTTATGCCGCATTGTGACAATTTAGTTTATGGCCTTTAATGTATAATTAAAATGCGTTCATAGTGGAGGGGGACATGCCACTATTTACATGACCAACATTACGAATAAAAAGAAGACACATGAAGGTTCACTCGTGGTTTTGCTTAGTAAATAAACTGGCTGTATTTCTGTTGCAGGTTTCATGACCCGAGGCTCTGAAAAGAAATCTGACTCAGCAATTTTATCTACAATTATTTTTTTAACTCTTGAGTTAATATGTTAATGTAGATTTTTTAAATCAGTGGAATTTCCTTTTAAATTGTAGACATGCAGCCCAATCATGAACCCTGTTGCACCAGCAATCTGGAGCTTTTTGCCTGTATTGCCATTTCCTTTGCATGGCCTCGAACTCCAGCATGTACACAGTAAGTCAAAGTTTCAGTTTCAGACAGGATTAACAATTTCTAAAGGCTTGTTCAGTCTCAATGCTTGTGAAAACGTGAAAACACATGAAGATTCACTCGTGGGTTTGCTTAGAAAATAAACAGGCTGTATTTGTCGTGCAGGTTTCATAGCCCGAAGCTCTGAAAAGAAATCTGACTCGGCAGTTTTCTCTACAATTTATTTTTTTTTACATTGTAACTCTGAGTTATGTTTATGTAGAGGCATTTCCCTTTAAATCATACAAATGCAGCCTAATTTTGCAGCCTGCTGCACCGGCAATCTTTAGGTTTCTCTCTGTATTGATTTACTGATTGCATGCCATCGTGCTCGATGTACTCAGTAATCAATGTTTCAGTTTCAGACTGGATTGACGTCCTTTCTAAAGGTTTGTTCAATCTCAATGCCTGTGAAAATATGAAAACAGCAGGTGATCAATAATATAGGTTTAAAATCATTCAACCAACCACCGCAGCTTTATCTGCTGCAATAACATGGTCCAGTTTATAGCACTGATGAGCCTCATCACAACATTATGAACAGCAGACTGATAAGCAAATCAGACTGCAGCCAAGAACACCCTGTCTGCACAGATATCTCACCTAATGAAGCTGGGCGACACGTCGTCCATACTACTATATCAGCATGGGTCACACAACAATAGGAATTTGTAGTTTTAGTAGTAATGATAGCTAAGACGAATTATCTGTTCGCACTTGTGTTCTGTTCCTGTTCTGTTCTGCTCTATTCTGCTATTGTGTTGCACCATGGTCCTGTAGGAACGTTGTTTCGTTTTTACTATGTACTGTGTATATGGTAGAAATGACAATAAAAACCTACTTGACTACTACTACTTGACTTGAATTATTGTCATGAACATGTACTATTCTGTAAATTGCAATTACTGCTAGACACAGCAACCTTCAATTGGTGTCATTTTAAGAGAAGTAAATGAACAAAACAATCCAATCAAAATGAGATAAATCAGGTTTACAGGACAGTCTAATGCAGAGATGGGCAAACTTCGGCCCGCCAAAGATCTGTGTTTCGCAATAGGCGCAGTGATAAATTGACACAGGGGTTGACATATTTTTTTTGCTCTAGTACTCTAATGAGTACCCACATGAATCAACTGGTACGCAACAAAATAAAAAAATATCTGTCTCAGCCGTGGTTGGGGGGATGCGTGCAGAATTCTGTGTCTTGTCGGTGTCTCGGGCCGTGAAGTTAAGGGGCGGGCGGGACACGCAGTGTGAAGTTACTCAAACTAGGTAAGCATTTGCGCTGTGATACTGAAAACTGCCACGCATTTGCGTACCAGGTACGCCAAATGAGTACTGGTGTACCACTTTTGTCGATCCCTGTACATTGACTTGATTTTGCGGAACCCCGGCTACTCTCTGTTATTACTCTGCTACTGGCTATGCAGAAAGAGGCCCCTCAACGTGTGAAAAAATACAGGAAATCA
>JBBPCX010000035.1:4110365-4128679 GCA_037974365.1 Hydrocynus forskahlii
AACAAAGCACCCCCACAGATCCCAGCTGAGTGATGAAAACCTCAGATCAGTTCTGAGAATTTCCACAACAAAACTGATATATATATGCATGGTGCTGGCCCGGCCCGTCTGTCAAATTTTAAAAGTCAATGTGGCCCCTGAGCCAAAAAGTTTGCCCACCTCTGGTCTAATGGCACAGAGTTTATCTATTAACCTTATTAACAAAACATTTGATAAATCAAATGATACCAATACCAACCAGAACTAAACCCCAATGCTCATCAGCAAAAGGTCACACAACAATAATATTTTGCAATTCTAGTAGTAATGATAGATAAGACTTACAGCCACAAAACATACAATTCTTTAAGTTGTTATTTCACGGTTGCCACACAGGTACACAATGTAATGTCATTTTAAGAGGAGAAAGCTAAGAAAACTATGCAATCAAAAAAAGATATGTAAGGTTTGCAGGACAGTCTAATAGCACAGAGTACCAGCCTTAACTTTATCTATTAATCTTATTAACAAATTACTTGATAAATTAAATATCAACCAGCACTAACACAATGCATGATTCTCCTCAGTGAAAGGACAGAAATACTCTTTGTAGTACAGGTTCTAATGTCACGATGGTCACAAAACCAACAAATAAAACAGGATTTTGAGACTCACTTCAAAGGTCAAAACACAGAGTCTGTAGAGGATTATCACAACACAGCCATGGTCAGTCAGTCTCTGAGCCCTGACACCTGTCATTGGCACCACCTGTCCAACACAGCAACACCCACACACTGCGGCCAACGGCCTGTGCCTTTGGACACATCAAACAGGTTGGAACTATAATCAAATCGCCTTGTACATGTTATGCTCTGTACCAGGGACCGAGGACACATACACTCCCTGTGTTAACTCATTGTGAAACTAGTAGGTTTAGAGTATCCAGATCTAGGCCATGTGTCAAGACCGTCTAAAGTAAACTTCTTGAATTACATCAACACAGCACATTTGTTATTATACTGCAGCAAACTGACAAGACAACAGCCAAAGAGCAAAATTAACCTGCAGTAATAACTGCTTTCCGACATGACCCAACACCAAAAAGCAGCAGGGATGCCAAATCATCATTCATTAGCAACCTGTTTTAATTCAATACATTCAAACCAGGATCTTCACTTGGGTGTCTAGACCAAAGCTACAATATATGGACAAAAGTATTGAGACGCCTGACCATAACACCAACGAGGACTTGGAGTGTTTCCGGTGAGAATTTGTGCCCATTCATTCTGTACAGCATTTATGTGGGGTTGTATTGGGTTGAGGTTCTGTGTGGGCCAGTCAAGTTCTTCCACACCCAACTCATCCAACCATGTTTTTATGGACCTGGTTTTGTGCATTGGGACACAGTCATGCTGGAACAGAAAAGGTTCTTCTCCATACTATGTGCACAAAGTTGGAAGCATGGCGTTGTCCAGTCTTGGTATGCTGAAGCATTAAGATTTCCCTTTACTGGAACTAAGCTTCCACCTAAATTCAATGATTAAAAGGTGTGTCCCAATTATTTTGTCCATACAGCGTATTTGCTAAAAAAAACAAACACCTGAATTACACTTACTAGACTAAATCACCAGGGTATTTTGAACTTGATGACATGACAAAAGCTGAATGATAAATCTGTATGTCAAGAAAAAGGAAGAAAAAGGAAAAGAGCGAGGGGTGTCAGTTCAGCCATCCACAACAGACCAAGCTAGCCTTGTTGGCATAAGGGGGAAAGGAAAAGCAAATCATAAAAACTGAGCAACACAAAAAACAAGGTTCACCGAAGACCCTCCGGGTAATGAAGAAACTCCGAAGAAACTCAGCACTGCAGTTCAACGTTCAGGTTACTTCCTTCAGAGAAAGAAGTCTAAACCTGACATTGTTGGGGACACACGTGTGTGCAGATTTGAGGCATATGCATCCATGAAAAAGGAAAAGAAAGCCGGGCGAGAGCTCCGTTTACCTCTTACAGTGTCAACCGAGCCTGTCCTCCTGTAGATGAGGTGACAGTGGGCAGTCTGAAGCTCACAGCCCGGTTCTCTGCTGCCTTTCCATCCAACTAGCTCACCAGGGGAGCCAGAGCCGTTAGCGTTAGCATTAACCCTTTAAAATGTTAACCCTTACTGTTAGCCTCGTTAGCATTAGCCTTAGCCTAGCTAACTGAATTCCACTTTTTCTACAATTTCTCCCTCTTTAAACATAAAACAATGAAATGACTGCACTATGGGCTCGGTGTGTTTACATTTCAGACTCGTCACGTTGTTATATTCACTGTTATAACGTTAAAAACTCCAGGTTGCTAAATAAAAGGCGACTTGTCACAGGAGCAGCGTGAAAAAAATAAAAGAAAAAGAAAAAAACAGCCGTGCGTACACCCGTGACGTCATTGCGCATGAACGGAGAGAAGCGATGGAGGGAAGAAATAAAAAGATGAAAAGAAAAAAGGCTCTGGTACAGCGGCTTTGGCTCTTAATGCAATTTGTATATTAGAAACGATGATGATGATGATTATTTCTCTATTGTCAGTTTTGTATACTTTATATACAAAACAATTGGGACACACCTCTTAATTATTGAATTCATGTGATCCCTTTCTTACAGTGGTAGGCATACTTAATGTTTCAGCCTATCAAGACCATGCTTCCGACACAGTTTGGTGAAGAACCTTTTCTATTCCGGCATGGCTGTGCCCCAGTGCACAAAGCAAGCTCCATAAAGACATGATTGGATGTGTTTGGTGTGGAGGAACTTGACTGGCTCACACAGAGCCCTGACCTCAACCCCATCCAACACCTTTGGGATGAACTGGAATGGAGATTGTGAGCCAGGCCTTCTCATCCAACATCAGTGCCTGACCTCATGAATGTTCTGCACTCATGAATGTTCTGCAGAATGAATGGGCACAAATTCCCACAGAAACTCCAAAATCTTGTGGAAAGCTGTAATAGCTCTAAAGGGGTTGGAACCAACAACATAGTAAAGTCTATGCAATGTCATTAAAGTAACATTGTTGGGGTAATGGTCAGGCGTCCCAATACTTTTGTCCATATACCTGTAGTGAAGAAAATGGTCTGAAGACAACAAGGCTCAAATACATTGACATCCTTTTTAAGCTCTCAGTTTTTTATATTAGAAATTCAATGTGAAAATGTTTAATATTGATTAACATGTATTATAATAATAATAATTATTATTATAATTATTATTATTACTAATACATTGTTTTTAATCTGATATAATTACTGATATTATTATTTCTTTAGTTAAATTATTATTATTATTATTATTATTGACACACTACTGACACTTCACTACCTATTTCTAGTTCCTACCTGTCTTTAAGTCAGCTGCTAGATTTTATTTCAGTATTATTATTATTAGTAGTAGTAGTACTATTATTATTTCTTGTATCTGTATTTGTATTCATTCTATTTTACCTTATTTTATTGTTAAATCTTTTATAGTTTGATTTAAATGTTTTGGTAATACTGTACATGCTCACGGTCAATCACTGTCTTTTAATTGAATTGATAAAATGAAAAAAATATTATAATAAATACTACAGTAATGCAAACAATACCAACAGGTCAAAATTCAACCATTAAAAAGTATGTTCAAAAGTATCAAGACACGCTAAATGAAGGTGCATTCATTGCTTACACAGGTGTTCACACAGCTTGTGTTATCTCTATAGAAAAGCACTGATAATAGAATGAGACTCTGGGGAGGCCTCACATGAGCTTAAAGTCACATTGCTTTTCCCAGGAGTCTCGATTGTTTTCAATATTATTTATGTCCTGTGAAATGTAGCATTCAGCAGGTCGTTGTTGTCCTCTTTAACTTTTACCTTTAATTCTCTGCCTCAGGAGTAACTTCCTGTTTCAGTTGAATTCTTCCTCTCATAATAAGCCCAGAATAAGAGCTTGAGAGGTGAGACTTGATTTGATGATGTATCAATTTCCATATTTTTTCCATTAAGGTACTTTCCAAAGTTTCCACCAGCACCAACATTTAATGGCATAGATATTTTTTCTTGTTGTTATTATTCTTGTTGTTGGTGGTGGTGGGGGGGTTTGTTGGTGGTGTTGCTGTTGTTCTTGTTGTTGTTCTTGTTGTTGTTCTTCTTGTTGTTCTTCTTGTTGTCCAGTTTTAACCTCTGAAAATAACTGGAGAAGACCACAGCCTAGATAATATTGTTGTTTTTTTTCCATAGAGACCAATGATTATATGTGAAGATATTTTCCTCTTCATCTTTGAACAACATCTGGAATACAGGACTTGAGGAGGAGGCATGTGCATTTAATGAAGCACTTTCTGTATTTTACTGCATTCTCTCTTTTATGAAAGGCAAATAATCTTTAAAAATATTTATTGACAGATGTTTCCGTTTGTCGTCTAATGACCCGTCTGTACGCCTTCACACAGTGACTTACATCAAATTATCCTCTAATACTTGGTTAGACAGCCTTAATAACAGCACCAGTCCTGCCAGGAGAGGATTACACCCATCTCTTGAGAGAGTTTCTGTCCAATTCAGCCCACTCTTCCATTAAATGGGTGCACATTTCAGCTCATGTCTGTCTATTTCTGCGCTTCACCTGCTGCTCCAAACTGGGTTTGAGTCCTGGAGATCTCAAGAAACTGGTCCTGTCAGTCCTTATTGACAGGATTAAAGCTGTTGTTAAAGCGAGGGGACAACCAACTAAGTATTACAGAGGAAAGAATGCATGATAATTAGGTTTGTTCATACATGGGAACCGATTGTAAACATCATAGTCTCGACTGTAAATGCATGTAAGAATGAATGTATGAGTGAATGAACAAATGAATGTTAAACGACGTTACAAAACAGTAAAGTCAGTGAACATCATCGAGAGGTGTCAGGTGTCAGCATGTTGTTCATTCTTCTGTGTGCAGCCCAAATGTGGAAACTGCAAATGTAGCCTATTTTGAATACATTGTTTGTGATGTCATAAAATGCATCACAACCGCCTTTTTCTCCTACAGCAATTTAGTTACACTGAGGCACTTTAAATGAGGCACAGAACTCATTTATATATAGGTTGGATTAAGCGGGCATGAGGCAGAGACTCATTCTGGATGGAGGGCCAGCCCACCACAGGGCGCGCACTCCATTCACTCACTCACTCACACCTTACGGTCAATTCAGAATCCTCAGTTCATCTGACACGCATGTCTTTGGACTGTGGGAGAAATCGGAGACCCGGAGGAAATCCATGCCACCATGAGGAGAACATGCATACTCCACACACACAAGACCAGGACCTGGATTCGGAACCCCAACCCTGGAGGTGTGAGGCACAGCGCTACCCACTGTGCCACTGTGTAAAAATAATTTATATAAAAATAAAATACTTCAAGCAAGAGGTAATTATTCATCTTTCACTCTGAGTGCCTGTCATACACGGTTCTTTAAATAAAAATGGTTCTTTATAGCACCAATAGGCTTCCACAAATGTTCCACTAACCTTCGACTAAAGTCAAAGAACCTTTTTGGTACTACGGAGACCCATTTTTGTGTAGAATTATGACGTCTAACTGTAGCTTTACCGTTTTTGGTATTTTTCATCAAATTGCTGACTGTCAGTTTGATATCCAGATTCCTTTGTGGTCTAAAGGTACACAATGAAACTCTTTTGTCCTAAAGGTGGATTAAACATCTGACATCACGACAGGGGGATAAAATGATTGGAGCTAATTATTCAAATATAGGACATTGACAGTTTTTGTTCAGAATAGTGGCAAGTGCCCAGGTAGTATGTTGAAGCATCCCCTTCACAGACAACTGCTGCAAACACAGTCCAGCCCCACCCATTCACACTGATGTTGTAAAAAATGTTTTAGCTCAGATTGCTTTTTGAAAGAGGCACAAAGTCAAGTCAAGTAGGTGTTTGCTGTCATTTCAAATGAATACACAACACACACTGAAATGAATCATCAGGAGCAGTAACAGCACTAGTGTATAATACTGTATCATACTGTATTCTAGCAGCACAGAATAGAATAGAATATTTTTATTGTCATTGCAATACACAGGAATGTACAGTGCAACGAGATAAGATTTACAGCACTGTAGATGCTTTTCTTGTAACTATCAGTATAAAATATATAAAGCAAATAACAAAGAGTGTCCAAATAATGCAAAGGAATGCAAAAATTGAGGTAGATGACAGTAAGTAAATAGCAAGCAGCAGTAACAGGATTAGAAAAACTGCATAGTATATAATAAATACTGGGTATTTACAGTAGCAGAGGGGGAGTTTTCTTTTTTTTATGGTGGAAGAGCTTAGTTTGTGTGCTGAGTGTGATTGGGGGAATGGAAGCAGTTTAGCTGAGAGAGAGAGAGAGAGAGTGAGTGTGTGTGTATGTGATGTACAGTTTATTGGTCTGATGGACTGGGAGACAAAAACTGTTCTTCGAGTTCCCGCCATGCTGTTTCAGTCTCCATAGCCCAGGGCTGAAGGTAAAATTGCTGTAAATGATGTGGCACTTCCTTGATAGCAGAGTTTCTGCAAACAAACAAACATGGGATTTAGTTCTTGGATAAAGAAGGGTGTTTGTAAAGAAGGGTGGGTGTACAGGGTTTTAGAGTGTGTGTCTGTGTGTGTGTGTGTGTGTGTGTGTGTGTGTGTGTGTGTGTGTGTGTATGTGTGTGTATGTGTGCATAGAGGAGATGGTAAAATAGTTCCCTCAAACATAATTATTTGCCCCAACATTTTCAACATTTTCAGCATGAAATATGCAATTTAGTTCACTGTTAATAAAACATTTATTATCAATACATGCTCAAGAAAAACATCATGATCTTAGTATCAATTCCTCAATGGTTAGGAAGCTGACCCCGTGATCAGAAGGTTGTCGGTTCGAATCCCAGGACTGCCAGTGGCACTTCTGAGGTTCCCTTGAGTAAGGTACCGTCCCCACACGCTGCTCCCCGGGCGCTGTGTTCCTAGCTGCCCGCCGCTTCACTTGGCGAATGGGTTAAATACAGAGGAAGAATTTGAGTTGTGGTCTGTTCATGTGTGACTAATTGACACTTTACTTACACACTCAAAATCGTTTGGCCAACGAATAGGGCTCGTCTCATGTGTCCTCATGTGACATTTTTATTATATATTGCACATTCTCTGTCTGGCTGCTGCATTTATTTACACAGTAATTTCTTGTTGTCTACCTCTGTTCTGCATTTTTTTTTGCTGTATTCATTCAAATGTCAACTGCACTAAATGTTGTCTTGTTGATCTTGTGTTTTTCTTGCTCTCTCTCTCCTGCTCTCTTTGCAATCTTGAGTATTTTGTATTGTCTGCAGTTGTGTAGTTTTTGGTTGTCTGGTTTTGTTGTGTTGCATCAGGGTCCTGGAGGAACATTGTTGGGTTTCACTACGTACTGTGTGAATGGCTGAAATGACAATAAAAGACTTGAATTTTTGATTTAAACTACATCATTTGGAATTACCATCTGTACGTTACAGGATGGATGTACCCACCTTTTTTAAAATCACATTTACAAATAAGTGTTTCTTTCTCCATGAAAGTTGGTTTTCATGCATTCTTCATAAAACTTCGTAAATCCCGCTGAGCTGCCGAGGAGGTTCTTCTGAGAGCAGGTTGGAGAAGCTGGACACCAGGTGGCGCTGCAGCTCTGCTTTAGGCTGAGGCCTCGGGACTGGATGAGCTTCCACCGACCGATTTCAGACAGCAGGACAAGTATATCACATCTCTGATTTGTTTTTCTTCATTTTGCCTTTTCATGTCTAGACAAGCCATCAGTGAGCTTATTTGGAGAACTGATAGGATCATAAATCAGAAATAATGCGGGTGGATGTTAAAGGCCGTGTTTCCAGAATGTCTCGAAAAAGAACTGGGCAGCCCGGGATAAACTAGAATGAAATGGTAGTACTCCCCCATCCTGCCTGTGTAAAAGATAATCTCTGAAGAACTGACGGAAGAGGATATTTTTACTAGCATAGCAACTCACCATATATATATGTGTGGGGCAGAATGGACAGAAATTTGAAATTATGTTTAGTGGAGTGAAATGATCGGAGTTCCTTCTGTAAACACTCTACATCCATACTTGCATTCTAAGTGTAGATTTGGGTACCTGGTTATAGGGATGCACCAATCAGATTTTTTGGGGCCCAATTCTAATTTCTTTCTTGCCAAATTGGCCTATGACCAAATAAGCTAGAAGTATTCCGCCTATCAGTGTGTATATAAACACTACCAGTCTTTTTTTTTTTACATTTGCATGTCACTTAAAATTGACTGAAACTCTTAATATTTTCTAATATTTGCTAAAAATCTAAACTTCATACTGACCTATAAAAAGCCGCCTAATGTAATTAGAATTATAAAGTAACACACCAGAAAACACACTATTAAGTGACAGCCACTGAGATTAATTAGTTAATTTAAAGTTAAAAGACTGCATCGCTACACAACCAGTTAACAGGATGTCAGACAGGCACTGTTACAGATTCTTTCCATATGTTTAATTGTCCAATGCTCAACTAGAATACAAATTTGCAGTTTATGAAATAAACAGAATCCTGGAGTGCGAAAGAAAAAGTGGTACAATCCTGGTGTGCCAAAACTTGACTGCTAGTGTGTAAAGTGTATTAAAAAAAATGCATGCGGACCTCACGGTGGCTCAGTGGGTAGCGCTGTTCTCTCGTGCCTCCAGGGTTGCAGGTTCGAATCTGGGTCCTGGCCTTGTGTGTGTGGAGTTTGCATGTTCTCCTTGTGGTGGCATGGGTTTCCTCCGGGGTCTCTGGTTTCTTCCACAGTGCAAAGACGTGTGTCAGATGAATTGAGGATTCTAAATTGAGTGTAGGTGTGAGTGAAAGGTGTGTGTGTGTCTGTGCCCTGCGGCACTCCGCCCAGAGTGAGTCCCTGCCTCATCCCTGTTGGCCCCGGGACAGGCTCTGGGTACCCGCAACCCTAGTAAGGATTAAGCAGTCACCGAAAATGAATGAATAAAACTGTATGCAATTGGCACAGAACTACCTTCTTTTCTTGTAGTGTTTGTTGCCTTGCATGTGAGCCTGATTTCTCTATAGAGCTGAGAGTCACGCAGCACATGCTTAGACTCCTTTGAACATCGCCTGGTGAGCCTGATTGCACTGGTGCCTACAGCCACTGTAATTGCTGGGCAGTAAGAGGGTTGCTAAAAGAGGCTGTGCACAGCTAACAGTACTTGTCAGTGTTGCTCAGACTGACCTCTTGAGCATCAGAAGCTAAATTATTTGCTCAGGCATTTAACTACAAAAAAATAGTGGGGTTTATAAATAAAATGAATCAAACCACCACATTGAAAGTTACAGCTGTCTGGTTATTCAGCTCCTGGAGTCATTCAGAATTAGGCTTCGGTAAAGGTTTAGATGAGGAATTCAAATACTGTGTGTGTGCTTTTACTTGCCTCACATTTTTGCCTCAATAAATTGCACACAGATCACAATAAAAAAAAAAAAAACAACTGACTGACTGCTGACTTCATATTTGGTGGAAAAATCTGTCACTTTCAATTGTGCATCCTTTCCTGCTTATTATGCTCATCAATTAAATACCTATTAAAATTTAATGATCTCAAATTAAGAGGTGCCAGAAAAGAGTGATGCTTTGCAGACACTTTATTACACAAATAACATTGTTACTGAAAATAGTATTCTTGCAATAAAACCTCAGTATGTCACGACAAATATCAGACACATCTTACATCCTGTCTGGAAAATGTAGTAAATACAGATTTAGATACATCATAATAATCTTTTTTTCTTTCTTTTCTGAATGCGGCACAACAGAAACCGAAATACAGGTGACAGTAGCAGCGCTTTGAAATAAGTGGCACATTTGTAGTAGTATACACTGATCAGCCATAACATTAAAACCACCTGCCTAATATGATGTAGGTTACTTGTGCCACCAAAACAGCTTGGACTGTTGAGGCAAGCACTGCACAAGACCTCTGAAGGTGTTCTGTGGTTTCTGGCACCAAGACGTTAGCAGCAGATCCTTCAAGTCCTATAAGTTGTGACTGCAGTTGCATTGCCCAGCACATAGCCTCTGCCAGCTTGCTTTCTTCCCATAGTGCATCCTGGTGCCATCTCTTCCTCAGGCAAACAACGCACACACCTGACTGTGTGTAAAAGAAGACGTGATTCATCAGACCAGGCCACACTCTTCCATTGCTCCATGATCCAGTTCTGATGCTCACGTGCCCATTGTAGGCACTTTTGGCTGTGGTCAACATGGGCACTCTGACCGGTCTGTAGTTTCGCAGAAAGCTGTGAAGCACTGTGTGTTCTGACACCTTTCTACCATAGCCAGCATTGACTTTTTTCAGCAATATGTGCAACAATAGCTCTTCTGTGGTTTCGGACCAGATAGGTTAGCCCTCGCTCCTTTTGCCCATTAATGAGTCTTGGGCACCCACCCTGTTGACAGTTCACCATTTATCCTTCCTTAGACCACTTTTGGTACAGTGGGAGAAATAATTATTTGACACCCTGCTGAATTTGTAAGTTTGCTGACTTACAAAATAATGAACAATTTATGAGGTAGTTTCATTTTGTATGGAGAGAGACAATATCAACCAAAAATCAAGAAAAAACATGTTACATAAAATTTATAAACTGATTTGCATGTCATTGAGTGAAATAAGTATTTGATTCCCTACAACCCAGCCAGACTTCTGGCTCCTACAGACTGGCTGTGTGTCCATGTTGCACATAGATTACAATCAGTCTATCAATTACAGAGACTCCTGATCTTAACTCGTTATGTGTATAAAGGTCCACAGAATCAGTTTCTTCCATTCCAACCTCTCCACCACCATGGGCAAGACCAAAGCGCTGCTGTCAAAGGACATCAGGGACAAGACTGTATCAAATACTTAAATCAATTTATAACTTTTATGTAACATGTTTTTTCTTGATTTTTGATTGATGTTTCGTCTCTCTCGGTAAAAATGAAACTACGTCATAAATGTTCTTTTTTTTTTTTTGTCAGCAAACTTACAAATTCAGCAAGGGATCAAATAATTACTTCCCCCACTGCAGGTACTAACCAGGAACATCTCACAAGACCTGCTGTTTTGGAAATGCTCTGACACAGCCCAGCCAACACAATTTCTTCCTTGTGAAAGTGGCTCAGATCCTTATGCTTGCGCCCATTTGACCTGCTTCCAACACATTAACTTTAACTTACTGTTCGCTTGCTGCCTAATACATCCCACTCCTTGACAGGTTCCACTTTTTTATACCTGTCAGTTATTTTAACATTGTGGCTGACTAGTGTAGGTGCTGCAAAAGGCGAAAAATACATAATAGAAAAGGCACAAATGTACAGATAGGAGATTAAACAAACGTCTGAACCAGTTACCTGAAAACTAAAAAAAAAGAAAAGAAAAAAAGGGAATAAAAGGAAAAAAAAGAGCTATTAAGTTTATAAATTACTGGAAGAAGTTGGTCAATCATAGTTAATCGTAGTTCCTACTTTGGAAACGGTTTTCGCACAAATAAATAAAATATATTGGCAGCCAATACGAACAGTTACATTTATGATTGCAGTACATCCTGACGGTGCGAGCGTTGGGAGATGGGGAGGGGACTGAATTAGGCGGCTCATTGGGAAGAGGACGCAAGGGGAGGTGGGGCTGAATACTCCTCGTTCTCTGAGTCGGTTGCGTCCTCGTCGTCCTTCTCCAGGTCACTGCCCTCAGTGCTAAGTCGGTCAAAGCCCTGCCGTGTGTAGCCTTTGTGGGTGGCAAAGAAATTTCCCAAGTTTAATGTCCCTGCAGCCTTGCCTGGGGGAGAATAAAGAAAAGGTCAGAGCACTGAGACAGGTGGCCTAACTGAGCTCCTTGACAACAGCCTAGTTAAAAGCACCCTGAGATTTTTGAAGAAGGCACTTAATACTCAGTGGTTTGTACAGAAGCCCAGTGTTCATTCACCATGTTTTCATCCAGCTGGTCAATAAAACTTAAGCACAATCAGGCAACTTAGTCTGAATTCCTATCAGCGCAAGCTGTTCAAGAGACTAAAATTCTCTATATCATGTTCAGGCTCGCAATTACAGAGAAATCTTGATGAGCAGGTTTTCAGTGCTGTTTTGTTAAAAGACATGGCCGTATTTTACACCATAAACAGGAGCAGACTTGCAATGGCTGAAGAATTGTACATTAAACTGCATCTGCTTACCATCTAACGCTTGGGTGTTCAACATTATCTAAAAAGGGCCAGTGTGGCTGCAAGTCCAACAAAGCAGGAGCACTCCACATCAGTCTCGTCAAAAAGACACAGAGAGTCTACCATCACTGGTATTTTTCTTTCTTTGATAAGGGAACGTTTTAATTTCTGGTACCTTCTACTTCATTTAGTTGCCACGGAGGGACAAAAACAGAAACACTAATCAGTCATATGACTTTATTCTATCCACATTAATATTATTTATTCAGACATTTTGTTGAGTTGCTCAAAAGGGAAAATGGACAACATGAACATCAGTTATACCCATTTTTTGAGGCGCCCAAGAACAATGAAAGCCGGCCCACTACCTCTGCTCCTGGCATGAGGCTGGCATAATACATGCTGACCAAGTGGGCACTTGTATGGTCTGATGGAAAAGGGACAGGTGCTAAAGTCCCTTGGGGCCAGCCTGCGCATGTGCCTGTTGTTCAAGGAATACTTTTCCAATATAATTACTGACGTTACTTTTGCATCAGCAAATAATCAAACCTTTACGCAAACCTTTACCGTCATATCAATTTTAAGCCAACTTTGGCTTCCTTATTTGAAATTTGCCTTTTTAAAAAACATTTTGAGTGTAACTCCCTCATTAGGGAGCAATCAGCACTCAAATTAGTGCTTTGAATCAGTGACAGTGTGTGTCCTCATTGGAATCGATTGTCAAAATAGAGAAAATCTGTGGTGTGTAAAAACCTTTTGACTGGTGGTGTATGTGTGCTAACATACTCAGATATTTTGAACTGACATAGTCACCTATAGAGCAGGCCACAATTATTGAAGCAAGCAGTGACAGTCATGTTATCAAACAAACGTTATTGTTAGTGAAATATGTTTATTAAAAATTTAAGTAATGTGTATAAAGTACTTTTTGGTCCATAGTTCATGTGAGGGCTCAAACGAAAAATCTGTGTTCACAGCGCCACACACACATACACGCTTGTAACTTCTGATAATACTTCTCCAGGCATTTTATCATGACTTGAGTTAAGCTGCAGCCAATGAACCGTCTGTTCATTTCCCTGTTCCATCTGATACGAAAGTCGTTTAGAGAACATACCCTACCATTAAAAAAGTGACAGCTCGCAAAGTATTATGAATTATATTTATTGGATCTCAATATCATCCAAAAGTACCCTAAGGGCTCTGTGCTTCGGAGCACATTTTAAGGGCTGGGTCCTTGCCAATTAACAGCTTGCCTAACAGCAACACTATGCTTAGCCAAAGGGGGCTCAGTCTAAACTGGCCCAGCACTGCTGCAGAGCCCTGGGAGCAGACATTCTGCCCAGAAACTGAATAATCACAGCATATCTGTGTCTGAATGACAGGGCCCAGCACTCACACACGCACACAGGGGAGGCTTCGTACTAGTGGTTAGCAGTTGACCTTGGAGGAGACAGAGAGTACAGGAGAAGTTCAGCCCTCAGGGACCAGAGGGGTCCATCCAGCCTGTGTGGAATATTGTCAAGCAGATTGCATTTCTTTGAAAGGCAATCTGACCAGAGCAGATCACTCTACAAGGATGCATCCATAAAGGAGACATCAGAAGGCATTAGCTGTTTTAAATGCCAAAATAATCAAATGCATCACATACACGGCGTGTATGACATTTACTGTGCATTACGCTGGCAAGGATTTTGTCAGTTTGGATCGTCTGTGAATACATACTTCCTTTTTATTAGTCTGATGGAAAACAAATTTTTGTCTATCAAGGTAAATGCTGGCTAGCACCAGCAGCAAGGACTCGCCTTTTCTTCAGAGCTTTCAGAGCAGGATACAGTCACTGACTAAGAAATGGTTATGAAATCTTTTTTTATTCAAAGCATTAAGGAAAAAGCAGCTGTATATTGCTGACATTCACTTTGCCATGCGCCACTTTTTCTGCATTTGTACATTGTAAAAAAAGAACAAGTTATTTTGATGTAAGTTTGATGTAAGGTTTGCTGTACTCATGTGGGTTTGTGACACTTTGTGACAGACTGTAATCTTAAAAATGGATGGAAGTATGTCACTTAGCTAAAAAAAAAAAATAGTTGCAGCCAACTCAACAAAGTTTGAGGTAAATGTGATAGGACTGACGCATTGAGTTTGTACAATGCACAATGGAGCAAAAACTCTTATTACCGTGTAGGTGAAGGTATCAGAGTTCCGATACAAAATTAAGTACAAAAAGCACAAACATGTTCTTGGTTTTCATACAGTTTCAGGCATAACTCTAAATTAGATTTTGCGCTGAACTATCACTTGCATATGGCTGTATTTAAGCTTCTCAAGGTTTCTTCAAGTTTGATTTGGGAGCTCAATCAGAGTATAACAATTGCAAGAGAACTATAATTAGGAGGATATCATGTTACATTGCAAGTCAAATCCAGACTGTCTGCGGCAAACCAAGCCCTGACATGCTGCTACAGTGTACTAATAAAGTCTGTCTTTGTGCCCAGTGAGAGTCTGTATGGCTGTTTAACTAAGAGTAGTAAGTGGTGTACTCTACTCACCTCTGAGTTTACCCAAGATTCCTCCTGAGGATCCTGACGGCTCCAGCTTCACCTCATGGCCATCTAAAATAAAGACGAGAGAGACAGACATCTCAGATCCAATATGCTTGAAAGACTATGGCTCTGTAAACATGGGTACATTGACGTTAATTTGCGTGACTATTAAACAAGATCCAATATCTTTTTTTGAGAAGGTGTGAGAACATTTACAGTATAATGCTAAAGTTGCCCACTCAGCCACTGCAGTCTTTAAATACTTTACACATCTTCTTACCTTCTGCATGAGGAAAAAAACTCAAGAGGTTAAGCAGTTGAGCTGATCAGACTCCAGTGCGTTCCTTCCCTAAATAGCCCTTGGCTCGGAAGTGCTATTTTTGATGGAATTTTTGTTTGGCACTAAACCTTTACATTATGAGCAGGCATTTTAAAAAATGTCTTTTAAGAGGACCATCATTTGGAAGGTTCTTCAGGCAAGAAGTGGTTCTTTCATGGCACAACATTAGTGAACTCTTTTTGTAACCTTTTATTCAAGAGTCTACTGACACAGACGGTGACCCAAAAACAACATTACCGAAAGACATGAGAGTGTAATGCAGCCAGAAAGTAAGATCTGTGGGTCACTGACTTTTTTGTGGCAGCTCAACTGGTAGCAGTTAAAAGTTCAGCGCGCTCAAAACACAAGAAACAAATGGATTATTTTGACACAAATAAGTTTCTATAAGGATGTGCTTTATCCACTGAATTTCAAACGACTGTATAGTAAAAGAGGTGCTCCTTTTCAGTGACAGTGAATATCTGCAACAGCGCTTTATGCCACATACTGCAATCTGTTTAAATTATTGTGTACATCTGTGTTCATCAGCGTGAGAGAATGCTTTTGTGTTTATGTACCACTCTTTCAATTTGATGACTAGCACTATTTCTATGATAGGTACCTCCATACATCCTGCTCTTCTTCCAACGGATGAAGACGCCAATGGCAATGACCAGCACAAGGGGAAGAAGCAGGAGGAGAGTGGTGATTACTGCGGGAGACAGACCCTGAGCGCTGGACTTCATCATTTCCTTTTCCTTTTCCTTCTCCTCTTGAGCCTTGACTGGTTGTGCTGGAACTGGCTCCTTCTCTGGAGCTTCTGGGAGCTTCTGCACAGTGGCCTTGGGTGACTGCGCCAGCGGCTTATGGATGGGCTTCAAATTGGCCTGGACGAACGTCTCTGTTTCTAAAAGGAAGCGGATAAACATGTTTCAAATTACATAAGTTAAAAAAAAAGGAAAAATGTTTATAGTTGTTTTCTCTGCATAACATTTTGGTCGTTTGCAGCTTAAGTGGCTCATCCATCACTGAGGCTAAGCAAGTTAGTCTCAAGCCAACAATTAAACCTTAAAACATGTACACTTTCCTCATAAAATATGAGGATTAAACATGGGAAACGGCAGCAATTAATAAAGAAAAAAACATCAGTAGGCCAAAATTTGCCAGTCCTGCCTTTGTACTAAATGTCGGTCTATTATAGCAAATTACAGAGTAATAAGAGTTATTACTCCATTACAGGAAAGAGCTGCTTAAACAAGAAGAGACAATGTAACTGTTAGTCTGGGCTCGCGTTATAATTAGGCAAATACTTGCTTTCTGACAAGGTGAATGTTAAGTTCATTTAAGCCCTCAGACAGAGGGAAGGTGTCTGAAGTTCTCTGCTATTACTTCAAGCAGAGTTTGTGTGAGAAACAGTCCTAAAGGTCTTGCCATTTTCCTACATGCCTCTACAAGCAGAGCTTGAGCATCTGAAAAGTTGACACACCACGTTTATTTGTTCCTCCATCCATGACCCAAGAAAGAAAACAAGAAAGTGGAAGGAAAAGTGTACAGCCAGTCATGTAGCACAACAGTAAAAACAAGTCAGAACTGTGTACCTTCAATTTCCTGCACCTCGATTCCTCCTTTTTTAACTGAACGGTGTTCTGCTCCTGAAAGGACAATTAAGAAATCTGGTGCTTATTTTCTGAGAAAAGACAAAAAAAAAAACCTGCAAGGACACTTAATAGATAGTCAAGAAGATACCATCTCTTAAAATGAGGATTTTATGTAAGGTTTGAACCTGCAAAGGCCTGAAAACTTACTGTTTGAAGCAGCAATGTTTTTCACTTTGAATAGTGTTGGGGGAAAAAAAAACCCTATGAGTCATCTCAAGGCTGCATTCAGCATCTTATGAATGTATCGTCATGTCCACAGCACGTCACAGAGAAGAAAGGGACAGATGACTGAGGCTGTGAAAAACACCCCCACTCTGCCTTGACTCCAGATCACATGAAGGACAGCAATACTGAATAAGGCACATGGCCAGTCCTCACACAAACAGAGCAGCCTCTAGCATATGTGTACATCAATCTAAATAACACACCAGACTGAGTCACATCACTGAGTTCACTAATAGAAAATAACAGAAATATACACAGTACTGTGCAGAAGGTCTTGAGTAACTGAGAAAATAAAATGTGAAGCTTCTAAGTGAAGCTACTAAGATTAAGCCTAGGCCTAGACTTTATAGTTATTGATTAGGATTACACATTGACACTGCAATTTAGTGTAATACTAGGCTGTGACCAGCAAACTGGACCAAAGTCTTTCATATAAAAAAAATAAGAACAAACACAAATAAATAATACACTGTGATTTGCTGTGTGTTTGCTTAACCATTTCCCAACCTTTCCTTGGAGAGTGTCTGTATTTACAGCTACCATCCAACAGCTACTTTCTCTAATCAATGATTTATTAATTAAATCAGGTGCTGATGATGTAACCAAAGCAACACATGCAGTCTGGAGTGCACCGAGAAGTCAGGACCATGCAATCCTATGATCAAGATGTAACTTTTCCTGCATGCTTATTTGTGTTTACCCTTATGTTAAATATTGCTGTAATTCTACTGGCCGGTCTCCTTCACAAGTTCCTGCGTAGGCTTCAGTTGGTACAGAATTCTGCGGCCTGTGTTTTTACCAGAACCTCTATAAAACACATTTCTTCAGTCCTTTTTGACCTTCACTGTCTTGCAATTAAATATCGAGTTTTAAAGATTTGGTTTTAACATTCAAGACTCTTCATAACCTGGCACCTCTGTCCCTTTCTGACCTCTTACACATTTACACAGCCTCCTGCACTCTCAGATCTTCCTCTTCCAGGCTACTTGCTACGCCCTCTGCTCGTGTGTCCACTATGGGGTTTAGATCCTTTAGCTGTGCCGCCCCGTATCTGGAATTCCCTCCCTCAAGAAATCCGCAGCTCTGATTCTATTTCAAATCCACTCTCAAGTCTCACCTCTTCAAACTTGCCTACTCTCTGATCTTGTCCCTAGAACGCAATCATTTTCAGGTTTGTACTCTTATGATTTTATATATACAAACATATATATCGTCGCTGTTGGGCGGAACCTCATATGTCCAAAACGGCTATTTTTCAGGGAATCAAAAAACTATGTATATTCTAAATAAATGAATACTGTGTCATCAAAATTGGTATAACTATTTTCAACACTTTTCAT
>JBBPCX010000035.1:4128779-4157014 GCA_037974365.1 Hydrocynus forskahlii
GGTTAAAAGATCCTTAGAGTTTAAGGGGGTTAACTGTGGTTTGATGGGTGGTCTAACTAGTGTGTGTGTGTGTGTGTGTGTGTGTGTGTGTGTGTGTCAGGTGGTCTAACCAGTGTGTGTTTGTGTGTGTGTGTGTGTGTGTGTGTGTCAGGTGGTCTAACCGGTGTGTGTGTGTGTGTGTGTGTGTGTGTGTGTGTTTATTATCCATTTTATTTTCTTCTTTTGTACAATCAGTTTCATGCTGTGGTTTACTTAATAAACAATAAACCATACAAAAACTCATGCATTACCAAGATAATAGTTTTAAACTAGTTTCATGGTTATTTAAGGCTGTTGTACAGTCCTGTATGTGTTGAGAGTTTCAGAATTTCAGATGTAATTTAGGACGTAAATGAACCGAATAAATAGTAACTGGTACCAAAGAACATTTGAAGTAAATCAAGCTTTCTTAAATTATAACATACATGTGCAGGTTTTTGAGCACTAGTGCATGAGTGAGAAGTATAACCTCATTGACATTTAAAAATAATACTGTCTGACACTTATTGACTGGCTTGATTATCATAATCATTTAAAAAACAGTCATGTTTTATATTGTGTGAACATTTGATAAAAACGCAGTACAATGTTGTTAAATTCACATACACTACACTTCAGAATGCTTTTCACTTCTTACATTAAGTAGGCCCTTCTAAGATACAATGTTTTGTTATAACAGTTACAGAAAATATGTGACTTACATTCTACTTTACTTACTTTCAGACGGCATAAATTTTACAACAGAGTCTGATGCGGCATCTCCAACGAAGACACTTCCATCCTTAGTAGCGACAATGTCATGAGGCATTTTGAACTTCAAAACAACATAAAACACACAAAAGATATTTCCTGTAAGACTGCAGCATCTGTATTACACTGTAATTCCAGTACAAGAAAATCAGTAATAAAATATGCAAAAAGTTCCATTTCTGGCATACATCCTTTACCAGTCACTAAAGGTTCATGAAAAGTGTTTTAGAAGAGAACAGTTCAGAATGAAGTCAAATGCTTTAAGTAATAAAAACACAACATTTACAATATAAGTAGCAGCATCAAGCACAACTAAACAACCAGAAGTGTGTTCTAATTCAAGTAACCGCAAACCCGATGGAGGCAAACATGAACCGTTCAACAAGCTCAGTGTATCTGTTTGCATTTACTGTGGGGTGTTTAGTCTGATGGCATGTTATACACTGCAAAAAATGTTACTGTACTAAATACTGCTCAAATAACATTCAATTAAGTCTGGCTTGGATTTGGAAGAAGGAACCTAGTTTCTCTTCTTGTAGTCCTAACACAACATTGCATCAGTCTTCTTGTATTTTTTTATGTTCTGTGCACCACACACTAAATTCAGTCAGCTGAACTAGATTTAAAAGTGAACCAACCAAAGAAACAAAATTGGGTTTGTCATTTTCCCCAGAATTCTTGTTTTCAGATAATTGGCTTTATTTTTCATCAGTTCTCTTTAAAGTTCAAAGATCTTTTAGTTTAACACGCTATTATCATGCTGAATGTAAGATTTATATGCTTTTTTCCCTGTTTTGTCATTTTAACTATAATGACGTTCCTGCCTGGACTGCTGTCGGTAAAATAAGGGTGTTACAATCATCAGAAACTGAGTTATTGTGAAATAATAAGTGCTGGTTAATGCAATGTATTACAAACCAATAACAATTTATAACAACAAAAAAGATTCATGCACACTTATTATTTTCTTTGATTCAAAGTGACAGACATACTTTCAAATGGTTTGTCCCTGTTCACGAAGGCTTTTAGTGAACACACTCCAAAGCTTAAGTGTTATGTTTGACTGGCCAATACTCACAGCAATTTACAAACACAGCAATTTCAACAAGCAATTTCAACAATATACGAATATCTGCTCAAAGTGGCTGGCAGTGGACACTCAATCAGATTTGATGATATCAGTCTGCTACGACTGGGAGGTGACTCAGTCCTGATGAAAACAAAAATGTCCAGAGACAGTCTGCTGGCAGCTCGGTTCAATTCCTCTAAGTGGTATCAAAGGGAGAAGGTACACAATGAATTCACCTCAGACAGGATAATCAATCAAAAAAGAAAGGCTTTCAGACTAATCAATACATGTTTATGGGAAAAGCTGTACATAGTCATTTCAGAGAATATGTACATGTCTATCTCCACATATATTAAATGCTATCAAATTCTGCATGTGGCCTTGTTTACTCTACTATGTGGCTGCGTGTGGTTCTGCCAATCAGCCAATATCAGTCATGACGCATAATGAAAGGCAAACTTTGACAAATTGAACTTTCAGTGTTGTTATAGCCACCCTGACTTGGAAAGGTGTCATACTCTCCAGTGTAACAAACAATAAAGCCAAGTATAAGGCAAACTTTGTTTTTTCACTCATGTCATACTATAGTTTGGTAAAATACTGCAGAGACATTGAATGGCCATCACACAGCGCGCCAGTAAGATCCCATAAGGAAAACACAAAAAGGACAGAATGTTACTACTGTGATTATATATTGCTGTGATACACCTCTCCGCCTTTTAAAACCACACTGCTCAATCGATAACAGCTGTGCAGCCCTACATCCCATGGTGTATTTCACAGCAGCTAAAATATCACAGGACCAAGTAATGCAGGCCATCGGAGGCTATGCCACAACCATGTAATCACTGGTAATGCTGTTCCAGCCCAGCAAAGCTGCGTTTTACTGTGTTTGTAGGGCTTATCATGCTGGAGCACAAGAACAGAACTAGGTTATACCTTCACAGAACATTCATATCCAGTCGAATCAATACCCATCACCAGGCCTGGATGTTTCATGGTTTCAAAAGGTGGGTGGAAGATGTGAGCGCAAAAATATTCGACACAACAGAATGCCAAAGAATATCTGAATGTGTGTGTGTATCTATATTTAAGATTTTCAAATACACTTTGAAACAATGAATCAGTAGCTACACATTTAAGAAGTACCATCCATTCTCACAATTTATTCATAAAAGCTTATTATGCTAAATACTATGAGATAATGATGATTTACTGCGATACCATATAGTTATATCACCCTACTCAATTGTGCATGTGTGTATAAGCACCTGTGTGTCCGGTTCAAAGGTATCCAGGATCTCCTTGGTTGAATAATTCAGCACAAAACCTCGGATGGGGGCAGACTGTCCATATGGAGATTCTCCGTTCACTACATAGATTAGCCCACCTGAAACAGCACATTAGCATGAGAAACACGTTGGCCCAGGAACAGTTTCACATAAATATTGATACAGCCCCTGCATTAATCATCAAAGGAGCTGTCAAAGGGACTGCTTGATTTAACCAACGATTCATATTAAACAAGAAGGTGAGTGAATTGGAATTGACGCTGCAGCAAGCAGTGACAGACATATAAGACAGACAGTTTAAGGCTTAAAATTGAGTGTAGAAAATCAGCTCGCATTCAGCTGGTAAAACTGCTTAACCCTTAAGAGCTACAGTATGCTTGAGTAACTACACATAATTTTCTCTGAATTTTTTGTTACTTGTTGCTGAGTGACAACATATCAAAATGCTAAACTTTCAACAAGTATTTTAGTACGACAGGAGCTTTTTATCATTAGAATCTGAGGGGAAAAAAATTATATGCAGTTACAAAAATGCAAAACATCTTTTGACCTGATTTTTAACCTGATTTTTTATACATTTTTCACACGTAAAAAAAAATTATCACTAATAATCACTCAGTAATAAGTGATTATTTATGCAAATTTTCGATTACATTTAAAGTGTAGAAAAATGGCCACAATAACTGCATGTGTCTAAAGTTTTAATACATAAAACATTTGTTTTAGACTTATTAAAAACAGGCTTGGTTTTTTATATCAGACCACGTACCTGTTCCTGTAAAAACTAAGTCATACTGTCTTATTAATTATAGCTTGTAGCTTCCCTACACAAGGGTCTTGTATTGATCTGGATGGTGTTCATGCTTACCATGTACAGGTGTGTATGAGACGGCAAACACCTCTCCTCCAAACTCATCTTTCTTGATTTCCTTTACAAACTTGCCGGTGTCAGCCATGAAGCACTGGATGCGGCCGTTCTCCCGGTCGGCCACTAGTAATTCACGCTTGTCTGGCACAAAGGCCAGGCTGTGGGGGATCTGGAAGGGTACACGGCGCCGCTGGTCCAGCGACCCTGCAGACACACACAAGCGCAACAAAATGGACAGTTATAGCCTGCTAAAAATCTACAATTAATATTTTGTCTTTTTTTGGGGTGGATGTACATTGTTTAACCACACTTATCAAAAAACAATCTTAGTCAGAAAAAACTATTCTAGTTCTTTTCATTTGAGAGAGACTGTACACAAAATTTTGTCATGGTGATCATGAAATAAATAATTTTAAATAGGAAATATTACTGCAAACCATCTTTTTAATTGTAATCTATATTAAGGAAATGTTTTTATTTTTTATTCTAATAATTTATTCCAATTTTCTGTCTATTAATCAGTAAAATTAACTGGATTTCTTTAATGTGGGAGCAACGTAATGTGTTTATTTATTTTCGCATGAAGTGTTACATCTCCTGACTTTCCCGTGAACCTAGTGACTTCTAAATATTGTATTTGGAGGACAGTGACTTGCTTGGGAACGCTATAGAGTTGCACTGTATCATGTTATATCATCTGAAAACATTGTGTTGCAGTCTATAGCTCCCTTTCTGAGTAATGTAAACAGAAACTACAGTGTCCAAGGGTGTGTACCTGCCCCCCAGTCAGAGAGATATTTGCCCTCCGGCGAGAATTTGAGGATCCTGGAGTTGCAGTAGCCATCAGAGACGTAGAAGTTGCCAGTTTCAGCGTCTACAGCTACATCAGTGGGCTGGCAGAAATGGCTCCTGTCGCTGCCGGGTTTAAAAGCCTCTCCCAGGACCAGCAGCGGTTTCTCTTTTCCATCATTGCTCAGTTTAAACACCTACGCCAGTGGAAAAGTACAACAGATGGCCACAGTCACTCTCTAACGCAAAGTTGCTCTATATATAAAGACACTAATATGAGTCACTTTTTTCATACAAGCTCAGTAAATTTCAGGCTTAGCACATTTTGTGTAAAAGACAAAGTATAAGGGTTTAATGTTCAGGCAGAGTAGAAGAAACCCATAGCTCATGTTAATCTCCCTTACCTGATGAAGAGCTACATCGGTCACCCAATAATTATTGTCCTTATCTGTGGTGATACCATGTGGCAAATAAAACCTGTTCAATATTTTAAAAATGCATAATTAATATAGCATTCAGTGAAAGCAAAATGCCAAGCAAACACAGCACAACAAATCGGTTTATTTTCGAGTCAAGCGCTGGGACTTACATGTTTCTCCCTGAGGCCTTGAGCACATTCCCTTTGACTGGATCCACCAACAAGATGGCGGATTGCTGAATGGGGCCAAGGGACCTCTGCTGGTATATCGCATTGTTGTCAAAAGAGCTGCCAGGGAAAAGCAGTCCATTAATTCCACACACCTTAAAATCCATGTCTTATTATATATGAATTGGACAAAAAGGCGCAGATATTACACATTAGAAAATAGAAAGAATTACAAGTAAGAAACATATCTATTGACACAAAATACATTTTATAAGGTATTTTTCAATAGGGGTTGTTTGAAAAATAATATATTGCGAATAACATATTTCAACCTAAACACCACCTGCCACATCAGCCTGCAGTTCACAGACAATCATTCTGATACGACTCTCAGTGCTTTGAAAAGAACAGCCTGAAGACTTTACACACACATAACAGAAGCCAATGGGTAGGTGTCGAAGCATTTTCCCCATTGGATTCTACTGTAGTGTGTGTGAGTCAATGGGTTTTCTGTTCTTTTTTTTTTTAGGTAGGGAAAGTGATATTCTACAGGCTGCATATGGGACATATGCTGTGTATGTGGCAGACAGAGATTAACTCCAGTAAAATGCTGGAGGCCCATAAGCGGAAGAGTCTTTGATTGATGGGTGTAAAAAGTAGGGTAAAACGGCAAAGAGAGCCTACTGGAACACTAAGAACCACCTCATCCGTATCCCCATACGTATCTAGCACGCACTTGATCCATCACACTCTTTAACTGTGGCCTCCCTGCGGACCTCCCACCATAACCCGTAAACGCATAACAAATATCCCCGCCGACTGGCGCAGCCAGGAATGGCCACTAAATCACTTCTTTATCTAATCGTTTTGCATAGAGAACTAAACTAAAGCTCCATTCTGCAGTTCAGCTGGGAATCCTCCATCCCTGCTCTTTCCTTATGATGAATTTCTGCCCAACACGGCAAAAAGATCTAGAGTGGTTAGGGGCAGAGGATGAATGGATTTAAGAGGGTTGCCTCTCACCACCTTGAGACCCAAATCATCAATTCTACTATCACAGTTTCTCTTACTTTCTGCCCCACCCTCCTTCTCTTTCCAATATCCTCCGTTTACAGGCTTCAGCAGAAGCAGCTCAGGACTCATCCAGGAGCACAAAAGCAGAGGCAGCTTCACCTCTGGGCACCTGACATCAGAACTGCCCTTTACACAGAGGCTCTGCAGGACAGTATTACTGCTGCAGCCCTATGGAAAAGATCCAGGGCAGATGAGAGGAGCAGAGAGCAGGCTGGAGTAATTAATCGTCTCTCCAAATTCACTCCAGCAGCTGTGGTCAACATTTCTCCCCCTGCTGGGAAAGGGTGGGCGAGGACTATGTAAGAGAATAGAGCTATGAGGCTTAATGGAAAGGCCTTTTTAAAGGAATATGACACAGTATTCATAGTAGTATAACTGAAGCCTAAAAACATCATGTTTTCTAAGCACAACATGTTTCTAAGCACAATATGCTTAAATGAAGACCAGAGCAATGCCTCGCCAATAAATTCAGCTGATACTAGAGACATATATATTTATATGTTTTTTTTTGTTAATAGAACAATAATGTAGAGACCACTAAACAATCACTAGCTGTAAAAATGGAAAATGTAAACATAACCTTCAATATTAGGATAATGTGTTACATCTAGATGTGCGATAGCACTTTTTGAAATGAAACCTTGAGTATCAGATAATTTTCACACCAATCCAACCTTAAAAACTACTAAGATTTAAAAAGTGTTATTCATAATTGAGGCTTGATTATGACAAAAAACATAACTCCGATTATTTGGGTCAGTATTGAGATGCAGAGTATTTAACCTGATTATTTGCTGACTTTGGAGACATTATGGATTTATTGAACTTAAAACTATATACTCTTTCAGAATGAGCAGTGAACATTTAGATGCCTGTTTGACAGTAAGAGAGTATTTATATTAATCACTTTTCAGTTAAATTATGTTTATAAATTCAAGTAAATTTACTGTTTTTTTTACGGACTGCTGCAGGTAAGTTTCTAATAAGTGTTCTAGCACCGCAATAGAGTTTAATATTTCCACTTTTTCACAGTCACAACAAGCTCCGAGCACATGAGGAAAACTGGTCTCAGAGAGCTCATTTCATTAAGAAAAAAGTGTAATTTTCTGTTCAGTCATCTCAGAAGTCTCATTTTTGATAATCATTAAAAGTTACAGATTCCTATGCGACTCGGTTTGCTAACTTCTTTATCCGAACACGGCATCCAGAGCGACCTGTGATGGTAATAATAGGACACAGGCATTGCAATTTGCAGGAATGACAAAACAGAGTATCAGAAGAACAGGTTGATCGTTTTTGTCATTGTGTCAAAAGGCTTCGCTGTCTGAATGGAAGCCAAATGCAGTTCGTATTGAATCAACCAGTTGGTGACCAATGGTCTAAAGTGGCTGTGCTAAACACCATCGGTCATGTCACAGCTATAATGTACCCCAGTTCCACCCAGGACCTAAACAAAAGCATCAATGCGAAGGCGAATGTGACAGAATAATAATTTCTTTAGCGCTGGAAGCCAAAGTCATAACTGAAAATAACATTTCATTTAGCCATTGATAAACATTTCCCTTGAGATGAGCATCTAAAATTAGCCTGTCAACTTACTCAAACTCTTCACTACCCACAGGAAGATATACACAGCTAACATAACATCACAGAATGTAAGTGTGTGCTATTTTAGGCTAGATTTGTTTAAAAATGTGATTAGAATCTTTTTCCCCCCCATTCAGATATCTAATCTAGCATGTTCGGTTCATATCAGCTAGATATCAATACCCACCATTCTCTAATTACGACATAAAATGTTAAAGACTAATGAAAAAATTAAGAGCCAATCAACAAAAGACAAAGAATAATGGTAAGCTCCACCCCAGCACAATAATATTTACGTAAGAGACGAGCTTCTGCTGTTATTATATTAGAAATTTTGCGATTAAGAACAGGTAATTACATTGTTGTAGCCTAGTGGGTAAGACACTTGCCTCCGAACCCGAAGACCACCAAGTTGCAGCTTCAAACACCCGCTTTCTACCATTGTGTCCTTAAACAAGACACTTAACCCTCAGTTGCTCCAGGTGGGCTGTCTCTGTGACTAATGATTGTAGGTCGCTCTGGATAAGAGCATCAGCCAAATGCCCCTTTATTCACAGTTGACAACATGACTTAACCTAGTGGTAGTGGGGGAAGTCTTGTTCACTTGGATGGTCTCCAAATAAATTAATGAAGTGCACTACGATTAGCTCATCATTCAATAAATCTCAAAAAAATCTAAAATCTAACTGCTAAGTTCAGTCAACTAGGACAGAAATCAGCTGTTAGTATTAGTTTGGTCAGCATGACAACAGTTTGTTCACTATAGAACTTGTTTGCACCAACTCAAGATAATAATGACTCCAATCTGAAGTATAGTCACGCAACTTACTGACAGAAAGGCAAAGGTAAAGATGTTTCAAGGTATATGGATCTGTAGCCTGCATGACCAAACTAATGTTAAAGACTCACATATAAGTGTACATGATAAAAGCTCATGTCTGAGACAGTAAAGTTGACTGACTCAATTTCAAAAAGTAGGCATGATTTCTGAACATATTGCGCAGTGGCAAATAATGGTCAACAGTCATTTATAAAATCCTTGCCCTGTTTTTTTAGCTTGTAATGTTGGTTTTAATGGTGGACGGGGTTACTCAAGTTGTCATGATGCAATCATACAGTGGTTGGGTGTGCTAATAACATAATAATGGCTTGAACGCGCAGCATCGTTAATACAGTCCACAGTATGGATGCAAAAATGCTGTGGTTACATAAGGACCTGCTTTGTTATCTTCAAGTATCATCTCAGCCCACTCAATCAAGATATTGATCTCTCCACAAGAAAACGCAAGTGTTCTTCTCAATCCCCTCAGAGAAAGAAAGATACGAAGAAGAGCTTGACGTAGACACGCCCAGTCAAATAATGAGAAGATTATGAGTGACTATCAGCCTCCATTCATCACTCGCTCTAAACTCAGTTCTGTTTATCATAATACCAAGGCATCCCGCTGGAGCTTTGTGGATTAGCAGGCCAGACATGACCAGCACTGGCTTTAGCCTAATGACACCTCAGTCACGGCCGCAGGCCTTGAGCAACTCTAATGACTTCAGAACCAAAACAGCCTGTGCGAGCCGCCTTCGAGCAAATACACTCACAAAGACGCAGCAGGCTGTAATGAATTTGCCCCAGTGAGGCTAGCAAGGCAGACAATGACGCTCTTTGTAATTTAATTTGAAAATGCTTGCCTCTGAGAATTTAGAAAAGATATTTTCCTGGTGGAGGTTTAAAAATCATAAATATTTGAAGGTTCATGAAGTCGTCTGCTATTGGATCATAAATATAAAACATGAAGAGAAGAAAATTGATCGACCTGGTTCAGAGACAAAGCTCTTCCAATTAATCTTCATTTAGAGCAGTGGGATACAACCAAACCAGCAGATGCTGTTTTCTTTCATTTAAATATTTCATTAAAAGTTTCGTGGCATACGAATGTAATATTTTAAACTCAGCAGAATTATTTGGGGATTTTGAAAGGTGAAAAAATAGGTGAATGAAAAAACACTGCAATTTCATTTAGGGTAAAGTGATTGTGTTTTTTTACAGTCAGAACAAGTTATTAAAAAGATGGTGATTGTCAGATTTAGCACATTTGAACTTACTAATAACTAACAATACAAAACTTACAAAAAGTAGGCAATGTTGCACTTTTTTTTTAACTGTACTGCCCAATTTATCTGCCTCATTAATGGCTCTATCAGACAATCAATTAACTGAATAACTGATACAGAGGCATAGCCACTTTTGCTTTTTGAAGTTTATTTCTGGCATTTCTTATTTACTGAGTGTTTAAGCCACACATTTGTTCAACAGGTGTATAATACTGAGCACACTGTTCTCCAGTCTCCATAGACAATGACTGCAAAAAAGGGTTTGGTGACTTTAAAAGTGTCAGAGTCACAGGATGCCTCATTTTTCCACAAATCTTTGACCTGTTAGATCCACCCTGGCCAGGTGTAAGTGCTAGTTTTCTAGCAACTAGTTTAGTTGCTAGTTTCTTTTTAAAGGGGACAAAAAACTAAGATGTCCAGATTTGTGTGGATGAAACCATGGAGCAGAGAAAACACTGAACTCTGCAGTGGAGGGTCACTCCAGGAACGTGACTGGAAAACAGCTTCCTGTAAAAATGTTACATTATCTGGAGTAAATATAGACTGGCAATGTCTGAATTGCCTCAACTGCAAGTAAAGCACTACTGCAGCTGTATCAGTTATACCAGCTTATGTTCTGTAATGCAAATTGTAATGAATGTCACAGGCTGATCTGTATTCATGTTATTCCACCAGATTACTACAGATAGCCTGGACTGAATGGTCATAGTCTGAATGCTGACATCAGCGTTACACCACAGGACACATTCAATAATAACACCGTCTATAAGCAAGTTCTGTTTTTACATTAGCGTGAGGTGGACTGGAACAGTACTTCTAATTCTGAGAGTGTTCTGAGTTCAGCCAGTTACATGTTGTTCACACTGTAGATATTACTGTTAAGCCAGTAAAAATGAGGGAATTAAAATGTAACCTTAATATAGAACCTCACCAGGTAAAACTAATCAAGCTTGAAAAGTACTTAAGTGTTGCTAGCAGCTCAGTACATACTTGACTCCCCATCTGTGGTCTCCTCTGTGGAAGATGACCAGGTTATCATCAGAGTCCAGGGCCAGACCAGACACCTGGCCCAGCTGCAGCTCAACCTCTGGCCAGCCATCCAGCTCCTCCAGATGGGCTCCTAAACACACGCACATGCACACACACATACACGCACACACACAAAAACAAATGAGCCAACGACCTTTGGGTAAACACCGTCACAGGTTCTGCCACAGGACAAAAAATAGAGAGGATGGCATATGGTAGCGTAATCACTCACAATGGTGTAACATAACAGAAGAGAAAACCTGCTGACTGCCCGACTCAAACACAAAGCTGTGTTGTTTGGTCTCAAGCTTCATTTAACACTATAATGCTATCCGGCACTCTAACTTGGGTCTGATACACCACGTCTGAAATCAAAAAGAATCCTGTGTGTCATTTTTTGCCGTTTGCCGGACAGATGCGTTCACTAAACAGCTGTGTGTGAACTGCTGGCAGGCAGTCATCAGGCCCGGCACATGCCTGAGAGAGCACTGGAGAAGTGTGAGGCATCATATTCAAATGAACGCAGAAAAGCGCAGCTAATGGTGGTGTGTATGTAAACACCTTTTTGAGGCCTCGGCACAGTCACACTCGGGTCTATTGGGGGATTAGCTACTAATGTGGATTTTTTCCGCTTCTGTACACAGCTGAGTGTTAGGGGCTTAGAGCTTTCACTTTACAATGGCAAAATGTGACAGTTTAAGTAGCGAAGGTCAAGTCTTCATCTTGCGACTGAAAGAAGCAGTTCAAAACTGTAACTAGATCAAATGTGACCTGTTTGAAGAGAGCTTCAAAGGAGGAATCCAGTAGGGAGCAGTAACACCTCATAAAAAATCTGTAGCCAAGGCTTGCACGGTTAGTCGCAAGATGTGTGTAGGTGTGTGTTTGTGTATCTACGTGTGTATATACACAAACACATACATACACACACACACCCACACACCTTGCTTCTAGTTTTTAGTCTTATCAAATAGGCTTTTATTGTATGTATTTATTATATATATATATATATATATGCACACAAGAAAACTGTTTAAGAAGAGTCTAAAACATAGTATCAGAGCAAGGCGAGGGGTGTCACTTTATATTTAATATTAGACTAAGACAAATGAAAAGTCTCCTTTTTATAGAGATGTAAAATGCAGCATCTCTTCTTCTGGCCATATTGCTTGCACAGGCAATACAGCCATATATTACAAAAATGATTAAATAAACACCGTCTCACACCCCAGTGATTCTACCTCTGCAGTACGCGATAGGACTTCAAATGAGATATCGCCTACATCCCTTCGATGAAATACTTTCAGTTCAAGAGGCAAGAAATATTTAGTGCTTGCGCTTCCCTGCACTGTAGGGAAATGCCTGTGGAGTACTATGAATCACATGCATTAGTAATGGAGCGTGAAATCACAGTGAGCAACAAACAATAACCATGCCTATTCCGAGCCCCAGCGTCATGATTAATGAACATGATCACCACCACACACGCTGGACAAAATAAGGATACTCATCAGGATGGTACTGCCAGGCTAGACGAGTTCTCTCGTCTTGGCAGCAAATGTAAAAACTAACAACGGTTAACGAGCGAACCACGTGCTGACTGACTTCTCTCCATGCTAACAGCGGCACTCAGGCTGTGCTAAAGGCGTTATTCATCGCAGTAATCTGAAATGTCTGCCAAAAAAGAAGAGTGGTTTGGGGTCGGAGAGAAAATGCAGGGCTTTTATGGAAGAAGATACATAAAATATCTATGGTTTGGCGCATTTTAAAGGTCCTAGCTGAAGGATTTCTTTCAGCCTGTGTATGGCTCTCTTCTGGGTCAATAATCGAGCAAAACCACATGTCCACACTAAGCCAGTATGGCACAGACGGCTGTCTAAACAAAAGCAGTCTCTCTCTATCTCTCTTTTTATGTATTCTTGCCAGCTACTCCCAATATTGTGCTGGACTCAGGGCCATTGCTGCAATCGCCTCACACAAACACTACACAACCACGTTTCATGAATTATTCCTGGCAAGACGTGAACAGGAACAACAATCACCGACACTAGAATAGAAGCAAACAAACTGGGCCTTTTCGAACCCCCTCATAGAGGCAAATTTCATTCATTTGTCCCCCTTCTGGATTTGTAATTAGATCCCAGGGGCTAATCAATAGCACCATGACAGCAATCCGATAGCCGTGTATTGATGTTGCATGAAATTTAGCGTGTCTTGGGGGCCCCTCACTCTGCCGAGTCATGAACCATACCAGCAGGCAATTAATGCAAAACAAAAGAGGCAATTCAGCTGCTATTGAATGCCAGACATTGATGAAAAAACTGCAAAACCACTGTGTTTGGATGCAATTAAGACAACATCTACTGCAGCAAAGAAACAAGCAATTGACATGGAAAGCAAAAATTTACATTTTCAGACCTAAAAAAGGTGTGATAAAAAAAAAACACTTGCCCAATACAAGCAAGAAAAACACACATATGTTTTTTTTAACTTCTGAAATATTTTAACTCCATGTGAAAACTCCAGCTTGCCTTTACACTGGTGTGAATTTCTAATACTTATACAGAATTGGAATAATATCTGATTACATTTAATTTTTGAATGTCTTTCATTCTTCGGAAAAGTTCTCATTTTGTAGATGTTGTTCCAGGTTAGCGCCTCCTTTTATCCAACATGAGTCTGACACATGTAAGGTAGCAAAGTTACAAATCTCATAAAAAAATATCACTGGTGCTTTTGCTGCTGCTATTGTTGTTGTTTTGCTCTCCGTTTTAGCCTTTTCTGTTCTTTTCCCCACTGTAAAAAAAAAAAAAAAGGAAACGACTGTGACAAAGCCAATAAAGCCTATGGAGATAGCCCAGATTTTTCATATCACTCTCACCAACTCAGCATCTTCCCACTGAGGTCAATATCTGTAACTTGATGAAAGCAGTGCATGCAGAAAACCTTCTGAACAAAAATCTTTTCTTCCATTCCGCCAGCTTCTATCCTCCAGGAATAAAGCTAAGTAAACCTACACCGTGAGCTCACTGGCCTCAAAATCAAAAGATTAATGATCAGAATGAGATGGGCAGGCATGGGCTTGAAAGAAAAGCATTCACATGGACAACACTATGTCTTTGGATCAAACCAGGGCAAAGAAAGATTTTGTTCTTTTTGCGAATCGGCGCCAAGACCCACCTTGTTTTTTGGCCTTTGCCACCCCTGTGCTCGGCTGTCTGGCGGGTAAAGTCTTGGTCCCCGGAGGCCTGACAGTGGACTCTAACTGGTGAAACTTGTGCACTCTGTCTCTCACCAGAACTGCATCCTCCCTCTGTTTGTAGCCTAGTCTGGGCCCGGGCCAACCCAAGTCTTTCTTTTGCATTATGCTATCAATTTCAGCCACCAGATCCGCCTGGGCCTTGGCTGCCCCTGCGGGGTTATACTTATGCACATGGACAACGTCCTCCCTCTCCCCTAGGAGTTTGGAGAGAAGGGAATAGAAGTCACCTGCACGGGAAAAAAAAAGAAGAGGGAAAAAAGCAGGAAAGACCAAAGGAGAGAAAGAGAACAGAAGAAGAAGAAGAAAAAGGAGAAGGAGGAGGAAGAGAAGAAGAAGGGGCAGTGTGAATAGAGCTGTAAGGGAAGTGTGGGAGAGTCACTGGATTGGAAGCAGCCTGCCTGATAGAAGATAAGTTTTACAGCACAGTAGACAGAAGAAAGGCGAGACGGAGAAATAGCAGGAATTTATCTCTGCAAGTGTGAGAGTGCTTTAGTGCTGGTTAAAGACAAGCTGTGCAGTAACACATGAACATTTCTGTTTCATACTAGGACTCCTTAGTCGGTATCTAAGTGAGCCACACCACTGGGATCATTTTGCATCATTCCTAACCTTTACAATACGCAAAATATAGCCTCTAGTTACTAACTGAGGTGGGAAAAAATCCACAGATGAACAGTGATGCATCGTTGTGAGGGTGGCTATTTAACTGCATTGATTTTGTAAATTTGTCAATTTATAATCAATTATAACCATGCAAAGGATATGCCTCTTACAATATATGCACCCGATAATATAATAAAGAAAAAATAATGATAAAAAAGATATATATTCTTATGTTTAAAACAAAACTATTTGGTGCATATTTTTTACTGTCAATATTAAACGAATCACTTCTACAGTCTCACCTGTACATATCTTGTATTTTTTTAAATAATTCTGAATCATCCCAAAATACAAATAATAATGAAACAAGAGATTTTCGGGGGAACTGAATAATTTCCTAAAGAATCACGACTGAATCATTGTTAGGTCACAAATTCATATTTCCAATTATCAATAATAACTGACGACACCTGTCTTATTCACTAATGACGCAATCTGAAACCATCCTATGGGAGATTATAGATCTACACAAGTGCCCTGCAGAGGAAAATAAGTCTACTTTGTATTCAAGCAGGGAATGACAGGTCATTTGGCTGGAAAAGGTCAGCTCCTCATTAGAAAGCACTGCCTCTAGTTCAAACATGTTTCATCAAAGCCCTGTGAAAGCTCCATGACTACCGCACCTCCTCCACCGCATTTTAAGAGAGCTTCACACCACCCATCAGATTGGACAAATCAGCTTCCGCACTAATACTGTTTAAAACTGGACAAATCCAGTAAGATTTTATTCATCCATCTCCATTTCCATTTAGCACAAAAGTACATTAGAGCAACACCTCATTGTTTTTCACCGATAAAACACCTCTGCTTTCTCACAGGCTCTTCTGCACACATGGCGACCCAAAGCCCACCCCCCCAATGAAATACAAGTGAAGGACGCTTCTTATTTATTGAGGCCATTCATCAGTTGGCCAGCAAACACACAGAGACAAACCGAAGGGTCCTGACTGACACTTCCTGGATTTGTGCCCTAATAACGGGAAAGGCAAATATAGAAGGTGATTTATCAAGGTGTCCGGCTGTGAGCCGGGGAGGCCTGCGATAATAAGTGTTTCAGCTCCAGCCGGCTGCCGTGGAGACTCATACTTGGCTGTGCCCTCATCCTCATCCCCATCCACCACACTAACTACTACAAAGGACTAGGCTTTCACTCAGAGACTGAGACTGAACTGGAGAAAAACTCAAGCCTGGAGATAGAAAACCCCACACCACATCTTGCAAACAACGGCTCTTTGCAGTTCTGACATTTCTTTAAACCATTCTTCCTTAGTACATTCAGTACAGCAATACTTGTATGAAAACATTCAATATGAAATAAATAACATCAAATATATGAATTCTTTTGTTGTTATCTAGATTTGGTTTTCATTTTAACGGCAAAATGCTTTTGATGGAGAATATATTTAAGTTTTACGAATGATACAGGAAACTTAAAATGTCGAGTTAAACGAATATGGTTGAATTTACAGCAGATTTTTAGTACAAACTATTACCATTGTAGTGTATTCAACTAAAATAACTACTTTCAGTACCTCTGGTATTTAAGTTGTTTTTTAGGCATTACTTAAACATTTAAGCCAACAGTCTCCCTCAAACTGTTTAAATACAATCAACATATCTGGGTTTGCAGCGAAACTTTAAGGCCCACCGTTCTAAACTGCAGAACAAATCAGGCATTTCTGCTTTAAAAATGGACAAAAGTTGGCTACTGCTAATGTAACACATTAATGCTGTTATAGATAACTGTGTCATAGAATATCATAAACCACATAGGCAAAAAAACAATGCAGTGCAATACTACAGAAATGAACTTCAAACACTGAAATGTCTTGGGTGATCGCCTGCATTTAGCCAGAGTCCTGTTAGGACTGTAGCTTTGTAAGCAATGCCCTCGAGCAGTTATTTTTCAGTCAAGCTATCAAGCTCTTATCCACTTGACTGAGGAGAGACTTATGAATTCAAAAGTCATACATATTTAATAAATGCATTCATAGCTTGTGGTGTTTGGCTCATGATGCAAAAAGTGTACTTTTCTAACTGTCCATGCTACAACTCGTGCCCATATCTTCACAAAAAGAGTGTGTTTTAACATTGCTTACAACTGCATCATCAGAGCCATTGGCTCTGAAATACACAAGCCCTATTGAACTTGACAGCATTCTCCTTAGACAGAGACATAAAACGAGGAGCTTATCACATGACGAGCATCTCTAAGGAACAGCTCCACCGGACAATAAGACCCTTACCGTGAATTAAATTCTATTATTTTAAATTCATAAAGAATCACCCTGAGTGCACCATAGCCTGCAGGTGTTCATTCTATGACTGGAAAGTGTGCGACTGTCTCTTGACAAAACTGCACTAATACTGAATAAACTGTATTACAATACAGTCAGTTTACATTGTCATTCATTGAAAGACAAACACAAAAAGCTAGGTTTTAAGACACAGTATCCATACGGCTTATAAACAGCAGTGTATTTTCACGTGTAGCACCACATTACGTTCAGCAAATTACATCATTACTAGGAGGCCCATTGGGGACGTACCATAAAACTGAAGTCTCTTATCAAACAATTCAAAGTACTGATGGACATGGATATTTAAAGGCCACCCAGCCTGGGACGCTGACGCAACGTGCGCAAAAAAATCCTGCTGAGTTTTGGCTATGATTATTTAAGGATTTATGTACGAGTGTTTATTGGATATGGTCTGCAAGGAGTTACATAATACTTAGTAATACATTACACTGTGTAGCCAAATACACATTTGGTGCATACAGTGCTGTCCTAGTTGCCTGCAGAATTTTATCTCTGAACTTTTGTTCCTCAATGAAAGTGGCAGCTCAAGGTTTCATATTGCCTGATGCAAGTTATAGGAGTTATTCAGCAATCTTCTTCTGCGTAGGGGTAATGAGGAGCGAGGGGCTTATCTATTTTAATCTGCGGTATTCGTGACAGCATCATAGCGTCGCGTTTTTGATTCATCAGCAGAGGCTGTTGGCTGAGTGCAAGTCTTTCATTTACCCAGAATGCTGTGAGCAAAACGCTTACTGACATCAGTCTTGTAAACGAGCCCACGCTGAATAAAACTAGTATTTTGGATTTCCTTGATTTAAATGTGTAAATCACTACCCATTAATAAAATATGGTACATCAGCATCTTTACTGCCAAAAGAAGCACAATGAATTAAATCATGCGTGGTGTGTCCAGGGTCATACCTTTTTTTTTTTTTTTTTTACTTTAGGTCCATTTATGTGTAGTTTTATTTACCAATTTATTTTTACATTACCATTTTCATCCCCTATTTATCCCTTAAACAGGCTGTGGTTCTAAGCACTACTCTAAGACTGTTACATGTAAACGACCTCTATTCTGACTGGCTGCCCTTTATTGTGCCTAATTCAAAAAGCAGCTCAGGCTGAAACCCTCTTTATAACAGCACTGTGAATGGGCAAAAGCTGCAGATGGACAGTTAGATATACATATAAGTTCACTGTTTTTGTGACATTGCAAAAGCAGTCAATTTAGAATGAGCTCTTTTTGAAGTTTACTCTCCATTTGTGTACTGTATGGACTTCTGAGTAAGTGGTACATCTTGAAACTCAATCTTATGCGCCAAATCAAACTTAAACTTAAAAAAAAAAAACATGCCATATTTAGTTTCTATGACACTGGCCTTTTAAAACCAACTACTTTGAAGCTAGTTCGTAAATTAGGAAGTTATGAGAGTGGGGAGTTGAAATGTGGGTCCAAATATAGGTACTTAGAATTCAAGGAGTTTAAATAAGATGCAGCCTTAGAAAGCTCTTTTGATCTGAGCTCGGACAATATATTAAAATCTATGCCGTCAGCGTGAACTATTTCAATTGGAGAGTGTGACTGAAGGATGTTCAAGTGCTATCTTCAGTCTCTTCATTGATATTCTTATGCAGACTCATCAAAGGATATGTAAAGTGTGTCACAGCCGGCAGTCTCAGTGGGGGAGGGAGGCGGGGCGGTCTGAGGAAAGAACCCAATGGAAACAGAGAAACAAAAGCATCTTTGCTGAATGACTGCATTTTTGGACCAATGAGGTCGCCAGGCTGCCCATTCTAATGGTCTAAGGAACCATGGCAACAGAGTGAACCTGCTGGTCATGCGTAGCTAAGCAGCTCCTTTTTATTTTACGTATTGTTCCACACATGATAAACAAAGTCCTTGCAAACATCTCGCAGTGGTGTCAGCCCTTAACCGCCACGCCTTTACTTCTAAAGCATTCACAAACACTAACTAGCGTAACTGTCTTCTAAGAAGTTAAGTCGGATAAATACATTTTTATGAATATATATATAGGCTTAGAGGAAATATTTTATGCTATTACATCAATAACAATGCATATACTACAATGCTTACTACCAAGTAATCATCCAAAATAATGATATTTAATCCTACGATTCTGCAATGCACGCCTAAACGTTGCGCCATATAATCAAAACCGTGATCTTGTGTATCAACGGTGAGTAAAGTAGATTAGGCCTGGCTGACTTATGGATTTGCTGAGGCCGAATGGCTTAGTGTGTTTGCTTACAGTACTGCCTGTTTAAACAGTGCGACGGACCTGCGGGAAAGCCTCCTTCCCTGCTCAGAAATGGACAGAAACTCAACCCTGTCAGGAAAAAAAAACAACAACTCTCAACACTTTAAAATGAAATTCAGAGAAAACACAAAGGACTTTGAGTGGGCTAGGTCACCCCTGCACAGCAAGAAGCAGAAACGTGGCTGAAGTCCTTTAGCGAATGATGACTCAGATGGTGACCGTGTGGGCAAAAACACATCCTGAGCACAAAGACAACGGGTGTGCGGCTGGAGAATAGTGCAGGGTGTTTACAAAATGACAACAGCTATTTGGACTTCGATCCCTTGAAAAACACCCCCGTAGCCACTTTTTAGCTTTTCTTAGGCAACTCTTTCCACATCCTGGCTCCCTGCATTACTAATCTGGGTGCATTAAGGTGGGACAAGTCCCATCTATTGTAAACACAGGGCAGGCAGCACAGTTTAGAAGATGTGCAAGCCCAGAGTTGTGGGATTTGAAACACACCACCATGCCCCCTCTACAACATCCTGCAGTCTGAAACTGAGGAGGCTGTTCTCTAGAACAGAAAGAGCTCATGACTGCAAAAGGCTGTCACTTGAGGGTTACATCAGTACAACCATTCATGTTTTTCAAATGTCAATTTGCCGCTTTCTTTAGCTCAAACAATAACTTTCCAGAAACTAGGGCAGGGCACTATTTCACAGTTACTGATGAGTGTTCCAGTGGATGTGTGGAGAAATCAAGGTGTTGTAATAACACTGCAGGCTACTCTTTAATCAAGTCGCTTTATTCATTCATCAGCGTGGTTGTAACATTTTGTACTTGAATGCTGTCCCACTGTGTCAAGAGTTATTGTACTTTCACAGATTGACTGTATATTTATATTGAACTGATGCTGATCATTTGATATAAATAAAGCACACACTTACATTACAGTATTCTGTTTGCTTTCCACTTGACTGATAATGCCACATTTGCACAATTTTTACCACACTTGTCCATTTTAGAGTTAAACTTTAGAGTTTATATTTACAGTTTCTTGATATATGTGGATTCTATGTGTCTTTAGTACTCTAAAATCTGGAAACACACTGTTTAATCTCACTGTATACATGTTAATAACCGAGATGACAATAAAGTTTCCTTTGACTTTATCACAATATGTAGCAATATAATCATATTAGCAGTATTTTGTCCGTATCATGCAACCCTACTAGAAACTCCTTCACCAGTCCTATGCACTCACTTTGCCTCTCGTAGTTATGAAGCCATAAACCCCGGGCAAGCCTGTGCCTGGGCTGCAAGAAAGTGGAGCGTTGCACTGGAAAAAGCACGCCACACAAATGAAGGCTGTATCTCGGGAGGACCTCCGGTGCAATCTGGTCGCTTAAATACCCCACAGCCTGGCACCGGTCCAACGATCCGCACTCCGTTCCAGCTCACTTCATAACTGTATCTGCCAGCATGTTCCCTTTCCTCAGTGGGCCGACACATGCTCTTTTAGTGATAACAACTCCACTCACGAGTCAGCTGGTGCCAGTTTACGACACGCCATTTGCCACAGATCAGCTGAAAAGAGAAGGGAGTCAGGATGCTCCTCTAATCCCTATGTGTAATGGATTTAAAATTGAGGATACTATTAAATCACACTAAGGGGTACTAATACATAGCATCATTTGGCTTAGAAAATCAGGCTTGTTAAGCCATCGCTATTCAGTTTTAGAAGCAATTAAACAATTCATGGCCATTCATGTGATATTTATTTGTTTAGGTTTTTGTATTCCTAATGCTTATGGATATAATTAATAATAATGTCCAGTGTTTTAATTGCTACTGTAGTATTTTAATTTCACGCATAGATCTATAATAATAATAATAATAATAATAATAATAACAACAATAATAACTTTTCCCTTATAATAGTCCTAGTAGTACTGCTATTTTTTGTTTTTAGCATCAAGCCTTTCTCACAGCTGCAATAATGCCATTCATTTTCTCATAGCCCAGCCTGTGGCTGACAAGGCGGTGTCATCCTTGTCCTTGGGTTTTTGCCGCATTAAGAACAAGCAGTAGAAACTCTTCTCGGTTATGCTGATTAGTGCGATGATGATGCCACTGTGTTCTCTGCCTGCTGCGAGCTCTCAGCAGGTGTGCAAGGATTAAAGGCCCATGTCCCGAAACCATCTCTAATAAAGCGCTGCACAATGCAGACGCCAGCTCCACAACATCAAAGCACACTGCTTCAATCTGCATTCACTTCCACTCTTATCTCCAGCTCATCTGGGAGGCAGAAGAAGACAGTGAGAGGGAGAGGGAGGGAGCGAGAGAGAGAGCTGAGAGAAAGGGGAAGGGAAGAGCGAGACAGAGAGAGAGAGTGTGTGAGACAGATAGAGAGCGAGAGAGAGAGAGAGTGAGAGAGAGGAGAAAAAGAGAGAGACAGACAGGAAGATGTATGTTTTGCCCTTTTATTGTCCGTTGCCTCACCTCACTGTGTAAAAGGTTACCGCTGCTGTAAGTACAGCAAACTCAACACCACAGTTAAGCTTACATAGGCTTAACGATCAATGTGACACAAATTCGTCACAATTCACCCCAGAGTAAAAGAACAATAAATCAAAAAGGGATCCTTAGGGAGGGGTTCTTCGGGTATCTTCGCAGGCAGTTACCGTGGCAACGCTGCTTCAAACATCAACCTTGGGCCTCAGGACGTGATCTCTCCAGACACTAAAACTCTGTTTGCACCCTGTCACACACGGCATAAGGGCTGAAAAGGAAAACCTCTGACCAGCCAGAAGGCAATGAAGAGCTACATAAAAGCTGAATAACCTTTAACAGGCACTCCATCACTTACGTTTCTGACTGCTGTGTGTGCTGCTAACTCTACTCCATACGCTTTTTTTGAAAAGCTGGACTGAAAACGTATAGCATCTGAAAAAACAGATTGTATAACGAGTCAGTGCTGGTTTTTAATACAGGGAATAATGATGTGTTTCAGTGCAACCTGCCTTCATCAGTCGAGAAACAGGCTCCTCGTTAGCGCAGTAATTTGCTATCACTCTGAAAGACAACTCACCCTGATCCAGAACCTCCTCCTCCTCCCTCTTCGGCTGCTGGAGCACCGAATCGTCCTTACCATCTTTGAAAATGAGCAGAGAAACCATCAAATGACTAGGACATGAGCCTTGCCTTAATGAAATCAGAGCAGGGATGATTAATAAATGAGTGAGAGCTGAAATCTGTATTTGTACGTTTGACACTTGATGAGATTTGAATAATATGTGCTCCTAAATGTTGCTTCTTCACATGCATTTAAAATGAGAGAAATTAATACAGAATCAAAATCAGCATGGTCTAATGATGTGCTTCCCTGTAGGGGGCAAAAAAAATCATTAATTATGCAGCGAACTGGAAGTAGCGATTCAGCGGCATCGATTTTAGAACTTTAAAATGATTCCAATGGATTAAAATGGACTTTATTGAAAGATCTGGCCATTTTCAGGCAAAATTAAATGTTCAAATGTAGAAAATACCCAAATGTAATAGCATTGTTTGCATTCCATCACTGTGTATACAGTTTCTCCAGTCAAAACTGTGTGATCCGTTCACTTTCTAAAGTAATTCTGAATCATTACCTCCCTTTTTCGACTATTGCCTTGTTACAGAAAGCCCTCAAAATGCAGCATAAGATGATTAAGAGTGTACCTTTATGACTCGAGGCATGCATCATGGACATCATGTGGTCAGGACTGACAGGAATAGGGATGTTGGCTTCGTTTGGGATGTCACTGAACAGGCTGCTCCTGCCGTGGTCCATGCAGTCCATGTAAGGCACGGAGAGCTTGTTGTCCATGTAGTACATGATGTAAAAGTTACACATCTCATCGTTGGAGGTGCCACTAAGACAGACGAGAGTCAAAAGTCATTACACATCTATTGTAGTTTCAGGCAACAATTATAGAGGCTATATCTTATACTTTTGTTGTGAGGTTTTATGTACCAAAAACAGTCTAATGGCCAGTGTGAGTTAATGTTGCTAAACTGCTGTAGGCTAAATAGTAATGTGACATCACTAAAACAATACGCAAAAAAGGTTTCCACATATGGACTGCAGACATTTTAAAACTTCAAACATATTTACATACTATACCAAGCCTTTTACTTCAAAAAGAAGTAACAAAAATATCTTCCATGATACAGGCCCTTCAACAGAAACATGCTTAATAAACACCAGAAGACCTTTCGGAGTTGCTCTTTGGATTGAACTGGATCGACTGATTTCACCACTTCCTACCATTTCCTTCCAGCCATTTAAATGAATCAAGAGATGGAGGAAGCGTGTGTCTGTGTGTGTGTGTGTACTGGGACAGCCACTTCCCTGGAGATGCGTCAATGCACTGTCTACCATCACTGCTATGCACTCCCCTAATCTCCATGGCAACAAGAATGACGAAGCAGATACACGTAACACACACGCACACACATGCACACACACAAGAAAATCATGAAAAATGCAGGATCCCCTTGAGAGAACAGAGGAACAGACCTTATCCTCTGTGCTTGACAATTCTTCAAACACCTCAGAGCACACACAGAAAGACAAACTCTCTCTCTCTCTCTCTCACACACACACACACACACACACACACACACACATAAAGAAAGAAAGACACACACATTAACCAAGGAGGAGCTGTGACAGACTGCCACACTGGGTCAGGCAGCCAGCATATACTGATGACCGCCTGTCACACACTTGGTGGATGTGCATCTCAGGACAGAAATCCAACAGCATGCAGAGTGATAGAGACAAACATACACACACACACACACACACACACACACACACACACACACACTCTTCAGAGCAAAGTAGTGGTGGACAATAAGAAAAAAAAATCAATTTTCTTGATTAAAACATGCAATTTTAAGGGCTGGGGTGCATGACTGGTTTCGGCCAAGATCAGAATTGGCAGACTTGGCAGAGCACACAATTGTCCATCAGCCAATTTATTGTTATTTTGTGTCATCTGTGTTGAAAGGTAGGTAAATGCACTCATGATTTTTCATTTCTGAACGTAAAATGTTAGTTTTGGCCCATGAAAGAGCGAACAATGTCATTCATATTGCAACTCTGGCAAAAAGAAAGCACTGGCAATGTGCTAGAGGGTTTAATGTGTTTATTTAGCCCACATAGTTTAAGCTTGGGGTTATAATAGGCTAATAAAAAACCTGCCAAAAGAAATTAGCCAATGGCCAAATTGGCTGAAAAGAATTCAAAATCAAATCTGGAGTCTTAAAACGTCATCACTACTATTGGCAGAAAACTGTTTAAAAAAAGGGTCAGACCAACATTTACATTTGATATTTGATAACATAATTGTAATAAGTAATGATAGTAATGTAAACAATAATGATAATTATAGTTGTCATTGTACCCCAGAAAGGCATTTATAGTATGATTAATATATTAATATTAACAATGAATAATTACAATGATAATTGGAATTGTACTCTGGAACAGCAGGGCATACAGGCAATGCTTTATATATTTTAGCAGAGGCGAACTATCCTAAAATATCTATTTAAAAATCTATTATATAAAATCTATATCTATATAAAATCTATTATAATTTTGATGCAATTTATCATAATAAGTTATAATCATATTGCCCACCCTTACAGTAAACCACCACCACTCCCATACCCACACCACACACAGCCACCACGCTACAAACGATAAACCTACTCACATTCTCATTTACTCTACAGGGAGAGGCGGTGAAACAAAAGTCGTTAAAACACTCCTACTAGGCGGAGTGGGCTGTGCACTAATCCATCTTAGATTTGACATTGCAATTATGGTGTTAAATGTGGTCCTATTCTATTAAATAATGGAGCAGCAGAACTCTTATGACTAGAAAGAGCGGGGAACGCATAAATTACCAGCTAGGGCTAAAACTCACCCGATTCGTGTCTTAGAGGTCCTTCCCTCTCCTGTGAAAACACAGCGGGCAGCTAGCGTGTCTCCGTATGTCACATCAATGGCATTGCTGGCTGGATAAAAGGCCTAGGACAAACACACAGCATCTGCTCACATTGGGGAAAAATGAATAGAGCTCAAAAGCAAAACAGTGAACCGGTCCTGCAGCTCAGGCCAGCGCTTTTCATATCATACAGTCTGGCTCAGGCCGGTTGTGACCCACACGTTCATAATGTTTATGTGGAGATATGACAGAAACAAGAAAAAAGAAGAAAAAAAAATCTAATGTATACATAATATCACTGATTCATTCTTAGAAGTATGATGAAATACTGAGATAAGGTTTTTCTAAACCAAACCTGAAAAACAAATCTTCTGTGAAGGCAATTTCATGGTCCAGGTGAGGTTAATTTACAGACCTGGTGAACGAATCAAAAGCTCTTTTCGCATTGTTGGAGTCAGAGCGAGGCAAAAAGATGATTTAGATGGGCCGCTAAAATCACAGAAAGTATGGGACATGAGAAAAAAGGCACTACTGTGCAGTATACTGCTATAAATACTTGTGCATACTTGTGCATGTGCGGCTTGACACACAGTTCAGCTTCATGTCACTCAGGTATTTACCGTCAGGTATTTAGTTGTTTAGGCCTCATAAATGTCATAATTCTTGCAACTGGCTCAGGCACAAGAGTCATACAGGTTCAGGTTTCTGCGGTCCTATGTCCTCCACTAGTGTCCATTACCCAAGGAGGAGCTGTGACAGACTGCCACATGCTTAATAAAGGAACTGCTTTTTTTTCCACATAAAGCATTATATAACCAGTGGAAAGGTTTTTAAAGTTGTAATTATTATTGTTCTGTTATAATATTTGAACACAACTGCATAATTACACAATTTTAATATACTAATTTATGGAATAAATGACATACACACATATTTCACATTTTGTACCAAAGTTTGTACTTCAGGATTTTATAAATTCCATACACATCAGTTTCAAATCATAATAAAAAGTATAGAATCGCCACTTCCAACTGCATTTTTACACCTTGTTCTTATTAGTTACAAGTGAGAAACAATCATGTTTAGGTGGGTAAATGTGACTAAATAACCAAAAGCTCACAAACTGGCAGCCTGGGACACTACTGGCCTTTTAAAAGAAAAAGAGGCCCACAATTACAATTGCGAGTCAACATTGCAATATTTGTCAGGAAAATCACAATTAGATGTTCTCTCCAAATTGTTCAGCTGTAGTCTGGATCAGACACAGGTTAAAATCTCTCTGTGTTTATTTGCTCTGTAGCTACCCCACAGTGATGAAAGGCTCTGTGTGAACTAGCAGCAGGTGTATTAAGAGGTTTACAAGCTGAGTGGTACAATGTTTACTGCAATGGGGGTCATTCTGTGAGTGTCCACTCACGCTGTTTTTCTCAGTATCGTTGTGGCCATGATCACAAGTGCTATGAAACCTTTCAACCTTACTGAATACACAAATATACAAATGTATTCACAAAGCACAGAAAAGCATTATAATGCAATTATAGCATTGTATCCAATTAGAGGTTTTTCCAGACGGATCCATGTGCAGGGCAGGGAGCGCGGTTATTCCATGCAGAAGTCTGAGGGTCTAGAGCTGCTATCAGAAAGCCTACTGCCTCCAGGGCACGGAAAAAATGCTATTTTAATCCCAGTCTTTTGTCTCCACTTCACCCACTCTTGGCCTCTTTTCCTCTGACTTGATTATCAAATGTAACGGAAGGGAACAACGCGGCACGCACATGAGCAGGGAATGAATTTTAAACATGATATCAAAAAAAGAGTCGATTACATTAAAACCTTAAAGCCTATTTGGGGAAGCCTTTAGTGGATTAATATGTAACGAACCCCGGGGCGAAAAAAAAGTTATTGATTCCACCAAAAAGTCAGCACTGAAGGGATTTATATTACACAAAAATAAAATAAATATTTCATACATATTTGGACATTTCTGGCAGGTCTATTTTGCCCTGAGTCTGAGCCAGGATGAAAAGAAAGCAGAATTATCTATCATCTGAAAAAAACATAATCTGAACTATCAAATTTAGAGATGTGCATTCTGACTAACCTTGATATTCGAGGTAATACATATAGTTGGTCATTAGAAGGGAATAACCTTCACCTATAGCATAACTCTTAACTCTTAACTAAGGGGAGGGGAAGACACAGCTACACAGCCGGTATACTTGCTCAAGGGCCACACCAGCCCGTTCAGGTTCCGCTAAACAACCGTAGCGGAGCGGTAAGTGTCCCGAGTCCGTGCTAGTAGCACGGGCGATGACAGAGTACTGGAAAGGGTTCCTAGCACAAAACCTGGACTGAAAATATACTTGAATAGTTCAACTTCAAGTATCATTATAGTTCAAGTATGATTAGAGTAAGAATAACGTGAAGAGTTACTTTTTCATATTTCTGCAGGTTTTATATGTTACTGTATTGTATCAGGTTTGTTTTTTTATATTACAGATGTATCTCAGTCTACCTCAGTTTTATTTATGTTTACAAAACACTGCACATATTTTAAAAAC
>JBBPCX010000035.1:4164399-4178065 GCA_037974365.1 Hydrocynus forskahlii
ACACACACACACACACACACACACACACACACACACACACACAAACACACACACACAAACACACACACACACACACAAACATACACAAACACTCCAATCAGTACATGTAGCAGCATCTGTGCTTCATTATTCACCCCCACTATCAACAGTACACACACAGCACTAATAGCAGTATAAACAATACACTGATGACAACCATAAAGGGGTTACGTCAGGGGATGGAGAAGCAGACAAAGAATTATAATATAAACTGTGAGTGACATAAGACAACATTAATAGCAAATTGCGGACGGACATTTGAAATTCTCATGTCGGGCTAATGGAGGAATTCCGACAGACAGAGAGGCAGCTGCTATACTGAACTGTAAAAATGCCTATGAAGGATCATCCATAACATCAAACATCAGTATTTTCAATCCACGTTTCTGTTAATAAGCTGCAATTAAAACATTTCAGGTTTATTAAAACAAGAGGTGCATTGCTGCTGCATCGCTCTCATTCCTCCGCAAAGGCTTGTCCTAGTGGAAGGCTAGGAAAGTCTTTTGCCGTCTTTCAGGGCTTTGCAGGCTCACTGTGGATATGCTGGTGTTGGGTGTGAGAGTGAGTCACATGGTCTGGCCTATTTTTCACGCCCCCCCCACTGATCCTCTGGAGCCTCTTTGATTTTCAGGAGCCTCACAGTCGGTTCACAACGTCTCCCCATGTTTGACACTGAGTGCCTGACGCTGTTCTAGAGGGAAGTGAGAAATCTTGGGAGATTAATTTTTGATAAAAGCAGGGCTACATTAACAAGGGCAAGGCAGATTACCAAAAATACAAGGCTGTGAGGAGCCTGCCATGGTAGCGATTCATGTGTGATGAATCTGAGAGGAAAATAACAGCAGCCAAGTAAACTCTCAAATGTAAAAATATTCTCATAATTCAGACCAAAAGCACATTCGTGTTCATCACCATTGCATTTCAATGACAAAACCAGCCCAGCAACCCCACCGGCACTGTGGTGCAATCTCATTAGCTGATTTGAAATGAGGCCTTGGTTTTTTCTTTGCTGGGCCGCTTAACGTTTTGTGTGATGTTCTGGCCTAAAACAGTCTTGATTTGACTAATGTTCTCTTTGTGTTTCTTATCACACAGCCCAAAGAGAAGAGAGCGACGGGTGGAGGCGTGGGGCTGAGGGGGGTGGAGATGAGAAAGAATCCCCCTCCTCACTCCCCACCCCACGGGTCAGCTCTAAGAATCCCTGTTGTCAAGGTGGCAGTGGTTACCATGGTAACATGCGGGTTTATTAGAGAGCATCTCATGCTGTCTCTCTCTCTCTCTCTCTCTCTCTCTCTCTCTCGCTCTCTCTCTCTCTCTCGCTCTCTCTCTCCCTCTCTCGGGACGCAGCAGTCATCCCACGCATTAGCTGCTTCGGTAACATGGCGCAAGTCAAAGTGGGCTGCTTGGTTTTGTTAATGGCACAGCACTAACACTTAAATAAAATCAATTCATGCTCTCCAGCAGCTTGTAATGATACATTTGCTCCATTTGTTTTCACAATTTCAGATGCACTTTAGTATGTTTTTCTCTTCCTCCCTCAAAGAGTTTATAAATTATGCTCAACACGGCTATTTGTCAGATGTACTTATGTGGAAATGGCACATCCATTCACCTGAAATGCCATTCATTATAATTTGATGCATTAAGGCATATAAAACTTTTGTGGAATAGATAGTTAGACTGATTATTATATATATCCATTAATGATCCCTGAGTAGAAAATGAATCAGTATTAGGGGAAAAAAATCATGTGCAGCTATGTACTTACCAGTAGCCTTTGGTAGAGTAGGGGGTTCTGCAGCCATATAAGAGCATGTGGTGGGCCGTGTCCATGGAGGCATGGGGCACAAAGTCCACTGAAAAAAGAGACAGAATAGTGTTAGTGCTGCACATAGAAATGCTAAACAGCTCAGTTCTTCTTAAAAGAGCTCTTTGCCATTAATAGACATTACAAAAGGTGAAATGGACGCCTGGTGATGATGAAATTTAAATAAAATAAAGTGACCTTCCCTAAACCTCCAACAAGAAATGGCTGCCAAATGTTGATGTCACATTAACAGTGGTTCAGAATTCACTCAAAAACAAATCCAATGCGCTCGGTTTGTGCTCTCTGAGTTTATCACAGCACCGCCGCAAACTCAGCAGGATGGCATTCAGGAGAGAATTATGACAGATGGAAAATCAATAGACTCCCCATATGACGTTGATTGACACGCCCAGCACCAGCATTTCTCCCCCGGCACATTTAATCGAGTTATGAATAATGGATGGACTCATTTGATAGACGGCAGGGGTTGATCAGATCAAACAAAACGCTAGGATGTTGTCGGACATAGGAACAAAAATGAACACACACTGCACACTTCAATTTCTACAACTGCGCTCCACTCACATAATATGATGCCAAAAGACAAAAAAGTGGATTTGGTTTTTCAATCATGTGGGAATAAACATGTTGCATAATCATGACATTTCTGATGTAAATTAAAGCCAAGCACTGCAATCCATCCACAAACTGCTTAATTAAACCAAATACTAAATTTACACAGTTTCCTTCAAATGTGATCATCCAAGACATTTTGGTGTCCAAAAAAGGGACAAAACAAAATTCAGGTGTCTGAATAGCTGAGCCTATTTCAGATCAACATGGTTTAAGGCTGTGATGAGTTAAGTATGCTGTTTGCTAACTTGGGGAGAAAAACTCATTCCTAGCAGAAGGCCAGATGTACTCCTCTGCTGTTTGGCACTGGACGAAAGTTTAACTCCAACCTCAGCTAATCACATCAAACCTTGTAAGCGGTCAGTAAACCACACCAAATTAGATGCCAGTGAAGCTCTACCATGTTTCACAACAGTTCCCTTCAGGATAATGTGAGCACACTCTATACTACAGTTTACAACAGCAGCTTGAAGATTCTGAAGAAATCCTCTCTTATCACTATTAAAACCTCCTGAAATACTGTTGATTACAAGCCATTCAGTTCTGCATACAGCTGCTTTACAGAGAAATGTTTGTTCTGCTGCTATTTGCCAGAACCATTGTTATATACCCTTACTGCATCTGCTACTGTCTAATCCAAGCTGTTAACATAATTTCTATCCATGAACCCCGCAAAAAAAAAAAAAGCACAAAAACAAGAGCAGTTCAGATGCTGTGTAACTTGCCAGCTATGCCACCACGATTGTTTTAGCTGCACACTGCACTTCACAGCACGTAGATATTCTAGTCCATTCGACTACACAATGTACAGATCTTCTTCCTAACTGTATATTTCTTCTCCCTTTGTTTAGCTTCTTCGAATTTCCCTTTCAGTTTATTATATTTATTTGATGACTCTCATGGGCTGACTCAGGAGAACATTTCACTCTGTGATGTACTTGTATACCATGTATGTGAAAAATAAAGAATCTTGGATCATGAATTTTGAATCCTGAACACTTAAAGTGAGATACATATCTAGCTTCATCTCAATTTAACCATTATAAACTGCCATCATTAACACTGGTCCAACATGAGTCCAACCACATGTTAGCTAACTAATTTAACCTTGCATGTGTTGTCATGCTTGGTATTTGGGTAATTATCATTATCTTAAGTTGTATAATTATTTTACATTTAAAAGAACAGCATACTGGCATGTAAAAGACAATTTCACACATTATTACATACTTTTCCAGAGTACTTTATCTTTTGTAGATCATGACAACTCCAATCGATGATATAAAAATGGGTTTTCCCAAACCCTTAAAGAATCCTAACTATCATTCTCTATCTTGCAAAAACGTCTGTTTTTCATATTAGACACATCATTGTTCATTACAGAATGGGCATGTAATAAAACTTTATGACAAAAAATACAGCTAAACCAAACAGCAGTTTGTGCAGGGCCTTCAGGCACTTATTTTCTCCCCTTAAATCTGTTTAGTGAGGTGACACTCCGGTTTCCGTGCTCACACCCAATTATGGGTTTTGACCAGAGGGGGTTCCTCTGGTTTAAGCTTCCATCATATCACTTTCTATATTATTACTGTCTATACTGTCCATAGCCTCGTAGCTCTAATACTAAACTACGGAAGAAAACTCTAACAGTGTCGCTTCTAGTGTAAAGAAAAGTATTCACAATCTCTATAAAGCAGTGATATCAAGAGATAGTCTGCGATCCCAGATTGGCTTTTTCTTTCCAAATCTCCCCCCAACCGAGGTCAAATCTTCTCCGTCTGGATGGGGATCTGTGCGCAGTGGGCAGTCATTCTTACACACACACAAACAGACAGACAGACACACGCACTCACACACTGTATCACACAGAAAAGCATTAGCACTCTTTGGTGAGTGCAGCCTCTAATGAGGTAGCAAAATGCTTTGGCATTAATCAAAGCTCAGCAGCAAGATCATGGTCCCTGCCTGGAAGACTACTGAAGGTTGAGAGGGGATAGAGCCATCACTTGTCAAAAAACACTCACATACACTCACACACACACACACACACACACACACAACAGAAAGCAGACCACAGCCATCCGTATGGCTAGCTGCCTCCACCGGCTAATATCAATACTCTCTTTAGTCGCCTCACTGAGCAACATTAGAGCGGGCTTATGTGGCTGTGAAGAGCCGCTGATTGGCTTTCTGCATCACAGGATTGCTGTCATCATTCTCTAATCTACCCTGGAGCCAAACCTAATACACCAGCCAGCACCTCCATTTTGATTAGGATGATAAAGGCAAGAACATGGCACACGCCAGGGAATCACATTACAGTAGATCATCTGCATGAAAACCATTTACGTGTGCTGCACCTCCGTTCTCCTACACTAACTCTATGGGTTACATTTTAAAATACTATATAAATATTCCTCAAGTATTATTAAACTTAGGGACAACTAGTTGTTGTTTTTAATGTGTTTAATAGAACATTATATAAATGTATACGGCAATGCATATTTTCAAACTGTTGTCTGTCAGTTTGTAACAATTTAACATGACAAATAACCAGGTTCGTTTTGAGGAAAGCCATTCCACGCATGGAAATACTTGGGATAATTCTCGTCAGAATAATCTCAAAGCGAACACATTTATCACCTTGTTTTGAAGTCAGTGCTCAACAAGAAATTCACTATATATGTGTTCTTTCCGTTTTTAAGCTCTACAGGCCCAGGGCAACCTCTTACCAGGATCCGTTCAACAGAGGACACACTAACAATGGAAACCCGAAACTGGCAAAAAAAAGAAAGCTGGAGCTGTAGGACAAATTCTAAATTACTAGCAGTTTCTCCAGTTTTGATGTTCACATGTCCAATGTAGGCACTTTCAAGGTCAACATGGGCATTCATGTGCTACAGTACAGATTCGAATCAACATTCTTTATTTGTCACATACGTAGTTATAGAAATGTGACCTGAGTAATGTAACAGAACAGAATATCTATGTGCTGTGTGGCGCCGTGTACTAGTTTACTGGTGAGTCTCAGGAGTTCATGATCTGGTCACCAGCTCACTGGCTGTCCTTCCTCAGACCACTTCTGGTATAAACCGCATACTAGGTCCACAAGACCTGTCATTTTGGAGATGCTCTGGCCAAGTCATCTAGTTCTCACAATTTAGCCCCTGGTCAGTTGCTCAGATCCATATGTATCCCATTTTTCCTTTATCCAACACATCAACTTCAAGAAGTGATTGATTAGGTGCTACCTAATGTTTCCCACCCCTTAATAATAATTAATATTATTCATTTCAACCTGTCAGTGGGGCTGATCGGTGTACATAAAAGTAAAAGGCAATCGTTACTTACACCACAACTGCAAGATGAATAAACATGAATAAGTATGTTTCATTTTATTTTCTTCATAGTGCTAAAACACACGCACATGTGCACACACACACACACACACACACACACACACACACACACACACACACCCATGTACACATATATACATGCAGATCTAGTGATCAAATTGGAATAAATCACTGAATAAGAGGAAAAAAGCCTGACCAGCAGGATTTCACTAGTGCACATGTTTGCATTCATTCATTTGCATATGTTAATTTCAATTACTTTCATTTGAAAGTAAAAAAAAAAAGGAACACCCGATTAATCACCAAAACAATCAGTAGATTACTTGATCACTAAGATAAAAGATAAGTGACACCCAATCATCCTGGCACTGTGCATACATGCTCATTTAATCTGTTCTGTCATGGCAGCCCTTAAGGATGTGTTTAATACAGATATACAAACTGGTAAAAATGGATAGTGCAGATAATAATTGAATAATTGCTTTCCGGTCATTTGTCATTTGAATGGAAGACGATAAAGTTCCTACGGTCTGTAGACAGACCTCCCCTGTGGGAGGATCTATGTAAACGTAATACAGGTATGTGTCATTGACCGTAAAACACGTCTTAGCAGCAGTCCTGGACTCTAAAATGCAACCATACCGGTCATTCCAGACTCGGGATCTTTGCAAACACTGTAAACGAACAATGAACTAACGAAGATCCAGACGTTCATTGACTTCCCGGACAGAAGGAAATCTGTCCCATTTCAAATACATTTCACGCTCAAACCATAAAAACAGGCTACTTTCCACACTACACGGGACCTCATTTATTCAAGCTGTAATAAATGTAAACAAACCGCAGCCAATGGGAGAACCAAAATAAATCCGTTGTAAGTTATTTGCTTAAGTTAATTAGAATATGCCCTCCAAAAACTGCTTAGCACTCCCTCTCTCTCTGTGCAATGGCGTTAATTGCCTTGTGAAAGCAAAGGACAAAGTTCTGCTTCCAAAGCAAAAACATTTCAGTGAATTAAGGGGAGTTTATTCAAAGCTAAGCAGAACATAGGGCTCGAATGCATAATACTGCATTTCACTCAGATTTGTCCATCGGTAGCTGCTTTGATCGTCTTCCAACTGCCCGTAAGGACATTTGATTGAATTACACAAGCAGAGGAGAGCTGACTCCACATGATAGAGACCAGGCAAGTTGCTGAAGCATTTCTTGGCAGAGTGGAGCAGGGAGTGTGACGGCAGCACTACTGATGGTGTATGTCTGAGCAGCGGCAAACAGCTGATAGTGACAGATGAGGTCTACCTAACAATGACTGGAAAGGAGAGGGGAGTCACACACCCCAGCTGCACATACACATAAAAATGCAGCAGTATTTATTGGAAAATTAGGGTTGTCAGGACTACACGATTAAAAAGAATGACTTGATTAAAAAGTTAACCGAATGAAATGTATGCTCTTGATGGCTTAGTAATTACTTTGCAAGCTGCATGATAAACAAGGAATCAACAGGTCATTATGAAGCAGCTTCTCTACAAGGCATCTCTACACGCAGTGGGTACTCAGTTAATGTCTGTACGTCATTGAAAGAAAGAAAACCCACAGCAGGATCTCATGATTATGCATGTTTGTAGCTTCAAATTTCATATATTAAAAGTAAAATCATTGCTGTTATAAACTGTGCATTTATGGTTACTCAATCAATGATCAGAATAATTGCTGGATAATTTAATCACAATTATATAAGCTACAGTGACAGCCCTAATGCAAATTTCCCTCTTGTGGGACTAATAAAGGCTTATCTTATTTTATCTTACTATCCATAGGAAATAGGGATTTAAAGGGTCCATATTTTTTCTTTTTTTTTTTTAACATGACCATTTTCTATTTATCCATCAGAAATAAAATGACTGTTTTTGTTACATGATTGATATATGTATGTGCCATCTGTTCTGTTTGGCTTAAATTCACTGTGTCTTATTCAAAAACCAGTTTGGGGTAAAATATTCCTTACAGCTCTAGAATGAATTGATGTACACCGCTGTATACCGAATATGTGTAACATACGTAATATTTGTGAATACGTACATACGTGAATATGTGTTGGTTATTGCCACATGTTTTTAACAGTGTTCATGCACTACATTATATTTTCTATATTGTATATAATATATTATTTCTATTCTATTATATTTTTTGTTTTAAAAAACATGACATGGGTCCTTTAAGCTATTACTGGTGAGATCTGTGATTAGAATTCAGTGTAAATCTGCAATGTTTGTTGGTTCTATAGTCCGAAAATAACTGCGGAGTGAATGGTCCTCTGTAATAGGCTGAACCCAGAGCTTCCTGTTCTGAATATAATAACAAAACCTGATAAGAGATAAGGCTATGATCCTCTGGTCAAGGCTTTCTGCAGTAATCTTGGGAAATTTCACATATACTTGCCCCCATATGAGTGAGTTAATCAAATCCCCTACAAATAACAGTGAGAATTTACTATAGGACACAACACTTACACAACACCTACATATGCTTTTTAACTGACAAAAAACTACATAGACTTTTATAAAGACTTATTCATCTCACTTGGGGATGTGAAAAAGGATACACAAATGGACAAAAGCAGCCTTCACAACTCATCATAAACAGCTATGCAGTTTTATGACAGACTTATGCAGGTGTCATGTAACCTTAAGAATGCTTAATCAAAATGTTACATAAATAACCCAAATAACAGAACCTGTAAAACAAATGCAGTGTGAACAGAACTTTAAACACATCTAATTAATTTTCACAGAAAATAGATATACTGTCAGATACGCAAAACATTAGATTAACAAATCAGTTACATTTACATTACTTGACTTATTTAGTTAAGTAAAAACATCTAAAAGAGCTATTTAAAGCTTGTGATTTCTAACTGTCTGTCTTTCTACATAGGAGAGAAAGTGCAATAACTGGAGCATGACAATTTTGACTATAAAGTTTTGACTCCGGACGAATGACTATGAAGCTTAAGTGCAGATTGTCAGCTTTAATTAAACGAAAATCCATATCAGGTGAACCATGTAGGAATTACAGCCTTTTTAAAGTTGCCTTTCATTTACGGCACCAGAATTAAAAGGTAAAGGTATTTTGTTTCTCTGGCACCCATTAGACACACCATTAGAGAGATAACAAAGATTTCAAGTGAGTTCTATGTGAGACAAAGGCTTGTCTGATAGTGCTGGGCCTACAATAAAACATAAATCATACAGGAAGAGATTAATACATAAATGACTACAAAAAGTGCCTTCTTAAATCACTGCACTGACGGGCAGAACCGAGGCAGTAAGCAGCAATGAATAGCAGGTAAGGTCAGTAAGGGCTCTGGCTACAGCTGTGAAGGGCCTAGATGTGATTCCCTTTGCTTTTGTGCGGGAGCCTGTCCAATATATTTTAACAGGGCTGGAGACAGGCTCTTATTATTGTACTGCCAGTGAGGGTGTGAGAAGAATGTACTAGGCCGGGTGGCAATCTCATTCTGCTGGGACTGGACAAACACACTCAATGAGCCTGGGTTTATGTGGTAGTAGGAAACAGCAGCCACTCGCACGGTTATAGGTCAATTCAGTGTTATGGGATTTTTCTGGCCTTCGTGAACTGTGCAAAGATCTACACCGGTCAAGACACAAGCTGATGTATTGAGAGAAGTGCTGCCATTAGCAACGGGAATCTCATTTCAAAAGCAATATTCAGAGATAAGACTTTGACTGGATTATTCTACATCAATTTATCTGACAAGATTAAATGCTCACAGATGAAATACCTTGCAGTATTTATGAAATGTGGGCCATGATATTTCAATATAGAGAGAGAGAATCTCCTAGAAAAAGAACAACATATCGGCGCTGTCATTTCAAAACCTTATCAACATTTATTCTTTTTCTTTTTTTAACACTATTTGAAAATGTCTGCTGCTCTTTTACACAAACAGCGCAATAGAAATGGCATAGAGTTACTTGGAATAAAATATAAACTTGGGGAAATTAAATAAAATATTTCTCCAAGTTAAAACTTTGTTTCTCTTCTCCAATGAAGGTATGATTTAATTCTTTCTTTTTGCAAAACCAACAACAACAAAAAAAAATGTAATTCCAGCAAAAAAACTTATCTGACAATTTCACACACTTGATTTCCTTCTAAAATATCATGCAGATATCACTCACCTATATAGGCCTCCCATGATGTGGGCACAGGAACAGCCATGCAGTAGTAGGAATCCGACTGTAAACACAACAACAAATCCATATTACATTTTCATAAGAACATTTACCGAAGAATAATGCGGCCATTCACCTATATAGTTCTGTGGCATTTGCATCCCTGTAAAGCTGCTGTATGAGTCACGCTGTGTTTTAAACTGTGATGGCACCGACAAGACATCCTCAGAATATTAACAAGACCATAGCCTACATTATTCTTGCATCGCATTTTTTCCCCTGAGGTTCACTTATAGGATGTGTGAGGGTTTACGTAACAAAAACAGTCGTGATTTATTTGAACATAACCGTTATCCAACCTCTTCACCCCCATAGGACAAACCAGGCTGTTCTGTTACTGTCCTTATAAATATAAGTTTTATTGTGCCCAAATCTTACAAACAAGCTGTCTAGGCCAAAACTCTGCATTTAATTTCAATATGGTAAACTGTTGTTTAATAAATGAGTGAATACATTTAGAGCCTCTTTAATACAAGCACACAGGAGTTACACAAGAATTTCTCTCTATCAAATGGGGATGGGTCTTGAATGTAAGCCAGAGTTGAAAATTGATACCAGCAGTAAATTAAAAAATCCTGTAAAAAGCATGTTGGTAAAAGTTTAAAGAGTAAAAAAAAGCTATACGTGTATTGGTTTTCATTATGGAGACTATAGAGAAATGAACTGCACATTTTATTCAGTGTTCAGTTTTTCTTTAAATATACGGTATTTATGTCGTAGCCACTACGTTTTCTGTCAAAATATTGTGCAGTTTAATTGTGATGTGCAAACAGTGTGATGTCAAGGTCACTTAACCTACCCCTACTCATTTCACTTGTAAATGAAACTTGTTATTATGACTCACTTAGAAGGGCAGGCAACAGCCAGCCGCTGCCTCTCCACTGCTGTGAGCACATCTCTAATTCGACAGCCAGCCAGGAGATGAGACCAGGCTGGTGACATGATTCAGAGGGGCAGTGCCATGCCAGCTGCAAGAAGACCCCGTCCCACTGCTCTGTTCTAACACACTGCTCCACGCATGTCTTAAATCACACTCCCTCAGACTGACCTTGCAAAACGCACCACCACCAGACTGCGTTTCAGCAAGAGGCCAAGACAATGCACTTAATCCAATAATGGAGATGACAGGGTGGACCCTGCCCAGACTCAAGGAACGTTATTCACTCTCTCTCTCTCCTTCTCTCTCTCTCTCTCTCTCTCTCTCTCTCATTCCCTGTTTCTCTTCAACTCTCTTTCATTTTGTTTCTCTCTCGCTGTCTATGCCTCTGTTTTTCTCTTATTTCCGCCATTTCTTTCTTTGTCACTTCTGTTTTTCTCTCTGCCTCTCTTTTTCTCCTTCGCTCTTGTTTGCTCTCTCATTCTCTCTATATGTCTCTCTTGCTCTCTCACTCTATGTCTGTCTCTCTCTCTGTGTCTTTCTGTCTCTTGCTCTCTCACTGTCTTTATGTGTCTCTTTCACTCTCTTTCTCGGCCCCGTCTCGTTTGTTTCTAGCTCTCTTTCATTCTGTCTTTCGCTCACTCTCTCTATTTCCCTCTTTTTTACGTTCTCTCTTTGGTCTCTTTCTTTATCTCCTCTTCCTCTCTCTCACTGTTTTCTCTCACTGTCTTTCTTCTCTCTCGCTGTCTTTCTCTTTCTTGCTCTTCCACACCCTATGTCTATCTGTCTCTCTCTTGCTCGCTCATCCTATTTGTCTTTCTCTCTTTCTCCCTTTTTTCCTCCCTCTTTCTCTCTGACCTCTTTATTGCTAGCCAGCTCGAACGAGTCAAAGCGCTGCTCTCAAAATAACTCCATCAGCTTTGCACTGGGGATGACGCCACTGACAAAATACAGAGGTGCGTGTGAATGTGAAGGTGTATGTTTGAGTGAGAAAAGTTCGCTGAAAACAGGCCTTCAGCCACATATTTAACAAACATGACAGCAAGTCATTTGCAGCAAAAAAAAACTGTAATTGCTTGGCTATGGCTGATAGCTTGTGGCTATCTATTCAATCCGACTTCCTGCTACACGAGAACATGATTGAATCAATTTGCACAGGGGGGCAGGTTTTTCTATTCTGCTGTGGCAAAAGTGAACTAATGCACTAATACAGGCCAATTTGCTAAGTGGAGTCTGGCCGGAGCAGAGGTATGTTTATTTTTGTCCCAACACCGGGGGAAATATTCAGACAAACACCGCTGGAAAGATCCAACCCAGAAAGCTTATTAGGTCTCAGGTCAGCCCACATAATAAAATACATTGCATTGAGATTACACTGCTGCATATTGCCAGACTGCAATTCATTATTGCCATACATTAACTACAGTAAAGATCGCCAAGAAGTTTACTATAGTACAATAAAATGTATTCAAGTGGTTATTATTAAACTGTAATAGGCTTGCTGCTTTCAAACTATACATTTAAAAATGTACACAGTGAACCAAAGCAACTGAAACCAGAGGTAACACAAATAACTGTTCAATTATTGTTTGGTTATTCCAGCAAACAGTGTGACATTTGTTGTAACCTACAGAGCAAGTCTAAAAATAAAGAAAATCATCAAAAATGTAGTTAATATGGTTTTAGGTTTAGCCAGAAAATATTCTCTAATGAAGGGCATTTTCATTCAAAAAGTCACAGAAGTGAGAATTAAATGTCCTTGATTCATCAGAACACCCACAGAAACACTGGAACTGTGATTAATTAACAGGCTCACGGCACACAGTAAAAACACTGTGGTTACAGGGCTCATTTGCATGCTGCCGCCTTCCGTAAAATCACTATTACAAAGGCCAATATCGTGATAACAGTTAACAGTTAACAGACACTATAATTTGCACCCCTAGTCCCAGGCCAGTAACAGAACTAGTGAAAAGCCCATCTGCCAACAGCCTCTAATTTAGTCCTGGCAACCAATGTCCTGAGTGTTGTTCAAAAACCTGGAGGGTGAAGAAGCATCAGCAGGCAAAAACGACTTCAGTAACACCTCCTGAGGCAGACAAAGGTCATTCCCAGCTGATCAATAGCTCAATATAGATGAAGCCAGCCACTAGGGCTGAAGTCTTGTTTCCTCGGTGATATTACATCCACATCCCCTCTCTCCCCCTCCTCCCAGCAGAGTTATCACTGAGAGCCTGCGATGAATCACTCGTTGATGACTCATAGACCTGCTTGGAGAATAATAATAGCAATGGCTTCTTCCCAGCCCTACAAACTTTTACATGGTGCTCAGTCAATGAAGCCAGAGACTTCCCACGTTCCCCAACGACTTCGTCAGGCTCAAAAAATCCTCCCTTGTCCCTCCATAGAAGGAGGTCAGGGAGGCTGGGCCATGCAAAACAATGCATTTGGAAAGCCAGCCAGGAGCACCAATTAGCTTTCATCTGCAGCACTGAGTCAAGCTTTAATGACTACATTACAGTTGGATCAATAAGGAGTACACAAACACTGCAGCAGATCCACCCCAGACCCTGCTGCACTGTCCCTGAGGGCCAGTGTCGTGACCAAAAGAGAATATTCCACCTAATGCTTTTGCCAATTTATAAAACAGATAACACTGGAGGATTTCCCTTTTCCAAAGGATCTGTTATTT
>JBBPCX010000035.1:4179081-4191073 GCA_037974365.1 Hydrocynus forskahlii
TATATATATTTTTTTTTTTTTTTTATTTTTTTTTTTTAATCTACATTTGAACAAAAAGTGGCATGTCCACCATTAATTATACCTTTTGCAAACCATTACAGTCTATGGGAAAACACCAGTGGAGACATGCAAAAAGCTCGTCAGTAATTATAGGAAGCATTTGATTGCTGTAATAGCCAAAAAAAATAGTCTTTTCTATTGATTATTGAGAAGGGTATGAATAATATTGGACATGCCACTTTTTGTTCAAATGTAAAATAAAAGCTGAGAGATATTTTTCTCCACAATGATGCCTCTTGTACATCGTCTTATTATCTTCTAGGAGACGCCTGTGTCATTTCCAATCAAGAAGAAACTTGTTGGCACTAATACATGGACGCCCCCCCCATTATAGTCTTCCCACCTCCCTCACCTTTCAAAATCATTTGTTTCGTCCCCACCATTTTTCCCCTCCCTGACAATAGTTGAGATGTAGAGAGCAGAGCGCGTCCCCCCACTTTTTCCCTCCCATACTACAGCCAAAAAATAGAGTGCTGCGTGTGACCAATAATCATATATATATATATATGTGTGTGTGTGTGTGTGTGTGTGTGTGTGTTTTTTTATGTCCTTACCGCTTCTGGGATGACCGCAGGCATGCGTATGTCCAGGGAGAAGTTGTAGGGGTTGGACAGAACAAATGGCTGCCTGGTCTGAGAGCAGTCATTTGGGTCGGACCACGGTGTCTCCTGAAATCTGAACATCACAGAGGATACAGATGTAAACTTAAATACATGGCAAAGTGATATCATGTGCTGTCAAAACACATCATATACAACAAGCTTTTAAAAGCTTTTCTATTATTACTGGACAGTGATGTAGTGTGTTTTATGCTCAAACAACTACCCTGTGTGGTTATTATAGGCCGTGTAACAAGTCCAAGAAAATAAAGCAAATAAATATGCTCCAAAAATATGTTCCACTGTACAGCATTTTGTCATATCAAAACCATTTTCTCTCTCTGCAGACTTTTTGCTTACTTTTTGCTACAAAGGCAAGAAATGCTTACCTTTTGAACCTGTTCATTGGGCTTCTGAGACTGTAGCTATGGCTTTGACCAATGAGAGCCAGCACAAGCATGCTACACACCAGGACACCCATATCTGCGCTCACTTTCTCTCAGGTTGGGTCCCTTCAAAGTACTGGGCTGATGGCCAGTGGAATGGTTGGTTTGCTGAGCCTGGTGCACCTCTTACAGCATCAATCCTGGCCTTGCTCCATATGCCACACCAAAGATCCACTGCTTTCTTGAGCTAGGCACTCAGTTCCTTTTGTTTCACCTCCACACTCACACTCTTCTTCTCCTCTGTAATCCCTCCTTGAATGTAACGGAGGTGGGATTGCCCTCAGGTTCTCTCTCTCTCTCCCCCTCCCCTCTCTCACTCACTCGCTCGAAAGTGCCAGCAACATCAGCCGTGTCTGAAAGTCGAGCGAAAGGGCCGTCCAGATGCACTGTGACAGCTGGGCCACAGCTTCCTATCACCTCGAGCCGTACAAGAAAGAAGGAGAGAGAGAAAGGGGGGAGAGGGAGAGAGAAATAGCGAGGTAAGACTGAGAGCTTGAGAGAGAGACGAGGAGAAGGAGGAGGAGGAGGAGAGAGAGGGAGCGGCGAGAGAACGTGCAGCTTCTCACTCCTCCTTAGGTAGGATGGCTCATATCACAAATTTGACGTCAGGGTTTCTCCCAGAACCTGCAGACACACAATCAGAGAGCAGGAATATATCAGAGCTGTACCACAATTCAGTAAACAACATTTAGAAAATTATTATAAGTATTTTCCATATACAAAAAAACAGCGATTTGGATGGACTATTCATGCTCTCTTTGATTCCTGGCTATGGTTATCGCAATTATTTATTAATATCATCAGTAATTATAGAACATGGTTTCCTTATAAACAGAATATAACCAGTCCAGTTTAACGTCAAAGTAGCATAGCGTGTGACACACAGAACAAAAATGTATTTCTTTAATGTGGCACCAGTGGATCTTTCTATCTACTTCAACCAATTATATTATCAGTAGGAAAAACATATTTTGACTATTGTTAATTGTAAAGAATATCTTACAATATATTTATTCAAATGAATATGCAGAATTCATCACACTTCAAAAGAGGTAGTCAAACTTCAAAGCAGATAATTGAACTGTTAACTGCTGTGAAAGAAACAATTGCAGCATATCAGTAACACATAATATAACTTGAATCACACAAACACACATACAATACAAGGTAATACAATAAAGAACACATATATAAGTTACTATTGACTAACTTCTTGTTGTTCTCAAAGTACTCTGACATTGTGTAAGAGCACAAATAAAGAAGTTGCCTTGTACAGAATAGCAAATATTCTGGAATAATTAATAAATAATTCCAAACGTTTGAACAGTGTTGTGTTTGTTTATCTCACAACAGTTCACAAAAGGGGCCACTGCCCCAAAGTCTATCCGAGCAGCTAAATCTTCTGCCTTGCTGCTCGTCCTTCATGAAAAATACATACAGAGGGGATAAGGGCCATTTGTGGAAACACAGCAAGACAAAAAATAGAGAGGGACAGAAAGAGAGAAAGAAACAAATCCTCTGTCGGAACCCACTAATCCAATCAAAGCTCTTGCCGGCAAAAAGGATGCCATAAAACCACTGTCCGTATGTTGATGGCCAGACTGGGGAGGCATCACCAGCACTATGGGATGCTGGATGGCTGTTTGGAGTGTACAAAAGAGAGATACTGAAAGAGAGAGAGAGATACAGAGAGTGAGAAGAGAGAGAAGGCTGGTGAATGTGCCGTCCGCCACGTGGCACTGCACACTGTGCATCAGCAAAATGGAAGTGACAAGCTGAAAATAAAGAGGAAAAAAATCTTCCCAAAACACCAATCGTCTCAATCTCCTCTCACTGCTAAGTGGTCAGGCCAGTCGGTTGTTAATCACACAATGTTCCAGGCAGATGTCAATAGGCCTACATGGATTTTTTTTGCTGCATGGATTTTAGCAGGCTACAGGCTCACTCCTATAACAATACATTTGGGTTGAATGATACTGGAGAAAAATAGCAATACTTTAGGCTTTTACAATATGTGATATTTGAAAAACTTAAAGCAATCACTCAGTTTGTAATCTCAACCTGAGACAAATCTTATTCTAGCAAATGAATGAATCTGCTTCCTCTGCAGTTAGTCAGAGCTGGTCTAGTGCTGCAGAATAAGGACAAAATACTTTTTTCCCATCAATTTCATACACATGCCTTCCAATATTTATTAGAAACATTGCTAAACCCTTGATGTACATTACCTATGTGAATACCCTGATTTATTATAACACTTCTATGACTGGTCAGGATGCTCACGCCACACAATAAAGCATTCATTGATTGGTTAGAGACCAGTGCTGTATCAGTTTTGTTTTGTGAAGTGTCACAGTATATGTAATTTTAACCAGGCATGTGTGTAAGGTGGCTGCCGTTTCAGCGTGATGCTCGTTCGCATCCTCAGAAATGAATATAATATGTCTGTGAGATGAAGTACAAACATAACCAGTTGTGGCAGAGCACCACACTGTGATCTCAGCAGAAAATCGAACCAAACCATCCTAACAATAATAATTATCACCCATAAGTCTCCTCAGCTGTTGTCATGTTCACAGCTCACCTTGTGTAAAACAGGTATCCCCAAGATGTCTCAGCCTTGACCTGCCCCTCAGCTGATACAGCTTTAAATCCCCCTCGACAAAAGGTACACAGACTGAACAATGCTGCTAGCACAGCAGATGTGTACCCAAGTATACAAGCTGGATTAAAATCAAGTATACCGCTAACGATTAAGAAATGATGTACAACACAACTCATCCATATTCAGTTTAGCAACAAGAGACAGAGGCCTCACTGAAATTAACTGCATGTGAAAACAGATGTTGATACTCTAGTTGGGAGAACATAACAAAGCACACTTGTTTCACAATAGCAGATGCCAAATAGCCTGTACCACTGAGCAAATGAAGGCTGCAGGGGGAGGGGGAGGAGGCCGCTCAGACAAGACAAACACACGGCTGAGAAAACAATCTGTTCGGGGGGAAAGTAGAGAAGAGCGAGACTGGCAGATCCTCAGAAATGGGCTTACGCACCTTATGCCAAAGACTGTTCAGCAGGGTAATCCTCTTCACATGTATAGAGGTAAATTAACGTAATGACAGTTAGCTGCCTTGTCCAAGCACTATTCTTCTAGGCTTTTTTTTTTTGACATAAACAAATCTTGGGTTCGATTGATAGTGATATTCTCAGGGTCAATACCAATTACCGACTGCCATCCATTTGCAATAAAACTGATTTTTATTTGTCTTAATGAGTTTTTGTGGCAATGACTTCGACCAATATGTTTTTTTTCCAGGGTCTATACCAATAACCAATATTTGGAGCCGATACATATTTGCAATAAAAATTCAAAGCTTTACGTCAAAATTTAGAATAACAATAGCACTAAATTTCAATGAAATGCCTTTTTGCATATGTTGATGTTTGAAACTGAGCCAGAGACAGCTTCAGCACACACTTCAGCAAAGCCTCTTGTAGTTGTGGGTTGAGACTGAGAGTATGACTGGTTCTGGCACGTGACATGAAAGAAATAATGTTTTGCTTGCACGTAATAATGTAATAATATTTTATTTCACTAGTCAGACGGCTAAATTATGGATCACAAATAAACCCGTTGATGTTCGCTATCGCATTCAGGTTAGCTCTATAAGACTCCACATTAACTTATGTTATTACAATCATTGTCAACCTATAAAATATAAAAACACCAACTCATTATGTTCGAACTGGTAGGGTGGTCCTGAATAATTTAAATATGTGAAAGTTTGTTAGTTATGTCTGCATTAAGTTTCATATTCTGTGTTCAGATTAGCTGGGTTTTAAAAACATTCCAATTCAGAATTAAAGTTTTAAATGGAACATTTTATCCTGAAACCTGGAGAAAATGGCATTTACTTGAAGGACATAATGTTAGAAAATAAAAATCATGCCATACCCAGATAACGATATGTAAAGGGCCTCACATATCCCCGCACAATTTCACAACTCACTGCTCTTCTCTGAAAGACTGCGGAATATAACAGCACTCTCAGCCAGCACTACAAACTGGAGTATTTGCAACTTCACGGTAGTTGCAGAGGAAACTGTGCAACCAAGGGTGTAAAAAGTATGTTAGCCACAAACTTTGCAAAACCGATTCTGCGTGTCACAGGAGCAACTCAGTAAAGAACATGTTGGGGCTGTGGATGAGTAGGAGGGTAAGTTATTACAAAATCTTAATTAAAGTACATGTGGCATGTGTTGTTTGAAGTGATGAATCATTAGTCACACAGTAAGTAGTTCTTCTTGTATATCTAATAGCCTGTGTTTGCTCGCAATTGAGCTTGCATGGTATATTAAATCACATTTACTCCAATACTGTATAACAAGTGTATTTAACCTGCTGGCTAACATCAACTGACATTTCTTGTTAGAAATAGGGAGATTGTTACTGCAATCTGCCTCCATGGTCTGTGGCCTGTTCTAATTGCTGTAGCAAAGTCCGCTAACATTTAGTTTTTGTTGTATGCTTTTCTTTCGTATTATTTAGAATTTATTCCACTAATGCAAAGGTTTTTGTCCACTTCATAAAAATATGAGCAGAACCTTTGTACATGTTTTATAGCAAACATGTTGTGCTACTATTGTCAATAATAAAATTATTGTTGTGATTGTATCTGATTTATCAATTAATCAAAGAAATAAAAAACAGATTGTTTGATTAACAAAAAAATTGCAGCCTATTAAAATACATTCTATCATTTTATATGCACCTAGCCACCCCAAAAAAAACAATAATCAAAGCTTTTTAACTGTATCAAAAACAGAGACTGAGCAAACCTTTAAAAGCACTAGAGTATCAGCAAGCCTGCTTCCATACAACCATCCTCAATTTACCTTTCCCAAAATGACACTGCAGCATCGAAGCTAAATCAAATATTTGTAAAGCGCAGTGGCTTCAGCACTTTCTTCATTTATTGCTTGACCGAGTCTTGTAGACATGACTGTGGTTTCATTTGGACTCTGTCTGGCTCCTCCGTCACGTTCCAGGCACTGACATCCAGCAGACTGACAGCGCACTGGCCTTCGTGCCCACCGTTATGTAAATAAGGACTTTTCCCTATAACATCAATCCATCATCCAGTAACAGATTAGCCCACCCGGCTCACTGTGTTGAAGGGACTCCCACGCACTGTTCATTCAGAGAGGCACTTAGAGAGCGGTGTCTTTAAATAACTGACATCCGTCTCACTAATCTCCACAACTGGTAAAACAGCCGTATGAGTTAATCTTGGGCTAGTAACACTGTGAATGGCCTATCCATGCTCTAGCCACAAATATGTTCCTTCAAAGGAACTGACTGGAGACTACAAAAACTTTACAGAACATTGGCAGAAATAAAACTCAATCTAATATGAAACTGTCAGATCCATTTGGAATTGAGCATTTCAGTAATTACACTGCTGATTGGTAAATACATCACAGTAACAGCAGGTACAGCCAGGCAGCAATTTGCCAGCTGGTAACTTTGATAAATTCATTACACAAATAAAGAACTCAAGCATTTTCAGTCAGCTGACAGTCAGCTTGGCCTAAGCTTACCATGCTACGTTGCTGCCTTGCCTACAGCTCAAATCTTAAGGATTTTGCTATATTTCTCCATCCTATATATACAAACATACACAGAGATACACACATACACACACACAAATCACACACATACATCTCCGATCTGGTTAAGTTTTTAAATTCTGACTCCTCCTTTGACAGTGTTCACCTGTCCCTCATCAAGGGAGCAGCATTGAGAGAGACAGAGAGAGAGAGAGAGAGAGAGAGAGAGAGAGAGAGAGAGAGAGAGACAGAACCAAACCATGTTACTTTTGTATTTTACTGAAAGTTCACAAAGAGGGAAGTGAAAATTTATTTTTGGTGTGTTATCAAGCATGTGTTTTCATGATGCCCTACTTCTCGATTAGAAAGCCACCTAGTTTTGATAAACCACAACAACATAGCTCCATTACGTAATAAGTCTTCAGGTGTGCTACAAATTCTCTTTAAGTTGATTAGGACTTTTGCCAGGGTGCTTTAAAGCCAAGATATCAATGGTTACTACACAAGAACAGATTCTGCAAATTCTGCAGAGAAAGATCAATTACAAACTAATTTAAGTGTAGTTTGTCTGTTTCACTGTAGAACCATTTAATAAACGTTCCATTCTTGGAATTCCCTTCAGAATGTGGATCTGTGGAGTTCCTCACAGAGTGCAGCAACAGCTGAGAGCCTCCTCGCCACATCTACTCATCAAAATAAAGAAGTCTATCTGCACTAAAGAGAAAATCAGTCTGATCGCTCTGTCCCATTGCACCAATGCAGCTCCAGTGAGCCAGGATTGCAGAGGCGGATGAAAAGCATGCCCTGCGTCAAAGTCTGGGCAGGGAGGAGACAGGGAGGCAAAGAGAGAGAGAGAGAGGGAGAGAGAGAAAGAGACTGGGGGACAGAGAACCATCCATGTTGCCAAGCAGCTCTGGGGGCGGAGAGGCCAGTCCAACAGCAGGCAGTGTCCATATGCCAAAGTGGCACCAGCCTCGCTCTTTCACAAGCAGGAAGCCAGTGAGTCAACAGAAAAGCATTGTCACTGTGTACTTTATGAGATAACGCAAAGCTAAACCGCCAGGGCATCAGGGTTGTGTCTAACTAGCGATAGTGCAGCTAAAGGGAACAACATAAGCAAACATAGCACACAAAAGATAGATTTAACAAACAATACCCAGATGACCATACTGTTCAAAAAAGGTGTTGTCCAATTTAAAATTAAATGTAAGGCAAATAAAAGTTGAGATTCTTGCACAGTGAAAAGGTGAACAGAGGGACCAATTCAAGCAAAACGAGGTCACCCCTATAAGGAAATATTGTTTCATGGAAAAAAAATATGAAACAAACCATGATGTGTTTTTGGAATGGGGTGCTTTAAAATGTCATAAAGTTCCCATTACTGTACAGCAAAGGCTCATTTATAGTTGGTGGAATGAACGTATTCATAACTGAGAATAAACAACACAGGACTCATTTACCAAATACAGATCGACTCACAACGTAGCCCTGATCAGCCTGCTGCAAACAGCCTTTCCTTTCCTTTTCAAGCACATGAAAAAGGATGAAAAAACCTGACAGATGATGTAGAAACATCAGAATAATGACAATATAATGTCGCTAAATATAGAAATAAAGTCATAAATGATACTCCATCTTTGGTAAACATGTAAAGAAATGCTGACAAAGTACTCCGGACTCTTTAAAATTGCCATAAAGCTAAATAAAAACACTGTAAAACAGAAATCTATATCCTAATCTCTTCCTGGAGGCAACAGCCCCATGTCTGGGTAGGTCTTGACAGAAGCATAATAGGTTAGACTGTTTTGATTAAACAGAGCCCAAAGGCATAAGCTATTTTCTTACCAAAGGGATATCAGCTTGAACAAGAAGGCTCAAAGGTCATAAAAATATCCCTAAGTCAAATGTAACCCAACACAACAACCGTAAACCAATCCATCCATAAAAAACCCCGGGATGACTTCAAATCAGCTGGGCTAAACATATTACCAGGATGACTCACTTCAGTTCTAGGCAGAAGTTAAGCATCATGAATTTAACAGTAAGAATTAGGACATAAAATTAAATGACCCACATATCAGAGGCTAGATACAGAAATACAGCAGGCAGAGTGTGACTGCTCAAACAGCTTTCCAATTTCAACAGCTTTTATTGACAGGTAATACTTCAGTCCACTACGGAGCGTCAAGTTTGATTTCAACGGACAGGTAGGTTAAGACAAAAACAGAACATTCGTCTGAAACAAAACTCAAAACCATTTTAAAACTCTCAACAGCAATTTGTTTTACTCCCTGCATCTTCCACAGCGACATACACCACTGGTAACTGCAAACATCAATCAGATACACCACCGAGTTTCTCCAGACTGCTGTTAGACTAAAATAGAAACTCTTTTGCTCTTTCCCAGCTCCATGTGCAAAGCCCCCACCTTGTACAGAGGGGACCTAACCTATTTAACCCGCTTTCCTATTCATAATTTAAAGGACAAATATCTTAGGCACGAGGCATGCTCAGAAACAGACAGGATCAAAAGCCCCAGCAACAGACAGGAGCTGCCACTGTGGAGCAAAAGCTGGAGAGAAGTGCTGAGAATGTGCCCACCGAGCGGTAACCCCCGTGGACAGGCTTGCCTACCTGCTTGTCACATCGGGCTCTGTAGCACAGCGAAGAAGGAGAGAAAGCCAAGGAGAGGAGAGAGGACAGCTGCTTCTCTGCTGCCAATGAGTCACTGGGGAGAGCGAGACTGAGAGTGGGGGAAGAGAGGGGGAGAGTGAGAGAGAGAGAGAGAGAGAGAGAGAGAGAGAGAGAGAGAGAGAGAGAGAGGCGGCTCAGCTCAGCATGCTCGCTCACATCCCCATCACACACAGGAGTCGGCAGGGGGGAAACTATGGTACCAGTTGCATGCGCCCGCCGACAGCCAGGCACCTTCTGAATGTAAGCAAGCAACCGTGGAGCTTGAGCTGCTGCAATAGGACAGGCGTGAAAAAGCGTGGGTCGTTCACTGTGTTTGTAGCACTGTTTTTGTTGTTTGTGTCAGTAGGAAAATACAGCTCTTTTAATATTTACAATATTTGCTTGTTTTAATCCTGTAAAAACAGAATTTTCCTTCTTTTGTATTACATTAAAGAGTTGCATGTAGCATTGTAAACACTACATCAAAATCCACCATTCACTCCTCAGTCCATACAGTCCATTAATGGAAACTAAGCTGCAAAATAAACAGCTCATTGCTTTTGTGATGCCAACTCTTTTACACAAACCAATTCAACCTTAGGAGTGAGTAGTGGGCTTTCAACCACTGTTTACAATACTACAAGCAGCTCTATTATTTACTGCAAAACAATGGAAATGTAGTTTTTCCAAGATAAAAAGTGTTCCAAGTGGTAAAAGATCTCTATTTTCTTACTGACACAAACAACGAAAACAGTGCCAAAAATCCACCATTCGCTTCTCAGTCCATACCGTTCATTAACGCAAACTAAGCTGCAAAAAAAATGCTTTTGTGACACCAACCGATTTGCATTTAACCTACAGCAGATCAGCGCTGCCTATTCACACTGAAGTTATTAGAAGTGTTTCAGCCCAGATTGTTCTGTCACTGAGCAACAACACAGGACAACCAATCAGAACTGAGATTATGAACACATATAACACATGGTATCACATTATATGATATATGCACTTTGGACTTTACCCAACGTTGAACACCAGACCTTCAGGACCAGAGTTGTGAACCCCTGCCTTAATTTCACTACAATTGTAGCCTTTTGATACGATAACAATAAGATGATGAAACACACATATGCTTTTGCCCAATGCCTTTTCATCACACAAACAGAAGCAGAAGGAAACATAAAAGCATAAAAAACTGAGAGGATGGAATGCATTTTAGTAGCGTAATTTTAAACCCGGTGTGGGAATGTACACCAACATACCCCATTGTGTTTATGTTAATGTGCAGAGACCTGCTCATTTGCCTAACACTGGGGAGCTTTATTCTCCTCTACCAGACGTTTGGCATTAAGCACGGTGACTCATGTGCTGCTGCTCCAGACTGTGCCATTTTACAGGTAAAGATTTTCTATGGAGATTATACAAGCTGTGTGTTTGTGCAATGGAATAGGTGCACCCCAAAGTAGCTGAATAGTGCAACACTGATTATTACTATAGACAGGCTAGCAGTTAGTGGTGGTAATTTCTGATCTAAACGGTTGGGGGGAAAGGCAAAAAAAGCATTTTTGTTATTGACCGTAGCAATGTAACAGCTAACCTTAACTGACAGCAGCTTGGATGACTGCATTTGCATAGCCTACAGACTCATATTTGTTCAGCATAGCACATGATGGACGTTGTTATCATGGGCCAGCAACGTTAACTGACTCATGTGCATATTGTGACACAAGTTAGTACTCCTGATCTGATCTATATCGTGTTCATCTGTGCCAGAGTTGAACCAGAAGCTAACGTTTTTTGTCAGTTTGAAAAAAAGCCTTGAGATTTCAAAAAGACTGGTGTAATTACTGGTGTTATTATGAAGCAACATGTTTCAGGGTTGAAATTTCTAATTACTCCTAACCATAACAGCCTGTTAAATTCCAAGGGATCAACAGAGACTGGAAAATAGTCATGTAAAAACGAATTTTTAGAACACAAACCACACAAACATCATAAGTGGACCTCAGGGATAAACATAATCAGCCACACAAAAGCAGGACACGGACACTTTAAGACAGCTCTGCACTGTTGTTTTCTCTATTCAGAGAGGACTGATCTGCACCTTACCATCATCCTAAATGTGAGCTGAGCCATGCTTCCTTAATGTTATTACAGGTTATTACACCTGCTATAACCAGACAAACAAACAGACAAAGCCCTCAACCCTGAAGTGTTTATAGTTATTACTGTCATTACTGTACCTGTCAGTTCCACCTCAGAATGTCATCTGTTCATTTTAATCTTTCAATGAGAATGACGGTCTTCATTCTGCAAAACAAGACAATACACAAACAATAAGTTTTCATCAAAATCAAATCCTAAAACGTCTAAGAGTGCACTTGGATATCTGACTCATGTGAACATTGACAGATTGTCAATAAAAGTGTATCAGCATCAGACAGTAGTAGATTAGTAGATTAGATTACTTATTTATAGTTCTCTGGAAGAGCTGGACATTTAGGCAACACTGCGCAACTAATGCGTTACTGATTTTCCATATTTTATTCACTTACTACAGGTATTCAGTTACCACACACAACACACACATTTACATATATA
>JBBPCX010000035.1:4200741-4219743 GCA_037974365.1 Hydrocynus forskahlii
ACACACACACACACACACACAGACACACACTCACACACACACACACACACACACACACACACACACACACACACTCAATTTCTCCATGTTAACCAAGCTCACACAAAAGCACAGCTGCTGTTTGTCTCATAGGATCACCAGTTACTCATCCGCCTACGATGCATTTCTCAAATTTACACCATGGCCAATATTTGTACGGGAAGGAAACAAGACACATTTGTTTCCTGCACGTTTTAAGCGACTAATGGGATCACAGCATCTGTTGTGTGTTAATAGTGAAAAGTCTGAGGATAGCCTCTCATATGCTGTGTCCTGTGAGTGAGTACAAGGCAGAACGGATGAGCAGGCAGCGAATGGATCCCACAAAAACAAGCAATTACAATCACAGTTTAAAAAGAACACATATAAATTGTCCCCTCGCCTTGAATGTAGATGATCAGCCAAGACGTACTTGGCTTCAGAAGTGTACTTCTATGGTTTAGTGCTGGAGACTAATAACCACAAATTAACATCATGCAAACTGCACGCCTACATTTTCCTTCAGCTGCAAATGGCTGTTTAGTAATCTCGAACAGACAGATGTGCTTTCTGACAAACCGTTAACCAAAAATATGGTAAAAGTACAGACCTTCAGGCTTCAGTGTTGTATTTAGCTATGCAGCTTACTTCAGTTCATATTTATACGCACAAACACAGTGTCTGAACCTGCATATGGAAGTCAATGTCAGATTACTGTACAACTTAATGTGGTTTGATATATGTGATGCTTTAGCAGTAGCGAATACTTCAAAACTTCATCAGAGCATTGGAAAAACATGATCTCATGCCTGAGATCTGTATAAGCTCATAGCTGTTGGTGAATCCTAGCGTTAGACTATCTAACTTGATAAAACAGTTTTTAAGGTCTTTTTTCAATCGCTAATTGGACAATGTTTTGAATTAACAGTTAATGTAGATTTTTTTCTTTTATGTGGTCAGTCAACTGTGAACACTAAGGCATTTAGTGTGGAATGTAGCTACGATTTGAAGCAGCATGGCACACATGTATTCTTGAGACAGCTAATGTGGTCTTGTTAGCTAGAGAGCACATTCAGAAGTTTGGAATCAGTGTTTACACTACAATAATGCCCATTCAGTTGCAAATAAATACATAAAATGAATGTAATATGCTGGTCCTGTGCACCTTCATGAATTTTAAATGATAAGCAGACAAAAAAAGAAGAAAGAGATTTGTCCAGAACTGAAAAAGGACCTGTAGAAACATTAATACCTGTAACAATGAAGTTAATGATAAAGGTGGTCAAACTGTCTTAGTATGCTGATGCATCCTTCACTGGAAGTAAGGGTTCAAGCACAAACCCTGAAAAACAAGTGTGTCCCAAGGCTTCTGTCTAAACAGTGTATCTGCACACAGTCAATAGGAAACACTCAAAATAAAGTGTTACCATGTTTCAAACTGCAGTACAGTAGTTTTTAGTATACTCCATATTTTAGCAATTAGATTAGTGCCACCCGAGCCGAAACAGAGAGGCTCAAAAGGAGCTTCTATCCTCAGGCCATAAAACGTCTTAACCAGGACACAACACCACAACTTTTTACCTGCCAGTCATAACACAAACTGAACTCTCTACCTCACTTTATCACAACCTGTCTTTTAATTCTATACATCAGCCAGCAAATCAGCACACTGTACTTTACAGCTGGTGGCCTAGTGGTTATGGAGTTGTGCCTGCGATCAGAAGGTCATAGGTTCAGGCCCCTTGAGCAAGGTACTGCTTCACTTGGTGAATGGATTAAATGCAGAGAAAGGATTTCACATTATTCACACTGTGTGCTGTGCTATGGTGTGTTTATTCGTGACTATAAGGGGCCACTTTACTTACTTTACTTACTTTACAGCACACAGGGGTGGACTGGCAATCTGTGCGTTCTGGAAAAGTCCAGAACAGCCGTCCGGTCTACGGCCGTTGGTCTGTCTTTCTCCTTAACTGAGAAATCAGCTAACAACAGCAGAGAGCACTAATACGATAATTTATCAGGTGTAAAATCCATATTTAAAAGCCAACGTAGACCTCTGCGCACAAATCCCCGACCCCCACCCCTCCCCCGGAACGAAATTATATTATTTTCTTTACGTATTTATTACTTTAGAACCAAATTTCTCTTTAATTTAATTCAAAGTTTTTGATAACTTTAGTGTGCAGTCTGAGGTGGCTGATTCTGGGGCTCATGTCACTACATAATGTACTTGCTGAAATATGTATGTGATGAATAAAGAAGCTTGAATCTTGAATCTGTGCTTCCCTCATGTGTCAGAAAGCATCTGCTGCCACTGTGATTTAGGCATGCAGTCTGCTTGATGCTTATGCTGCCAAGTCTCCATTTCTTGTGAGTTCATTAGGTTTGTAGCTGTGCAAACCTTCAGACGCCAAAGATGATGTTTGAAGACGTGGGGTAAATTGAGAATTGTGTAAATATCTTTTTTTTTTTTACCCAAGTACTGCTTTAAACACAGAAATCCAGTGACAGACACCGACTGTCAGGGTGTTTTCCTTTACCCTGAAAAAGCAGGCAGACACAGGAGACAAACAGTCGCTGCCTCGGCAGAGGCCTGCCGAGCTCCGCCTCAGTTCATCTCAGGGAAACAGGTATGATCGACATTCTCCTAGTTTAGTCAGATTTTACTCTGTCTGATTGCAGGATTGGAAAAATTAGACTGTCACCGCCAATCAGTCATGCGTTATGGAAATCCAGTTCCGGTGGAATGAGAGTTCATTTGCACATATATTAACCGCTGCCACCAGCAACACAACAAATAAATCTCACAGACATAAGCCTGACTGAATTCAGACACATTCTTCAACAAGCCAAGGCATATAGTTTTCTTCTCACATCACTCCTGCCATTCGTACAGCAAAACAGAACACATTATATTATCTGACACCTTCAGACCCATTTCTTATTCATTCTTATAAAATCAACTTATTACTCACTTGTAATTAAAGCTTACAACTTAGGGCCTACCTCTAGTTTAAGGGGTTTAATAACACACCCCGTTAAATTATCCTCTGTGTTGCTCTGTAGGAGGGATGTCATTTTGTGAAATACTCATGAGACTGAACCCATAAAAATGTGCGTTTGTCTTCACTCGTGGTCTTATTGCTGCTTTCTGCCGCTGTGCTCTCTGGCGCATAATGGATGGAGCCTGATTAAAAATGTAGGGACAGTTACATTCCCGGAAAACTGGAAAAGCCACCGGTAAAGAAGGACAGAAATGTACTGTAAGTACACTGCTAGGAGTGAACTCATGCTAATAGTCGGGATGTCCAACAGAAGCACTAGTAATAGCAATGAAATATGTAAAGAGGAGGAATCATTTCAAAGAGATGTTGAGGAGCTAGCAAAGCAGATGTGTCCTCTGCACTGTCATGGCACTGTAGCTCACATGGTCTGCATGGTGCCAAGATAGATTTGCGCAATATACGGTTACACTCGTCCATGAAAGAAGATCCAGCACTGCTGCCTGTCTGCTCTTGCCTCACTTTTGCTGCAGCATGACCTCAGATGCACTAATGCAATAAGCTGTAAGTACTTACACTCTAAAAAGGTTTTCCTGGACTTTCAGGACACACCTACAATCTGTACTTTGATTCTCGCCCGGCTGTTTTCAGGGCTATTTCAAAGAAATGCAAACATAAAGTGACCCAGTCATTCTGGATGTGCCCCTCATGGGCTTGTTATACAAAAGGAGAGGGTAAGATATGATCTAGGAGTGGCAGGAGGTGGGATGGTGTTGAATGGGCTGGGTGTGAAAGTCTGGGTAAACAGGTTCGATTGAGACAAACATGTTCTTCTGTGCTTCATTCCATCTAAAGGCAGGGGTGTGGAGGAAGGGGAGGGTACTGATATTGAGGCACATTTTGGAGGGAGGGGGAGCTAAAAGTGGACCAAGGCATGTACATGTGAGAGTGTGACGGAATGTGGAAAAGAAGAGAGAGGGAAAGAGGGAAAGGGCATAAGAGCAAGAGAGAGCAAGAGAGAGAAAGAGAGAGAGAGAGAGAGAAAGAGGGAATGAAGAGAGAGAGAGAAAAAGAAATAAGGAGCAAGAGAAAGGGAGAACAGAAAGGGCAAAAGGGTGAGAAAGACAATAAACGAAACAGAGAGAAAGAGAGAGAAGAGAAACAAGAGCAAAGGAGAGGAGAGAGCGAAAGAGAAAGGGCATGGGTGAGACAGAGTGGGAGAGTGAGAAAGGTGGAGAATGGTGGAGAGATAGAATGGAATACAAAAGTGCAAGAGCGACAACAGTCATTCAGAGGTGGTGTGGAGAGAGAGGGAGAAAAAGAGAGAAAGAGGAGGAAGATTAAGAAAGCAGGAAGGGAAACATAAAAGAGAACGTGTGTGTGAGAGAGAGAGGGAGAGAGAGTGAGGGGCCAGCAAGCGAGAGAGCAGGAGAAAAAAAGAGAGTATGGGTAAGTGAGGGCACAAGAAAATGGAAGGTTAACAGACAAATAAAAAGAGAGACAGCAAAAGAAGACTGCAAGACGGTGAAGAGAGAGAAGAGCATTAGAGAGAAAAGAGAAGTGGGAGTGAAAGAGAAAGAGGGAGAGAGAGCAAGAGACACAGAAGAGTGTGATAGAGAGAAAAAGACAGTGACAGAATAAGGCCTCAGTGGTAGGGAGAGAGATGGTACTGTTTGGGAAAACGTCCCACCTAAAGGCTGAACAGGGAATAGTGGAGCATTCGTCTGGGAGTACTGCTCATACTAGTCAACACCTATAAAAACAACAGTGGAAAAGGATGTGGTGCACTACATAGTGGTGATAAAATCTCTTATCTCTGTATCTTCAAGCCTTGCTTTTTTCTGCCCTCAGAACATCTTCACTGTCATATCAAAACTCTTTTTTGTATCTTTTACTTTTAGCAAATATCTCCATCCAAATAGACCTATCAAAATGACCCAAACTCATTTCATGAAATGGCCCAAATCCTAAATTTTCTCACATAATATCCCTTTTTCAACATTCACGTGGATGTATATAAACAGCTATACGTAATACATGAGCATTTTCTTATCCAATAGAAATATACTGGCTATATTTGCCACATTACCTTTAAACCTGATGTAAATGAGTTCTGGTCTGATTGGCTGTCAGTGTGAAAGGGTTGAGTTAAGCTGCTGTAGGGTGAGTATATGCAGAAACAGTGTATTCAAAACAGGTTTTGATGCTGTAGCATAGCTCGAAGATAGGGACCGAATAGACCAGTGAATAGTATGTTTGAAAATTTATCAGACAAAAGTAAACTTTTTATTACTAAAAGACAAGATGGACCATTTCATGTGCTTTCAATTCAACAAAATGGGCCCTTCTGCTAGAAAGATCCCATGGAGATACAAGGTTTCATCCTCACTGTTTTGCTTGCTTTGACCCTGATCACCAGTCAACAGCTTCTTAAGACAACCTGAACTTGTTTCGTGCTGACAGGGCAAAGACTGCATGCCTAGAAGAATAGCTTTAATAATTCAAACAGATCCAATCCTGAACATACAGAGACTTTGTTTGCACTTCACTCATCCACTGCAGCATGAAGTGCAGTAACCAAACCACACAAACACATGCAGGAAGTGAAGATACAGCAAGATTATAATTATCTTAGCAAGTTCCTCTTGCACGTTTGTGGACACCTAAGAACTGGTATGAAAACCTTGAAGTAAAACAGTGTTAAGGAAAGGCAATGTCATTTGCATCAGCTGTAAACCTCATTGCACAGATGGCCAATCCAATTCTATTGATAACCCGGGTGAAGGCCTGCTTACCCACTGATGTGTTTGAGTGTTATTTTTGTGTGTTCAGTGACATTACTACTGGGTCACTGAGTCATTAGGAAAAAAGAAAGAGTGATTTAAAAAGAGAACAGAATCCTTGGCGGGGTAATTTGCTCTGGTTTTCCGCTTGGCCTTCAGATCGTCTTTGCTTTCAAATTAGAAGTGACAAATCTTCAGATCTGGCCAAATCTGGGCCCATCAGTGGCATATTCACAGCTCATTACCTCCTCCATGTTGTTGTATAGGCCCATTACCTCGCTGACTAAACCCACTGTATGAGGGGTAGGCGCTGTGATGATGTGCTCTTATTATCAGGATAAATTACAGCATACAACCGACACTTTTTTATAATGTTTCATGAAAAGAAAAACTACAGATGTAGGCCTCGGCTTTACATATTATAATTTTCATCCACACCAGCAGTGTTTTTTTAGAATATCTTTCCATTCATATGAGAAACAACTAGAAAATATTTACTAGCACAGTAGGGAGTGATCATACTTCACAAAATCTGATGTGATACACCTGTAGAAGAACATTTTCATTGTGCACAATTTAGAGCACAAAGCTGAAGCAGAGATTTTCCACCTAGATTTTTCATCATGGGCAATGTCACTGCTAATGTCACTTCTGTCATTACTCATGTTACTTATGTCACTACTTAATAACATTATCACGTGCGATATAATAACTATTTGTGCCACTATTACATGTAATAACAGACTAGATATAGAGTGCAACACCAAACCACTGTTTGTGTTGACTAGTAAACTACTTTAGCAGTAATTTACTTGTCTAGAATATTTTAATCCACCTCTCTTACTGTCCACAGCATTTTGTGTACATAGCATAGTGTATTTGTACAACGCATTTCTGGAGTGTTTATTTGGACATTTATTCGACTTATTATATATTTTATATTGTTCCCTTGTCTCTGTGCAGTTGTAGCATAAGCAGTTTCCTCAAGGATCAATAAAGGTTTCTGATTCTGATTCTGATTTAGACTGTCCAACCAACCGACCATCATTTGATATTTCGGTCAGTAACTGAAATTAATACTGATGTGAATGACTTGGATATATCTGCTAACATTTACAGTGATCGGCAATAGACTACATGAACAACAGCTACTTTGAAAAACAAAACTGTATTTTTCTTTTTCTTCTGTCTGGACTTTAATGGTTTCTGGGTTTCATTTTCCCTGTAGTTTCTCGTCCCCCTTTCACTGGAGCTCTGACTGACTTATGGCCTGTGTCACTTCTCATCCGATCACAAACACCCCGCTCACCCTCAGCCTCCCCCTCCCAGCCCCCCGCCCACCCCGCCAGCCAGTGATTGTGCCGATCCTTTCTGCCTCTTATCTTTGATCTATGTCCCAGAGCCATCTCTCTGTATGTGCTCTTAGTTTGAGTCAGTCACTAGAATTTGTCGACTGTACGAACACACAGGGGCACTTTTGCTTTCCTCGGTTTATCTGATGAGTCATCGATCCCGCTGAGCCCCTGCCAGACAGACATTTATCCTTTGGTCCACTTCCCACAAACTGAAGGACCCTTGCAGAAATATAAACACTTCTCCACATTAGTTAAGCCCTTTGCAGACTTATTATTCACTTGTTAATATTGCAATGCAGTAGTGTAGTACTACTGTGATTTATTCACTAATAACTAATATGATACTTTGTAATGCATTTATGATGAGACACAGGGCCTTAGGGTTTCATTTAAATGGCTTTATACTTTTCTCCCAGTAATAACTAGATTTTTTGCAAACGGCTAAAATTCACAGTCACTTGTAATGAAAGAGGTGACTAGGAAGGTCATTAATACGGTCCTGGGTTCAATTCCAGGCCAGGGTGGCCATGGGTCCTTTCTGTGGGGAGTTTGCATGTTCTCCCCATGACTTCATGGGTTTCCAAAGATATGCATGTCAGGTGAACCGGAGATGCTCAATTGCCCAAAGGCTATGACTGTGTTTCTCATGGACTATTGACCTGTCTAGGGTGTTATTCTGTCTTTCACCCTATGGACAGCAAATGAATGCTTATTAATAAAAGATACGAACAACTATTTACCGCAACGTTTTTGAGAAGCAAAACTAGAGTTTCCTTTCTTTTTTACCCAGTTTTCTCTCTAAATAGTCATTGTTCATTCCTACCCACTAGGTAGGTCTTCCTGTCACACAGTGCTAACAAGCCTGGAGGGTGAAGAATTGAAGTGCCATCACAGCTTTTCAAACTGCTGCTAACACATCCTCGGACAGCTCAACGCACTTGGAGAAAAACACTAAATCTTACATCAGCTAACAGACCTGCCAGGCCTGGCACCGTGAGGAGGGAAGCGATGGGGGTGGTGGTATGAGGAGGAGCTGAATTCTCAGTTGGAATATTGTACCCCTCGGCATTGCATTCTGTTGTTTTTCAAGGTAACCTATAGTTTGCTCTTTCCTTCACACCGCACTAATGGGGATTACAGTTTTCTATTTGAGAAAGCTGATTTTGGCTGCAAGCTACCGTTTTTTCATTTAGTTCATATGTATGGAAAACTTTCAGTTCTAATATCTTAATCTCTAACAATGTTACCAGGAAAGGATCAAATTTGACTTGAATCCAATAGTTGTTGAGAAAACATCTTACAACATTATTGTTACCAGTTAGAAGTAAAAGATAAACACATTGTCAATAATGAACACATTTTATAAAGTGATGTTAACCACCTCATGGTTCAGGTGATACAGTTATCAGTGTCTGATCAAAGGCTACACAGGTGGTTATTTTAAATTTAAGATTATCATTGCTATTACATATGCTAAATCCATGAAATTCTGATGTAAGTTAAATGTGTTCAAGTCATGGATTTCTGCTGGAGGTTAAATGTGCTTGAGTCACGGGATGAAATTCTATGACAAAGGCATAATAACAAAGGCATGATTACAACAAATTGCTACAGCAAATTGCTTAACTTCTCAAGCATCTGGGAGGTCTGTAATTGTAACAGTACAGCCAACCCCCGAAATTCGCCAGGGTTACGTTCCAAGAGCACCTGCAAATTGTCAAAATATGCGAATTTGTTATGTGGTAAAAAAAAGTAGTCCAAACCTTAAATATGCCCCAAAATATGCTCCCAAAACATTTTAATTTAATTTTAAACCCAGCTTAATACATTTCCCTTGATGTGGGAATGCTGGACTGCAGCTGCCATAGATGCGTCATGAGGCAGCAGCCAATCAGCAGCAAGGAGAATGAATAACGCTCTCGGACTGGCTATTTTCAAAACCTCCTGCCTCTGAGTGCAGGGGTATTTCATAATCCCAAGTCTCATTTTTGCATACAGTTGCTTTGTGTTCTCTCGACAGTACAAAAAAATATTTATTTTATATGAAAATTTTGCTGAATTTATGTTAATATTTATGTTATAAAATTAGAAATGGTATTGTTTTTTAGCAAATTAGCGCTAAAATGCATGAAATATTATATATTTTTCATGCATTTTAGCGCTAAATTGCTAAAACGTGGAGGATATTTGCAGTTTCCACAAATTTGTGGGGGTTTCCGCAAACAATTAGTAGTTCGGTTCTGAGAAAAAATCCACGAGCAACTGAGGCCGCAAACTCTGAACTGCAGCTTTGCAGGGGTACACTGTACGCCATGACTGACACATGTGGATTGAAAACTATCTTTCTAAACATGACCAGCTTATAAAGCACACACAAATGAGGAAATGAAAGAGGTTGTTGCTGAATGGAACTGACAATGCATGCTTAATGACGTGCACGTTGCTGGATTTTTGCCTGATTCTAGAGACAGTTTTGCAAAAGCTGAACTGTGATACAAATCGAACTGTGGCTCAGAAATCAAGGACCAAACCGAACTGTGAAAGGTCACACCCCTTTAATAGGCTATCCTGTAATAAGATGTTAACTACTCAACTATAATCACATGCCCTATTACCTAAATGCTTTTTTACAGCTCAGTATGAGTTTAATTATTCAGTCTTCAGTATGAAGACTGGTGCCAAACAGACTAAGGTTGTGCTAATGCTGAACACTGTAACCTAATATTGTATTTACTGTGTCCTTGATAATTATATTAGCCCACCCACCTATATAGATTCTCTCTCTGAACATCATCCAGAGCAATAACCACTATCGCCATCATCCTCCATCACTCATCGTCAGGCTTCCATTTAATTACACTCCATAGTTTTTTCAGGTAGATCTGATAAGGATTATTAATACCCTCCGTTGCTTCTGATTTTAAGTAAAAATATTTTTTGGCATTCAAGCTTAGACTGTTTTTTTTTTTACCTTCTCCCTTTAGATAATGCATTTCTTGACCCAGCCTTATTTACCTCTCCTCACCTCTCAGACAATCGTATTATTGCAGATTGGGGCAGTGAGTCATTGTTCTATATGGGCTATCTCCAGCTTCCTCTAAAAAGCTTATTGAACGGCTTTCTGTTTGGACGCTCTCATTCTTGCTTTCCAAAGGCCCTCTCTCAAGGGTGATGTCTAACTCTGTCTGGCTCTTATGGCAGTCATAGATGCCTATATTGTGCTTTTTTCCGGTACCAGCCCTACAGTGTAACCCTACAAGGATGAAATCGTGTGCCATTGCACCAAAAAGGCTCTTTTTTTGGACAAATCTGGTTTGATATGATGACCACTGAGTTCAGCCATTTGTTTGATTTTTGGGATATAGTTCTTGGCTAAACCTTGGCCTTTACTAACCCCAGGCACTTCGAACACTGCATTACAAATGCTCCTCAGTCCAAACAGCAAAAGGTCATACATTATATAGGGAAATGATAGAAATTTGCTGTGGCTGGAGTGAAACGTGCCATTTCACACGTGCCCTCGGTGGCTCGGAGTCCAAATATGACGGCCACTGTGAAGGTGAGCCTTTCTGACTGTACAGTAAAGCATCTGGCACTGACATTTTTGACCGTGCTGATGAAAATGAATGAAAAATATGCACAACCTTAAAGAGGCACCCCAGCTTCTTTCAGGCTAACAATACAAACTAGATCCTTTCAGCACCAGCCCACTGGCTTTTTGCTATAAGTGAGCTTGCATCAGGGAAGTTTGGGGAAATCATTGTGTGGAAGCAAAGGATGCTCCAGATAGAGATTAGGTTTGAACAATGGTGAGGTACACCTTTAAAACCACTTAGGGGTGCAGAGGTGAGTTCCCTGCAGGGACCAGCCATTCAGCCTTTGCCCTCAATCAGCAAAGTGCTGCTCACAGGTTTCGATATATCCAGCGTACCCGGGAAAGTACTTGAATGCACAGCTGTACAAAAACATTACTATCCCAGTTACAGTTACAGACTAAATCAAAGCCTAAATCTGAAAGACAAGCTGCTACTTCATTTCAGGCCTACCAGAACTGCACTATTCCATTTTAAAAAGTGTTGCTACGTAACCACATACAAACTGCAGAGCTTCTGAGATGTTAAAGATCCTACTGCTTGCAGAGTTGCTGCACAAAGAAGAGGAAGTACCTTTTTTTTTCTGGGTCTGTATGCCTGCGCATAGACCTTATGCCATGTCTCACCACAAATGAGTAGATGAGTCATAAAGACCAGGCTACAGAAGGTAAATGCAGCTATCACTTTCCATGCTGGCATGATCGGTGTTTAATGAGGGACCACCAACTGATGAAAATGCAAATATTGCAGAAGAAGAATCCCTCATTTTAATCAGGCTCAAAGCACATTTTGACAAACTTCCTTCAAAGCACAGCTGTGATTACAGCAGACTCATCGATTTCACAGTTTTTCTCATATGCTGGTCTCTGAATTTTGGAAACTGAGAAGATGGATGGAATAAACAAAACAAAAAAAAACCTTTCAGATAAATTTGCAGGCAAGGAGCCTTCTCAAAATCCTTTTATAAAAAAAAGGCTAAAAAAAAGGGCTAGGAATACATCTCAAATGGTTTTAAAGAAACGCTTCGGTGCAGTGTATATCTGACTGAGAAGCATGATGACCGTCTTTACAATTGTTCCACATTACTGAATAAATACCAAACTTCAAGTGCAGAAAAGAGGACTGAGATTTAACAGATCTAAACTAATGTCTAATAGCAATACTAATGTATTACCATTTGTAAGTCTTAAAATGACATACAGCAGAATTATTGCATACATACCATGGAATCAAGCAGATTGGAATTAAAGAAACTAGCACTTAGGAAATGGGAAAAAAATGAGGACGCAGATACTGAAATGTATGTTTTTAAGTATTTAAAGTGTTTTCTCAGCAGTTGTTAATTTCTTATCTCAAACTTTAGTGCCAAGAAAGTGAGTTAGGAATGAGAAAATTAAAATGCCTGAGGACTGAAAGCAATTCATATCTGCATAAACTTGGCACAAAAAAAGAAATAGGAAATAGGAACCCCAAGAAAGCACATGTGCCCACCAGCTGTGTGTACAGGGGGGACTTTCCTATCGATTTCACATTCTCGTCTGTGTTACTGATCTCACCACAGGGGACGGAGGACGGACACGCCCCTTCCGAGTAATCATTGGCCAGGGTTGGCAAGCTAATTTGCATGTCGTGGAGACGATTGGCCGAGGCACCTTCCAATCCCCGGGCGCAGCAGGGCGAGAGTGGCGAGGGCGAGTGTCCGCTGTGAGAGTGATGGGGAGCGGTGGGAGGCTGCCTAGAGCTCCCGGTGAACGGTTCGGAAGAAAGTGGCCCTATCTTAGCAAAGGCAGCCGGACCCATGTGCGAAATGCGGCTGGCACGGAAGCGCTGGACCATCTGTACCATCAGCATTCTTCTGATATTCTACAAGACGACGGAAATAGCGAGAAGTGATGAGCATCAGGAAGCCCAACTCACAAGGTACAAAAGCGGGGCTCCCACACCATTCGCAGTGGCCATTGATGCAGACAGTAGAAAAAGAGAAAAAAGTCCGCCTGGCTTTGTCTGGAAACGAGGCAAGCACCTGCTTTGTGCAGCTCTGAAGTTTGTGCAGTGGTGTGTGTGTGTGCGGTGTACGTGTGCAGTGTGGACCCCCAGTTTCCCTCCTGCCTCTTTATCTGGGATAGTAGGGTGAAGCCTTATTTTCCTTTGTTTGGACTCATGGTCATCATGGGAGACTTTGCAGAGATTAATTTGGCTAATTTGCCTGGGATGCTTTTGTTTCTCTAAGATCCTTCCTCCATCTGGACACAGTGCCCTCCTTTTGTCCTCCAAACACATTTTGTGTGTAATGTCCTGTGTAGGCAAAGAAATGCCCCACAGAATTAAGACAGGTGCGCAGATCTGGAAAGCTGGAGCAGTTCTTTTGCTGATCTTTTGGATGAAGATGATGAAGTTGATGGTAATGTCTGGCTTTGCATTTGGAATCAGTTATGATTTAGATCACGACCAGTGTGTCAGTGAGACCCTCAAGGCTGGTGGAACAGAGAGGCTCCAGTTTTTACCCTCTTTGTCCTGGCAGGCTTGGCTGATGTGAAAGTTTGGAAATGTGTGCTGTACGTGGTGTGAGGGCCTGCGTGGGGCACAAACAGCCCCAAGGAGGTTCCAAGAACTGAGGGAATATAATATGGCAAGTTTCTGCTTGCTCTCCTTCTCATTCACTTCAGAATTCATACAAAAGCAGAGGCCGCCACTGACTGAGAGTAACCCTCTTCCTCCCTGACAAAGTGATAGAAGTGTGCAGAAGTGTGTCTCCTTATTCTTAGTTTTGGTTGTATGTTGTACCTGGTTTTAATTCCAAGGCTCAGGGAGAAACAAAAGAGAGATGGATTCTCCTACATTTGTTAAGCAACACAGGCTGAGATATTGTACTTACTGGAATATTTTACTGAGGTCTTCTCTCTCTCTCTCTCTCTCTCTCTCTCTCTCTCTTGCTCTCTCTCTCTCTCTGTGTTTGTGCAAATGATGGAGGATGTGACATTGTGAGGACATTTTACAGGTCCCAGTGAGGAAAATAATCTTCATCCTTTTGAAGATTATATTTTTAAATCAAATATTTGAAGTAATTTAAAAAATGAACACTAACTTGCAGAGTTCATCCAACCTTGCCCCACAAGGACAGGAATACAGACTAGTATATGAGTGTATGTGCGTGTCTCGTGGGTGTTTATTTGCACTCTGTGTATGAGTGCATGAGCAGGCCAGATCAAGGACAGCAGACAGTTCAGAACATGTGGTTTCCTTCTTGCCTCTTGCACATTTTTTCCTAGATCAAAATAGAGAACAGGAAAACACCTTCAGCAGACATCAGCTCATTTTAAGCACGTACCTTTGCTCTTAATTAGCCGTCTGGTTTTATGTGTGAATGTCTAAGAGGCTGATTATGGTTGAAATGGTAACAGCCAATGAGAACAAAATAGTTTTTCATGGTGGATCTACACTAGATAAGTCGTGGGTTGTTTTTGTTCATGTGTTTCATATTCACCACTGGTCAGGAATGGCTAATGTCTTATGATGCTGTCTACTTGAACACCTCATGACTCCATGGCTAGAATACAGTGTCTGGCATAATATTGTATTCATTCAAATGTCGACTGCACTAAATGTCTTATCCTATTGTTTTGTTGCTCTTGGTTTTATTTATTCTTGTTCTCTCTCTCTTGCTCTCTTTACACTCTGTGTATTTTTTGGCTGCACTTGTGGTCTTGTGGTGTTTCTGTTTCTGTGCCGTGTTGCACCATGGTCCTGGAGGAACACTGTTTTGTTTCACTGTGAACTGTGTATAGGGCTGAAATGACAATAAGCCTGCTTGACTTGACTTGAGTTTGAGCCACCTTTTCACAAATCACTAATTATATCTATTATATACCCACACAGTGCATCATGGATTGCCATGATATAAGCAGCCTGTCAGGATAAATGTTTGTATTCTACACATTTAAAGACAAAAATAAAGAGGTTCTGATTCAAAATGTACACTGTCTTTAAGGAACTACTGAAGTTACTGTTGCATGAGTTTGCGTCTTTAGTGTGAGGACAACAGACAATTTCCAGTGTCATGCATATGAGTAGAAGGTCTTAGCCTGTGGTTCCTGTTCTATTTAACAGCTTCTGTTTGCACCTATTGCTTCAGGGGTCTGTTGTCACGTTTCTGGGCCCTGTAAGGCCAGTGGCACTTTAACTTTACATAAATTTAACACAGTTTGAAGGTACTCAGCTCAGTTTAGTAGAAGTTCTATATTGGTATTGCTTGCATGTAGAGCACTAAAGAAATATCAACACGCTTGCTGAACATATTGCACAATCAAAAAGCAGTGAGATGGTAAAAAGTGTGAAAAAACTGTTGTTGTGTGTTAAGGGTGAGTTCTGAAACAGGATGTGGCTTGTCCTCAATAGCTGCTCCACTGATCTGCCAGAAAAGCTACAGGTGTAAGGCCCTTAAATGTCAGTAAACAGTGGACAGAACTGCGAATGTGTGAAGCCAACAAGGTCTGAGACTTGAAGTGAAAGTGAGGAAGTGTTTGAAATAAAAACAAAAACAGTGTTCTCAGCCAACTATGTTGTAACACGTTAGGTCAGAAAAGAAATTCCAGTGAGAGCTAAGGCGTGTTATTGAAGTCATCTAGAAAAAGTAAATGTATTTTAGTATGAACTTTTTTATAATTAGATTACAGTTATGCACTAATTGTGAATTTTAGGCTCCATACTGATTTCTTTACTACCAATTGGCTAGTTTTTATAATCCCTTTTTATCCCGCTCTTTGAACTAAATACACATAAAAAAAAAACATTTACATTGCTTTAATAGCTAAAATGAACAACATTACTTGTTCTTTAACAGGCCAAACTGGCCAGGCGAACACTGATAACAGCAAGTAGAAGTCAAGCTGTTTCCATGAAAAATACTTCACCTCTACTAAACCACTCAAACCACATCCTGCTCTTCATTAAGGAGGCTCAGACCACCATTGTGGGTGTGGTTTAGGAGACAGTGGGAATCACTGTGAGCGCTAAACCCGAATAAAACTTCACCACTACAGGCAGATATTTAATCCAGTGCCAGGGCTGGTATTCACGATGCAGTCATAAAGAGGACTGATCTTTAATCAGAGTCCGCTGTATTTATGAGGGTCGTTGTCATAAAAGCTGAGCCAGATCAGCATTCCTGCACCCAAGTGGGTTTTGTGAAAACAGACCATGTTGTTTAAAATGACTGACTGCAGTGTTTGGCCACACGGTAATGTTTTTTTCAGTTTTGTAGCTCACAGTAAATCATAACTCTGTGCCACCTTAATGAAGAGCTGGATGCAGTTTTAGTGCCTTTGGGGACGATTTTGCAGAAAATATCTGGGTGACAATTGACTTCTAAGCTTTGTTAGTAATGTTAGCTAAGCCTCTTGCCTCCAGTTCTGAACTAGAGAAGCAAGGGTGCTTTCATGCCTTCCTTGTTTGGTCCAGATCTTGTGGCAATTTTCAGCTTGTGAAAAATGCCAGTCTGGAACAATGGACCAAAATTTGGTCCAACCAAAAGAAGTGATCTCAGTTTTGTCAAGACATTTTCTGAGATGACGAGAGAGAGGTATGAAACTGTGGCTGTGGTATATAAAGGTGCGTCAGGAAAGTGGTGCGCTGACCAATGAGAGGGAGAGTTTTCCCTTTTTTATCTCCTGACAACATCCCAGTGTCAGATGCGCATCCATCTACAAACCAATCAGTGTCCAGTACAGGGAGATGCAGCCCACGTAGGTGATAATGACAGGAACGCTCTTTAATGCATGTGTGTCATGCAAAGTTATTCAGTGCATTTGCAAAATTGCAGTGTGAAATCAAAATTAACCAGATACATTTTGTATGCAGTGCAACAAAACGTGATCCTTGTTTTGGACCTTGGCCTCATCCATCAGGTGTGAAAAGGCCCTTAGACACCAAACATTTATTGGCTGAAAATTGTCTAAATCTGTTTTTCCCCAAAGTATTTCTTTTTACAAATGCAGTCAAATCCTGTTTTCAGTGGACACATTGGACCAGCTAACTTTTGGGCATATAGTGGAGCGTCCTGGAGCATGAAATCGTGCTAAAGGTTTGGAGCGGGAAGTTTGCTGGGCAAGGCATTATTAGAGACATTACTGAAGTCTAAATGAAGTCAAGCTACTTTTTGCTCTGTTGAATATCTCACCCGCTTCTTTCCATTTAGCAGCCAGACAGAAGTTCAACAGAGCAGCAAAGTGTATTAACGAGACTTTTTCACGGCTGATTTACTTCTGTGAAAAGAATGGGCCTTACAGTTGCATTTCTGTGCTTTTTCTTTGAGTGTCCAGCTGAGAAAATGGAGGGAAAAAAAGCCACTACAACATTCTTTTTTATTTATTTGTTTTTTTTGCTATTTTTGCAGCGCGGGTGAGGTGAGCACTTCCAGACTGATGGTCAACAGCAGTGAGAAAGCCCTCGGTAAGAGCCTGCCTGTCTATTTGCAGTCTACAGAAGAAGGATGGAAGGTCAATGCTACACTAGTCGCCCTGATAAGGTGAGTGAGGAGAGAGCCGGCTCTTTCCGAGAGCTGCCATTAAGGATTATCTGTGCCACTAGCTTCATGAGCTGATGGCACGGCTTCCATGGAAAAAATCAAGGTCACGTACCTCATTTGGAGCGCTAAACCTTTGCCCTTGCTCCCAAACAGAGCAGAGTGTCAACATCAAGTTGTTTGAGTAAGAGGCCATTTTAAAGATGACTTGATGATATTTCTCTTTATTCACACAGATACTAAAGCCTGACGTTTTGGCTGATACCAAAGCCAATAGAGCTTTAAATAAGCATTTTTTAATTGAGGATCTTCACTTTAGCTGGATTTGTAAAGACCTTGCACTGCTCTACCAACCTACAGGAGGTAGTCTTTTACCAAAAAGTGCAAAATAAGACTATTTAAGATGTGGTATTACACTTATCTAGCTACTGTAAGGTTAACTTTTGGCTACATTACTATTATCATGTGCCTATGTGACATCTTATGTTGCTTTAAAAGAGTTCTGTAATATTTTGAGGTGTGACAATGCATCTGAATATTGTGCTATTGCAGTGAAAAAATGTGACGAATATGCGTTTTGTCAGTTATGATATTTAATGTTTCTGCATTGTTTATAGTGTACAGCAAGCGTCAATCAACAACCCAGTCCTGCACATTTATTTCATACATCCCTGCCATCCCACCTATGGTGCCAGAACCGAAATCATTTTGCTCTGTTCAAATTTAATTCGAAATATATGGAGAATATTGAATTGTTTTCAGTCTTACTTCGTTGAATATATTGCACGTGTATTGAATCATCTATGGAAATAAATCATAAGTTGACCGTACCATTAACCATATTTCAGACCACATTTGTTACCATTTGTGATAACAGTTGAACTCTTCAGGGGTTTTCAACTGACAACCTGAGTGGGGGGGTTTCAAGTATCAACCTCAGGAATGGGATGGATTTATTTCTCATTGGCTAGAAGGGGTTATTTTGTTCGTTCAGTTGTTTATTTCTTTGTTGACGGGGAGTGAAGGGGGATTTCGTTTCTCAACAGAGGAGGGAAAAAACTGTAAATATTAAAACAGGAAGACAGAAGGAAAGAAGGTTACAATACAACTCGGGGAGTTCAGGGTTGACAGGTCTGCGTGTTACAGAATTGGAACACATTCATTTTTTCCCCCTGATATACTACTTTCTGCTGGTATCAGTCATATACAGAAGTTGGCTATAAGACCCCCTTTATCCAGAGATAAGGAAGCATAAGTATAATAGTTTTTAAGTAGCAGTAGGAGTTATTTTGGTGCGCACCACTCCAGTGTGCTTTTTATATGCATGTTTAATCCTCTCTAACTAAAAGACAGAACATCTAGGCGTGTGCTGCTCCTCTCTTTGTGCTAAGAATAGTGCAGACTGCTGGGTCCTGTTTGCCCACAGAGGGAATAGTTAAACCAGGACTGCTGAGACACTCGGCACAGAATGGGCTTAGTTGCCTGAGCAGCACTGTCATCTTATTCGAAGTGTGTACATGCTGTGCTTCTCAGACTTTGCATAACCGCACATGAGCAGCATTGTTAGGTTAAAGGACCTGTGTTCTACATTGTTTCCCTAAGGTTCACCTGTTGTCAGAATTCATTTTTACATTTTATCTCTTTATCCAGTACAGCTTACCAGGCTGTTTTTGTTACTGACAGACAGAGACATGTATATATATATATATAGACAGACAGAGACATGTATAT
>JBBPCX010000035.1:4222127-4232574 GCA_037974365.1 Hydrocynus forskahlii
ATATTAAAAGCAGTTCCCTAATATTGTGTAGCTCCGCTTTATGTCACCAAAACAGCGCTGACATGCCGAGGCAAGGCCTTCATAGAACCACTCTAGATGCTGCTGAAGACGTTAGCAGCAGATCCTTAGATTGCGCAAACCCTTTGCCATTTTCCTCAAATCATTCCTAAACAGTTTTTGCACTGTAGGAACATCATCCTGCTGAATTAGGCCACTGCCATTAGGGAATATCATTGCCATGAAATGCTGTACGTGGTCTGCAACAGTGTTTAAACAGGTGGTATGTGTAAAAGTAGGACATGAATACATGGCCACTCTTTACATGGACCACTTTTTGTAGGTACTAACAATTACTAGCATAATGGGAACACCCCACATGATCTAATGTTTTCGAGATGCTCTGACACAGCGGTCTGGCATCATTTGGCCCTTGTCAAGTCAATTGCTGCCTGAGGTATCACATTCCTTTAAAAAAGGTGCCATTGTAACAAGATAATCAATGTAATTCCCTTCACCTGTCAGTGGTTTTAATGGAATGGCTGATTGCTGTATGTAACGTATACACTATTTCAAGGGTTTGCAACAATATGCTTTAGTGTATTATGATATTATATGCTTTAGTGTAGTAAAAATATACAGCTTCCTAATTTAACATTGGGCACATCTTTATCACTTCTCAGAGCAAGAAAGATAATCTGGGATGAGTTTGAGTCTTTCGCATAAGAGAGTTACATGAATGTTGGTTTTAGTTCGTAGATTATGTGAGCTCTGTACTACTGGTTTTAATTAAGAGAGAATTGCTTTGCAGCAAATTACATGTCCAGTCCTAATGTGCCATGTGCTCCATTAAAAGGAAAGACATCCTCCGCTTCTTGGACGCGGAGAGGGATGTGTCTGTTGTGAAAAGCAGCTTTAAGCCCGGAGACACCATCCACTACATTCTGGACAAGCGCAGGACGCTGAACGTGTCCCACACTCTGCACAGCCTGCTGCCCGAGGTGTCGCCTCTGAAGAACAAGCGGTTCAGGACCTGTGCCGTGGTGGGCAACTCTGGGGTCCTCCTCAAGAGCGGATGTGGACAGGAGATAGACAGCCATGATTTCGTTATACGGTAATTTCCCCTCCAGCTATTATTCACTTATCACCAGCCTTTAGGTATTGGGTTCACACAGCGATGGCCAGGCCACGAGACTGGAGAGCTTCGGCTGGTAAAAGCCTATCTCCGAATCTGCCTCCCAGTCTGGTGTACAGATTGCTTTACCAATCTTGTAACCTATCTCTGCTGAGTCGTTAATTTATGGCAGCTTTAGCCAACGTAATCAAATGAATCCCCTTTCATCCAGTCTGCGGGAAAATGGCTGGAAGCCAGAGATTTGTCAGAGTTATTCAAGCAGAGTTTCAGATTCAATCTGTCAATGTTTTTCATAGCTGGCGACCTTTCCTTCTATGAATTATGCAACATGAACCCGATATTCGAAAATGGCCTTGTTAAAGGGAAATTCCACCAGTGCCTTTTACATTTAAATAGTTAAGATTCAAATGCATTCAGAATGATCCGATGTGACGCTCAGTTCTAGGGAAACTGATTCAATTGGAATTGTTCGTTGTGGTGGTGGTGATAGCAAGCTAAAGTCTGAAGAGTTTAATAACCCTTTAAGCTACCACACAGAAAGTTATTACGTGAAATGGTTTTGAATGCATTGCCTGATATCTGATGCCAGTGTTTTATAAAAGGTACCAAATATACTTTTTTTTAGGTTTTCCATCATCAACATTACATATAAAACATCAGGAGACATGTTTAGACCCACTGGTCATTTGGGGTGGGAAACAATTATGTTCATTTCTGTGCTGTGGACACTAAGACCCCTGATTTCTATCACCACCTCTGTAACCATTTCACTTCAGACCTCTCTAAATGGCCAAATAAAACCAAACTAAATCTTAACCATGGAGTTATGCTGACATTTTGAAAAATCAGTGGAATTGTCCTTCAAAAAGCAACTTATTGGGAAAGTTTATGTAAAATTTTGTTCCAGATAGACCCAACATAGAACACAAACACAACAGGTTTTGCTGCTCTCCTAAGTGCTCTCCTAAAAAGCCTAATAGCATAGCCTATGCCATGATGTCTCAAAGAGCTCCACATAAAAGCAGGCCTATTTTAGGCCAGCAGAACTGCCAGAACCTCATTTACAAAGAGCCATTACTTTGAGTTATATCAGATCAACCCCTGCTTTGGTTAAAATAGTTTATTGTTGCACAGTATTATGATGAGGCATAGTGATGAATACGAGTTGCTTTTGGGATGCTCTGATATAGAATTGACAGAATTTTATGGAGTTTTTTTTTAAAGTTCTTATTATAATATTTGCGTTAAGCATAAAACTTACATTCTTTAGGCTATAAAGATCACAAGAGTGACATACATGATTAGTTGGATTAATGATATTCTATGAATTACAGAGATCTTAATTGAATGGTGCCCCATCACTATACCTCAGCCTAATGTGTAGTGCAAACTGCAGTTATTCTTCTTTTGAAAAACCTTCACACTGCTGATATTTTGATTGCATGTGACTACATGCATCAGTGCATATGCAAGCAGAAATGTGGGAATCAAGTCATCAGTTGCACTTCTCTCACTTCTATCTGAGTAAGTGTAAAATGTCCATTTGTCATGCGTGAACACACCCCAGCACAGGACATAGTGTGAAATTTCCATTCACCAAGTGAAGCAGCGGGCAGCCAGGAACGCAGCACCCGGGGACGGTACCTTGCCTCAGAGGTGCCACTGGGATTTGAACCCACAACCTTCCAATCACAGGGGCAACTCCCTAACCACCAGGCCACCAGCTGCCCCAGATATATGTCAGCTGCTGATCTACCTTGCATCCTTGTCTGTTTTAAGGGTGCAAGATATATTAGAGGCAAATACTAATCATCTCAATTTCGAAAATGAGTACATTTAACTAGTATTATTGGCCCAGTTTAGGAATTGTAAATAGTACATAAAACCGAGCTTCTCATGCTCAGCCTGCATGTGTAATGATGCATGAGGAATTAGCAGTGGTGGGAAGAGAATGTATACACTTCTGTATGAATAGGAGTGCTTGGACAAGACTCTTTCATTCACCTACTATTAGAGTGTCTGCCGATAATTTGATATGTTTAAATGTCAAAGTTTGCAATAATTAAATGAAAAATTAATCAGGATTTAATCTTACATTAATTAAATGGTGCTGGCCTGGTGGTTCGGGAGTTGCCCCTGTAATCAGAAGGTCATGGTTTCAAATTCCAGGACTTTTAATGGGACCACTGAGGTACCCTTGAGCAAGATGTCGTCCACACACAGTGCTCCCTGAGAAAGAATTTCACACTTTCTGTGGTGTGGTGTGTTCCCGCATGACGATAAGGGGCCACCTAACTACTATTTATTTATCTCAGAACCGTTATTCTCAGTGGCCATTATGTATGAATTAGAGAATGGATTTTCTTCTAAATGCGAAAATAGTGATTTAATGAATTCATTAGTAAATTAATTAGTAAACAAATAATTTGTGTAACGTTCTCTCCATGTGCCTTTGTTTATGTGTCTGTTCCATGTGAGAATGTTTTGGTCTTAGCCCTGCCTCTTGTTGTCCTGTTCACTTGTGTCTAGTTCCTGTGTCTGCCACTTGCCCATGTGTTCTCTTTTCTTTAGCCAGTATAAATGCCCCTGTATTCCAGTCTGTGTTTGTGGATTCACGGTAAAACCTCTTGTCAGGCTGCTTTTTGTAAAATATCCTTCTGGACTGCTGTCACGATCATTTCTACTTATGTTGGTTTTCTTGTCTTTTTGTTCAACCTGTTCATTTCCTCCTGTTGTTGTTCTTGTTTGTTTGTGTTTTTGTTACTTGTTCTTTGGCATTAAACCTTTCATATCCTGCGATTATATCCTGCTTGCCTCCACCCTCGCATCATTGCAGTTGAAAAGTAATTAAAGCAAAGTTAAATTATTATTATTATTGGCCATAACTCTGTGTTAATTATTAGTTAGCAAATCAGTCTAGAAATATTGTCTCATAATATGATCCATATCGGTGCAGTTCCAGTCTACATAAAAGTGACTAGATGTGCAGGCCTGATCAGTTTTATATGTACGACACATGAACAGAGATATTCTGTTTTCATTCACTGAAACGGGCAGTTGCATGCTGCCTCGCACCTCTTTTGTTTTGGATGACTAAGACTCTAACATTTGCTTTTTTCTTACGGGCCTGGCTCAGATGTAACTTGGCCCCCCTGGTGGAGTTTGCGGAGGACGTGGGCTTCAAGTCGGACTTCACCACCATGAACCCATCAGTGATCCAGCGGGTGTACGGCGGTTTGCGGAATGAGACAGTGCGGGAGCGTTTTGTGGAGCGTCTTAGCATGCTGAATGACAGTATCCTGTGGATTCCCGCCTTCATGGTTAAGGGCGGAGAGAAACACGTGGAGGGCGTCAATGAGCTCATACTTAAACGAAAGCTTCCGGTGCGCATGGCCTACCCCTCACTCCGCCTGATCCATGCCGTCAGAGGGTGAGTCACACAAGCAGTTAAATTGCCCACATCATGGAAATCTGAACTTCTTTGAAGTATGAGTTTGATTTATTATGCAAATATTGCCAAAGCATATTGTTACATCCTCAGTCCGTAGTGTCTATTTATAGAAAGGGAACTGCAGGAGTATTCCGTTGGGCTTCATGATTTTTATGATTATGATCACCAGCCCATTTACATATGTACACCTGCAGCCTAAAGCAGCTGCACCCATTTACGTTCACGTTTTTAAGAGTGTGTCAGCCCAGACTGCTTTCTAAATAGGGCTCAATACAGAGCTGCCAATCAGAACAGTGATCATTTACATGCAGTGGTATGTGATTGTTCGGACACCCCCGCCCCTAACTGTGGATTTAAGTAGACTAATGAACTCTTTCACTACAATCACCAAAGTTATATCTAAAGTATTTCAATAATACAAATTCTGAAACTGAAGAAGTAAATATGTTGGATATTACAATGAGACAGTGATCCAAAACACGTCAAAATCAGCCTTGATAGGCAGAATGGTGTGGTTTTCATTCTTCATATTCATTCATTGAAATGCATTCATTGAAAAATCATTAGATGTTAAACATGTTGTGCATGCATAACGGCCTATAAATATTTCTTAACTGCAAGCATTCTTCATGGACAAATGGGGAAAAAACTCCTAAAAGCAAATAAAAATAGTTATTCAAAAATTACAATTATAATTACAATTGAATAAAATATTAAAATGTTCAGTAAATTCCATGCAGATGTGGTGTTTACTCCCTTTCAAAATAAAATAGTGTGTAATTTGACCTGGGTTGCCCAGACTCTCACATATAACTGTATATGAGTCTTCCAGGCTAGAAAATGATAGTGTAAATGTTTTTGGTTCAGAAAACCACAAATGTCATAAGTGGACCCCAGGGAAAAATAAGATGCAGCTGAAATGAGAATAAGCAGAGTACTTCACCTAAGTAATAAAACAAATGTCAACTGGGTCATGGATGGGGATTAAATAATTATGCCAGCAGTGGAAGAGGCTTTCCTTTAACGAGGTGTAGTAATGATCTCGTCTTATCGTGCTGTTGTTTGCCGTATTACACTTAGAATTTAGAAGTTAATTGCTGCCAGTCGCGGGGTTGGATGTCAAGTCATATGGCTGAACATATCTAAATTGATCTGAACAGAGGCTAATAGAAGAGTATCTGAGTAGAAGGCGCTCGTAGAAATAGTGATAATTAATGTTAACATTCCATTAACATTGATTTGATAGGTTAATCTTACAGAGATCCATTTTCTCTTTATATTCTGAAATGACCTTATAGGCAACAATGAAAGGGAATAGCTCCATAGTGCACATGCACATTAAGGCCTGCTGCTCCTATAGTCTGACATTATTTTCAGTAGGATTTTTTAAGCGGCCGAATGTACACAAACAAGCTTTATTTAGCACCTTTTTAAAGCTTTTCCTGAAACTCCTCTGGTTCACTGGTGTGATAACACTACATAATCCGTTCCAAAACTTCACAACAGCACTGTCGAGTTTCAGAAATGTCCCTGCAGAAACCTTTGAGCAGCTGGTAACACTTGAGTGGAAAGGGGGATTTGCGATCTGAAACTAGTCCAGCAGAACAGTCGCCAGTCCAGTAGGGCCGTGACCGCTTTGCCTTTGGTGGAACAGGAAAGTTCACTTCAGAGATTAGCCTCCTTGAAGATGGCGGGAGGGTTTGGCTGGTGTGCGTTTACCCCGTTTATCCCAAAAATGTGCCTTTGAGAGGCACATCAGACGTTCCTGTGTTTTCTTATTTGCTCGCTGCACGCTTTCATTCTCGTTCCAATCTCAGGCATCAGAAGTATGAATGCTGCAAATTAAGCTCGTCTGAAGACAAAAGAAGAGAGCATCGATCAACATAAATTGGTGTGAAGAGCCCAGGCCTGGCGGTGTTAGCTAGCGGGGAGCCGACAGCTTCTGCCCTCTGATTGTCATTTCCTAAATCAAAGCCAGCCTGCGGGCAGCCACCTGTGGAGCACCCCAGTGCTTACACACACTCCTCATTCATGATACAGGCCTGAAAAAACCCATAAGCGCTCTTCATCTTCAGACTCCAGACCATAACGTTTTTTAATTGTTGTACGATAACAAAAGCTCATTTCTCCGAAAAGGTAACCTTATAGTAGAAGGTAAAAAATTAGATTTCAACTGTACGTTAATGTCACAAGCTTTTAATCTGAGTCATTTTGGACGATTTCCATTGGTCTGTTTGTCTTGGCATATTGACATCATTTAAGGGGCAGCTGCCGTTTTGAGGTAAAAAACAGAGTTGAGGTCTTCATACGACAGCAACAGAATTATATTTTCATTTAAAATTCCACAGTGAAGGAGGGGCACGTATATCAGCCTCATGGAGCAATTCTAGAAAGGCCGACAGGGAGAACATATTCACATCTGTTAAATTAGTTTTCCTTCCACTAGCCTGTCTTGGAAATGAGGTTATTGTACTTCTCTGCTGGAGTCGTTACATCTAGTGATCTTTTAAGCATGCGTGTTCTCCTGGGGGGGAGTTACGATTTCCTTTGAACGTACTTCAAATGCACGAGAAAATGCATAAGAATTCAAAAATACATTGTCGTCACCGCAGTTCTCCTAACAGCTATCGGTCAGTTTGATTACGGCCTTCAAAAGATGTTCATTCTAGCCACGTAGTCCTGTGGGCACATCAGATGTTCTTGTGAGTTACCATGGCAGCCAAGCACCTTTCTCTTTTCAATGACACCTTCAGACCAGCCTGCTCTGGCGCTAAATATAGGCCTCTGAAGAGTGGACCGTTTCTCAGTCAAGGCGACTAACCCTGGAGGCCGCCACTTAGTGCTAGATTGGATCGAACTCCTAAAGGACTGTTGAAGCCCCCATAAATTAAGACCAACATTGAAATAAACCACAGTAGACATGTTCTTTATTTTAGATGTATTGCTTTTGTTTTGCTATACCGTTTACATATAATTACATCAGTTACACTCACTCTATACTCACCTATCCATCCATCCTTTATCTAAGCTGCTGGGGGGTGTCTATCCCAGTGGTCTTAGAGTGAAGGCAGAGAAACACCCTGGACAGGTTACCAGTCCATCACAGGGCATGTAATTCTCTATGAATAATGTAATGTAAATGATATAATAAATGATATAATAAATGATATAATAGTAATAACTGACAAAAAAAGGTCAAGTATGACGTATGGTTAAGCATAACTTTGTACAACAAACCATCAATTCTAAAGTAACTGATACCTGTTACTTGTTAAAAATGTGCAAACTATGGATAAACACTATCATGTTATATTTATTATTTTATTGATGTTATAATCAGTTATTTCGCTTTGTTTGTCTGGATCTTTCACAGATATAGCAGGCACTTCTAGAATTCTGATAGAATACTGAACAACTGTATATATAATATAGGACATATTTAAACCATTGATAGAGGGCTTATAAACAGTACCCAGTGTATAGAAACTGCATAAACTGGATATCAGCCCATTTTGATATTTTATTAACTTATTTTTACCCCTTTTAGCTCATTTTAATGTAGCAGTATCATTTTGCTGTTGCAAACTTCAGAAAAAAGTATTGCAGTGTTTCTTTGCAGCACACACATACTGAATTATTGATAAATGCAAATTAAACCCGTTTGCATGTTCAAATAACCTTCTGGTTCACAGTGCTGCGTTCTGTGTGATAATGCCTCTCCCAGCTATCGTTTTAGTAATTCAATGAAAATTAATAGCTCATTAAGCGATGCCTCGTTAATATGCAAGGTGCATACCTGCATTTTCGCCGAAATTAGCATTCGTAGCAAAGCGGGGCTTGGTTATGCAGGACGCCGCTCCCAGCACAAAGCCAGTAGACCATTACATCATTAAGGCAGGCAAATTATGGCCTAATTTGTCATTCAATTACAGACCTACTAAAATACGTCTCGCGTGATCCAGTTAGACTAGACTAGGAGTATACTGGAGAGTGGCAGCGACTCCGCTGCTGCTTTTTGCATAGCCTAATTATATTCTTAGTTGATTACACAGAATTATATATGATAAGTTGCTGGCGCAATCTAATACTCTCCGTGCCAGTCTCGGGGTGATGTATTTTACATAAGCCAGTGTTAAAGGGCCTGTATCCCACATTTTGATTTTTTAATTTATTTTCTTTTCCTGAAGTCCACAAATGATATTGGAGTGGTTTTATGCACCGAAAACAGATGCTGTTGGCGTTCAGAGAGAACACTCTTGTTTTTCATGGGGAAAGGCATCTGTGAACATCTGCCGTATCGCAGAAATTCTTCATTTGTTGAAGGAAAATACTAAAACCTAATCATTACAGTAAAACAATAATTTAAGCCTCTATAAGCATATTTTAGATACACAACACTATCAAACACCAGGATTTGCCTTAGTAATGATTTAAAAATCATTATTAAAGCACTGTACTACTAACAGAACCTGTTCCTTTAAGAGGTTACACTCAACGCAAGTTCAAAATGTTTCTAAATGTCTGTGGCACAAAACTCAAGTTCTGCTCATCCTTCCACCTGAAAGTTAACCAGTTATATTATTGCGTTCCTGACATGAAAACAATGCCTCTTATTCTTGAAAAATGATTTATCATATCAAAGTAATTGCATACTCTCCCAATGAGTAATGTCTTTTTTTCAGTTTCACCCTCAATTCGACATAGGAGGTCAAAGTCTCAAAGAAATAATTGAAATAAGTTATTTTGATGTAATGAGTCACAATCTGAACCAGAATCAGAGAAGGATTAAAAAAAAACATTATTTCTCTAATCGAGCAGAAAGCATGTGAGCCAAACAGGGAATTAAGTTGTGCTGGTCACGTGTTAAATACGAAGGTGCCTGTCTTCATTTGCATGAAAATAACCCAGTAAATTGGCCGCCCCCGCCGGGGCAAAGTGTCAGTGCGCTGTCAGTAATTAGCACCTCTTTAATAAACCTCCGCATGTACACTTACATTAAAAGTGCCAAACAGGTTCTGTGCACAATACCGTAGAAAAACGACTTTTGATTCCCTAACAAACTTGCTGTAGATAGTTTTTTCAAGAGACATTTCTGTAAGAATGAACTACTTTTTTTTAGAAGAACCTCCACATAGCATGCAGGTTCTAACCGCTCAGACCTTTTATTAAAGGAAGATTAATACAACATTTAAAGAGTTCTTCACATTCTTTTTAAGACACAACTGTTTAGGAAACAGAAGATGATTCTGGTTTGTCGTCATTCAGAGAACCCTTGGTGGCACTTTAAAAAAAAGGAGTATATGTACATGAATTCTGTTCTGTTAGTTGCCCTGTATTGTTCTTCGTTCAGCAATAGTCTGGGCTGAAACTGCAGTGTGGGTGGGCTAAATAAGTGCTGTATGATAAATAGGTTGATATAGTTTAGTGAAACCAAGAACAGAACAGAACACCACAAGACCACAAGTGCGGACAGGACAAGAGTGCAAGAAAAAAACCCGAGCAACAGAACAACCAGACAAGACAACTTTTGGTGCAATCGACCATAGCTACTAGTCTCAATGAATACAAAATTATGACAGATACTATATTCCAGCAGCAGAGAGTTGTGTGTGCAAAAGTGCAGAACAGAGGGAGACAGCAATAAATATGATTGTGCAAATATAGCAGTATCAGGACAGAAAATATGCAGTTTAATAAATAGAAGGGTATTTCCAGATGTTACTTAAGTCTGAGTTGTCTGTTTAAGGCAGAAAAGATGTGCATGCACTGTGTATGCATTGTGTTTGGTGGAGGAAAGGGAATTTCCGGGCAGAAGTGTGTTGGTGGTGTGTGTGTGTGTGAGTGTGTGTGTGTGTTTATGTGTG
>JBBPCX010000035.1:4232674-4261285 GCA_037974365.1 Hydrocynus forskahlii
GGGGGGGGTAGTTTATGTTTCAGTTTCAGTTCTAGATGTAAATACCTTCTAACATCACAAAAACAGAGCATTCCTTTTGGGTTAGTTTCCACATATGGAGCACAAGGACTGAAGAATGAATATTTCTGAAAGTTTATCAATGGCTGTGACTGAAATGGATCCCTACATTAATGTTGCACTGCACAGGGATGAACTGTAAATAATGGATAATTAATCATGGGTGCATCTGCATCGCTACTCATCATTCACATAAACAAACCAACATTTGCATTAGTTTCTTGGTAGACAGAGAAAGTGCAGGTGAGGAGGAAAAAACCTGATCTCAACAGGAACAAGCTGATTATGGAAGATTGCAGTGCCCTCTAAATCTGGAATTTCATTTAAAAATTCGGACACTAAAATGGCCAATATACTCAAAAGTGCCCTTAAACCATCTGGGGACATATTCTGGATCCATTTCAGTCATATTTCCTTATCAAAAGCGAGGAAAATCCAGATTTCCATGCTCTGAGCTTCATAAGCAGTATGATTCACACAGCAAATGATGCTCATATGTTTCTGGTTTGTCAGGTACTGGCTCACAAACAAGGTGAATATCAAGCGTCCCAGCACCGGCCTGCTGATGTACACCATGGCCACGCGTTTCTGTGATGAGATCCACCTGTATGGATTTTGGCCGTTCCCTAAAGACGCCAGTGGAAATCCTGTGAAGTATCATTACTACGACACACTCAAGTACCGGTACTTCTCCAGCGTGGGGCCTCACCGGATGCCACTCGAGTTCAAGACACTGAAGACGTTACACAACAAAGGGGCCCTGAAGCTGACGACGTTTAAATGTAGACAAGATTGATGAGCTCCGCTTGGCCATCGTCGTGCCACTCTGGGCCACTTTTGATCAAAAAGACACTTTCTTGAATACATCTGAGAGAATCTTTGAAACTTGAGGGTCTGAGCATGCCTTCATTTGGACATTTCAAAGGCATGGTCTGCACAGTGTGTGGTTATGAGGCTCAAACAGTGGTTCAAGATGTGCTCTAAAAAATTGTATTTCTGTAACAAAATCCCCATCGGTGAGCTGAGCTCTTGTCTCTCGAGCATAAAAATGTCACTTTTACAGATACGTTGCAATAGTTCAGCTGATGAGAGGAACCTCGCCAGTTGGCGTTCTCACCTTAAAACGAGTAGCTTTGTGACTACTGTAAAAAGATGTCTTAATGATCCCAAAGAGCCTAATGTTCTAGATAACCTTTCCTTGAGAGATTGTAATCTTCTTCATTGCTGTACTTTTTAGGACTTAGAGGCCTTTGTGCAAATTATTTTTGTATCAGTCTAGAACATACGATATGTACATTTCTAAATTGGCTGTACTTCTAAGGCAACATGTCACACTAATGTGTATGCTATGTTCGGCTGATTTTTGTTTGTTTGTTTGTTTGTTTTAAAGCTTTGGAGATAACAAACTTTATGTCTGAATGTATATCAGTTGGTACAACTGGTGGCAAAGATAAAAAGTCTGTTTTATAGAAGGGTAGCCTGGTAATCATACTTCTGGAATGTACTGCATATTTATTGTACCTGTGGATGTTGGGACTAAAGGGGTGGGCCAGTTTTGAGACATGCTCATTCTTTTCACTCTTCAGTTTAAAGACCTGGATCTACTTAACTGCTTCTTTCTCTGTTCTTTCAGTGAATTTTCATTGACATCTCACCTGTGAAATTAACAAAACCAGTCCTGGTGTCTTCGAAATGGTCTAAAACATCTTAATACTTCTGCTACTGCCCATCTACTACTATACATTTTCTATTAAATGTGATTGTGTTTTGTGTAGTGTGTCCAGGCCTTTGGTGCTTCACCCAGTTCCTCATTCAGAACTTGGAATGACTATTTGCTGTCTGTAGCTTTGTACATATGTAAGAATGTAATGACGTTTTCATTTGTTCCCAGCAGAAATGTACTACTCGACAATGACTGAATATTGTACTATATCTCATGCACTGAACAGCTGGAGTTAGTCATCATTACAGGCTTATTTCCTAGTCCTTCTCCAGAAAGTTGTCGGTTGTTTTTACAACACGTCCTGTGTTCTGTTAATCAAAACATGTCTTAACATTGTTTAAACGAGACATGGGCCTTGTGTCATGCTATTTATTGTTACGGGAAAACTGCTTTTATTTTTATTACAGGATTTTCATTTTGTACATTTGGCTTGTCTGTAATTTATATTGTATTTTTTTTGTACTTTGAATCTAAGTGACCAAGGTGTCCAGTGTGATGCACCTTGGATTGTTTTTAGGGAATTTGATACTCATTGTTTTGCTAAAATTGCAGCTTTAAAACTGAGTTAACATTTTTTTCCAAGACTAGATTTGTATGTTTGTAGATATTTTAGACAGGAGAAAATAAAACACATTGTTGATCCCCTATTGTCTGCTTGTGTGAACTAAAGTAATTCCTTATAGTCCCATATGAACACAGCACACATTCAGGCTGAACAGTGTGAATTTTTTTCTGCATTTACCCCATTCACCAAGTGAAGCAGTGTGCAGCCACTGGTGCAGCAACCAGGGAGCAGAGTGTGGGAACAGTACCTCAGTGATGTCACTGTCATTCCTGGGATTTGAACCCCCGACCTATTATTCTCACTACTCACTAACTATGAGGCCACCAGCCATCACTCTCTGTGTGTTCCCGTCAGTGTAGGTGCCTACGATCATCGATAACGTAGATAAAATGAATGCAATCTAATACCCAGCTCTATGCAGCCTCAGTAATACAGAAGTCAATGTGAACACTCATCTCTCCGTTTTGTTTGGTTCAAATCCTGATTTCAGGTGGGTATATGGCGCCCTCTTTCGGTCCCTCGCTACACGCGTTGTTTCTCCACCCGTATACAGATGAGTAGCGCTATGAATGATTAACACCGCCTGCCCTCCGCGCTGTGACTGAGTAACATCGTCCCATCTCTGCACTATGATTGGTTGCAGATTTTTATTGTAATTTAAACATAATAAACACGACTTGATGTCAATTTAGTCTACATACCAGTTAGTGATGGGAGGTTCTCTTTTCAGAGAGCCGGCTCTTGTGGCACGGCTCCCAAAGAAGAGCCGGTTCTTTCGGCTCCCAAACGACTCTTAGTTTATCATCATCTGTAGCCTCATATTTTAGCCAAACTTGGCAAATATGAATGCTTTGTGTGTTGATAAACCTGTTTGCATTTAGTGTTTTTTATGAGAACTTATAATTGCCTAATTTTGTGTATTTGTTCTGTTACAAAAGCAGGCATTCTTACTTTAGTTTAATATTTTAATCAAACTTTTAATTTTAATTTAACACTGCAAACAAATCCACAGAACAGAAACGGAACCAAACTTAGTAACCAAACAGTATGTCCAACTGCAATGTGGGATGGACAGTTCTGATGTGTCTGTGCAGGTTTGTGGTGGAACCTGTACTTACTGTTATTGTCATTTTACAGTGAAGGCACTCTGCTCTGCTATTCCCAATATCTTTAAACTGCAGCCAGAGGCTGCTTCGTTTACGGGTGTCAGTCATATTTACATGTTTTTGCGACGCACTCGCACTCTCCTCCTCAGCGCTGTCTACTGTCTCACTCACTGACTGAGGGGACGGACAGACGCTCCACCTGACTGTTGCGTCGGTCGCCCTCTGTTTTCACACAATGGTATTATTTAAATCCTCGCATGTGACTGGCCACAAGGCCGCCATGCTGCCAAACAAAACAAAAGTTCTGCCGTGAGCAGATCTGAGCCACCGAGAGAGAGAGATGAGCAGCGAAAGGAAATGGGGGGGGGGCTCTCACTCGTTGGGAGTCGGCTCTTCTGATTCACTACAAAAGCATCTTAGAGCTCTTGAGCCCTTTCGCGTGCATAGCAACGATATCCAGGGAGCTCCCAGTCGCAGCTCCTGTTCATCATAGAACTTAAATCATCCAAAATAATCTTAAATCACATCTAAGAGGAGGAAGCAATTTTCCACAGACTTGTAAGTTATATAATACAGACTACTGAATGTAGATCGTTTGTGATGTTGTTTTTGGCAGGTGTTACAGTTATTATGGAGTCTGATCAGAGCGATATCATCCAACACCTGGCCTGTGTCCGAAAAGTGCACTTGTTCACTCATTCACTCACTCATAGTGTTTACTATATAGGGGGCTAACAAGTGAACAAGGGGAGGTAACGATCTTGGCATTTTATCTCTAGCGCATAAACATAAGTCTTGTTTCTCTAGTTCAGTTTCAGCCCGCACATGAGGCGGAGTCTGGTGGACACGATGACAGATAGATCCGTCCAAGGGGGTACTACCAGAGCTCGACTGGCCATCGGGTATACCGGGCATTTTCCCGGTGGGCCGATATCAATTTTTGGTCGGTGCGGAATCCCGTCTGCCGCGTACCACACCCACCCCCGGACCGCGGCTCAAAATGCCCGGGCCGATTTTTTGTCCCAGTCCAGCCCTGGGTACGACTGTCCTCCGCGGAGAGAGAGAGAAAGTAATTGCAAGTGTGACTGAATCTCCTCCGTTTGAAGCCCCACTTTCCCCCCCGTCTCTCCTCCACCTCGGTCCTCTTCTTGACTTTCGCGGGATGACAGTAGTGTGCAATGTGTCCGAAAAGTGTACACTATGTAGGACACGGTAAAAGAGTCCCGCAGTGCATGATAGTATATATGTATTCATGTAGTGTACAGTGTCTGGACACTAGATTTTGGCATGTCGCGCGGGGATTTTGTAGTGCACTAACTAGTGGGTGAAACTGACGGTCGGAATTCCGTCAATACTACAACTGATTCACTACATAGTGCCCTACATAGTGAACGAGTGCACTTTTCGGACATAGCTCTAGACTGCATTTCCGTAGAGAAAATGCTAAGTGTGCTTGCTTACTTCTAGAAGGCCAAGTTAGTCTATCTATCTATCTATGCTTCTCTTTTAGAAGGAAGATTTCACTGCCAGAATGTCTTCTCTCCCCTTATCTATGTTTTTCAACTTACTTCAGTGCTTTTACAAGGTTCAAAATGTGGATTTTAACTTTGAAATCCCAGTTTATACTTTTTGCTGCTCACTCTAACAGCTAGAGTGGATGACATCATCGCTCCAGCGGTTATTTAAATTCAAATGACCAAAGATTCTAATGACCCAAGATGTTAGCCTTCACTCTGTCTCTACTTCTCTCTCTCTCTCTCTCTCTCTCTCTCTCTCTTTCTCTCTCTCTCACCGAATCACCAGCCCCATCCACACACACAGGTAAAACACTGTCATGGTTTAAAAGGATTTCAGGGCATGGAGTGTGCTATTCCAGATTGGTCCCAACGTGTCAGAGTTGGAACGGTGTCTCTATCTCGAAAGCCCTGGGAGGAGTAGCGAGCCAAAAAAAACTTCAGCTTGCTCAAATGCAGCAGTGGTCTGACCCTTCATAGCAACTGCCTTTCATGCCTTAGCAACCACCCAGAAACAGCTTCTGGCCATATTGTTCAGTTTAAACAGGTGTGTCCCAATAGTTTTGACCATATAGTTTTGCATGACACCTGTGTCCCAATACTTTTGTCCATATAGTTCAGTTTAAACAGGTGTGTCTGTGGGGACGTGGCCTGAGGTCTCATGAAGTTTCATGAAGTTTGGTCACTGTATGGAGCCTGACATTTTCTTCTCCTGAAACTGCATTCATTTCAATGGGGTAAAAAATGAATGGAAGTGAATGGGGGGGAAAAGGGATGAGCCAAGACAAGGAAAAGATGACCGACTGCGTTTGTGTGTCAGGGAAGTTGGCCTGAGGTATCACATGAAGCTTGGTGGGTTTCGGACAAAGCGTTTCCGAGCAGGACTATCTGAAAGTTGAGCCCTATTCATTCCCTATGGGAATTTTTTTGCCGGAAAAACGGGAATAACGAACGAATGACAAGGCATAGCATAAAACTGTGAACAAGCACGCTATTCCAGATTGGTCCTGATGTGTCAAAGTTGGAACGGTGTCTCTATCTCGAAAGCCCTGGGAGGAGTAGCTGGCCAAAATACGGGTGAACAAAAGACAGTAAAGATAAAGATAAAACTTAAGAAGAACAATAGTTTCCACTGGATGCTAAAATGTGGAGTTTCTTCTATTTGAACAAAGTTATTGTCTTGGATTACTGTGGTATGGTTGTGTGTTCAGACCTCCTGAGGTTTAGTCATTCAAGAAATGGTCCCCAGATGTAGTCGATCAATTGAGACATGTTTGGAATCTAAATTTTGGTTCTTTAGTTTGGTGCAGGAACTACAGGGCTAAAGGACAGACAATAGAAGTCAATGCTCACCCACACTGTTTCCGTAAAAATACATCTTCAAAACATCTTTCAGCCCGCTCAGACGGCTTCCAGCTCTTTATAATGTGCCACAGTCTGGTTGACATGGTTTAGTACACAATGGTCTTGTTTACCTTTGGTTTTAACATGCTTTTGCGTAATTGGATCATGTGTGGATAGCACTAAACACAAGTGTAAACGACCACATGAGACACACTGCGATCTGATCATTCAGACTACTTGCCGAGGTGGTCTGGGACACATGTGACCACAGAAACACTGCTACATTTCAAGCAGCACAAGGACTGGTATTCACAGAGCAGTCATTTCCAAATCAGCACTCCTACTCAAATCAAAGTCAAGTCAAAGTCAAAGTGAACTTTACTGTCATCCAACCATATACACATACACAAGACAAAATGGTGAACCTTAGGTTCCAGAGTGTACACATAGTGCAACAGACATAAGACATTGTGCAACATACAGACATACAGAACAGTGCAAGTATAAATAAGATGTAGCCAGACCTGTCTTGGGTGTGTGAACAGCTCTGTACAATATGTAGAAATATGAGTAAAATGTGCAATGATAGAAAAAAATGTAGAGAATTATTCAAACAGTATGAACAGTATAAAAAGTGTAACAGCATAAACAAGTATAAATAGCAGCTTGCGTATGCATTCTTAAAGGCTTGTGTACTCCTTAGCTGGTTCGAGAAAGCAAACATTGTAGTCTAAAACAACTGCGAGCACCCTTTAGCTACATGGTCATTTTTTTGTTAATTTTTATAGCTCAGTAAGTCGGACAAGTGTCCTAAACCATACTGATGAGTCTGTGCCACCTTATAGAAGAGCTAAATGCAATTTGAGATGTGCTTTGAGGACGTACAGAAATATTTGTGTAACTATAGAAGGAAAATTTAGAGCCAAAAGTTTGTTTAATCAATTACATCTGAGAAAGGTGGAAAACTGATTTTTCGCTTAACTGTTTCTTTAATCTTTGACCATTATTGAAATGGACAATAACTGTAGAATGTGTGGTATGTTGTGTGTTTTTGTTAAATAAGGCTAATGAAAAACGAATTAAAGTGATTTGTTTAATATGAAGATTAGGAGCCAAAAATCCAGATTATTCAGAGTCACAACTGTTACTTTATTAAAACACTGGCTAAACACTAACACAATTTAGATGAAAGCATGTTTAGAAAAGTTGCAACTGGAGTATAGCTCACTTTAACTAATTCATATCCAACAAGTAAATTCAGTGTGAAAGGAAAAACACAACAGAAGCTGTTCTGATTGGTCTATTCCTTGGCATTGAGTCAACATTCGGATCATTTGGGATTATATGATTCAAACTACTAAAATTTCCAAATGTTTTGGCAAAAAATCAGGAGTTCCAGAAGACAACAAGCCTAAATACAGAAAAAAATCAGATTTTTGCAGTGGCAAGCACAAGGCACATATGGACCAAAAGAAATTAAACATTTTAGATATGAACATTAACGTGTGAAGAAACAATATCAGTAGGAGAAATGGGTTGTTTTACTCAGTGAAAGAACACTTTCACTGTCGTAACACATTAATGGATCATAAAAATGTACAATTTTAGATATGGACATGAATGTGTTTTAGATATGGACATTAATAAAGAATATGAGAAATGGGGCGTTTTACTCGATTAAAGGGCAACTTTACATGTTTTTCTTTCAGATTCAGAAAGGGTCCAGGTGTCATGGCCTGCAGCTGCTTGTTGATCACACAGAGTGGATCACTCATTCAGTAACCACTAGCATGTGAGCTGTTTAGACTGTTCCTTTTTCCCTTTTCATACTATTTTCTCAGCCTACAGCAGTAATTTACTACAAAAGCCTTTTTCCCCCCAATTACTTTTCAATTTATGTATTCTTCTTTATTTCAGACTCCCTGCTGGTTTGTTTTTCCCTTCATCAAAACAATTTTGGATATTTCCCATTCTCCTTCAGTGGCTATGAAGCTGTTACTTGCAGATGGCCTGTGTGCAATGACTCCTCAACAGGGCACCGTAGTGGGTGGCCTGTATTTCATTATGGTGGGCATCATGCAATTGCTTTATGAAGCTGGTCATCTCTGCGTGGTTACAGAGCACAACACCCAGGCTTTCCTCAACGGCAACAACAGCTCCAGCGATAATGTCGCTTTGCGCTATTGTACATCCACTCCCTGCTCACACTGGAGGGCATCACTCTGCTTTCAGGTGAGTTCCTGCTGGTGGGAGTGTGGTTTCACCGTGTGAGCCTCATCCTGGGATTCGCTGTTTGGCTGGTGCTTTCGATGTGGCTGTGGTGGTCCTGGTCTCATTGCTGCAGGTGCAGATAGACCACATGCTGAGCCGTCGGGTGTGGTACGCCATGGCGTTCCAGCTGCTTGGAGACGCCTTCTGGCTGTCTTTTGTTATCACCCATGGTCTACAGATCAGGCAGGAGAGGAACATCTTTAGCCTGTAAAGCTACATTAATAAAATAATAAAACAAAGTGACTCCAAAACGAAGGCTAAATAAAGGAATACAGCATGAAATCTGCCAGAGTTTTTAATATGAAGATGCCGTTCACCATGGGTGGGTTATATGACAAAAATAATACATCACAGTACTTTTTCATGCCTTTTCCTTGAGGTTTGGTAAGTTGCATAAGTTAAAAAACTAAAATCTGTGATTTATTATTTAGTGTTTGACACACTAAAGGATCTCCACAATATTCTCTGAAAAGTGTATTATGATGTAACGTGAAACAGACAAAACAGACAATAAAAATCGATGTATTGCTCAGCCCTGCCATCGGCTAAATGATGTTATGGAGTCTAGCTGAAAGGATGCCTTACACACATATTTTAGTGTACAGAACTCCTGTGTGATGTACAAATGGGTCTTTTTTGGATGTAACTGGTGTTTTAAGTCAACAGCTATATTGCTGTCCACTGTGTGGTGCTTCAAACGACATTAAATCGATGTAACAGATCTTTTCATTTTCATTTTGGTATGTTTTCCTCATCATTATTTGAACGCAATCTTATGTGGGCACTGCATGTGGACTTCTTCCCAGATTAAAATTAAGCAAAAGCAGATGAATATGACACATTTTTGGATTTATAGGTGTATGGTTTATTTATCATGCCCTTTTTAAGGCCTCACACAAGACGGCAGTGCACAATTAGAATTCTGAAACAGAGCCAGAGAAAAAGCACTTCTTAAATGTAGGTCATATCACGTGACCAACATGAATGACAATAGTCTTCAGAGGCCCCAAGAAAACATGGCCCACAGATGATCATCTTTGTCTGCTCCTACTTTTTCCTTTACATCATTTTATAACGAAGTTTGACAGGCGTGACAGCAGGCTTTTTTGACTGAGAAGGGACAGCAGGACTGCAATCTTTTTCAATGTGCAAACTCATGTTCCTACAAAGAAAAACATATTTTCTTTATCTACATGTAACATAATTACATGTAATCCTGAATTAGAATCTGATGTTTAGTTTGACTCAAAAGTCTGAACTCAAACACTACAATGATTATTAAATTCTAAATTAATTTACATTAGCTACAAATTCATTTTTCAGTCTAACCAGACTTTAGGCCCTTCAATTGCATTCAGTCTAGAAACAAGACACTGAATAAATATTAATCTTATAAAGAAATATCATATAAATATAATTTACAAATATTAACTTTGGATCCTGAACTTTAGAATATACATTCTACCTTTTTTTTAAATAGCAGTTTCAAATCATCACATGGTAAATTAACAAATATAAAACAGATTACTGTTCTATTAAAAATTAGGTTTGATGAAGTCTGTTTTACAGTGTAATAATGGTTAATGTTGATCAGTAAATGTTAATACGTGCTGTGTAATTTGGAGTACTGTGTGTTTGACTGTTGTAAGAAAGAGAGAGATGGGGAGGGACTGAATTATATACACCCCTAGTTTGGCAGAATTCACAATTTTATAAGTGTTGTCTCACTACAGTACCAAACATGCATTACCCAAGTAGCTTGCACAACCACTGGGAATCCCAGTGGTGTCAGCCAGTCTTTCCTGTTAACCTAGCCACTGATCTATATGCTAATAAACACAAACAAGCACCCACTCCACAGTGTGGTGACTGACCTGAGAAGTACTTTTAGCCACAGGCTCACCAGCAAGTGATTCACTAAACGCCACAGAAAATTTTTCCTTCCCACTGCCATCAGACTCTATAACTCGACCCCCTGTCCCACACTCACACAAAAATCTGTTCAATAACCTGACACTACTTTGTTGTGCAGTTTAAATCATTATGTGCATTATTATTGTATGTGCAATAGTCTTACCATGAGCAATATCACAACTTAATGTCAATATTACTGATCATCTACTGATCTCTATTATGTGCAATAACTCCTAACCACTTTTTGTGTTATTAGTAATTCACTTAACAGGAAGTTATTTACACCATTAAAACCCCAGCAATTGTGTATGTATCATAGTATATTTCATATTGAGTTTTTTCTGTCGAGTTTTTATTTGATTTTCTTTCAACTTAAAATATTACATTGTTCTTGCCTCTGTGTCTCTGTTTGTCCGTGCAGTCGTAACAGTTTCCTCCAGGATCAATAAAGTTCAGATTCTGATTAGTGATCTCATTCCTCGAACATAATCAAAGAAAACAGCAATTTTTTTAACATGTGGCATAAGGTTAGGTCTTTGGCAAACGTTATTTAAAAGCAAAAAACTAAAAACATTCTAACAAAACAGTTGTAGCTTTTCTAAGGTTCTTCCCACCTTCAATGTACAGCATCAGAAGGGGGTTTCCTAGTCTTTTAAAGTCTTTAAAGGAAAGTCTCACTGTAGAGACCGCTGCTACACAATGAACACAAGTAAAATGGCCACAATTTTCAGTGTGAACAATGTGAAATTCTTCCTGTGTGTTTAACCCATTCATCAAGTGAAGCAGGGGGCTGCCACTGACAGAGCGCCCAGGGAGCAGTGTGGGGGCAGGGAGCTCAAGGGTACCTCAGTGGTGCCTCTAATATCCCTGGGATTCAAACCCACAACCTTCTGAAAGCAGAGGTAACTCTCTTACCACTAGGCTGCCAGCTTAGTGGCATGTTTACAACAGATGTGTTTACACAGAGGTGACTGTCAGATTTTTCATTGTGACTGAAGTGCTCCTTAAAGTTATAAGGAGTGTTTCAGCCTTGGTTTGCTTTTGGAATGAGGTGCAACACATGGCAGAACAAAGGTCATTTACATATATGACTCAAAGATACGGTACCAAAAACAGCCTCTATAATTTGACAGGATAAAGAGAGATCACATAAAATGAACTACGATTGTCGTTGGTACATAAAAAACAAGCAAACACCAAGAAAGAATACAAGGAAATGTCAAACCTGTGCCCCTTAAGTAGCTCTACTATGTGTTCATTTTTATGCTTGCCTTAGGTTTCATATTTTTTGCCTATTTTATGTACAAGTGTCCCAACTAATAAAAAATGATCTGATTTGTTTTGGAGAAAACATCTAGAACTACTGTAACCTTATACTAGCAGTGTGGTCTTGTGATGGCCGTATTATCTTGTGTCCTGAGGTAAACCAATAAAGCCAAAATGATGCTTCTTTTTTTTTAAACCTACATGTTGCCGATTAATCACTTAAATGTGTTGTTGCCCACTATATAGGCAAAAGTATTGGAACACCTGACCATTACACCAACAGTGTAACTTTAATGACATTGCGTCGAATCACTTAGACTTTAATATGGAGTTGGTGCCCCCTTTGCAGATAGAACAGCTTCCACTCTTCTTGGAAGGCTTTCCACAAGATTTTGGACAGTTTCTATTGGAATTTGTGTCCATTCATTCTGTAGAGCATTTATGAGGTCAGGCACTGATGTTAGACGAGAAGGCCTGGCTCACAATCTCTGCTCCAGTTCATCCCAAAAGTGTTGGATGGGGTTGAGGTCAGGGCTCTGTGTGGGCCAGTCAAGTTCTTCCACACCAAACTCATCCAGTCATGTCTTTATGGAGCTTGCTTTGTGCACTGGGACACAGTCATGCTGGAATAGAAAAGATTCTTCCACAAAATGTGTCCACAAAGTTGGAAGCATGGCGTTGTGCAAAATGTCTTGGTATGCTGAAGCATTTAGATTTCTCCCCACTGGGTGTAAGGGGCCCAGCTCAAACTCTGAAAAAAGTGTGCCCCATTACTTTTGTCCATATGGTGTAAATAGTGCTCATTACACAGGAAGCATCTTGGTCTGTTCTTTTCCACAAACCTCTTTTGGTTTGTGTAAAGTTTGGGACATCTTTTTGAGCAGTTTGCTTCAGATTGTATCACACCATTTCCATTGGAGCCTAAAATCTGGAGTTTCTTCTTATTGCCTTGGATCACTGTGGTATGGTTTTAGTTTTAGAAATAGTCCAGCAAAATGTAAGGTCCCTAACGATTGCTGCCATATTAAGGAAGGATCACACAGTTTTCAGCTGCTACACAGCATTTATTGCTTTCTTCACAGCACTCAGAACCACATCTGTTGCCAGAAAAAGCTCAGCTCTCCATCGCCCTGTTTGTCACACAAACATAAGTTCACAAATCCAGCATCCTTCACAGCAATGCATAGTCAACCAATCAGCACCAAAATCATTTCTATCAGTAATGTGAAATGTTCACCTTACAGGGGAAAGTTCCACACAGAGAGGTACATCACAATGAAAGCAAGGCAAATAGCTTATAGTAAAGGACAGCACAGCACACAGTGTGAACAATGTGAAATTTGTTTCTCTGCATTTTACCCATTCACCAAGTGAAGAGAAATGTATTTTGCTCAAGGGGACCTCATTGGTGTCACTAGCAGTGGGATTCAAACCTTTCCCTCTACCCCGGAAAACAGGTGTGTCTGACTACTTTTGTCCATGTTGTGTAGGATTTATGTCTGATAAGAGCACATAACTTAACACTATCCTCCACCTCCACCCCCCAAAAAATCCGGAAAAAAACAGGTGGGTCCCAATACTTTTGTCCACGTTGTGTGTGATTATGAAACACCTACTACGGTGCCCCGGCCTCGTGACGTCACAGCCCGGGGTTTCCATCTACAGGCTCCGAGAGAGAGTGAGAGTCTCGGCTCCACGGCGTCATGGCGGAGGCCGGTTGCTGTTGTTGTTATAGGACCTGCGGCTGAAATGCCTGCTACCTTTTCTCTTTGTTTCTGCCTTCGGAATACAAAGAAGCACCTCGGTTTTTGGCGGGAGACGTTTTTGAGCCGGGACACGGGAGCCTGGATGAGAAGAGGCTCGCAGAAACGAGGCTTAGCCTAAAATAAAAAAAAAGTTGGGACTGTTTTCCAAAGGGGGCTGTGAGCTAGCTGCTAACGTTAGCCGAGCCGCCTGAAATAAGAAAGGAGGGACGCGGGACCCTGGCGCCACGCCGGAGCCAGGTAACAGCACGAAACCAGTGGGATTTTACCCTTAGCAGTAGCCGGAGGGCTTCTCGTCCAAGCTTGGCCGCTTTAGAGGTTTACTGGCCTCATTATTTCGGAAAGAAGCGACGAAAACAACTGCTAAGCGACGCGGATCCCGGCCAAAGCCAGTTACGATCCAGGAATTAGCATCCCGACATGAACTCTGGGAGGTCATCAACCTCCCAGACGCAGCACTGAGAAAAATAGGGGCTTTATAAACTTCCCGCATGTGTTATAATTTCAGCTAGGATGAGCTAATCTAAAGGAAAGCCTGTTAACTTCTCCTAACCGAGGTCCTGGGGGGTTTAAGTCGGGCACTTAGCCTTAGCACGACGGCTAAATCAATGTAGATTATAAACTAGCCTCGTAAAAACGAAACGTGTAGCACACGCAGATCAAGCGTGGTCCTTTCGAATAGTACTTTGCATACCATTTTTCCGCACTCAGTTTTCAATATATCCTCCTCCTTGTTTTGCATAATTTTGAGGGTAAAAACGTCGTGTTAGCCAAAATAGCTAACACGCTGCTCTTAATGCCAGGACGAGAAACAGTTAGCCTAGCGTGCTAATCGGCTAACTTAGCTCCCCTGGAGAAGCAGTTCTTCACAACCGTGTTTGAAATGTGCCGCGGAAAATTTCATCTAGATGTTTTGGAGGGTCACTTCCACTTTTCCTAGTCGCAGAACCCCTTTTATTTTGTATTTAAAGTTTGTGCTATTAGTTAGCCGTAGCTAACATGAGTGAGGTTCGTCTTTTTTGCTCGAAGTGTCTCATTACGCGGGTCCCCGGTTCAGCGTGGCCGGTGTGGAAGAGGCTTTGCCCGGGTCATTGTCCAGGAGAGGCCGCCTGCACTCGAGCCCTACACGGCTCGGGCCTCTCACCAGGCCCAGGCTGCGTCCAGAGAACACCTTACACACGTTAAATATTATAATATTTTTACTTTTAATTTCGTTATAGTAAGACTAATGAAGACTTGACTTTACTAATGATGTGTAAAGCAAAATGAACATTTTACATCCACAAAACAGTTTGCACACATTACTCACTTGTGGGACAAATAAAGGGTTATCTTGTATTTTGCGTCCAGAGAACAGTTTACACACGTTTGTCCTATTTAGTTTTAATTTCTTCAGAGAAAGACTAATGTACAGTGAAGAAAAATCTTAGTATTTTATATCCAAAGAACACTTTACTTACATCCTATTTGTCTTGTGATATTGTTAGTTTTGTGATATTTGTCTTGTGATATTATTTGCTTAAGATATTGTTAGTCAAACCATTGAACAGTAAAGTAAATGCTTAATACTTTACATCCAGAGAACATTGGAGACACAACATATTCGTCCTATATCTTTTAATTTTGTTAAAACAAAATTTTGTATCCCGAGAACACTTTAAACATGTCATTTGTTGTATTCAGTTGTAATTTTGTTATGGTATGACTAATGTGCAGTGAAGCAAGATAAGATAATCCATTATTAATCCCAGAAGTGGGAAATTTGTATTGTTACATCTGCAAAGTGGACAGAACAAAGGAAGAAAGTAAGAGCAGTATAATCAATAGAAATAAAAACTAGAATAAAAGCAAGAGCATTTTTAAATTGTCAAACTACTTGAATTCACTCCATGAGTTCCTCTGTGACTTCATTCATTTAGAGAAGCTGCTTTGCCCAGTGGGACATGCGTTCTCAGACTCCTGGATAGCACATTGAGAAGTGACAAAACAAGAATATTTATTCTATACTTTACCTGATTTTGTGTACTTTAGGCTGTAGATTAGGCCTTATTTCAACACCCTGCCAGAGATTAGTTGAGATTTTTGGAACTTCAATCCATTTCAAAGGGATTGCATCCATTTTCCATCAGTTTTTAATTGGTTAGACGTACGTAAAGTCGTTCAAAGTGTTTTATATAAAACGCTGCATTGCTGAGAAACTGACTTGTGTTTCCTTACAGCAGGAATGATGGGAACCAGCAATTACAATATAACACAAATAAAGCAATTTTATGTGTTATTTAAAGTGTTTTCTTAGTTTTTATATGTAATGTTGATGTGGGAAGTAGTGATAAATATAGTGATAGTGATAATTTCCCTACACTTAGTACTCCTTTGGGTAATCTCATTTGCTGAGCGTTAAATTGACAGGAGGGTTACATTCATGTATTTTTTGGTGGGGAGGTCTGGTCAAAATGTTAACCTTCCCATTTTGATTTCCTTAGTTGAACTTCACTGGCCAAGGCTGGAGGTCTGGGACATTTAAGGACGTAATCGAGCACAACAGCAAACATTGTTTTGGAGGCCACAGACATGGATGGCCGCAGTGAAGATGAAAGTGTGAGCAACAGCAGCGGAGATTCCAGGTAGTGACATCATTTGGTTGCTGTTATAAAACATCAGTATTGCAGATCAATGAACACTTCAAAATATGCAAAGTGGTGCTGTGAGTTTGAATGTTTGGAAAGTGTGTAATCTCCATTTTGTGCTAATTTGAAATGTTTGGTCCGGAGGCACTCCCGAGGCTTCACAAGGTAAAAGTACAGCTTTGTAGTACAGATGAGCGCTCTTCAGTTGTAGGTCAGAAATGGTTCCTTAGCTGTGCCTTGTACTATCTGGTGGACATTTTCAAATACTGATTACCAACCAGGATAAATTTTTGATATGCCGTGTGGCTTGTTCTTAATCAAAATCCAAGTATAACTTTAGGGTTGGGCAATATTGTGAAATTTTGTTGTTATAAATTGCCACAGTTCAGTCTTCTACATATCAAGGATCTCTTTGGTGCTTAAAGAACGCTGAAAGATTTCATGCATCAGAAAAGAGCATAATTGGATTAAATAATTGGATTTAATGTAGAACAGTGCATGATGTTTTTCATAGCCATTTTTTGACCCGGCACTATTGTTTTGGGACTGTTTTGCTATGTTTTGTACATCTGTCTTTTCAAATTTAAACCTCGTAAAGTGTAAATATTGTGATGCATATTATGTATTGTCAGTGTTTTTATTAGTCAGTACAATAAGCATTGTTTTGGTTATTTTGAAGGCACAGTACTGATTTTAAATGTAGATCTGCAGACTTCAACTTGCTAATTATTATTCTTTTGTGCCTCAAGTGTTTTATGATTGTCAACCCTGTAGTCAGGTGTTCAAGATCAGCTGCAGTAACAATCTCCAAACCTGTTTTATTGAATGACTGAAGTGAAAGTGTAACTGAAATTCAGAACTGGTTAAAGATACAGCCCTGTTTGCCTCTAACACCCAACAAATGTGTGTTCATAGTAACTCTGATGATGAATCTGGGTCTGGATCGGGTTCTGGTTCCGGCTCCAGCTCCAGCAGCAGTAGCTCCAGCAGCAGCCAATCAGGGAGCAGCGACTCAGGAAGTGGCTCGGACTCAGGCAGCCAGTCTGACTCTGATTCTGAGAAATCCAAGGGGAAGAATGACCAGGACAACAATCCTGCCAAGATTGATACATCAGTAAGACTTTAAGACTTTGTTAGATTATCACATTCAGGGGGAAAAAACTTTTTTGTGGAGACCCAAAGAAAAGATCTAGGGAGAATTATTAACGTTGTTAACGTTAACAGACTGGTAGCGTAGTGTTTAGGGTATTTGCCCTGTGATCAGGAAGATGTGGGTTCGAATCCCAAGGCCGCTAAACACCTCTGAAGTACCCTTGAGTAAGGTACCATCCTCACACGCTGCTCCCCAGGCGCTGTGTCCGCTACTTCACTTGGTGAATGGGTTAAATGCAGAGAAGAATTTCGTGCTGTTCAGACTGTGTGTTGTGGTGCGTTTGCGTATGATAGAATGGTCACTTTCACTTTCAGTGGTCAAATGATAACTGTTCATCATCCTTTATGTAACTGACAGTATCCGGATTTATTGCTGCTGGCTTCTATTCATTGGAATTTTACACCTAAGCCCCTTCACAAATGCACTTTTATATGGGAATTTAAGCATTATGAAACTGGCAAGAGTGTGAATGAAGGACTGACATGGCAGTAGACTGACATTAGAACTTGTATTTGAAATTGCACAAAATTACTGGGAAGGCTCAATGTGTAGATGACAATACTAACAGGAAGGTCAAGTGATAAAATGGCTACTGTTTTTACTTGACGTTTAAGACTGAGTGGAAAACATTGATTAATTTGTACATTTTATGTAGTTGTAGTAATGTAGCACTGGAGATAAGCAATGAACACAGCTCTTTTGCGCATATGTAGGTTCTACTGCACAAAAGCTGAACAGTTCACAAGCACAAATAACAGGAATTTGATCTAAGCTCCAGTAAAATATCATTAAAGATCTGTTGGCACAGCAAAAACCAGAAGACAAGCTGCAAAAGTGTTAGTAATCTACTGGGTTCTGAGTGTAAAAAGGGCTCTAATATGGAGAAGGCATACAGATGTTGGGCTCCAGATCAGGATTAGTCTATGTATAAAATACCCTCTTAATGCTGATAGTACTGTGATGTCTCTGTTGCAGTTTTGGAACTCAAACCCCAGTATCCTGGCAGTGCAGAGGTCAGCGATGCTCAGGAAACAGCATCTCCAGCAGCAGCAGCAACAACAGCAACAGAGCTCTTCAAACAGTGACTCAGACGAGGTATTACGTTCTCAAACCTGATTTTGAAAGTGCTTGTTTTGATCAGTTTTGCTTTTTACTATATTGATCTTGGATCAGCACTGTATGTCTTAAATGCCACACCAAATCTGTGCAGGAGTGGTGTTCATGGTTCTCCTACAATAAGATATGCTCAAAGATTTATCAAATTATTTGACGTTAAAAGTGATGAAATGCCAAAAGACTGACCTTAAGTGATTGATTGTGGATTTCACTGATTTTGTGCTTTGTTCTTCTCTAAGGAATCCTCCAGCAGTGATGACTCAGATGATGACTCGTCGAGGAAGAAAAAGAGTAAAGGGTGAGTCCTGTCATTAAGCATAAAGGCAAGGTATGCTGGTTCTTGATACCAGTGTAATTATTCTGTCTCATCGCTCATTTTTAATGTTCTTTGTGTGTGCATATGATACAGGTCTTCAGACTCTGATTCAGGGTCTGGTTCAGGTTCAGGGAGTGACTCTTCTGATTCTTCAGCTGAGGTAGAGGAGGAGAACAGTGAAGAGTCCGTTTCAGATTATGAACCCAGCCACAAAGTTAAAAGCAGAAAACCACCTAACAAGTGAGACAATGTGTCTGTTCTTCGAAGTTAATGTATATTAACTGGCTTTCCATGGGAGATTTTGTGCTGCCTGAGAGCATTTTCACTTGTCTTAGCAATTTGGTGTTTAATGTCTTACCAAGTGAAGTGCTGCAGTTTCAAGGCTGTCACTCTTTCTAATTTTCTTGTCTTGCCCTTCAGGAACAATGCCAGAAATGGGAAAAAGAGCAAGGCTCCAAAAAAGAAGCCCTCAGGCTCTTCATCAGAAGATGAGGACGACTATAAGAAGGCTCTGGCAGGTCCTCGACGGCAGGCCACAGTCAATGTGAGCTACAAAGAAGATGAAGAGCTGAAGACAGACTCTGATGATCTGGTGGAAGTCTGTGGGGAGGATGTGCCACCACCTGAGGAGGATGAGTTTGAGACACTTGAGAAAGTGATGGCCATGAGAATAGGACGGAAGGGAGGTAAATGCATTTAATAGAAGTCAATGCAGTTATTCATTTGGTTATATTTAGAGCTGAAATAGTTATTCAACATGATCAATAATGCAAACAATTGTCAATGAATTAATGTTTACAAAGCGCTGACAAACCTAGAGCGCATTTATGACCTACGCAAAAACCAAAAGACGGGAGCTGTTTACCTATGTAAACATGTCTGTGTGCGCCTAAGAAAAGGAAAAAGAAAAATAATTATTTTTGTGCGCAGCCACTGGGGCAACTACCACTGTCTATGCTGTTGAAGCTGATGGGGACCCCAATGCCAACTTTAACCCACACAAGCAACCGGGAGATGTGCAGTACCTGATCAAATGGAAAGGGTGGTCACACATTCACAACACGTGGGAGACTGAGGAGACACTGAAGCTGCAGAATGTCAGGGGCATGAAGAAACTGGACAATTTCAAAAAGAAAGAGCAGGAAAAGAAGAGGTGGTAAGGCTACAGTCTGACTGTTTTCGTAGGATCTAGCAGGGTTGCCCAAGTCTGGTCCTTGAGGGCAGAGCACAGTTGGGTGATTTCCCTGCTCAAACACACCTGGTTGAACTACGCTGTTAATTGCCTGGTTAGGTGAGTGTCTTAGTGGAGGGGAATCACCAAATTATGCTGGACACCACACCTGGCCTATAATGTACTGCTAGTGCTGGAAAATACTTATTTATTTTCAGTTTTTCAATTCCTATGGGAAAAGGTGATGTTAGATTGAATAAAATAATGAATAGATGCCCCTTGAGCAGTGCTGTTCTAAAATTAAGGACTTGCACGTTTGACATTATTTTGATTATTTTGTTTTGTTATGGTCTGCTAATTTTAACAAGACCCTCTGATGCAGGTTGTTCCCCCCAGATTTTTAACTTTTTAGCTAATAAATCCTACGCATGACACAACATGTACATAAACATACCTCAAAAAGCTAGAGAAACAATCATGGGATGTGGATTTCATGAAGGTGTTTCAGTAATGATTCACAAATTTGCAGTTGCCAAGGAGGTGATGCTGGAACTTTTCTGGTGCCATTGCAATGGAACATAAAAGGGGGAGGGCATGAAGAAAATAAACAAATTACCCCACTCATTTATAATATGAGGTTGCATGTTAGGTTAATACCCAGGGAAGATGACAATTACCCAGTCAGTCAGTGCACAGGCGTCATTGACAGTTTTGGACAGTTTTCTCATTCCAGAGAAAACTGCCTTAGAAATTTTTTCATGATTCATTCATTGTGTGGTTAAATACCAGTTTAGAGAAAAAATGAAAATAATTCAAATGTTTTCATTTAATTTGTCATGAAACCAGTGTTATTATACAAACGTAGTTATTTAATTATTTTTGACAGCAGTTGAACATCAAATAGGACCTTGCACAGTTGAAAACTTAAACTTAATAGTTTCTAAAACACATTTGCAGAAAGGAAACTTCGAAATCTCATCACTTAGTAAAGTTATTTATCAATTAGTGCTGGGCGGTACACCGGTTCATACCAAAAAATGTTTATTATTGTTATGATATGAATTTTTCTTATAATGCAATACCTGCTTAAATAGCCTAAAGAATGTTTGGAAAGTGGCTTAGCTGTATACTATGTAAGGGGCGGTGCCTTTTTCACTGCTGGCCACTAGAGGAACGGACCAGTTCATTTGAGCAAGTGGTGAAGCTCCGTGTTAGAGTCGCGACATGTCAAATAAACAGCGTTTGGATTGTAGGGTGTAAAATATTACTTTTAGGAAGTGCTTTTTTGTGCAGTTTATTTTTAGCTTTTTTATGCATGTAATTTCTCAATTTATATACAGAAATATTACTATACCTGCCGTATAGTTCGCGGTCGTTTGATTCTGATGATATGTGAATGATTCTGTACATCAACAGGATCAAACAGGACAAAGAGAGTCCAAACTAAGGGCTAAATGATCTCAAAAGTACGTTTTTATCTCAGCATTGTGAAGAAACATGCTTGTGTTTAGCCTTTAGCGGTTAGCTCTTCATGTCACTGCACGGACCTATAAAGCATTTAGTCCGACAGAGTGGATACATTAGTGAAAAATATTTTAGCCAAGTAATAAAAATAGCGATTTTATTTATACAGCCGATACCGGATCAGAGTGCAGCTCAGAGTAATTCACATGGACCCCAATCCAATATAGAACACAGCAAAGCACACAAAGTTTAAAAAACAGAAATAAATACTTCTACTGTGTGTATACATTCTAACACACACTCCCTGGTTCAGCTCCTGTCTCCTTGTATGTGTCTCCATCTTTAAATCGCCAGTAGCGGTATTTTTACATGTTTTTTTTTTTTTTTGTTGGTTTTTCTTTATTTATATAACTACTTCTATGGGGCACAGGAACTCCCGACAAGGCTCTAGATGATGTCTGAAGCCTTGTGATTCACAAAAACCGTGATAAAAAATTTCGGTCATACCGCCCAGCACTAGTATCAATACTGCTAATACTAAAAATCAACATTATATCATCAGTTTTATTGTATATAATACACTGCCCAGTACTATTTAAAGTCACAGTAGACAGTTTTTTAAAGCATCTAAATTTTTTCATCATGCTTGCAGGCTCAAAGCTGCCTCACCTGAGGATGTGGAATACTTCAACTGCCAGCAAGAGCTCATGGATGACTTGCATTTACAATATCAGCTTGTGGAGAGAATTATTGGTAAAGGAACACTATAATCCAACTCACTGTTGATGTTTGCATGCTATTTGTTTACAGTCTTTGTGATGTGTATTTATGCATATGTTGCCATAAATTTTGCCAGGTCATTCAAATCAGAAGTCGGCAGCAGGCTACCCAGACTACTTGTGTAAATGGCAAGGGCTTCCCTACTCAGAGTGCAGCTGGGAAGATGGGGCACTTATTGCTAGAAAGTTCCAGAAGTGCATAGATGACTACATGAGCCGGAATCAGTCCAAAACAATCCCCTTTAGAGACTGCAAGGTAACAGGATGCATGCTCTTAAAGCAGCCCTGAAGAAACCTCAATAAATCCATTTACATTGTTGTCTCACTTAATGGTTTCGTGCAGTAAAGGAATGCATGCACTTGTTCAGGTTCTAAAGCAGAGGCCACGGTTTATGCCCATGAAGAAACAGCCTCATTATATTGGTGGAGATGGACTTGAGCTTAGGGACTACCAGCTGGACAGCTTAAACTGGATGGCCCATTCTTGGTGCAAGTAGGTGGTCACATTCCTTTAAGATCTTACTTATTAAGAGTGCTCTATTCTGAGTTCCTTTGTTATGGATGTTTCCTAAAATGTAATGTAATTATTAGTTTATTTATACAGCCTGAACTGCTGTGCTCTCATTCTGTAGATTAAATCAGTGGTTTGGATGAACTGTTCTCTTTACAACACTCTTTCCAGGGGGAACAGTTGTATTCTCGCTGATGAGATGGGCCTGGGGAAGACGATTCAGACTATATCTTTCCTGAACTACTTGTTCAACGAGCACCAACTCTATGGACCTTTTCTGCTGGTAGTGCCCTTGTCCACTCTCACCTCCTGGCAGAGGGAAATCCTACTCTGGGCCCCACAGATGAATGTAGTGGTCTACCTGGGAGACATCAGCAGTAGGAACATGGTATGAAAATGCGTACTTTTCTCATTGTGTGATCAGTGTAGATGTTGGTCATTTACAAGGCTGACCATTTTATTCTTTATCATTGGCATTTTTATTGTATTACATTAACTTGTATGACTGGGGGGTTCAAGTGACCGGTCATAATTGATCCTTCTATGAAAATGAGATTAAAAAAAAAAATCACTGGCAACAGCAATGACTTCACAGCCATTTTATTGTCATAACAAAAATGTCCTTCCTTTCATTTTGCTGCACTAGTTGTTTTGTCTTACTACTATAGATCATGTTCATAAATTTATGCTGAATACATTTTGTTGAAATTTAGATCAGAACACATGAGTGGATGCATCAGCAGACCAAGCGACTAAAGCTCAACATCCTTCTCACTACATATGAAATTCTCCTGAAAGACAAGGTACTGGTCTATTCACATATTGCTCCCTTTCATTTGACAGTGTTGATTTCCGATTTTTTGTCTGAGTTTTCATTTCCACTTGGTATTAAAGAAATAGAAACTGTAGTGATAACAGAAAGAAAGCAATTAGGCAGTTCCTAAGTTTTTCACCAAGTTGTTAATTGATTCCTGCATTTCTCACAGGCAGTAATATAAACTTATTTTGTACAAGCTAAATGTCTTAAGTGGCTGCCACATGTCTTTCTGTTCAGTCGTTTCTGGGAAATGTGAGCTGGGCTTTCATTGGTGTGGATGAGGCACACAGGCTGAAGAATGATGACTCACTTCTGTACAAGACCATGATTGAGTTCAGGTCCAACCACAGGCTTCTCATCACAGGAACACCTCTCCAGAACTCACTCAAAGAGTTGTGGTCTCTCCTCCACTTCATCATGCCTGAGAAGTATGAGCTGTCCTCATTACAGCTGCTACTTTTTTCACCAGTATTTTTAAAATGATGTAGATTACTGAATGTTTTTCTAAAAGTTTTCCTAGTTGGTGTATCATAATTTTTAGAGTGATGGTAAAACAATTTTAAGAGCTGTACTCATTGTCTTATTTACTCTGGGGTGTTTGTTCTCAGATTTCACTCATGGGAGCTGTTTGAGGAGGAGCATGGTAAAGGCAGAGACTCAGGCTACACCAGTCTGCACAAGGAGCTGGAGCCATTCCTGCTGCGAAGGGTCAAGAAGGATGTGGAGAAGTCACTGCCTGCTAAGGTTGAACAGATTCTCAGGGTGGAGATGAGTGCCATGCAGAAACAGTACTATAAGTAAGGAAACATGATCACTACTGTGTGTGTTTCAAAACTCAATACACTACTCACAAAAAGTTAGGGCTATTCGGCTTTCGTTGGAAATGCAAAATTCACAACAGGTGTTCGATCCATGAATCGGGCAATACATTTCCTGTCCGAATTAGTATTTACACAGTCCAACATGCTGTTCACATTTTGACATCATGAGACCAAGACGACAACTAACAGTTGATCAACAGTACCTCGCCATTGCGAGGCTTCAAACAGGATGTTCTCAGATGGAAGCGGCCACTGAGCTTAGTGTCAGAGTGTCCTCAGCAGGTTGCAACAGAGATACAGAGAGACTAGAAGTGAAAGGCACAGAAGTTGACATCCTTTGGCCGCATCCCACATTGATGACATTGTGAACAGTGCCCTGTGGAACTGGATGCTGAATGCCTCTCAACTCCAGGCACATATAGGGGAGGTGAGAGACACCCAAGTGTCATGTCAGACCATTCAAAACGGTTTACATCAGTGTGGTCTGTGTCCTAGTCGACCTGCAAAGGTACCTGACCACACCACCAGTCACAGGCGTCATCGTCTTGCATGGGCCAGGGAGCATTTAAGCTGGACGAGGGACCAGTGGGCCTCTCTGATGAAAGTCGATTCACGTTGAGCAGTAATGATGGCTGCCAACAATGTTGGAGTCGTCAAGGAGAGCGCTATGCATCAGCCTGTGGTGGTGGTGGTGGTGGTGTTATAGTGTGGGCAGGTGTGTCTAGTCAATACAGAACTGCCCTACACTTTGTGAATGGTACAGTGACAAGCCCATACTATCTGAATAACATCATTAATCCAGTCATTGTGCCCCTGCATGAACAACACAGGCCTAATTTCGTTTTAATGGACGACAATGCTCCAGCGACAATGCTCCACTCATCGAGGTTGCATCATTAGGGAACGGCTGCTGGAGACGGGGTTACCTCGAATGGAATGGCCTGCACTTTCCCCAGACCTGAATCCCATAGAAAACCTATGGGATTAGCTGAGTTGCCGTGTAGAGGCTCGTAACCCCAATGACCTGAGGGCTGCCCTTCAAGAAGAGTGGGATGCCATGCCTCAGCAGCCAATAAGTCAACTTGTGAACAGCATGAGATGTCATTGCCAAGCTGTAGTTGATGCTCAAGGGCACATGACAAGTTATTGAGACATTTACATTTTTTGTTGTGGTGTACACTGTTGGTTTTTGTTTCAATAAATTGTTTGAGATGAGGAAATCACTATTGCATGCTTCTACTTAAATGCCCTACTTTCATGATATAATAGCACCTGTTGAGTGAACTTTTTACGTTTTCCATAAATTTCACCTGAAAGCCAATATCCCTCACTTTTTGTGAGTAGTGTATGTTTTTAACTTAGTTTCTTAAGATCAATTAATTAATTTGTTTGTATTGTTAATGCAGTATTTAATCTGTTCTCATAGGTGGATCCTGACAAGAAACTACAAGGCCTTGAGTAAAGGCACAAAAGGTAGCACATCTGGGTTTCTCAACATCATGATGGAGCTTAAGAAGTGCTGTAATCATTGCTACCTCATCAGACCACCCGAGGACAATGACTTCTACAACAAAGCGGAGGCCTTGCAGGTATGAACGTTATCCAGTTTGTCTTATTCAGAACAATTAATATCAGCAGTGCTACTTATTTGTTGATTGATTGGTTAATGTATTCATGACCCTCTGGGACTTCATATTAGGTTCAAGATTCTTTGTTTGTCACATGCATAGTTATACAAGTTTAACATGCACTGAAATGTGTCCTGAACCGTTCCTTTTCATGACTGTGCAAGTATTATAAAATAAGTGCAAGTTTAAATTTAAAAATAAATCTGAAATAAGAGTAAAACAACTTAAACAAGGAACATAAGTTAAAGGTAAAATATGAAAGCTAATTAATGTTTTTTTAAAGTTATAAGCAACAATCTGGCAGATTTAACATGAAACAGTGGTTTTATTAGTTACTTTCTCACTCATCACTGCAGCTGAGGAGCTAAGTTTGGTAGTTAAATGATTGAATCTACACTTTCTGCAGCACTTGATACGAAGCAGTGGGAAGCTGGTTCTCCTGGATAAGCTGCTGGTTCGGCTGAAGGAACGTGGTCACCGCGTGCTTATCTTTTCCCAAATGGTCCGGATGCTGGACATCCTGGCTGAGTACCTGAAGAGCCGTCAGTTCCTCTTTCAGGTGACTGGCACTTTTTTTTCTCTAACTGTTGCATTTGATGTTTCAGCACCAAAGTTGCTCAGTGAAAGAGCTTTGAAGATTAGGATGGTAAAAGTGTTTTGTCTTTTTGCAGAGATTGGACGGTTCTATTAAGGGAGAGATGAGGAAGCAGGCGCTGGATCATTTCAACGCAGAAGGCTCTGAGGTAAGTGTGGAAATTTCCTGCTTTTGTGTGTACTGTATATACCACAGGCTTATGAAATAGACAGAGGACCTTATGACATGAACTTTTGGCTTTTCAGGATTTCTGTTTTCTTTTGTCCACGCGAGCGGGTGGTCTGGGTATTAACTTGGCCTCTGCAGACACTGTGGTCATCTTTGATTCTGATTGGAACCCCCAGAATGACCTGCAGGCTCAGGCTAGAGCTCACAGGATTGGGCAGAAAAGACAGGTAAACTATAAACTTGTTTATAGATTTCCCTATTAAACTGATAAATAAGAATTTCTTCGATCCTATAATTTTGCAGAATGCCAATTGTTCACTGCTCCTTGTTGTTCATTTTCTACATGTTTGAGTAAAGTGCTCCTTTAAAAATGTCCCTTCATTTTTCAACCCTCTATTAATACTGGTCCTTATATATTTTAGGTTAACATTTACCGACTGGTGACCAAGGGGTCTGTGGAGGAAGATATCATTGAGAGAGCCAAAAAGAAAATGGTGCTGGACCACCTGGTCATTCAGAGAATGGACACCACAGGAAAAACTGTGCTCCATACTGGTGCTGCCCCGTCCAGGTACGTATACAAAATATCACAACCTCAGATACTTGTCATGTTTTTAGCTGTTTCTGACTTAGTGAAATGTAGTGTTATCTTCCAGGTTTTAATGGTCATGTCTCTTTGGTTTTATAAGTAGTTCAACCCCTTTCAACAAAGAGGAATTGTCCGCTATTCTGAAGTTTGGTGCTGAAGAACTCTTTAAGGAGCCAGAAGGAGAAGAACAAGAGCCTCAGGTGGGTTGATGTGCTTGCCTCTTAGTGTTTGATCCAGGAGCATCTGTCCAAAAATGTGCATAGTTATGTGTCTACACAGAAATGATGCCTGTGAATATCAGACTGTTTACTCTGATTGTACAGGAGATGGATATTGATGAGATCCTCAAGAGAGCAGAAACCAGGGAAAATGACCCTGGCCCATCTACTGTCGGAGAAGAACTTCTCTCCCAGTTCAAGGTAAATTGTTGCCTTGTTTTCAGTTAGAACTTGTATTTGTTTTCAGAATCTTTTCTATATAAACGTTTGGTTTTGGTTATTACTATTATTGGTGGTATGAATGGAGACTGAGAGAATGTGTGTTGCTATTGTTAAGATGTAATGGCTACCCTCAACTAATTAGTCCCTCTTTACCACACCAGGTGGCGAACTTCTCTATGATGGAAGAGGAGGAGATTGACATGGACACAGATAGCAATCAGAGGAACTGGGACGACATCATCCCAGAAGAGCAGCGGCGGAGGATGGAGGAGGAGGAAAGGCAGAAGGAGTTGGCAGAGATCTACTTGCTTCCCCGCATGAGGAACTGTGCCAAACAGGTGAGAGGGCAGCCACATACTTCAACTGCTTCATATAATGTGGTATAACAAGTTGGTGTTCAAAATTGATCATGTTTAAACAGAATTGCATTATATTTAAGGAACGTGAGCTAATGTTCAAAGCAGTTCTGATATTTTGTTAGAAATGGCAGAAATCAGTGTTTTGCATTTGTTGCCTATTGACTTTTCTTCCAAATATAGACATTTTAAATATTCATATCATAACTTTCATTGTACATTGACATGTTGAACTGCAACTAAACCAACCTTTGCCAACTATTTGGAATCAAATTTCATCAGTTTGTCACTGCAGGCGTATTGACATTCGGAACTTGGTGAAGTTGAGTATTATATTTTGGTTGTGATCATACTTTTAGATAAGCTTCAATGGTAACGAGGGCAGACGAAGTCGGAACAGAAGATATTCTGGCTCAGACAGTGACTCGGGATCAGACCGAAAGCGGCCTAAGAAGCGAGGCAGACCTCGAACTATTCCTCGAGAAAATATCAAGGGCTTCAGTGACGCTGAAATACGGAGGTAATTCCCCCCCCCCC
>JBBPCX010000035.1:4271125-4290062 GCA_037974365.1 Hydrocynus forskahlii
TTAAAAATGTAAAGATCTGAAAAAACTCCAGACCCTTGGGAAGTTTCATTCCATATGCATTAACACAGCTAAAATTATCAAAATTAAAAAAAAGAGAGTGAAGTGGACAAAAATGTCCCATAGGAGGGCCAGAGGGTTAAATTAGATATTGTGGATTCATGCAGAAAAAAAAACAAAGCCTTAAACACAGTTGCTTCAAGCTGGCAGTGCTTGCACATCTGTAGTAACAGCCAAAGGGAAGTGGTGAAATTTGGGTGAAGGAAATGGGGTTTCTGTTAGTTTGCAGTCACGTGAACAAAAGAGTCACTTCTTTCTCATTTTTCAATCAAGTAATTCAGGACAGGCGAGAGTACTGAGACACAGCCAAGTGACTTTAGTACAGATGAAGCTCAGCACTAACCTCTATTGACTTACAGGTGTGACTGAAAGAGACAAAAAGGTTTTTTTAGAGGTAAGATTTTGATTTATTGGGACCGAAGCACACTGGGTGATCATCACTGGCATGCACGATTATGTGATAGAGAGTTAAAATTAACTTGTTTTGTACTGGCAGCACTGACAGTTTTACAGACAGAAAGTTAGCAAAACCAGGAGCAGTTTTCCAGTTTACATACTCATACACGCAAAAACCGAAGGCAACATTTTCATTTGGCCTGTGAAGGTCGTAAGGGATATGCAGCAGCTGGAGCGGTTTCTTTCCCAGAGATTCTTACGAGCTCTTCTTCTCTTCAAATATGAGGTTTGCTGTGGCTTTCTTGGCTGTGAGGAAAGAATGAAAAGAGGTTGAAACTCAGTCATCAACATAAAATACTTCAAGACAAATAACTTTACCAAGAAATCAACAAGCATGACGAACGAACATTAAGGCTTATTTCATAAGGACTGTTGATGGTGAATTGCAACACACTTTCTCATTTCTACATAAATCTATTATTATGGTATAAATGAGTGGTTTGATGTGAAACATTAAGTTCCAGACCTTCCTGAAACTCCTTAAGTTCACAGGGGTGACAGGAACCAAACATTTAAGTACACTATATGGACAAAAGAACTGGGATGCCAGACCATTATGCATTGTTGCTCACCACTTAGTAGCTACAACAGGTCCATGGAAGGCTTTCCACAAGATTTTGTGGAATTATTTTTCACTATTTTACCATTATTAACATTGCATACAAAAACTCAGAAGACACATGCGGTTTCACTGAATAAATAAACAGCCTTATTTGTGTTACAGACATCACAATCTATTCCATTCACCGCCACTGTAAAGAAATCTGACTCAGCATTTTCTCTGCAATTAACCACTTCACACCAAAACATTCTGAATGACTTTGTTGACTTCAAAAGATTGAACCAAAATGTTGAAAATGGAGTAGAATGTGGAAATGTGGCTCTTTATTTATTTAGTAAGTAATTAAAATCATGCTACCCTCAAAAGAAGAAATTAAAAATGCTCCATTTTAGTAAACCCTAATTAAAGGGAATAAAAGGCACATTTTAGAGCAGCTTTGCCAAACTCCAGAGTTAAACCCATTTAAACTGCCTAACAGGGGCAGTTCAAGCCTGAAAACCCAGATTTCAGAGTTTTGCAAGGAAGAGTGAACTGAAAAAAAAGCCTGGAGGGGAGTTAGTATCTACAGAGTAAATTCTGTCGGTACAGACACGAGGCATTTCTATACAAGGTTTTGTACAAGGATGTGCTTAGGGGGGGCACAGATTTCATTTGGTAAGCAGGTGATGCAAGTGGCAGAAAATGTCTTCCTGTCGAGCTGGAACATCAACAACAACAAAAAAGCAGCCTGCAGGCAAAACAAATCCCTCATGACAGATTAGAGCGCTTCCTGGTCTGTACCGAATCGAAGGAGCGGAATAGAAGCCAGCACTGTTCGACAAAATATGTTTTTTACCCTCATCTTTAAACTTGTCTGCAGCCTCTGATGCTCTGTCTTTGATGTCCTTCACTACATCATCAATCTTGGCCTCGTTCCTCAGAAAGAAAGGGCGGATGATACGCGTGTAGATCAGGTTGGAGCCGTTAGAGGGACCTGGGATCATGCACCAGATCAGGAAAGCACACTGAGGGCACATTAAAAAAAACAAAAGAAAAATCACCACCTAATCTGAATCATATGATTTTAGAAACAATTCACACTGTACTCAAACCACATGGAAGTGCATAAGGCATGTTTTAACATAATTAAGAGGTTGAAAATATTTGACGCATTAAAGGACTGTCTGAGGACACTTTAAAAGCACTGTAGACAGAAAGTCCACTATGGAGGAACTGAAGGAGATTTCTGCGGCAGGGTTTTGGATCTTGTCTGACTTGAAGGAATCTGGTTTCGTTTTCCTCAGGAACCCCATTCCACAAATTCTCATTCTGACATTCCACCACCAAGATCAATTGTTCTTATGTTTACTTTACAGGAGGAATAAATCGGTTTTCTTAAGGACTCAGCCCAGTCCAACACTCCCATCCTTTACACACCTCGGCAAACAAACCCGTCACTATTGACAAAACATCTCAAAACAGAAGACCTTCTCAGGACAGGCAAACATTTATCTGATGGATCAGCATTCTCTCGCCAAGCAAGTACAGACAATGAAGACTGTGACACTACTCTCACTCACACACACACACACACACACACATCATCAGTACAACAGCCACAGCATTTATAAATATATAACAAACACATACACACACATACACACACACACTTTTATATATAATCATATGATCCAGAAATACACACATAATTTGTAATATGTGCTGCAGTGTATACACACACACACACACACACATATATATACACATACACTTACACACACATACATATGTACTGTATACAATTAATATAAAAAATAAATATTTAAATATTATAAAACACATTTATCCTAAAGACACCCTGAGGTATCGGAATATTAGTTCTGCCGTATGTGCCCAGGCTTGCACATAAGCACTTACCTTTCCTATGTAATAGAATGGGAACCAGGACAGGAAAATATCAGCAAAGAACTCGGCCACGCTGAACACTCCATACACTACCCAGTACATCAGCCATTTCGTGTCGTCATCTTTGCTTGGGCTTTCGATAGCTTTGACTCTGCAAATAATTGGTGAGTTTGTGCATTAGCTTAACATGAAACGACTGTTACTTTCTAATGGCTACAATTTAAAACAACAACAACAACAACAACAACAACCGCATTTAAATTCTAATTGTGCAAACAAGCACATGTTCATCTTCAGGCTTGTTTTAATTGCAGTGATTCTTCGTTCAGTTTTGTGTGTGAAATTAAGGGCAAGTAAAGGCATGAACTAAAGGTATGAACTTTACACGCAGAGGTCCTGTACGGGGAGACCCAATGAATAATAACTATGAGTGTGTGCCACATATGGAGTCAACTACAAGTTGGCCTGGCCACAACCATCTCTAACATAGATGAGTCACGAGGGCCTTCTGTGGTTTAGCATGCGTAACACGACATTTTATGGAAAACACACAGCTCAAGGTTGCCAAGCAATAGAATAAACAGCTTCAATTTTTTTGTCTTTCACAGAAGCCTGCTCTATGTGTGAATGCACAGCACATTTAAAGTCATGCTATTGGTGCTTCCTGTCTACTACTGCGCATTGATGGGGTGTGACAAATGCATTTATACAACCTGGACAGAGCTAGGCTGTCTTTTAATATGCAAAACATGAGATTTGCATCTTCAAATCACTCTCTTCGCTACGACAGTGATGACATAGCTTCGCATTTCTACACAGCCGCACCAAGTTATGCAGAAATAATACAGGAAAATCAATATACCTGCGTAATAACCGTGATTAAGCATGTAATACTACACTGGTGTAGAACTATGCTGTTATATTTCATTTCCAGAATGTGTATAATATAACATGATATTTCAGCAGGTCAGAACACAACTTGCAATAGCAATAACAGTAATAACAGTAACAACAACAACAACAACAACAACAACACAATAACTTAGGATGCAACAATTGCAGCACAGCATGAAATCTGAGGAATGTTCAAAACAGCATTACGAAATTTGAAACCGTATCAACGTTATGGTCTTGGGCCTCAAATTCATCTCTTTTACCTAGATTTAGCTACACTTTTTATTTCTAGATTTATCTTTTGTAACTGCTGAGTATGGGGAACTTGCAAAGATTTTCCAAAATTAGTGCAATCAGTCTTTGCAGTGATGTGATCTGTAGATAAAATGTACTAACTGTGATATCTTTACAGTGGTGGTCTGGCCACATCTACAAGGCAAAATAAAATTTTATTCACCATCCAAACGACAGAACCTACGTGTGCATGTAATCTGAGATGTAATAAGTTATGATGATATTAGGCATTGTCCAATAGTAAAAAGAATATTTTGATCACATCATTTACATGCATCTGAATGTTTAACACATGACTGAAACATACAGGCATTTTGAAACACCTGTGTCATTTCAATTTCACTCAAACACAGGTATAATAAATGTTGAGTGACATCTTGCATATAGTAAGCAATTTGTGCTACCTACACTCGCTACCCATGGCTGACCAAATTAAGCTCAAGTCAGTAACGCTTACCTACAGCTGAGTCAGCACCCAGTTACCCTAATCATTCAGAATTACTCACTCCCTCCACTCCTCCAAGGAACATCTTCTGGCTCAGCCACCCCTACACAAAAGGCAAACCCATTACAGACTCTTCTCTTTTGTGGTTCCTCGCTGGTGGAATGAACTGCCTAAGCCAACAAGAGCAGCAGAATCCCTCTCTATCTTCAAAAACCTGAAGACTCATCTCTTCAGACAGCATCTCCTCTTTCCTCATATTGTAAGTCACCTTAGATAAAAACATCTGCCAAATGAATGTAATCTAATTTTAGTGCTGGGGCCTGTCAAATTAATGTAATGAAATGTAATGTAATTTAGTGCTAGGGTCTGTCAAATTAATGTAATGTAATGTGATTTTAGTGTTGGGGTCTACATAAATGTAACGTAATTTTAGTGCTTAGGCACTCGTTAAACGTCTCTCACGTGTGGCAGGTAAGGTATTAGCACCCTACCTGTGATCACACCTACACACACACATCCTGCACTGTCACACCCAGACCCAGGCCACATCAGATCTGCTCCACGAAAGATCTGTTTCAGCCCAGCCAGGCCTGGCTCCTCTCACCATATCATTACACGGGCTGGGTGGGTGACGGATCATGTTTCATGGCATTTTCCATCTTCGGCTAAAGCAAAAGAACGAAGAAAAAAGATGACAACTCACGAGATGTAGGCAGGGTAGACGAATCCTATGAGATTGCAGAGCAGTGAAGCGCCATAACCCACCACGAGGTAAATGGCAAGCACGGCGATGACAACTGCAACACCAGAACAGATTTTAGCATCACCAGGACTAGAACAGCACACAGGCCATGATCTGCTGCTCCAGCAGCACTTCTCAGAGGAGAAACATCTAAAAACTCAGCAAAGAAACAGATGCTTCCCCCCAAAACAAGGAACTGAACTCACCGTACGCGATGTAGGCCCTCTTCACCCCTGTTTTGGCCTCGATCTTCGCCAGAAGGTCCGTCACGACGTTCTTTTCGTTCAGGAACTTCTCGAACCTGTCCTTCAGAGCCAAAGCCATGTTAGATCGGACGTGTAGTCTTTGTTCTGCAGAGGAATATAAACTTCATTAACTGCAGTCTCTCCGTCTCCTGCTGCTCCTCCTGCTTGTAGATGCTTCGTCAGAGACTGAATCTGACGTCATAGCAACAGTTTCCAGTGCCCAGCCACACCCTTTCCCTATATAATCAATATTTACTCTCAATAATTAACCCTTTAATATTTAACCCAGGCGAAATAGTTTAAATCGGCGATATACACACAGAGGAGATACTTGTAACTTTTTAACGTACCAGTGTGATGAAACAGTAATAAAAAATATCATTTTTCCAAATGCATAATTTAATTGATTTTTAAGGGCAACAAAACCGAAAAAATATACAATATTTACTTATTTACGCTATATATAAGCTGCTACAGCGACTACGGGGATGTCATTAAAATACCTGCTGTCATTAAAATCCCTGCTGTTGTAGTGGTGAGGGGTCCAAATACGGGACAAAAGTATTGGGACGGCTGACCATTACACCAGCGGGGACTTTAATGACATTGCATTCAAACACATAGATGGACAGTATGGAGCTGATCCCTCTCTTTGCAGCTAGAACAGCTTCCACTCTTCTTGGATGCCTTTCCAGTGTGTTTCAGTGGGAATTTGTGCCCATTCATTCTGTACAGCATTAACGAGGTTCGGCACTGTTGTTGGACGAGAAGGCCTGGCTCGCAATCTCCATTCCAGTTCATCCCAAAGGTGTTTGATTGGGTTGAGGTCAGGGCTCTGTGCGAGCCAGTCAAGTTCTTCCACACCAAACTCATCCAACCATGTCTTTATGGACCTTACTTGTGCACTGGTGCACAGTAATGCTGGAACAGAAAAGGTTCTTCCCCAAACTGTGTCCACAAAGTTGGAAGCGTGGTGTAGCCCAAAATATCTTGGTATGTCCCAATACTTTGGTCAATGTATTGTAAATAGACTATACATGTAAATATCCATCACGTGATGCTGCAGCGGTTTTGTTTATTTTTTTATTTGCTGATTCCAGTGAGTTCTGCGACGCCAAGTAAAATATTAACGTTTACGTTTTAGCGTGTTTTTATTTTTATTTTTTAATTTACGTAGCTTAATGTAAAATTAAAGATTAAAAAAGTGCGTTTTGTCTACAATATCCATCCATCTTTGTTTCCCTTATGACCCTGCATCTTATCGAACAGAGGAAGTTGGTGCCGCTAAAAAAGGAAAATGTGATTGGTTCTGGTCTGTGTCTGTCATATAAGGAATAATTTGATTGGCTGAGAGCGCGTTCGGCAGGCATTTCGCGCCATACTATTGGTCCGTTCTGCATTTGGCCCACCTCCCGTGGACTGTTTTCATAAAGTCCCGCTAAAGCTAGTTAGCCGAGGTCTGATATTTTTTGGAAAATATCTGATGTTGCTGAGGGCAAAGCGATGTCTCTTTGGCACGAATCGTCAGTGCGAGTCAAGCGAGCGTGGTAGCTTTGCGCTGTTTTGTTTTTCGTCGAACTAGTTTTGTTAGTTCGGGATGTTTTTGCCTTTAACATGGAAACGAAACGAGGGGAGATTCCCAACAGCGTACTGGACGACCTTTGCAGGTAAAAGCCAAGTTAAACAAGGTCCCTCAGCCTGTTCACCTTAAAAATGTTCACTAAATAAAGTTTAATGACTGCTGTGCCAAACATTAATGCAGTGATACATTTTAAGCTTTCACACACTACATAAACCACTGTTTCCTCCTTAAATTCAGTTAAGCTAATTACCTCTGGTTAGTTTTCTCTCTCATAACTTCTGGAATTTTCTATCAAATTTTGCACATGAGAACTCACTGGACAACTTGTTCAAAATGTTGGAAGGCTGGAAGGTTGACTGTGTTCTTATATTCTCTTAAAAAACTCTGTAATGAAAGTTCAGACTTCTGAAATTGGCTTCTGCTTTGTAACTGTGGCACCATTTAAGGTGGAACATGAAACTGGGTTAAAGAACCCAGCATCAGCTTTGTTCAACTTTAAAAACTAAGCTGAGAGTAAAGCATTGTGAATGCATTTCACATCCAGGATAACGTCAGTAGAAGTAAAAGTGGTCAACAAAAACTTGCCCAGGAACAGTTTCAGGATTAAAAAAAAAACTTACCAGTGCTGAGTTCTGCATTGAACTGCAGTGAACAGTCTTGGTTCATTCATTATCAAGCACTGCAGCTCTATACTTTTCATTTTGGGGTAATTTTGTCATTAAGGTGGTGGATCTTGGAAGTAAGAGGCAGTCACTGGCACTAAACCATCAGATTGGAATCAGAAACTAAATGTGAGTGACTACAATGTTCCTGTGGAAATGTGCGTTTCTTTCCTCACAAATACTCAATATAAGTCAAAGTTGTCTAATTTTAACACATTGAAGTATAAATACATCAAAATGCATTGAACTTGTACATTGTGTAAAGTAAAGTACTGTTTTACTTCTGGAACATACACACAATAGCTTGCATTGCCTCTGCAAGATCTGGTCATTCTTTATCTGACTGCATTAAACTCTACAAGATTGCTGCTGTGTGCTCCATTTGCAGCACACCATCCATTTGAAAGTTTTTGACATTTTTCACTCCGTCATGTCTGAAGTGTTTTATCTAAGCATAACTCAGTTGTAAACTTATGTCTTTTTCTGTAGTCGCTTCATCCTCCACATCCCCAGTGAAGAAAGGGACAATGCCATCAGAGTTTGCTTCCAGATCGAACTTGCCCATTGGTTTTACCTGGACTTCTGTATGCAGAATTCACCAGGATTACCTCAGTGTGGGATAAGGGACTTTGCCAAGGCTGATATCCTCTTGAGCTCAGCATCACTTGAAATGTATTCTGTGTAATCCTGGAGGGCAGTCTTATTCAGAGACAGAGACCATGCTTTCCCAGTGTTTTCAGATATCCTGTTGCTTGTGTATCTTTTATCCCCCAGCTCATTTTCCTTGACTTTTATCTCACTTTTTAGTCACTGTCCATTCCTCCTCCCCCAAGGTGAGGATGTTCAGAAGGTTTTAGAGCAGTGGAAAGAGTATAAGATGGGTGTTCCTACATATGGTGCAATTATTCTGGATGAAACCCTTGACAATGTGAGTATTACAGATAATATAATCTATATATAATGTTAGAGAGAAGTGAAATTTGTGTTTTGTCTGATAATCTTTAAAATTACTGATTAAAATGAGCCATTCAGGTAAATCTCGCACGTTCTATCATGAAATATGAATGTTTATTCTTGTTTACTGTTCCTGTTAAAGGTGAGGTAAAGTCTGTTCCATGCATTTTTGCAGGTGTTACTGGTGCAAGGATATCTAGCTAAATCAGGATGGGGTTTTCCTAAAGGGAAAGTAAATGAGGACGAAGCGCCCCATGACTGCGCTGTACGAGAGGTAAGTTTGCCCATTGAGGAGGCTTGCTTTGCATTGACTTTTGAGAGGTAGCTGAGTAATATTTGGTCTCATTATTTGCTGAAAATCCTGAAGTAGATGTTTTGAAAAATGTTTGTTGCAGGTTTTGGAGGAGACTGGTTTTGATATCCGAAATCGCATCTGTAAAGACACATTTATTGAACAAAAAATAACAGACCAGCTCGCTCGGTTATACATAATACCTGGGGTTCCAAAGGACACAAAGTTTAACCCCAAAACCAGAAAAGAAATAAGGGTACCGTATTTCTTTCTCTCTTTCTTTTAACTATCTATCTATCTATCTATTGTTTATTTGTTTTGGTGGTTTTTTTGAACATTTGGAAAATTTGCTTTGAATAAATGTTTTTTTTGTTGTTGTTGTTGTTACTTTTAACAGAACATCGAATGGTTTCCTGTTGACAAATTGCCGTGTCACAGAAATGACATGACTCCTAAATCCAAGCTTGGTCTGGCTCCCAACAAGTTTTTCATGGCGATTCCTTTCATGAGGTATGTTGTCTTTCGTCTTATTCTATTATTCACTAGCAATATGAAAATTGATCCTCATTCTAATATTGTAGTGAAAAGTAAAATTTCAAGTACCATTTTCCTTTTTCCAGACAACTCAGAGAATGGATAGCCAAGCATAAACTGGAATCAACTAGCAGTGATGAGGATTTTTTGTCCAATGGTAGCACTCCAATCAAACCTTTTCGGTAAGAGAACATCACAATGGGTTTCTTCTTCGCTGAATGTGTTTTTGTTTCTTGTGCAGAAGTATTTTCCTTAGACAAAAAACCTAATGTGTCCTCAGTGCCACACTTCGAGTGAATGTTATCATCCGGACGTCATCTTGGCTGAAAGTGGTCCAGACTGCATTAATTAGGCCCATCACTGTCAGTTATATCAGCAATAGAGAACAGCTCCTTTGTTACTTATGTAATAATTTGTTCAATTAATCATAGGTTAACAAAGGTATTAACTTGCCATACATAACTTTAAATAAATAAAACACATCAGTCATTCTGAACTAGGCTGAAGCCTAGCTGCTCATAAACTGTGTTTTTCCTATGATATTTGTGATTGTAGTTGTATCTTTGTCTCTCAAGTGAGGTTTTTAAATTACTTTTAAGGTGATATTTCAATGGCTGGAACTTGTAGCCATTACTGCTTTAATTTGAGACTAGTGATGAAAATTGGAAACCGTTCACTCCACAAAAACATAACGTGATTTTCAAGGTGTTCCGTGGGGGTCTTCATCGTTAATGAACGAGGAGAAAGGGGGTCACAAATGGGCTACAGTCTGTATTTGAGTGTGTATGTTTTAGTTTTTGTTAAACATCACATTTTCTAAACATTTTTTTAAAAATCAAGTTTAATTGAACAACCTCAAAGGCCCTAATATATACCACATCCTTAACATATTCATAACACTGGTTTAAGTACAGTTATCTATATATTATATGTTTTACTATGAACAGTCTCATGGGAATTAGTGTCTAAATATACAAATCTTTTAAACTAAGTGAACAAAATTAATGCTGACACCTATGCTACTTGAAAGAGAGTGTAGAAGAAATTAAACAGCTTTTCATCTCGTTGTTTTTCCCCTCAGCTCCAAACCCAGACGCACACAGATGTCGATGGAGGCATCACCAGGAGATGGCTGGACAAAGCAGAAGCAACAGAAAGCTTTGGGACAACCTGGTCAATGTGAGCTTGCTGACTTTCTTAAAGTCAAGGTTAGTGTTAATACAGTGCTTGTGTTTACACAGCAGTTTTGGGGTCACCTTGGATTAAAAAAGTGACATGCTGCTCTTTCAAACTTCTTATACCAGAAAACATTAGAAATACTTCAAACAAATATAACTGACTTGTGTGTTGAAGTGTATTTTAGCAATACACAGTGTAAATGCAATGGGTTGCAAAAGCTTATGAATTGTTTATTTTAGTCTCTTGTTTTCAAATAATTTGTTTAATATACCTTTTTCCCATGACATAACCATTGTTGTTGAAATGGCATCAAACAACAACAACAACAACAAAAGCTTATGAGTTTCATCAAAATAACCACCTCTTGCCTTTATCACAGCAGCACAGATTCATGGCATCCTTCCCATCAGTTTTTGGAAAAGAACCTGTTCAAAACCTTCTCAGTCCCTTTTTAATTATGCAAATAGTTTTGTCTCATTTGCTGGATGCTCATTTTAAACTTGTTGTTCCAGCTTGTCCCTTTCTCATTTGGAGAAATATCTGGAGACTAGGGAGGTTCAAAACATAATTCTCAAAACGTTTTGCCTTTCTTTGGACATTAAATAATTTTGGTTCAATTTTGTAGAATGCTTGGGATCATTATCCTGTTGAAGAATGGTACATAAACCAGAAGGAACTGTGTGATGTTGAAGAATTGAGTGAAACTTTTCATTTTTGTGAAAGTCAGTGCACTAAAGACAGACCTGAAACAGCAGTCTGAGCCTTAGTAGCTAAATGTGTTACTGCATAAAATACTGAAAAATATACATTGTTGAAATATGACAAGCAGTCAGATACATTTATTTCTAATGCTTTCTTCTAATTAATTTTTGAGAAAGCAATGTATCTTTTTATTTTTTATTTTTTTATTTTTTTATTAAAAACGTATGTGTGTGTGTCTGTGAATTTGACAAGTAGCTTGCAGCGCAAGTACAAAATAGATACCAGAAGAGGGCAATGTTGTTGTAGAGAGGCCTTTGTGTCCACAGTAACTGTCCAGTTTTCTAATTGTCAGTGTCCTGTTTGTGTGTAAGTTTAAATCAATTTAAACCATTATAATGTGACTGAGTGACAGTTTCAGTGAAGGTATATTCCTTATTTAAAGTTTTCACTATTGGTTTTACATTTTGTTGACAGTGAGCAAGCCAATCTTGCTCATGTTTATGTAAAAGGTCTTAAATCTGCATGGTGACATTAGAAGAAGAAACTGCATTAAACTGTGATGTTTCTGCAGAACCACAATGTGAAAGGCAATGGGAAGAAACACCAGGATTCTCCCAACATAAAGAAAAGGACAAATGAGATTAATAATCAACAGGTAATTGTCTCCCTAATTACCATTAGTGGCCAGTAACCCAGAACTGCAACCTTCCAACTTGAGTTTGTATCTGTTTTCTGCAGAAAGATGAGAAGAAGCTCCAGCCCAGAAGACTGCAGGATAACTTTGATGCAGGTACAAATCTCTTTTTTTCTTTTTTTTTTAAATATTATAACTGTACTAAAGTAGTCGTTATATTGATATTCTTCTGTTGACAAGGTGCTCTTTGGCTTGATTTGTGTAAAAATATTGGTTTCATGTACAATATTAGGTTTCTCCACAATGACAAGGTTTTCATTTGGTGCATTTCATGAGTTTGGTCTAGACTCCCTCTCCAAATATCTAGTTCACAGTATGATGATCAGAAATGGGATCCAGCAGATAATCCATTATCACTTGGATTATCATAAAAGACAGGGTAAATCTTAAGATTCCTAAGATAACTGTCAGAATCATGATGTTAAGCCTCATAAAATGCATCATTTTGTTCACTCGAGAACTGGGAAGGTTCAAAGAGATTATCCAAATACAACTGGATCTGGCATTTACTGATATAAATGTTTGAGCATCGTGAAGTAAAAATGTTCTAATCAAGAAGGATTCTGCCTGATTTTGTGTGAGGTTATCAGAATTGTTCATCTGACTTTGGCCAATTGTTTTGTTTTTGACACTCAAGAAACATAAAAAATGCTTCTTTACTTCAACATTGTATTAGTTATGTATTTTAAAAGCCTCTATGTAAAGCTAGTGAGTTTAGTTTCTTCCTTAAACATTGAGCTTTTCTCCCCCACAGATGCGATGAGTGATGTGCATGGCTCAAATGGACAGTCCGATTCTTCATATGGTGAATACGAGCAAATTCTCTCCTCAAAGTCCTTCCTCAGCTTCAAGTTCGACCGGGAGGCAATCATGAAGTCCTGCTTTGAATCCTGATGCAAACAACTACCCTTATTTCACTTTTTTTTAATTTTAAAGACATGATCCGTTGCACCTTGAGCTACTCTGGCTAACTCCCAGTCGTAATAGATTTTTCCCTGTTTTTTTGAAACAAGGATAGTAGAATGGATGTTGGACCAATTTGACAAATAAAGTGAGGTACATGTAATTTCTACTTTCATAAACTTTCACAGGTTTATGTGTACATGCTTTGAAGTGCTGAGGGTCTTGGATCATTTTAGATTTGGAGTATGGCAAAAAAAAAAATTCAAATCATTGCTCCCAATTTTTTTTTTATCTTTTTTTTTTTTTTTTTTTTTTTTTCCCATTTTTGCATTTTTGGGTTCACATTGTGTTCTTCCTTAGGTCTAATAAAGTCTTGACCAGGAATCTCTGCTTTTTTTTCCCAGGCCAGTTTTCTGTATTAAATCAGTAAAAGCCTCTGCATGATAAGTGTTCTTAGAAGAGATGGATATACTTGCTAAGAGCTTGGAAGGCAAACATAGTGCAAACTATATGGTGGATTTTGGGCTGTTTCAGCTTTTTCTGATTGGACATTCAATCCATATATTATATTGGTCTGTGCTTTGGTGGATTCATTTTTTTTTTGTTCTGAACACTGTGCACTTCTGGATACTGCAGGTATCCAGTCTTCTGCCTCGTTTGTATTTTTATTAATAGGCCCAGTTGTGTAGCCATGTCAGATCTACTAAAGGGTAAAGTATTTGTTTGCCATACCTTCAAGGCTCTTGCAGTACGTTATAAAACTTAAGTGTACTTTTATGATTTGAGCTTAATGAAAACAAAACCCTACTTTTAATAAATCTCGCCTGTCTTCAGGGTAAATGGAAAAGGTCACAGATTTTTAAGGGGAGTCAGGGAGGTTCTTTTAGGCATTTTAGCATCATTCCTCAGAGGCAACAGCTATTCTGAGCCACAGACGCCTGGTACTGTAGATTTGGTAGTTGCTGATGATGGAGCTGTGCACAGTCCATTTCCTTTCACCATTTGGGATCCACCAAGGACAAACATCTGTCTATCATAACTTTTTCAATTAATAGGTTTCATTGATTTTAGATGGTCAGACTTTATGGTTGTATTGTCCGTTAAACTATCGACCACTGTGTCACCCTTGAACATAAAGCTTTTAAGTGTCATATTTAGATTCTCTTTGTTTTTATTTTTTTAAGAGGCATCTGTATATTTTTAATCATGCTGAAACTGCTGCTGGTGAAGTTTTACATTTGAGTATTCAAGATAATGATTCATGCCCCCATCCACTCACATTTGTCTCTGATTTTCTTGTCTCTGTGAAAGTGGCACTGACCTTTTTTTTTTCTGTCAAAAGTGAATTGCAGTCTGTCTGGAAATCCCTTCACTTCTATGCAGAATTTACACTGTGCATGTTAGTCTGGTGGTCATTTATATTTTCTCCCTGTATGTGTTTTTTTTCTTTTTCTTCTTTTTTTTTAAATAAAGACACTGTTTTTCTGTGGCAGTAATGGCAGTTTCTTCCTGACCTCATTTAGTAAAGCAGACTTTGTCTCCTAAAGGAAGCTGAGCGGCATTCAGATGCATTTTGTTTGTCCTCGATAGGATGATAAGTTCTCCCAGAAGAGCACTTGCTGTCCACAGATGGGACAGTGAGCTTTGTTTACACTGTGGTGAAGTCTTAGAAAGTGTTGTCCAACAGGGCTTGTGACTATTTTTCAAAACTTCATATATTTGTCTTGACCATTTTCACAATGGACTTTCACAATATTAGTTTAATGAGCATTTTATATATTAAACGTATATATACTTTAAAAAAAATGTATTAAAAATATATAAAAATGTTTAAATGTAACTGACTGGTTTTCAATATTCCAATATATATCGCGAAGCTAAAACTTCTGGTTTTGGTTTTGAAGATGATATATTGGATCTGTCTTTAGCGCATTGAAATTTCCTTTTGTGTTGTCACTCAGTTCTTCAAAATCACACAATTCCTTCTCATTTATTTATTAATTCCTTTTGATTTATTTATATTTACAAAATTCTTCATTCTTCAATAGGATAATGATCCCAAGCATTCTTCAGAATTGTGCCCAAATTATATCCAGTCCAAAAAAGTTTTGAGAGTGATGTCTTGGCCTCCCCAATTGCCAGACCACCTCCCATTGTGTTGTATGGGACAAGCTGGACCATTAAATTTGAATTGAGTGTCCAGCAAATGAGACAGAACTGCTTGCAGGCTTGAAATGGTGCTGGGAGGGTTTTGACAAAAGTTATTTCCAAAAAATTGCTGAAAAGGATGTCGCAAATCTGTGCTGCTGTAATAAAGGCAAAGAGTGGTCATTTTGATTAAAACTTTCACACCCATTGCACTTACAGTGTATATTGTTACATTACGTTTCAAACCCAACAAGTTACATTGTTTTTCGATTGCCTACACCTACTGAATTCAGTTTGCCTTTACTGCTTTCCTTTTTGTTTTTTTCATCTTTTTTCCACTCACATGTCTACGACACCGTGGCTGTTGTGTCTAAACTGGCCTTGACCCTGGCCCGGTTCCAGTCAAATTCATGAAAATGCTATAAAAAGAGGAGACATTGTTGTGGAAACAGCCAAATAGTAAATGCAACTTTAAGGAAACATTTCAGGAAAAGCAGGATTGGTGAGACTTGTGACGCAAGTGGGGCGTCGTAATTATGTCACCAACACGTCTAAAGGATATAACAAACAATGGAATAAATGTATAGATATGGTGTACTTTTTAATAATTTACACAACATTTCCAATTGAAATTTTGCTTCCAAAATTTGTTGCTAAACACTAGAATAATGAAAAATGTACCCGTAACCATATGAGCATGTCCTCAAAAATTTCCATTTGCCAATTCTGCAGGAAATCCAAATTCCAAACCCACAATGCGTAATATATGTGTTGCCTCAGGAATTTCAGGAAATCTCAGTTTAGCCTCTCTTTAATAAAAAATATTTTTTTTATTGACCTGGAAGACATAATAGTGCATAATAAAGCTTTCTGCGTGCTAGCAAATCTATTAGCAGCAGCCTCTCCCGGACATTAAACTGCCAAGCGTTTGTTTTCGAGTGGCTCAGTCAGCCGGAATGTGTCCAGATCCGTGTGTAATGGACATGACAGAGGCTACTCATTAAAATTGCTCACAGGAGAGCATGCATTAAATGAGGGATTATAAGTAGATTATGGCTGGTGGCCAAATTTCACATCCAAATATACACAGTGTATCACTTATAATATCAAATGTAATATCAAATATATGATTAAATGCAATATCAAAACCATGTAAAATGTTCTACATCATTTGAAAACACCATTTCAGATGAAATGGACCAACAGAAATACTTAAAAACTAGTCCGAATTTTTACATTAACTGACATTAAAACCTAAGAACGTTGCTTTCCTACTCCTGTAAAGTTTCTATTGTGGAGATGCTAGGTTTTGTAGTGACCTGTTACTTCACCATTTGAGACTGTTCACAAGAGAACGTAGACATAATGGACACAACTGTAAACCCTTTAGTGTAAAGTGGCACTTGGCAGACACCCCTATCCAGAGTGTATCACTGATGTGCCTTCAGTCATTAAAAGTGAGTTTAACATTAAACATGAAAGAATGAAACAGTTATACACTGTAAATGATAACAGTACACATTTCCACAAGTTGTAAGTTTACTTATTTTGGAGCATATTGATATTTTACTCAAAGAATAAAACATTTCAAAAGTGAATTTTGTCAGCTTGACTCGTTAATAATAAAAGTGAGGCAATCCGTGAGCTGAATGTATTTTGGTTTACAGTGTAATCAGTGCTTAGTGGCCTCAGTATGAATTTGGAATCTATTTTATATATATTTTTTGTATAGTTCGGATCATTCATTTGCATAAGAGCATGCTACTCTGTGGTCTTTTGTGTCCTTGTGAACAGCTCAACAGAATCAAGACATTTCATCATAAAACACTGGAACAAATCTTGACCTCAAGATTGAAAATCACATCAAATTTGTAAGTGTGTCGAGTGTGTATCGTTACTCTCCTTGACATGGGTTGCTCTTGCGTTGACCTAGACCTGAAAAAAATGCTGCGTGTTTCTCTAGACGACATGCTGTCTCCGTTTCCACTAAAAGACCTGTTGTTGGTGCCTCTCACTTGCTCTTCCAGGAATTAATGTGAAAGGGGGCCAAGTAATGCGATCACACTCTCAATTCTGCCCAGCTTCACTGGAGTAAGAGTCCACACCGGGGTCTTCTGCCAATTTAGATCACTAATGCGGCTCCCTCAAATTAGCATCTCGGTCTCGTTAGGTGTGCTATAGCCTTTATTCTCCACCATGAACTTCTTAGCGCATGAGGTCTACGCTCTTAACACCTTCTCATTAGTTTCAGTCCTTTTACAAAACAGTTAACATGGATCTCACAACTTTCCCAAATCCTGCTCCTGAGGAACCATCGCCCTGCAGTCCTCCTGCTGTTCCCTGCAAGAATTTACTCACTTGATTGCAAGTTGCATTGTTTGATGGAGGAGATTGCTTTACGTTTATGTAGTGCTTTGTGAGGATTTGAGTGTTTGGTTAAGTGACTGGTATTTTGGTCAGCGAACCTCTTATTAGTAACGTGTGTAAACTGTTCAGAGAAAGTGACTTCAGATCAGACAATGAAAAACAGGAGAAAGATGAATTCCAAAGTACAATCAGAACCCACCTTGTGCAATGTCCAGAAAACTCTATTGTGTTCAGGGTAAAGCGCAACAATTTGCCCTTCAAAACAAAGAAGCGACAAAATAATTTGATTTAAATGAATCAAATTATTGATTATATAAACAAATCAGCATGCGTTCACCTCTAAAAATAATAATAAAATAAAAAGTAATATGCTGAAAGAATGGTTTACTGAAAATTCACAATTAACCCCACCATTGCGTAGTCAATAAGCAAAAACATTTTTTACGTCCAAATATGTATTTTTGATGCTTTGCGCTGGGCCTCCTAGGCTAATATAGTAGTCTTTTTCAGGCAAAGATTACCTTACATTTTTAGTCCTCAGCTACATTAAAATGACTGTGTGTCAATCAATGAGGACAAAAATTACCCCTTCGAAAGTGCTGTTTCCTTCCCTTTTTTCCAGTCTTTGGAACACGACACATCAGGCCACTCTGACAACAAACAGCAGCCTTCATTCTCTCCCAGCTTTTAGTGCTGGACTGGACTTCGTTCAAGGCTTTGTGTGTGTGTGAGGGTGAGAGAGAGAGAGAGAGAGAGAGAGAGAGCTTGAGAGACTAAGAGATTAGTTTTCATTCAGGAATACATACAAGATTCCAAATCCAGAGTGAGAGATGAGGGACGGTAAAAGAGTAAAAGAGAGAGAGGAGAGAGAGAGAGAATAAGAAACAATGAGAGAGAGGGGGAGTATGTGAGGGGGGAAAGAAAATGAATGAAAAGAGGATGAAAATAAAAAAGAGAGACACAAATAAACAGGAAGAGAGTTTGAAATAGAGAATAAGAAACAAAGAGAGAGGGAGAGTATGTGATAGAGTGGAAGAGAGGGAAAAAGAATGAAAAATAGAGGAAAAATGGAAGAAAATAGAAAAAGGGAAAGAAAGAAAGGGAGAGAGGTTGAGAAGGAGGGAGAGAGAGAGAAAAAGAAGGAGAGAGAGAGAGACAGGGAGAGAGAGTGAGGGAGCGAGAGGAAGAGAGGGGAAGAGGGAGAGAGAGGGATAGGGAGAGAGAGGAAGAGAGAGAGAGGGCAAGGGAGACGGAGGGAGAGAGAGGAAGAGGGAGAGAGAAACAAAGAGAGAGAGCGACAGAGAGAGAGAGAGACGGGGGGAGAGGGAGAGAGAGAGAGAG
>JBBPCX010000035.1:4303467-4322492 GCA_037974365.1 Hydrocynus forskahlii
AGACCTCATAAATCATTAAAGAGAGAGTTCCATTAATGCATTATAAATGCTTTAACTGCTCACCTCTTTCAGTTTTTCAGTGAGTACTTTGATTTCCTCTTCATATTTGTCTTCTTTTGTGGAGTACTAGAGATTAAAGAGCGGTGGTGTAATCAAAGACATGACTAGAATAGCTTGAAGCCAAAGAATAATAGAGTTGCACTGCATGATTTCTGACAATAAAGAGACACTGTAGTGCAGCCTACCAGGACCGATAGGGAACAGTAGAATCAAAAACTCTGGCACAACCAAGGAAGGATTGTCTAACCTTTTATGTTCTTTTACATGCCTAAACAGTGAAGCTTATCCTGTAGTTACATGGAAAACAATCCAACATGTAGGAGACATGAGTGAGAGTGGTACAAGAGTGAGGAATGAATTTGGAACCGTTTACAGTTCCTTTGAGTTTAAAATGTTCGGATTCATCTTGTAAAGCTTTCATTTGGAATCTAATGCATCAAGCTACACTATATCCAAACTGCATCAAGCTACACTATATGGACAAAAGTACTGGGACACACCTCTTAATTATTGAATTCATGTAGCCCCTTACTTCCAGAGAAGGACATTCTTAATGTTTCAGCATACCGTTGGACAACGCCAGGCTTCCAACTTTGTGGACACTGTTTGGAGAAGAACCTTTTCTATTCCAGCATGACTGTGTCCCAGTGCACAAAGTAAGGTCCATAAAGACATGGCTGGATGAGATTAGTGTGGAAAAACTTGATTGGCCCACACAGAGCCCTGACCTCAACCCCATCCAGCACCTTTGGGACGAACTGGAACGGAGACTGTGAGCCAGGACTTCTCGTCCAACATCAGTGCCTGACCTCATAAATGCTCTACCAAACGAATGGGCACAAATTCCCACTGAAACTCCAAAATCTTGTGGGAAACCAATTCCATCTTAAAGTCTATGCAATGTATTTGGAGTCCCTGTTGGTGTAATGGTCAAGGATACTTTTGTCCATTGAGTGTATATGTTAATACTCATACATCACATTTACTGCTAACATCACAATAATCTGAGCAGAGAAAACAGCCCCCAGAGTTTACTATAGCAAAGACTTTTTGATGAAAAATGGCCTTTTGCTTCTCCTACGTCACACTGTGTTTCCTCAAACATCTGGGCCTGTGAGTATGTGCATGGGCTGTAATTTAGAGGCCATGTTGGCTTTTGATAATAACATAGCCAACAGCTGCTTCTCCTCCTACCTTCTCTGCCTGCGCCTCCAAAGACTTCAAGTTGTTGGTGACATTTTTCAACTCTTCCTCAAGATCACCAGATTTGCTATGCCATAGCAGAAGAGGAGGGGAAAATTTGAGAAAGGGGGAAAGGGGGGAGAGAGAGAAAGACAGAGAAAGAAAGCACTTTAAGAAGATGGAGAGAGCAGAAGTTTCAGCTAAGGAGACCCCAACCTGAAGAGGGAGAAGAGGTATTTCTGCAAATACCAAGAGACAATCTAGATACCATTAGGCATAAAAAAACATACAGTTGTGAGAAAGAAGTGTGCAAGACCTTTAAAAACAGACAGTGTAAACCCTTTTAACAGTGTCCAATTTTAGTGGGCTAAGCACTCTAGGTCAATGATGTAAAAGTATGTCAACCTGTAGGACAATGACCTCTCAAAAACTGGGATTCATCTCAGATGTTCTTGTTACGGTGGGTTTGACCTGTACTACTATAAAAAACACAGACTTTTCACACAAGAGAGTTTTGTTCATATATGATATGGCTCAAACAAGAAAAATGTTTTTGAAGTTCATAAACCTAGAAATGATTAAATGACTTGGGCTTTAGACATTCCAGTGTAGATCTCCTACAACGATCAGTGCAACAATCTAATGTAAAACCCTAAAACAGCGCAGTCTCCATGTACAAAAACCCATAGAGTGACACCGAAGGATTTCTTACACTTGATACCATCATAAGTCTACCCTGAAAAAACAAATTTCTTGGGAAGTAACACCACAGAAACCACTGCCTTCCCCCAAAAAACTTCAGAATAAAAGTAACTATCGAAATGTTTGGACAAAAACATAAAAGCACCAAAAACTGTGAAGTATGGTGGGGGTCTAATGGTGTGGCTTTGCTGCCTCAGAGCCTGGACAGCATGCAATAATTGAGAGACCAATTTAAGGCCTTGTGATCTAAAACTCAAAAAAGTTCATGTTACTCTCACAGACAAGATTTAAAATCTCCATTCAGTCCTGACCTCAGTCCTGCTAAAGTGTCTAATGACGTGAAACTGAGTGCTCACAAAAGACCCCAGTTTGGCCCAGTAATGGGCCAAAATACTACTAGTTCAGATTATCCCAAAGGTTTCACAACCCCTTTAACACAACTGCATGTGACAGACATTATAACAGTGCTTACCAAAAAAGCCTTAGGAAAATGACATTGAAATTCAATAAATGTTACACTTTAGTTATATACCTGGTTCACTATGGGAACTACAGTACATTTTAGCTCTCCCTTCATTTTTCTTAATTATTAAGATTTTCTTTCCTAAGGCTTTGGTGGGGGCCACCTTTGCTAGGCAGGAGATGGTTCACCTACAAGCACTTTGCTGAGGCAAAAAGAGCCACTCGAAGCACAGCAGCCAAGCTAACCAAAGCAGCGAAGGCGGTTAGCGAGTTTTGGCAGGAAAGGAGGAGAGAAAGAGTTAGCGTTAGCATTTAGGGTGCTGGAGCAACAGTAACTCTGCAGTACCTCTTCCTCCCCGCACATCATGGACTTCAAATTCTGATCCATGAGTCTAAGCTCCTCCTCCAGCTGCCTGACTCGACTGGGTTAGTCCAATATGGGCAGGGAATGGGGGAAGTGTGGGCGGGAGACAGGGAGGGGGGGAGCCACAAATGTGGTGTGTCCCAGGGTGGGGTGCATTGGTGCATGCATTTGGAAAACAAAGGGAGACTGTGGTTAGTGCACCCCAGAGCTGTTCACACTTTGACTTCTTTTTCTCAACACAGGGAGCTTGGTGGCTAAAGGACCACTGACAGTGGGTAAACAATGCGATAAAATCAGGTTAACTAAGGTTACGCAGATTGTGCTTTGTTCCAATTGTACCTAATTCCACATTCTTGCAATTCACTCAAATTAATAGTATTTCATAGAATTTACACTGCCTGTAGCTTTGGCAGTCCTTTTAGACACCACAGGCATGCATCATGTTGGGTAACTGTTCATGCAATATATAAACATTACTGTGAACACATGATATATTCCTGGATACATATTTAGTAAGGACTGGAGACATTCGAAGAATTAAATATCCATATCCAAAATGTTCTACTTGTGTTTAAAATACAGTAATAATGGATGTAATTGTGTGTAATAAAACAACAACAGCACAAATGATATGGTAACTTGACCTGATAGGTACAAGCAGCAGCTGAGCTGCCGACATGTGCTCTGTTGTTGACGGTAATTAATACTCACGCCTCAGCCACCTCGGCACGCTCTTCAGAACGCTCCAAGTCGCCCTCAAGGATCACCAGCTTACGGGCCACCTGCAGGTAACACCAAACAACCTCTTAAACACAAGCAGCATGACAGAGACAGAAGTGAGAACTGCTTCCATTTTAAACCATCGAGAACAACACAGACCTAATGGCACTTGAATATTGATTAAATGCTTTAGGACCCATGAGATCTCAAGCAAGCACTACATAAATAGGACAAGATTGTGTTGCCTCCCACATCTAATACAAGCCTTCAAGCACTTTTTAAATGAGGGTTTAGAACACGTACACGTACGTGCTGAATGTAAGCGTAACCGTTTTAGTCCAAAAGCAAATGTGGTGTTGACTCTTCAGAGAGCCAAGAGAGATTATGGGTCACACGCGAACCAGTTCACAAAACAGTGCAGAGGCTAGACTCTGAACTCTGTGGCTGCAGGCAGGCAGTCATTGACAGCCTTAATGTTCTTAAACAGAGTGAATCCTGCCAGTTTAATCCACTGGTCAGTAGTGTGAGGGCCCTCTCAGCGACACCAGGCTTAAGCCCCTGTCACATCTAAACAACATGCTCCTTAAGCCAACAGCAGTGGATGGACAGATTGGGAGATGTAACTACTAACAGTGAGCCACAATTTGTTTACATTTGACCTCAAAGACTTCTTTTGTGTTTCAAATGCCTGACAGTATCCAAATGATTGGGTTCTAGATTTTCATATTACGATTAATTGTGTGGATATTGAACAGCATTCATTTAGTAAATCAGCGGTCATTAACAGTCAGCTCAAAAGATTTGAACTGGAACTCCACTGAAATGAAATGAAATCATATGAGTCTGATTAAATGTATAAAGGAGGGCAGGAAGTCTTCCATATTCTGTCGGAAAACAGCTAAGCATAGAGGAAAGAGCTAAAAGTGAAAGAAAATGAACAGGCACTGAAAGGGCTCAACAGAAGTATGAGGCCCACTTCAATATGGTACGCACTGAGACAGCATTCGAGCCCCATTAAAGATGATTTCTGAATCAAATTATCTAAAACAAAACAACATTTAGAAAAAAACTACAATTCCTCAAAGCTTTTTAGGTCACTTCAGAACATGAACATACATCTCGTTTCTGTAATAAAGAACCCAAACGGGCTTCCATCTCTGTGTATTTAACACTTAGCACTAAAGCACGCACCTCCTCATATTTGCGGTCCGCCTCTTCAGCGATGTGTTTGGCCTCCTTCAGCTGCATCTCTTGAAGCTCCATCTTCTCCTCGTCTTTTGTTGCTCTGTTCTCTATGACCTTCATTCCTCTGTAAAGCAAGGACGCAAAAAGGCCAGGTAAGTTTTACTTAGGACTTTAGCTTTAGTTTTAACTTCAGCTTTTATATATGACCTGTGTCACAAGCAATTGCAACAAGGTGAAAATTGTCAAAAATATTTTCTGCTTAATTTTAGTGTTTGGACATGTAACGCAAAGTATACAAGAAAAGACACGTCATTATATGATATTTTAAATTAAATAAAGTATATTTTAATTAAATAAGTTTTACATCTAACTAGTCACCATCAAAGCCAGGCATTTATATTATTTAAAGGACAAAACCCTGTCATACTCATCAGTTACAACTAGTGTGTGAACTGAAGTCACCTCTCGCTCTCATCTGCAGCCTTTTCTGCTTCCTCGAGTTTCTGCAGTGCGGTGGCCAGTCTCTCCTGGGCCCTGTCCAACTCTTCCTCAACCAGCTGTATACGTCTGTTCAGGGACGCTACCTCAGCCTCGGCCTGCAAGGACAGAACATCCAGAGTTAATCACACTCAGCAAAACATTCAAAACTATGGGGAGTGTATGATCCAGCTCACGCTGGACTGGCTGCTTGCCTGTTTTAGAAGGCAGCATTTGAGCGGTTAAAAACTTAACTGTCTTCCTAAAGATCTTTCCTCAGAACAAATTGACACTTGGGATGTTAGCAAAGCAATCATTAAATCATTACGTAGACATACATCTCGGGAACCAGTGGTTCTGAAGCTATATACCACAAGACATCCTCTCATGGGACACTGAAGAATGTTTTTCTTCAGAAGCTTTTAATTACTTTTTAGATAAACCTCAAAATGTAAAGTTCATTTTAACAGGAAGAAAGGGACCAACTCCCACTTGTTACACTGCAAGATCAAAGAGCTTCTTTAGCTTTAATATTATGTGCTTGGGGCTTCATGGCTAATTCCCTAATGTCTTTGGGGGGACGGGAAAGATACAATAACCCAGAAGAAAGACTAGATGGAAATGAATGGAGAAGTAAAAGAGCACTGGAGCATCTGGGTTTGTGGAGCATTGTCATGGCCGAGACTACATCTTTCAAAGCTCTGTGTCCTTAGAGAGCTGCAGACACATTCTGTGCTGGCTGTGTTGCGGCCGCTGCCTCAGAAGCAAAGACACTGAACACACTGTGAATCCCACACAGTACGGCCTTGTAGACCAAATGGTTTTGTTGGAGCAACACATTGTTCGCCCTGCGAAAGTAGGCCTCGATAACAGACATTTAACTGTTCCAATGCCAGGGGCTTTCATTGATGGCAAATATGATCAAAATCAATTTCACTAGGTATTTCTGAAGTTTCGTTTAGGCTTAATATGATATGATAACTGAAAAACCACATGCTCCATTGTAAAGCTCTACACTTGCTGTAAAAATCCCTCAAATGAGCCCCTGCTCCAGGTGTGGACAGACAGAAGCAGCAGACCCAGAGAGAGATGACAATGGCCGAGATTAGAGCACCGAGTTCAAATTCCAGAATTCCAAGTGTCCCACTGAAACGTGGGGAGTGGTCCCATCAGCATAAAAGAGCCAGTGTTCCTTACTCCCTAGCAGAAGACAGCTAATCAAACCCCCGCTCTGTCAAACCCTCTTAGCCCGAGCCAATTCCAGTCAGATTCAGCAGTGCAGCTGGGGAATGCAACAAATGGCATTCAAAATATTCCCTATGCCGAAATGAATAATTCGAATTAAAACTCTTTGTCTGATTAACTGGGAAATGGTAATTAACTGGTAAAAATCATGACTGAAGAGAGGAAACCCACACCAGCAGGATCTCACAAATATGCATGCTTATAATCACAAATTTTCTGCATTTACAGTAAAATGAAATGCTTACTGTTTGCTGATTAGCAGTATAATCAATAGTGGAAGGCCAACCTTGAATTATTTGTTCAAGTACATTTGCACCAGTGTATTTTACTGACACATAAAGACGTTTTGACAGAAAAAAAGCAGACTGAACAAAAAAAAGACATGTTAATTAAGCTCTATTGAGTGAATTTTGCATTCAGACAGGGATGAGTGGTTTTAGCCTTTTACTATAGTATTGCTCATGATGACCCTAGTATCAAAATATATGACAAATAATTTCCATGGCTTTACTGAAATATGTTGGGAAACCTTTTTAACCTTTTGACCACAGTCATGGTGCAATACAACTCTGCATGTTCTAGAAAAGTGCCATGGAAATTCTGTTTTGTAATTCCAGACGTTCCAAAGAAAGTGATGAAATACCTGCTCCTTTTTCATACCGAACTTAAACCACTGAGTGCTTGCACTCAGTTTTGGGGTTAGTTTAGGGATTTGCTCTTTACTGTCCTTGATACTTCTCTCACTGTTGGTAACTGTCCATTTTTAAATCCTTAATTTCACTTTCACTAAAAGATCATCTCAAAGATTCCTCTACACTTGTAGGCCTACGGTAAAGCGGTGAGAGATGTCTGCTACAGGAATCCTTAACTAAAATCTGAATCCCTTAATAAATGAAAGACTGCCTTTTAAAAAAGTCAATTACTCTGACATTCCTACCGAGTCACATTTTCCTGAAATCTTTCTGCAGAAAAGGCAAGCAGTAGGTATGTAACATATGAGAGGTTTGGACATTGCCAAGGTCTTTTTTGCTTTGAGGCAGTGAAGAGAGCACAGGAAATGATTAACCTTCTGCTCTCTGGGACCTGGGCCAGGTTGACTCAAGCCAATAGAAAAGAAGACTAGGAGGGGACACAGGAAGTCGGAGCAGGTTGACTAAACAGTTCACTACTGGCTGGGTCAAACCGTTATGACTCCCACCACACCAAGAGCTGGCTTTTAGCTCTTTTGAGCTTCTAAGGCCTGGAATGTGATGTCTGTATCAAAAAGATTGCTCAATAAAATAACCACAAGGCCAGGCTGTGAATGACAGAGCTAATTTGATCATGTTAAATACCCAGACTGCATCTGTGGCAACAGAATGTGCTGGGGTCAGATGGAACAGCTTACAGCACCTCACCTTGCCATAGTAATCAACAGGGGTGGTAAATATAAAGGTAAAACTGGGCCTACTTGTCAATGCATTTTCACATCAAGGAATGGTATTACACTAACTATGGTCCAATTAAATGGAAGGTATAAAAATACACTGATAACTGCAATCAAATGACAGAAATAGTTCCACTCTAGCCTAATGACTGAGGTCAAATTAAAATAAGAGTGGCAACACCAGACACTATGGCTAAATTAAAGGAGCAACATCAAAACTACCAAATTAAAGGAATAGTTTCAACACCAACCTGTTGATTTGGGCCAAATTAAAAGAGGACCATCAGTAACCTAATGACTGTGGCCAAAAAAACAGCAAGAAAATCAGCAATAAGTGACCAAAGCATTGCCCAAGCTCTCAAATTTTGCATTATTGCTTTCCTATTAGTTATGTTGTTCTTTGACTAGATTTAAAGGCAAAACTTTAATAGTGAACTACACTATCCAATTAATGTCCACCAACCTCAGAAAAATACCACTGAACTTAGTCTGAATGGTCAATAGCATTTCATATACTTTGGACAAAGATCTTTTGGTTGTTTTTTATCATCACATGCAATTTCCATGTCTTTTCTGTTGTTTTGTTAAATACAGTCTGTGTGACCAAAAGACTAGATTTACTACCTTACATTAAATGATCCTGGCTTGACCAGTCTGGTAAAAAAAAAGGCTGTCTGAGAAAATATATTGACCTCTGGAACATTGAAAACAATTCATTTTTGGACATTAGTGGGTTAAACAGCTGACCGGCTGGAGCTCAGCGCGTAACCAGCCTGTCGTTAAATCACTATAGCAACAAGGAAACTTGATCTGTACGAGCCACCAGCTCTGTCCTGAAACCCACAAACAAAAGTCTGCAAATTCATTCATAACGGAACGGCCCTTATGGACACTACTTCGCATTTTCAAATGTAAATTAAGGGGCAGGAGGATAGCACACAAAGACCACCCCATCTCCCTTCCAAGAAGCTAAACTTCACTTTTTGCTCGAATAGTATGTGCAATATCTTATTATGTGCAACAGTCCTACCATATGAAATACCACTACTTACTATTACATGAAAAACATACTCTTAACTACCATTTGTGACACTGGTAATTCATTTAACTGTAAGTTAGTATTTATACCCAGCATTTGTGTATATACAACAGTGAATTACATATTGAGTTTTTTTTCTGCAGATTTTTATTGGATTTATTTATATTTCATATTTTTCTGGTCTTTGAGTCTCTGAGTGTCTGTACAGTCATAACATCAGCAATTTCCTCCGGGATCAATAAAGTTTTCTGATTCTGTCGTTAATAATTTAACTGTAAGTTACTTATCTATAGAATTCATACCTTATACATGTATACCCTTAATAGTTACACCCTATAGTATCTATAGTATTCTGTTTACCTATATATACACTACGGTATCAAGAGCATTTTTACTTATCTATAGTACTTATACCCTATATATTTATATTCTTTATATTTATAGTATTTATACCCTATAGTATATATAATATTTATAGTATTTATTTCTGGTCTGTTTTCCACCTTAAACGCCACAGCTCTTGATCGGACGCCAGTTTAGCTGCTGCAGTGTTTTAAGGTGGAATGGAAAAGTCGATAAAGAAGCTGGAGATAAATAAATTCGCCCCCTCCCTCAAGGTCCATCATGTCTTACTCTTTCCCTGGCATGTCTCTCTGAGTCCACCTCCCTCTGCAGAGCTTCTGCACGGTCCTCTGCCTCGTCGGCCTGCTGCTGCAGAGACTGGATCTTCCTCTTCACAGCCTCGATGGAGGTTATTCCAGCCATTGTGGAAGCAAGTCTTGGTCTTCAGCTTTTATTATATTTTTACTCTGAGCTACGGTGGGACCGTGAGGAACCAGACCCTCCTACAAGCCTATCGATCGGTGCACACGGATTATTTTTCCTCCCCGCACGATTTAAAACCATGCCATTTTCTGTTTTTTTCTGAGGACCGTCCGTCTGCTGCCCTTATCCTACAATAAACTGCCCCGTAGAAAAGTTACCCTCCGCGGAGCCCCCTAGACTCCGCCCACTTCTTATCTACCGTGACGTCATGAGTCACAGGCCTCTCACGTTTTGAAGATCCACAATATGGACAAAAGTATTGGGACAGACCTGTTGCATGAAAATAAAGAGACATTGAAGAGCAGCCTACCAGGACAGAAGGCGAGCAGCAGATTCAAATAAAACACTATGGCACAACCAGGGAAGTACTGTCTCACATTTTATAGTCAAACAGTGAGGCTTATCCAGTTGTCACAGGTAAAACAATGCTACATGTTGGAGACATTTTGGACAATGCCATGCTGGACACAGTTTGGGGAAGGCTCTTTCTATTCCAGCATGACTGTGCCCCAGTGCACAAAGCAAGCTCCATAAAGACACGGTAGGATGAGCTCAGTGTGGAAGAACTCGACTGGCCAACACAGAGCTCTGATCTCCACCCGATCCTACACCTTTGAGATGAGATTGTGAGCCAGGCCTTCTCGTCCAACATCAGTGCCTGACCTCATAAATACTCTACAGAATGAATGGGCACAAACTACACACAGAAAGATACTGTAGGAAGCCTTCCAAGAAGAGTGGAAGCTGTTCTAGCTGTAAAGGGAGACCCACTCCATATTAAAGTCTGTATTTGAGTGCAATATCATTACAGTCCCTGTTGGTGTAGTGGGTGGGGGTGCCAATACTTTACCCAATCTCATTTCCGCAGACTTTCAAGTATATTAAAAGTGAGTTAGTGTCCCCTTTTGCTGCAGCTGCTTACGTTTCTGGAAAGGATTTAGATACATTGTTGTGAAGATTTGATTGGATCCACCCACAAGAGCAATGGTGAGGTCAGGTACTGTTGGATGATTCATTTTGGACCAAATGCAACATTCCAGTTCATCTCAAAGGTATTGGATGGTGTTCCATCACTTAAGAGAATGCAGCTGCTCCACAGTTCACTGCTGGGGGGTCCGGTAACCCCTCTAGCTGATGCTTAGCCCCTTAGTCTCCTGCACAGCTGCTCCAGAGCATCACATCTTATGGAAAAGTAAAGTGGCCCCGTATAGTCACGTGTGAACACACCACACCACAGCACACAGTGTATTTAACCCATTCACCAAGTGAAGCAGTGGGCTGCCAACAACGAAGCGCCCATGGAGCAGTGTGTGGAATGTACCTTGCTCAAGATACCTCAGTGGTGCGACGCACAGTCCTGGGACTCGAACCAACAACCTTCTGATCGCAGGGGCAACTCCTCAACCACTAGGCCACCAGCTGCCCCAATGCTCTTCTTCAAAGATTATATAAATTGTGTGTGCGCATCTTAAATCATTTACTAATTAGAAGAGGTGTCTGAATACTTTTGGACATTTAAGACGTATTTAATACTTTTGGCATGTTGTACACAATTAGATCTGACTATGGCACTACAGGAATGAAGGACATGCCTCAGTTTATTCTTATGCTCATCACAGAAAATTCACAAAGAAACAAAACTGCTCCGCAGTTATAATCCGCCTTGTAGGCCGTTTGCCCGCATTTCACTGTGGTAAAAATGCGGTAAAAATCAGCGCTGCTGGATGTTTGGAGAGGTAAGTTTTGTGTCTGTGTGAGAAAAGCACTAAATGTGATTCACGCATGTCTTTGCCTGTTTCACACTGCTGTTTGGAAAAGGCACACGAGAGCTGGAAAGCATTACTTACTTCACTGTAAACAAATGGATTCTGCATTCTTTCAATTCTTTTCCTTCTTTGGTCACATAACAATAATGCAAAAGCTCATGGGGGATATCCATTACTCTTAGCCACACACTCAAACAATCCCATATATTACTGGGCTGATCTCCGCCCCTGCAGTCTGCACTGACTCATCTGTCTGTTCCCTGGTCATGGCTTTAAAAGTTTAAAGGTGTGTCATGATCATTTATGGTGGTCATGTTTGGCTCCCTGCTCGTTTTGTTCTGTGTTCTGCTTTCTGGAAGGACATTTTTTCTTTTAATTTAATACAGAGGCCCAAAATTATCTTGATTACATGTTTTAAAGTAAGAATCATTCTAATATAAATAGTTACTCTGTTGTACATCTTGGGCTTCACAGATCAGTGGAACCAGTTTTTTTTTTTTTTTTTGTAGCAGTAAAAAAAATCTAATCTAATGATGGTAACTACCACTATTCACCAATTCACCAATTGATTCACTGAGTTCGGACACAAGGAACAGAACTAAATGATTTTTGTAAAAATATGGGAGTAGGTAAAGGGGTAAATAACGCAGACAGGGTGAGCAGAGTTTGTCCTTATGTTCCTTTATGAACAGCTAAACTGTTAGCCAAGTTTTTTAAATGCCACCGTTTAATGAGTGATGTCACTGAAAAGCTCATAATTGTTCCACGTAAATTAGTTATTTGCTTATTCGTAATCGCAAGGCTTGCAATTTCATTGGTTCAACACTTTATAACCACTGCAGGAAAAAAAAAAAAAGCTAAGATGCTGAAGAGCACAGTCATAGTGGGCACAAAATGGACATCCTTAATGGAGTTTTTAAACACAGAGAGTCATGTTTAATTGGACTTGCAGAGTAGCGCTTGACTAATAAAAAACAATGTTTTTGATAGTATTATTTAAATGAAGCACCACTCAGAAAATCGAATTATACGGTATATAAACTTGTAAAATTGTATGAATTTGATCCCGGAGGTGTGAAGAGGTGGCTTTGCAGCTGTTTGAGCACTGATGAGTTTGATGAACCTGATGGACTGACTGGTTTGCGTCCCCTGCGGTCTTTAACAGCAGGAAAGGCTTTAACTAGAATGATACTGAGGGTCAGACCGTGAGGATTACATACTGGGCGAGAACTGCTTTGGAAAGGGTGTTGTCATGGAACATTAGCAGGAAAGGGAGGTGATGCTGACAGACACTGATTAGATTTCAGCAATAAGGCCAACTCACTTACACTCACCCCGTTTCTAAAGAGGACGGGTTTACCAGTTCACCACTGAGCACATTCGCCGCTGACTAACGGCTGTATTCTGTATTCAGAAACTGGCTCTATTAACAATGTATGTTACTTTGTATACAAAAGTGGTTTAACACTTATATAACTTATGCAGTACTTCTATCATAAATAATATACAAATAATACAGTAATTGTCTACCTGATTTTATCTGATGGGAAATTTGATCGTACTTCTAAATTCTTAGGAATTCTGAACGTTATTGCTTGATGCTATACAGCTTTCTCAATAATTTTATAATTATTTCTCAGCTCTGTTCAAGAGCTGTTCATTCTGCAACTTAGATACACACTCACAAACACCACACACACACACACACAGACACGTACACACAAAGAACTTCTTTCTAAATATATTTATTTTATTAATATTAATATATAATAAACATATTGCTACTGTCAGTAATATCATGGTCTGGTTGTCTCAGATTATGGGAACACGATATCTTTGGTAGCGTTTATTAAAAGCTTACCCCAAAGGACACTAACGACAACAAATCTGGTCCGGTCTAATCTTTCCTACCTTGATTACCTCATTCTCACTGTAAGCAATCTTGTTGGGACGAGAGCACGAAGACAGTTATAAAAATACAAGAAACTTTGTCTGAATGCTTAGACCACATGCGGATGAGCTGGAGGTGGTGAAAGGCTTTATGAAGTGTTTACAGAATGTGATAGCGGGGAGTGGTTGGCACTTTCTCCAGTGCAGCTGTCAACAGCAAGATTGCTGCTCAGTCGGTCCTGGCAGGGATTCATGCCGTGGCAAGGAGCGCAGCAGGCTCAAGTTAGAGTGACTGACAGGCACAGACACCCCAGACTGGTGCAATACCGTCCGAGACCACACGGGGGCGACAGAGGAAACCTCTGAGATGGGGTGGTAATTTATGGACAGGCATGTTGGGCAGTTTATGTGTTCACATAGTGTCACAGCAGTGGAAAGGTGTTTAAAATATGGCCCAACAAGAATGTTTATTTTAATATACTGTATTTCTTAAAGGGCCAGTGTCCTATATTTTTCTTGTAGAGGTCCACTTATGTTTGTGCGATTTCATATAAATAAATGTCCTCTGTGTGTGTGTGAGTGTGCTATGAAGTGTATTGACTCACATCTGTGGCCTTCTTCTCGGCCTGCTCCAGCTTCTCCTGCGCATCCTTGAGTGACTCTGAGTATTTATCCAGCTCGTCCTCCACTCCCTTCAGCTTCTTCTGCAGACCCAGCAGCTCCTCTTCCAGCTGAGACACACACACACACACACACACACACACACACACAAACAAACCAGACCACCACAGTTACAACTTTAGGCTCAAGTTTCACTGCTTGATCGTTTCAGTACAGCATATCAGTCAGTCCTTCAAAGGGAAGCATTAGCTTTGATAGTGCTCAGAAACTCAAACAAATAAACAATTCCAACACTTGACAGTAGATACAGAATACCTATATTATTTAAATCTTTTAGTTTGTCTGGTTTTGTATTCTCTGTGGAACACAATTTCAGGCATTAACCAAACTATCACAGTGAGCCTACCAGACTTTTCTTTAAATTTTGCTCTAAATTGGTTATATATTCCATCGTTTTTCACAACTACCTCTAGCTGAAAGGTAAGCCTGAAGAAAACTGACTGAAAGGACAACATACAAGCAATTTCATAGACCACTCTTTAAATTTCGGCCTTAGAGGCTTTGAAATCAGACAGCTCTGCCTGGTCTGGCCATGTTCAAAACCACTGTTTCACTTTTAACTCATAAGGCTAATTAACAGAACCTAGAACTGCTATTCATGGAATAATATTGAATTGTTATGTTGGTTGGTAACCACAGCCTACTGTGCAAACTATGTTTCGAAAGATAATGTGAACATTGTGATTTTTTTTATTGCACTTTGTCAGAACAATCACCATAACTGCTGGTGGCTGTTAAGGATTCCCTGGAAAGGAAAGTTGTACAAACGTTATTCTATCTGATGGAGGGGTATAAATCCATGCAGTGCCATGCTGAAGGTCAGGCTGAGGATGACGTGAAGATGGCATGTGGACAGGTTTATAAAGGGAATGTAGCCACAGCCTCCATGGTGAAGGCCTCCACCAGGCCTGCAGCTGGGGATGCTCACTCTCCCCTTTCAGCAACACGTCAAATAAACTCCCCATCACATTAGCCGGAAGCCAGACGGCCGTAGCATAGCACACAGCTAGCGAGGCCCTCATAAAACCAGCTTCTATTTTCTGTGTTCTTCTGGGCCTTGGAGACGGCCAGCTACTGTATATGGGAGTGGAAACCACAACTCTGGCTATGAAAATAGACCACACGGCCATGATTAAAGCTCTGTGGCTAAACTCAGGAGACGCGCATTCCTCAATGAACCGAAACCCACCACTTTGATGTGCGAGGAACCGAGGGTCCCCGATTATAGGGAAAAACAGGGCGGCTTTCCTGGCATCGATTAAAGAAACTTTTAATCAAAATATAAATACATTTAAAATCTGATTTCTAGTTGTTGCCCTGCTCCAAACTGAGTGTCCAAATCATGATTTGTGTCCGAAGTTTGCTTCTGTATTTTACCAGCCGAGCTATGAGGCCAAACCTATGGAACTCTGGCCAAATCCCTGACTCCTGTATCCAAACTTTCCCAACTTTCCTAAAGTTAATTTAACTTACAGTGCAGACTTATGGTGCACTATTTAACTATAGAAGCCAAGATTTTAAACTCTCACAGAGTAATATAAAGGGAGTTTTTTGTGATACAGATTTTCATTACTTTTTTATTTTAGCCTCGTAGCACAAGCACAAAACCAAAGAGGCAAACTTTTATGAGCTAATCGTGTCTTAGTCGATCTGTGTCAGTAAAACTGGGCCTGACGTGGCTTTTTCAAGTGCCACCTGCGGCGCCTCCTCTCCCCAGAGTGAGGAGAGACACAATAGGCCATAAGGCAGACATAAAAAGACTATAAAAAGCCTGTAGAGAGCGACAGTGCCAAAGCTGCTGGTGTGAATGCTATGCGCTCCTGATGGATGAACAGACAGAGTTTGCCTGATTTGGGCTCCAGTTATGTGAAGCATCTCTGCCTGGACGTCACTTGAGTCCTGGGCCTCCGCATCCCAATGCAGGGGCAGCATCTGGGGTAACATCCGACCCCACACACCCATTGTGCAGAACAATTCCAGGAGGGAAGAGCAGAGAATACCCCAGCTACAAGGATGATATCATCGAATACCTCTAAGTATGAGGCTTGAATTAGAATGAAGGAACGTATTCTGGTCAGAATAAAGCTAAATAAGATGAAGAACAGAGTTCATCCCTTGCTTGTCCCCGAATTGGATGAAATGACGAAAATCAAGAGGAAGAAAAATCATGGGTTGTAATCTTTTGATCCGATGCTGAGCTCCAAATAAGTGGCCATCCATTAGCTGGCGGACACCATGTTGGAACATTGTATTGTATTACACATGCACACATATCCAAGGACTGGCAAATGCACAAGGACACATGATTCTGTGTATATACTGCAGCCAGCTCTTCTTACAGAGAAGAGAGGAGAGAACGTCCAAACCCCCAAAAGCCTCAGAGGAATAAATGCCTCTTAAAGAAAGGAAATACCTAAAAATCAGGAGCAGATAACATCGCCTGCCGACTGACACGAAGCCATAAAAAAGAACGGGTAATTTGGAGGCCTCAGCTGTGGGCTGAGATGCAGGCCCCTCGCTGGACGTGCATGATTCAGTGCAAGCCGCAGAGAAATGTCTGTGGTCTTGAAAGAGTGAAGGAATGAAACAACGGGAAAGTATGAGGGGAAAGAGGCATTCTTCACTGAGCTGCGCGAATGATCTGGAGCCAGGATTTGCTCTTTACTGAAGAGAGCAAGAAAAACAAAAGGTTATGGGGTCAAGAGTTTTCTTACTACCCAAGGAAGAACTTGGATACCCGGGACTTGTAAAAGGAAAGAGAAGAAATAACAGCCCAAGCACGGACGGCGCCTTTGGCATCGTCTTCTTGTAGCAACAAGTCCTTTCTTCATGTGATTTGATAAAAGAATGTTTCACTCTAACAGCGCAATGAAATATACTTAAATAAAATAATGTAAATAGTTTGATCTTACAGAAGGCACTTTATAGAATGGCTGGGAAATTTAATTTCACAGTGCTATTCTTGGCCCATGGTACCATCCTCAAATCCATCCACAGGGGCCTGTTTCAATTCAATGATTTTAACTATTCAGCACAAAATATCACACTGACACAGGCGAACCTTAACTTTAAACTGTTATTTCTTCATTTAAAATGTGGGAGAATTAAATTGAAAATTAAAGTGCCATTCTTGGCATGTAATACCACCCTCAATTTCATCCATGGGCATGTTTTGATTCAAATATGTTAATTATTCTTAAACAAGCTTAACTTGCTTCCAGTTTTCCAATAGCAGTTTTTGCTCTGACTGAGTCTCACTTTAGGCTTCCTAAAAATAAAAAGAGTGTAATATCAAAGTAGACATGAAAGTGGACATGTAATAGCAAATAAGACATGAGCAGAAATGAGCCGTCTCATTAGCTTTCCAATCTAAGTACAGATTCATGGATTGTGCTGGTGACTTGTAACTCATTCACACCAAGAATCCGACACCGTCTATAATAAAACTCAAACTGGCTGGCCCCCTCGGCTGTGCCACTTGATATTATAGTCGTATTTAGTCAAATAACTGAGAATGTCACTCGAGTCTAACCAGCGGGCCACTTAATCATCAGAAATACTGCAGGCATGGACTCCCATTCACCTCTATACTGGCTGTTTATTGCTCTAGTCTTTCATGGTCGATTGGCCCCATGGGCTAAAGCAACACTAAAAATCAATGATAGTCATATTAAATTAAAAAAAAAATGAAATAATGTCCATGCTAGATGCTGGCCAATATGGTGTGCATCGTATCTAAAGGTTAAGTGAAATCAGTGTAGTTGAGTTTCAGTTCAGATTCTACAGACCCTATATTAGTCCAAACAGTGTATTGATTATTGATCTTACTGGCTTTACATTCAAATTCTGTGTGGAATGCTCAGCCAGTCATGGGCATCTCAACCTAAACCTAAATCTAAATGGGTGGTCTCGTCTTATTTGTCCATGAACTAACACTTCGGCTGGAGTCCATATCCTGGGCCTTCAGGTAACACTTCTGGTCATTCTGTTCATTTCAGATGTTCACTGGTGTATAAATAATCACAAATACTAAAAAATACATGATTTAGATGGGAAATTCAATTTAGAACTGGGACACAACCCATTCAAGGTCCATGTCACAGTGCCCTATATGACCTGGTGTCCCATTACTAGCTCTAAGTGACTCAAATCCAGTGACTCCACTAAAGTACCTGTTTGCATTTGTCCTCTGCTCCCTTCTTGTCCACCTCTGCTTGCTCAGCCCGGTCTATGGCGTTCTCCTTATCCAGCTTCAGCATCTGCATCTTCTTCTTGATGGCCTCCATGGCTGCTTCCTCTGGGGTCTCTCCTGCTGTGTAAGGGACGTGGAGCGGCTGCTCAGGACTGTGAGGCTGAAGTGAGGAGACAGAAGCTCAGCAGAGGAGACAGGAGGCTCAGAGCAGCCTGGTCAGACAAGGGGGCGGAGCAATAAAGGACGGGGGCGTGGTCTCACTCAACTCAGAAGGAACTCGAGACTTTTTTTGGAAGGCTGAGCTGCGAAGCCCCTCCAGGAGAGTGGGAAACGTCACTCCGGAGAGGTTTATGTCCATGTTGAGGTTTTGTGTCCATGTTTGGCTGGTGCTGATTTCTCTGACTGCTCATTCGAGTGCGATTACACGGAGTCCCAGCCTGGACACACCAGAATACCAGGAGTTTTAGTCAAGTCAAGTAGAGCTTTATTGTCATCCCAGCCATAAACATAACGTTTATCCATCAACTGCATGTTAAACTCTCTCCTTTATTGTTCCATACATTCCTCTCAGGTTTAAACCCGTGCTTTTAAAGAGTGATACCAAACGAACAGGACCCTTCTGTTGAGCGTTGAAGGGGAAAACGTTTTTCAGCTGGAAGTGCTTGTTAAAACCTAATTATTTAAATTTTTCTTTTATTTTAAATAATTTTAATGTGGAGAAAAACGTATTTTTCCGTTTTGTGTGAAGTGGTGGACTTATTGACAAAAGTGTGTATACACACACACACACACACACACACACACATATA
>JBBPCX010000035.1:4338484-4362329 GCA_037974365.1 Hydrocynus forskahlii
CGCACCCGATTACCTCAGTGAACTTATCTCTTACTATGAACCTCCGCGGTCACTCAGATCTCAAGGTGCTGACTACTGGACTTTGTAAAGCTGATTTGTAACAACCTGGTTGTAAAAAGCACTATAAAAATAAAACCTTTTGTGACTAATCATTTCATGTTGATCTGCAGCTGCTACAAAAAGAACTCTGAAGTGGTAGTGGTAGAGAAAATGCTTGGTTGAATTATCAATTCAATAATTAAGAATACATTAAGAGCACATTTGATCTATGCAAATCATCTCTACATTGATGCATACACATATGCAAACAGAAAAAAAGACTACTGAAATAGGAAAGAGCGTAAAGTGTGTAATGTGCAAATGTGATGTCAGCTGTTTGATTCAGGACTAAATGTATCTGTCTGTTTTATGTAAAATAACAAAGCACATATGCTTATTAGAATCTTATAGAAAAACGGAAACTGATGACACTTCCACTATGTCTTACCTTGGCTGAGTTTTTGAGCTGCAACATGGCAGGGTCATCGTGAGGTTTGCCAGCCGCTGCCTTGGTGGCTCTGATGAGGTCACCCAGAGCTTTAGCCACGTCTTTGACTGCGTTGATCAGAACAACCTGTAGCAAAAGCATAGCCTTGTTACTGCCACTGAAAAGACCAATACTGGCATCTAGTGTCCACACACACACACACACACACAAACACACACACAGACACACACACCATTTAAATGAAACTCAATGAATGATTGCACAAACAAATTAAGTATGGGAGTGGTGGCATTGATACTAGTAAGGCACAAACATGAGCTAATGATGGCGGAGGAGGGGGGCAAACACTACTCTGCTCTAGGTCTTATAAAACAGACTTAAAAAAGTGAGCAGTATTAAAGAGTATAATCATCTGCGCATAACTGAAAGCCTTTATAGAGGGAACATTTTAATTGCTACAAATACAGTGTTGCAAATTCTAAAATGTTTGTGATATAATTAGAAACTGCAAATTCAAAAAATAAGATTTACATTTGTAGTGGAAACACACTCAGACCCATGAAGGAAAAGTCAAGTTCAAAATATTACATCTATACTTAATTACTTATAATTACATGTTTTGCATATACACTGCCCTTCATGCTGTGAACAAAGGCCATTTTAAATCGGACAGTTTACCACACAGCACAGTATTGTGTAAATGATTAGTGGAGCAAAGCACTGAAATCAATGCAGAACCTCATGTGGTGAAGAAATACACCCAGCTGAATGGAGTTAATTTCAAAATATAACAGCACAACTGTTCTGAGGGTGAACTGTATGTCTGAGGACTGTTGTACAAAAGCTTCAATGTAGAAAAGCCAATTTCAGAATTGACAAAGACCAAATATAATTGGCCTGATGTTATAAAGACAACATTTAGAGAACCATATATTTTAGTGGATATCTTTTGCCCCAGGGACTGATTTTGCTCCTCACCACAGTAAACAACTATTTCCGTCTTTCCCCCCAATGAATTATTAAGTGTTGCTATGGGAACAAGAGGTAGCAGATTTTGTTGTGAAGAGTCTCACAGTGTGTGCTGCTTGTGTGCTAGAAAGGACCATTCTGGCCAGCGTGAGTCTTTTTATTGCTAGTGTAGTTTTAGGATGAACATGTACACAAACCACACCTGCCCACACACAAATACAGTTATAAGCTAAAGTGTGTGAGCCCTTTGAAATCCCTTATAATCCTGCATGAAAGGCTCCTGAAATGTAATTGGAAAAAAAATAATAATAAAATCCTGCAGTATGTGAACTTCTATAATAATTTCCCTTTAAGAGAGGCTATAGACATTCAAAATATTTGAAATAAAACAGAACAAAAGCTCAGAAACCTCAAAAAAGATCAGAAAGTGTTTCAAAAGGATTTCCAAATTATTCTAAATAGAGTGGGCAAACAGAAAAATCTGTATTTTAGATCAGCCAAGTGAGAGTCCTGTCCTCAGTTCCACTAAAGTGCTGGTACGATCTGGGGAAAAAGCAATACGCCCTAAAATTATGCACAACGTGAAAACATGCGCAAACTTTTGGTAGAGGAATGAGCCACCTTACTGCTGTGTGAGACTACTCAGAAAATACAGAAAGAAGAAGTTTCAATACTAATTTAATATGTAACAGAGCATTGACATGGCCAACTATGACCATGATAATAACTTAAATGAACAAACATATATTAAGGATACAGCAAAATGTTTGAAGACTGTCTTTTTTTTCCTATAACTTTTTTTATTATGATGTAAACCAGCCTTTCTCTCACAACTGTATGTCCATTCTCAATGATGATGAACACAGACGGACAGACAAAAACACACTTTTTGACTTCATTTCCAGATACAAACAGTACCCACATCCCGACCAAGAGGAAAGCCACAGGAAGAATAAAGTGCCTTGTACGCCCAGAGGAGAGCAGAGCAAAAAGGAGGAAAGAAAGAGAGAGTGCAACTGAGTGCAACAACACAGTCTGCCATGGGAGTAATGTATTCTAGAGAAGACAGGCTTTTATGAATACTACAGTGATGGTCAAACTCATTTTAGCGACAGCATCAAGAACATCACAACAATGACAAGAGCCACATAGAGTCTGCAGATATCAAAAGAAATTCTGCAGACATGCCCTGGAGGACACGGAGTATGGAACCATGAAATAATGGCATATTCTTTACAGCTAGTGAACACAGCAAGGCCATTAATATCAACAAAAAAAGCTATACACTTAGGAGCAGGATAAGGAATGTCTTTATCCATCTTTTGCCTGTCTGAAAAAACATACCTGTGTTTCAGGGTCTTCAGATCCCAGGCTGGCTGCCCCAAGCTTAACCACGTCGGCCAGTTTGGTGATGGTGTTGACAGAAGACTGGGCTGCCTGGGCCAGTTGTTCCTGACTGGCTCCTGCTCCAGACACCAAATGCTTTGTGTTCTCAACAAGAACTTTAGCTGTCTTTAGAATGTTCTCTCTGGAAGACATGGGGGGAAATGATAACGCTGTAAGTATTTTTTATTTCTATTGATAGATTAACTTTTCATTTGACTGAGTAATCTTTTGCCACATTTGCCACATTCAGACTTCTGTCTGTATGACAAGTGTTTCTTGTTTTATGCTGTAACATGTAAAGAGACCATGTGAACAGCCATGAAATGTAGATGGTGTGAACAGCATGATTTTTTTTTTAATGAAGATACAATATTATCTCATCTTTAACTGCCTATTGGATTCTACAAGTCACAAGTTCAATAAGCAACGTGTATCAATTCGTTTTGAAGAAGAATTCAGGTGGTGCAGAAACCCCGAAACATTTAGACACCTGTGGTCAGCAAAGGTCTCTGCGTTCTCCCGATTAAGCGTTCCTGCTGTGGCGAACATGATGGTGGTATCTAGGTCAGCAATGATGCCAGCCACAGCACTGGCAGCTGTGATGCATGCCTGAGTACCACGGTTACCGGCCTGCAGTGCTGCCAACACATGAGACACCTGAGAACAAGTGAGAGAGATGAGAATCGTGATGAGTCTTAAAGACATCTAGTCAACTTGTTAAGATTTATTGAGACATTTTTAGGAAGAATTAAAACCAACAAAGAGAAGCTATCCACTCACTTTTTCTGAGACTTTGCGAGCGCTGTCAATAAGTTCCTTTTTGGTGATGGAATCGTTGGGACTGCATTGCAGTGCTCCAGCCTTAGTGACAAGACCAGTGCAGCTGTAGCCCAGCTCTGTCACCTGCTTCTTAATGTGGGAGCCGATCTGTAAGAGCAGAAGAAGAACCATTCATACACAAATACTACAGATGCTCTGACACTGGCAAAACATTCTGTGACAGTATCCACTGAAAACAGTAAAGGTTAATCAGAGACATAATAAGTAGTTTACCTCATCGTTCTCAGCAGTGATGACAGCACATTTGGCCTCTGAAGCGAGGTCTCCAAACTCGGTGGTCAGCTGATTGGCCAGACCTCCCAGCTCATCAGGATTGGTGTTTGATTTGGTTACCTGGTGACAGCAAATTAAAATCAGAAACCCAGACGATCAAGAACATAAAACTGTAGAAATATTTGATATACAGAATAACACTATTAAAATAATCCCAAAACATTATTCTTACAAAGCATATAGGGTAGTGTTTAAAGGTCAGGCCCAAAAACTGCAATGATCCATATGTGTTAACTCCTCATTCCCATAGTAGTAATAGAATAATTTATAGAATGCATTGAAGAATATGCTTAATATGAACTCTGGAACACTAAGCCTGCAGTTTAAGATGTTAATAAAAGTTAAGGTCATACCATCTCCTGCACAGTAACAGCGATGGCCTTAGCCGTCTTCACCATGGTGGTCTGGTAATCCACAAAGCTTCCCTCGGGCTCCACTCCAGAGTCCTCCATCCTGTTGATGGCCTTGCTAATGGAGTCCACCATACCACCTACAGCCCCTGCTGCACTGGCTGCTTCAGCCAGTGTCCCGCCCAGGTCGTCCACAGCCTCCTTCATCATCTGTACGGCTTCCTCCAGAGCATCCTGGGTATGGGCTGCCTGTGAGGCATTAAAATAAGCATAAAACCCTTTCAGCAATGCTAACTTTTTCAACCACAGTGAAACATCTGTGATAAAAATGTATAATCAACTGGAATCGAGTATCGATAATCAAGTGGAATCGGAAGTGTGATGTTATGTGCACCTACGCTTTCTAGTTGTCTAATTAAAACCAAACATTAACTCAGCTGTTATTTTATTCTTGAAGATTCAGGGAGGTCAGGGCTCTTACAAATCCTTAAAAAAAACCCACACATTTTTACCTTCGGGTTGCCGCCGGCTTCTTTGGCTGTGTAGAGGATCTGTAAGGCAGACTCTGCCAGAGTCTTTGTCTGGTCCAGCACACTCATTTGCTGCTGACTATTCAGGATCTTTGAGGCAGTGCCAATGGCTGCCATTATAAGTGGCTCAAAGTAGCTCGCCATCTGAGAGACCTACAAGACCAAGTGAGACCAGGAGAGGAATTCAACAAGTGTGCACTACCTACACACAAAATTCAAATAATCTCAAATAATTTAAGCAGCACAGACAAACTACAGTGACTGGGATAAAATCTACTGTTCTACACATGCTAGAAGCTGACTTTCCACTACAAGACACTATAGCTTGTGGTCTACTATTGCAAAAACACCAGAATGATATGATGGAATATTTAGATGAGATCGTTTTACATTTTTCTTTACACTACATAATTACTCAACTTCCTTCAGTTAATTCGGAGCATATGTTTCAAAGACATACTTTAACTGCTTTTCCCATTTTCCCAGCATGGCAACAATACAACTGTCACATAACAATAAAAGCAGCACACTGACCTGTACAATGGTCAATATCACTAAAATATTTAACAAGGTGTCTCATTAAAATACTGTGATAAAATGTCTATTGTCTTATTCTTGGGCTTAGAGATGTGAAGGCAAGCAAATAACTTGAGTGGCTGTTATCTACAAAGCACCTAATAATGGCCTATTTATTTTGCTTCCACAACTTTGAGCTCCTTGAGAATTTGGTTATTAAAGGTGCCTTCTCTCATGCCACTCTCTCTGCACTGCGTATGTGAACATCAGCCTCACGTTTGTTTGGAATAGCCTTCTCCTGACTTCTGACTGAACAACTGCACACCTGTTTTTTGAACAACTGCACTGCCAAGCTAGGATTTCACTGCTGTAAAATGACTTGTTTTTCTGCTTATAGATGGTGGTCACCCTGTTTATTTAAGGGACTTTATAACGCCACAGTCATCAAAATGCCACAGAACAATGATTTATTCTCGGTCAAATTCTCTGAAGAGAATTCTGTTATTGTGGATATGTTCATCTTCCCCTGGTATTGAAAATGTTTACCAATTTTTTTTAAACTTTTGAGCCAAAGTTGAACATTTAAGTATTGTGACAACGCTAGATGCTTAAGGTCCCTTCCAGCCATTATGCTTAGAGGAGTGGAGACTACTAATGAAAGTGTATTGAGTATTTGAGCATGCAGGTTATATCGTACCTTGTGTCCCAACTGTGAGGCATCAGAGCGGGCTGCAATGGCCACCGGATCAATCAGGTGGCTGATCTCCTGTACTGAGGCTGCCATCTGCTCATGCAGAGCCTGAGAAACAGCACACAAGAGCATTTTGACTTTCAAATAACTACCAGCAACTGCCAGTGGTGTAAATTGCAGCTAACAGCAACAACAGATGTTAATTTGTAACTTTTTTCCATTTATCTCAGATAATGACTGTGATGAGACCAAAGCTGTCTTGTACGATTCCCAATGTTTAAGGCTTTGTTCAAGATCATTAAATTGTAGCACCTCTTTGTTCTTAATTCTCTGAGTGTATATGGTGTGCATGTGCGTGCGTGCACCCAATGCAGGGCAGATACACACCTCATGTGAAATATCGTCTCTGGGCGTGAGCTGCTGGCTGATGGCAGCCAGTGAGGCTTGATCCACCTCACGGATGCAGTTATTGAGAACCTCAATAGCCTCATCACATTCCCTCTGGCCAGGAGCTTTATCTCTGTTGGTGTTCAACATAGAGCCAAGCATTAATACCTGTAACTCCAGCAACACTCCACTGTGTTCACTGAACATTTACATTTATGGCATATGACTAGACGCTTTTATCCAGAGTGCCTTCCATTCCCTAACTACAGGGGACAGTCTCCCTGGAGCAACTTGGGGTTAAGGGTCTTGCTCAGGAACTTAGTGGTGGTTTGCTGAAGGTAGGATTCAAACCCATGACCTCTTGGTCCAGAGGCAAGTATCCCACCCTCTAGGCCACCAGACAACAGCTAGATAGTACTACTCATAGAACTACTAAACAACTGTAGGAAAAAGGTAAAAAAATAATGTGTTTTGACACCAGACTGGAGGTGCTACGAGTAACGATTCCAATATCTGAACTCATGTTATCAGCCAGTACTGCACACAGTTCTCCTCTAGCAACAAAGTACATAAACCTAAGGCCATTGTCCCATAGTGGACATTGCCATAGTCTAAAATTCTTTATAGGATGATGCAAGTTTTTATTTGGTTATTAGAGGCCTTATTTAAATGATATTGTTTTTGCCAATTTATAAAATTGCACTGTTGTAACAGCCATGACTAAAAAGCATTGTCAAATGTGAATCAGTCACATCTGAATTTCAGTTCGTTTCTCTAGACAAGTATTTGTTTGCCCAGCTCACAATCTAGCAGTGATACTGCCTGTCCTGCCAAGTCAGGACTTGTAAAATTACCTCATGTTGGTGATAAGTTTCTTGATGGAGTCTGATACGGTCCTTGAGTGGCTGGCAAGCACTGACCACTTGGGTGGATCTTTGGGGTTAACGGCCAGTGAGCGAGCTGTCTGGATCATGCCTGTTGAACTCTCCAGCATGGTTTTGGCTGCTGCCACTATGGGCTCCATGGCAGCCAGACCCTACACACAAACAAACAAATGTATGATAATCAAGTTAATCTACAACTTTAAGGCATGGAGTATTTAGTCTAAAACTAGACTTAATCTTTGTCTGGAAAACCAGCCTAATATTACATAATTCAGTAAATGAATTACTCATACACCACCAGATGTTTGCCTTCAAAATCGAAAATCAATAACTGAAATGTCCATCCGACTATCAAAAACCACAATCACAACTGTGTTCAGATTCAATATCAAAAGTATTGCATGAAAACAGAAATATGTGCTGTCTGTCAAATGACCCTAGCATTTTAAAATGGGCAAAAAGAGTAAAAGCCACTCTTTTTACCAATGAAGATATTTATGATAAACATGTAGCCGAATGCTAAAATTAAACATACACAGCTGTTAAGAAAATGAATGCAAAAATAGCAAAAGTGTAGGTGGTGCTTGTAGTGGGATTTACCTCTGGGCTGATCTGTGCAGGCACACTGGCAAACTCTGGGTTGGAGGCAAAGGCAGTGAGGTTATCCACAGCCTCGATCAATGGCCCTGTCGCAGCCTTGCATTTCTGCCTGTTCTCCTGGTTAAAAGCTCCATCTAGGGCCTGGGTAAAAACAAGCACAGCATTCACTTTCACACTTCCTCAGTTTTATAATCTGTTAATCTCTATTTACTGCAATTAGTTGGCACACTTGTCCACACACTGCACACATGGTGCTCATATTCCACAGAGAGCAAATAACAAATAGACACTCACATATGTGCATACAATGAAATCCTGTACAAACACTCCAAAGACAAATAAAGTCCACAAAACACTTATGTGAACTCCCTCAAATCTCCCATAAAATACAAGCAAAAAAAAATTTAGTAGAAGATTTTGATATTTTCATCATTTTTTGGATCCTAAGGGATAAACTAAAATATTTTTTTGGCCTTTGTTTGAACCACCCTTGACTGCAGCTAGAGGGAAATTTAGAGCGAACACTCACTTTGATCGACTTGACAAGGTTGGCTGTGCTGTTTGCCACCTCTTTGGCACTCTGGACAAACTGTCGCTTAGCAACAGGGTTGGATGTCTTGGAGGAGGCGAGGCGGCAGGCATTGCAGAGGGCGGAGGTGTGTTTGGCAACAATAGTGGCGGCAGAGAGGACCTAGGGAAATATGGAGATGTCACAACATGTCAGATGAGTTGGCTGACCTTCATGAAACATTTATTTTTTTTTTTAGCAAATTTAAGATTAGTTCAGTAGCTCTAAAACTTTAGGTGACCAATGCATCCCTGTTTCTCTGAAAGCATGAGGGAGGTTTCGTAACCTAAAGTTCTCTTTCAAGCATTCGTTTTGGTATCTCCTAAGGAATATTGTGAAAAATACAGTAGAAGAACCTGCACCTAAGAAAGAGTGTACCTGTGTAGGTGTAGTCACATCAAGTTTGTAGAACCTTAAACATAGTTCCTCATCGGAATATCCCCTTAACAAAGTTCAAGGTAGCCATTCCTCCATTAGAATAAGTAAACAGACCGGTAGGAGGCTTTGATCCCTTGTTGGAATACACCCAAATAATAGCTTCCATAATAAAGTACTCTTTCATGAAGGATTTCCCCAAGTGAGGTGTGGCCCATGACATAAACAACTGATCAAATATTCTAAACTCAGTGGTCCTGTCCATGTACTTTTATAGAACATGAAACAGGCAGACTGTGTTAAAGTCCTGTTTAACATATAAACATAACCTGGGGGGATGATATAAGACAAATCATTTGATTGGTGGATATGAGTGACAGACCGATAACCTTGGGAATAAAGGCAAGGTTAGGCGTCAGACCAGATACAAGGTGAGATCTCAGTGACTCTGTCATAAGCTCTAAGCAGTTTATGAATAGGCTGCATGTGCCCCTTCCAAACACTGACGATCATCCTGCCATTGTAAGTGGCACCCCGACCAACTAGGGAGGCATTCATGGTAATGACCTAACTGGTCAGGACTGTGCTCATTGTCACTCCTGTTGTAAGGAATTTGGGGTGTTTCCATGTTTGTAGGACAACAGATGACATAGCAAGGATTACATAAGAAAGCGCAGTGGATTCATTTTGAGGGAGACAATAGAATGTTGGAAATCCCTCATATTCAAACAACCCAGTGGGACTGCTGCCATTAAACCCAGTGCCATTACACCCAAAGTCTGAAGCATACTCTGTGTTTCACAGACACTGCCCTGTGAAAAAAGACAGAAAAGTTTGAAGAGACTCTCTACTGATAGGCTAGCTCTAAATGAAACTGACCAATCCTATGAACAGTATGCTCTGGGTTTGGTTCAAGATGCTCTTTTCACAGTTTCCCAGTTTAGCTTAATGTCATCAGATGCTGTATAAGCAATCCAGTGAGATAAAGAGCCTCCTGGTGCAACTGAGCTGCCAAAAGCCAGTCGTTTTTCTGGTTGCGGTTTTCAAAATCTAGTGTAATGTCACTGAATCCTCTCGGAGAGAAGATCCTTGGGGCATTTTGCCTGTGTCAGCATGCCCTCTGGTGACCTGAATGGGGCTTGCAACCCAGGCTACACTTGCTGTACTGCCCATATTGTGGGCATCATTACAGGCAGAGTTAGAGCTCCACCCTCAGCAGTACTGGCTAGTGTGTGTATATGCATGTGGAAATCAATTGTATGTGACTTTCAACCGGATAGTGTCTTGGTTGTGCTGTTAGATCTTGGACTAGACGCACAAGATGATAACTTTTTCCTCAGAGGCTACTGTATGTGCTCATATAATTTAATGGGTTCTGCAACTGCCCCTTCAAGTACTGAACTCACTTCCTTTTGGCTGCTAGTGAACGGTGAGCGTCAGCACAAAGAGCCCTTTGGAAAAGCTCAGGAACTGAGCTCCTTCTGACCATTTGCCTTCTTATTTAGACTGAGGTAATTAGGCTAAGTGAAACACCTCTTCCTCTTTCCCCCCACTGACTGGCAGAAGGGGATGAAGGGCTCCTTCACTATTCTATAAGCACATTGCTTCCTCTAGGCACTTCACGAAGAATAAAAGCAGCTGTCTAGCTGAGTACTTAGATAGCCGCTTATTCTCACACTGAGACGTGGCGGTCTCCTTAAAATGCGTCCAACCAAAGGGTGCAAAGCTTTTCAGCTGTCTTAGAAACAAGTCCATGTTGTTGGTTGGTAATGATACATCTTTAGCTGTGTCACTCATGAGGGATTTGTCGCTGTATTCTTTCGCTTCAGAAACCAGCAAACCTGTCCCCTAAATCAGAGCCATCATCTGCAGCCATGCAGAGTTCAGTGGTTAGGCTAATGTTCATTTCCTCCATCAACTGAGAAACAGTGTCAAGATGGACGCCTCAGCTAGCTCCTTAAGGACCAATGGGTTCTGTTGAGTCTGGCAGAGGGAGAACTGCTACCACCATGGGGTCAGGTTTCCGTGCAAGCCTGTGTCTGCAGCTGTAAACATGCAGCACACTCATAGTGTGTGCATACTCAAAATTTTGTTTCCACAAACTCATGCCTTTGAACTTTATCATTCATTGTGGTGAGGGAGTGTCTTCCCCATCGCCAAGATGTTAATTAAGGAGTGCAGAATGACTGTCTAGCACAGGCAGTGTTTGTCAGCTCCTTGTCCAGAGAGGTCAGCTCCTTGTATGAACAGAGCTGCTTGCTGCTGAGAGCAGGAAAAGGTTTTAGACTGAACAGCTGACACTGTGTCATAAGATAAGAGGAAACCAATCCCCCTTGTCATGCACATCACAACTTCTATCTACTGTTGTAATGGAATGTTGCTTCTGAGGACAAAGAGGGGCATGTCCCAAGGTGAGCTAGCAAGACAGACATTGTAAAAATTTGCTGTACATGCTTAATTCTTAGAATTCCAGGGTTATTACTGTTTTGCTGCAGTATTTAACTGAATAATTACATAATAAATAGTAGTAGTCTATTATGCAATTGATCGAAGTCACATTCTCTATCAACAGGTTGAGGTCTGCACTTTGTTTGCTTCAAGGACAAAAAAAAGACAGAAACAGAATAAAAAAGAACAACAGAACAATAAACTTCCATATATGTATATGTGGAGACGACAGCTGTTACCTGGGACTGGGTACAGGCTGGGTCCACCAGGTTCTGGCAGGCCATCTGAATGGACTGTTTTGCTTTGGCAAACTGAGCTGGATCCACCAGGCCCTTCTGTCCAGCATGACTGTTTGGGTCAGAGACACCCACCAGATAGGCACCCTGCAATATATAAGGAAAGTTTAGCCAATTCTGTAAGGTCAGCTGAGAAAGTGGTTTCGTGGATATGAGCTCCATATCAACAACAGAAAGAGTTGCTGGATCAAATGCTGCTTAGTGCACTGAGGGATTTTAACACGATACTGTAGTTTTTCCTGATCTGTTACCAATGGAAGGAGTGAATCTCTGACTTCATGAACACTGAGTTGAATGCATCATAAAATCTCTTTCATCCCATTTTAATTTGATTGAGGGTCATGTTTAAAAGAACATACACACAATCATGCTCGGAGGAACTATTTACATAGTAGTAGAACGTAAACTATAAAAAGAGCTTTAATAGCCAAAATATTAAGTGCATTGTTTAGCATTTCTAAGCCACTGCCTCTGAATCACCACCTTCTTTCATAAGCAGAAACATTTTCATTTGTCTATCCTGCTCCCGCACCATCTGCTGTGGCCTCAACTCCCTGCACACATGTGCAGAAACACATACATACACACATCACTAAAAATCACTGTTCTCTGTACAGTACAACTAGCAATCATGCTCTAATGAGAGTTTGAGATACTGAGCCACAGCAAGATACTGAAAGCTTTTACAGAAGAGAGAGCGAGAGAGAGCGTGAGAGAGTGTATCAACATGACTCACCATCCTCCATCAAACCCATTATAAACTTCAACAGTATGTGTGTGTGGGAAAAGGTAAGAAACACAAAAATAACATTTTGTGTGTGTGGGCACAAAAGGTAAAAAAGAAAAAAAACAAGAGGGAACAAAAGAAAAGCAGAAAGAAAAAAAGAAAAGAGCAAAAAGCAAGTAGGTAGAGCTATTTGGTGGATGCTATTCATCTGTGAAAGGCATATCCATGAAACAAAAGAAAATGCTAATAAAAAAAAAATATAAATAAAAAAAAAAAACAGTGATGAGACTCTTATATCTGAACAGACAAGAGAGTCAAAAGGTCAGAAAAGGAGGGCCAGCAAAAAAAAATAAGAGTGTTCTAGTGCAAAAGAGATATAAAGTGGGTGGCTTAGGAGGCTGTTTTTTCCGCTTCCCTAACTCCAGATGTTTTAGACACTGGGAGACTGACACACTTCACTCCACACTGGTCTAATTAGGTTGATGAAATGGGATGGAAATTATCAGGGGGAGGGCCAAACCTAACGGCAAAAACACAAACTTACACACTTGTGTACACATACATAAACGCATTAGCTCATGTTTACCTGGGCAGCCGCTTCAGTAAGGCCACAGAGGGCTTTGGAGGCTGAGCTGACTGCCTCTCCAAACTCAGGCAGATTACTGTTCTTCGCATTGTGGGAGATGCCAGCCATAGCTTCACCCAAGACCTGCACAAGATAACACACGATACAAATTGGTGAATGCATGAAGACAGAAAGTAAGTTAGAAATGTGTGAAGGTTGGGTGCGCACCTTTGAGTTTTCCATCACACTGTCGATACAGTCAAAGTAACCCATGTCATTCACTGCCTCAGTGGGGTTCTCCAGCATGCCCCGCACTGTCTACACACACACACACACACACACACACACACACACACACACACACACACACACAGAGTTAGGATATACACACAAGCAGAAAACATACATACCACCAATACAAACAGCCAAATTTAAAAACCACTTTAAAATGGGCTGTTTTTCTTATTGAAGCACTTTGAGTATCTAAGAGTATCATTCTTTACCTATTCGAACAGTCTACAATCCCACAGGGTGAAATTTTCTGCTGACATTGGCCTAATACCAATACTCATCAATACAGCTGATGTCTAATTAGTGTAGGTACTGATCTAATAGAAGTGACGGGAAGACAGAGCACATGGACATCGTAAATCCTAAACTAGAACTTCAACCATTAAAAAAAATGGATGTCTATGTCAGGTTCGATTTGTTACTGGAAGAGAGATCATTAGGACAATGCAAAGTATACGTCACAATTCAAACTGCAAACTAATCACTGCTTAGTCATTAAGACAATATACTGAATCAGTTAATTGTGACTGCCCTACTTGAGTTCTCAGCCATTTGGCCAAAGCCAAACATTGAGCAACAAGTAGACGACATATTCAAACATTTTTTGGGGACTGAATTAGAATAGTTTCACTATATTGTAAACACACACTGTAAATTTCTGTTCAGCACTAATTCACCACATTAAACTGTCAAGAAAGAGAGTAAGAAACAGGCGATGGACAGAAAGAGTGGGAGCTAAAGAGAGAGAGTGAGTCAGAGAAAAAGACAGACAGAGAGAGAGAGGGAGAGATGGAAAAGAAAGAAATGTGAGGTGAGAGGGGTACCTCAAGCTCCCTAAGCGCGTTGTCACATTCCTTCTGTCCCGGGGCCTGCTGGGTACACATGGTGATCAGCTGGTTGATGCTTTCAGTCACAGCGCTGTGGAAGCCGAGAAAGAAAAGGAGGTGAGATAAGCATAAGAGGAGAAAGGGAGGGAGTGTGGGGGAGAGAGAGAGAGGAGAGAGAGGGAGAAGCACTGGAGGAGCTGAGAAATACAGTCCGCCCACATGCGTTACCACGCACTAGCTTCTCTCTCTGCTCTCGTTCTCGCTCTGTGATTCAGGCAGTTAAGCTCCGAGTAGAAAGACAGGAGTTTGCTAGTCCTGGCTGAGAAAGAGCCTTACACACACACGCACAGGGACACACACATACACAGAGACACACACACACACACACCCCCATGCTTTCTCAGAGAGCACCAGAGATGAGCAGGGCTCAGCTCCTGTAGTCAATGCTCTCCAGTTAGCCATTATGTAATTGTGCCCATTTCCACTCAAATGTGTAAAATCAACAGCATAGGACTATATTATGTAATATATGCTGATAGAAGGAGGACAGTACAGTGTGTGCGCGCGCATATGCGTGCATGTGTGAGACCATGCAGGCATGAGACTGGGTCTTGGACGCCAGTGTCAATTTTACACAGGAGAACCAAAAGTCATTGTGTAACACTTCCCACACAGAATAAACAATATTAATGGTGCAGAAAACAGATTAACACTCCTAACAGTAATTAAGGACCACATTTATTCCTGTTGAAAAAGATGTTTAATAATATGGTAATATCTATAAAACAATGAATGGGTGAAGTGAACAAATATGACCATTTCCATAAATAACTGGGTTGCCAATAAGAAAAAAAAAAATTACTAACGAACACGTGAATCTGGCCAGTACTTAAAAAACATCAAAGACTACAAAAACAATACCATATGGCCTGCTCTGAGTGATCTGAGCGTGTGGTCTGCTGATAATTAATTGAGAAAGCGGAAATAAAAGAGGTGAACTGCTATGGAGTCTGACCGTGCTGCAGCAGCCAGTTGGTTCTTCAGGTTGGGGGAGTTCGGGTCTGTGGACAGGGCCTTGGCCGCCAGCAGCAGCTTGCTGGATGACATGGAGATAGTCTTCAGGTTGGTCACCACCTGAGTCTGGTCTTCTTTAGACTACATAGAATAAAAACCAAGTGATTAATCCAAAGTGTATATTTCTGTTTATTAATCAATAATATTTCCAGGGCTGGCCTTTCCATATAGACAAGCATGGCAGTCCCTAACCAATGTCTCTGTATTGGTAAAGGCACGTTTTTTGTGCAGAGGATACCACACAATACACATGTGCCTAAAACCTATCCCCCCATTTCCCCTACCTCCAAATCTTGTTAGTAAACTAAAAAAATCTGTAAGTGGATGGAAGCTGGGGGCAGCAAAACATCATATGGAAGTACAAATGATGAAAAATAAAATAAACAGAAAATCTCTTCACCTCAGTAATGCACACTTTAATGTAATACTTAATTACTTTACCTGTGATTGACCAGCCATGTCTACTCCAGCCTCCAGGAAGTGACTGAAATCTTGGCCAAACTTGCCCGAGGCCTTCGCCAGGTCCTGTGTGGTTCCACGGGATGCCTGCACAAGCTCGTTCGCCGACTGGTTGAGGCCTGCAGCTGCTTGGTTCAGGCTTGTCTGGGCCTCCTGGAAACTCTTCCCGCTGGCTGGAAACTGGAGAGGGAATCGTGAATGCAGTGCAATTATTAAGAGTTATTTTTCAAGAGCTATAAATAATAAGGGCAACTATTCATAATAGCTTTAATGGGCTTAATGTCACTATGCGAAGTAGTCTATGGTATCATTGTTGTCTTGGGCAACAATGCTTAACCTGCAGTGTAACAACGAATCAGCCAAAGCCTTGAAGTCTTGAAGATGGCTCAAACATCTTCAAGATTATACCACAAGACAAAGGCTCTTTGTACTGGATGGATGAAAACTTTCACAGGTACCCATTTTTTCTGACGTTACAAAGTCACAGTAGGATTGTGAAATGTGAACAAGATTTAAAAATAAATAATTAAATAGACGCTGACGATGTCAGGAGTTCATTATTGGTATCCAAAACCCTTGACAGTTTATTAAGATGATAAAGTCACCTGGTCAGAGAGAAGCTTCTTGCTGGCTTCGCCCACAGTCCTAATGGCATTATCCACATCTCTCTGTCCAGGAAGGCAGTTAACTGAACGGTTCAGGGCCTGGGAGACAGCCTTGGCCACCTGAATGAGCATATGAACATACACACAAACACAAACACACACCAGTTATCATCATGGGCTCTGTGACAGCTACCAAGGGAACACTAATCATAGATTACTTTGAACAGACAACATTTATCTTTTCAAATGAATGAACGCTCTGACGTAAAGAGAGCCAGCATGAAGCCTAACATCAGCAATTAATAGGGAGGTTTTTGATACTATAAATAAACCTACTACTACCGTTGTAGTGCTCATGTCAAACTGCTAGACATGTTGCTGCATGGCTAACCTGAGCCAGTCGCTGCTGACTGTCTGGGTCTCCTGGTTTGGCGATGGCTCTCTTGGTCTCTTCAATGAGGTTGGCCGATTTGTCCATGACATCTCCGGCGCATTCCAGCATAGCGTTACGGGCTTGTGGGTCCTCAGTAGTGGCAGCCACTCCACGGGCAGCTGAAGCCAGAGAGCGAAGAGCCTGGGCCACATCTCTCGCAGCCAGGCCTACAAATGACGGAAATTCGTAAGTTCACATGCCCTACCTAAGAAAAAACCTTTTACATACATGCTATGATCTTCATTACAAGTAAGTGCTTATGCTAAAATTCTCTTTACTGTTCATTTCAGTAGTCACATCAAAGCTTCAGATTGTCAGAATATTTGTTCATACCTCATCCTTTAGAATATTTGTTGCCTTCTGCTATGAAATTGGATTTTTTTTTTATCACAGTGATGATGTAGTGAGTCAGGACCGTACAAGGATCGTACAAAATCTAATTTCTTTAGCTAATTTACTTTAGTATCTCATATGCTAAATCACTACAGGCAGGGGGTGCTCTAGCACTTTGTGAGTATACAGCAGCCTTTGCAAAAAACACTATTTGTCAACATCTGCTGAGTATTACCCCATTTACCATGGTACTCTACACAGGGGATGAATTAAGTTAGGAAATGCTTAGCTGTAGCTTTACCAGTGTAGTTCTCGTTGCCCTGGGTGGCTTCACTCAACAGCTGGGCAATAGCAGAGCTCACTGCCTTGGTGTTGGATCCCAGGTCCTGAGAGCACTTCTCCAGCTAAAACACACCCACCCCCACACACAACTGCATTATAAAATGCCTACGCACACAAGCCAAGAAATGATACATGGTTTCATTACAAATGATCTATCATAAGCTGTGCCATTACATTAAAAGCCACTGCAGCATAATGTATGGAAATGTTATACGGCAACAGCCACACAAGCACAAATGAGGAGCAAAATGTTACCATACAAGGCAATCCTACATAAAAAGGAAATAGAGGCCCATGAATTAAAAGAACATTCAACAATTTAGCGAAGTAGTGTAGACTGTATCCAAGAGTCATGACTATGCATATTTGTGGCCCAAACAAAAAAATATGATATAACATGAAACAGAAAACACACTGGTGAAGACTGTGTAAGTTTTCAGTGTGTGTGAGGCTCAGCACCTTCTCATCCCACACAGTGCCTTATTTTATATAATTCTCATAAAGATTACACTGCACATGGAGTAATGGCAACTGTAAATAAGAGGTGATTTGATTATTCTTCCCCAGAGACCTGCAGCTCAAGATTAAAAAGCAGTTACACTGAGCAGTTTGTGGGAACTAGCAGAGAGGAAATCCTTTGAGGCTGCATGTGCGCGCACACAAACAGTTGTGTGAAGTGGGTGCCCATGTGACAGGAAGCGTATGACAGAGTGTGAGAGTGTGTAACAATGAGTATGTGAAAAGTTGCAAAATTAAGTTGTTAGCATGATCTCTTTCTCTTTGCTACAAGGAGGAGTATATAGATGTCCGTTTAATAGTCAACCCATGTAACAATTGTGTTCTCTCTCTCTTTCTAGACCTCTTTTTTGTTATCTATTGCTAGACAGTCATGTTACATCGATAAAATGTTGGGACCCTACAAATGTAATAACTGTAGATATAGTTAATAGATAAATACATACACTATCTGTCCATGTTTTTCCAACACCTGTGTATATTCTGAAATCAAGGGTATAAATAGGGAGTGTCCCCTCTTTGCTGCTATAATAGATTCTACTCTACTGGAAAGGCTTTGCACTGGAAGAAACATTGCTTTGAGGATTTAGTTCCATTCAGCCACAAGGGCATTAGTGAGGTCAGGTAAGGATGTTGGATGATTTATTATAGAGCACATACACTATTCCAACATATCTCAACAGTATTGCTGTGGGTTTTATACCCCTCTAACTGGTGTTCTGCATTGGACATGACACTGGGTTCATATGTTGCTCCTTGTGAGCTTCACATTCTATTGGCAATGCTTTTCTTAAGAGCCAGTAAGCCATGTGTGGTCAGCTGGATGTCTATTTCAGAAAAAGGTGCACCATAGAGCTAATTAGAAGTAGTGTCTGGATACTTCTGGGCATAAACCAATCAGGCACAACATTAAAACTACCTGCCTAAATCATGTTTATCCTCTGATGCTTACATGTCTGTCATAGATGCTTTTAGCTGTGGACAGCAGTTAGCATGGGTACTCTAACCAATTCTCTGACATACAGATCCATACACAGCAAGCTCCAATACACTGTGTTCTGACAGCTTTCCATCAGTACATGAGCCATAATCCACGAACTTTGGGTGTTAATAACCTTGTTGTCCTTCCTTGGGCATTACCAGTAACAACAAACAAGACCTGTCATTCTGGAGATGATCTGATCTAGCCGCCAAGGCACTACAGTTTGGCCCTTGTCAAATTTGCTCAGATCTCTGTGCTTTCCCATTTTTGCTTCTTCCATCAAATCAATTTCAAGAATTGACTGTTCACTTCCTGCCTAATATTTCTTGACAGGTGCCATCGTAAAAAGATAATCAAGACAGTTATTGTTGTTCACTTCATCTGTCTGTGGTTTTCATGTTGTGGCTGAATGGGGTCCAGTGCATGTTTGCGCATGGGTTGACCACCATTAAATAGCCAAAGCAGGGTGTGTACTTACCGTTTCCCCAGGAAGGGGTCTAAGCTTTCCTTCAGCCGCTGAAGCTTTAGCCTCCTGTATGTCCCTCTCTAGGCCTCGCACCACAGTCAGAGCATTATCGATCTCTAGGGGTCCACAAGCCTCCTGAGCCTGGAAAAGCAAGAAAGCGGGAATAAGATTCCACCATTTAGCTTCAACAAGGGTGGGTAATATGGCAAAATACAACATCTGAAGACAGCTTTACAGTACTTTTTTTTCTTTTCACCTAAGACACAATGCATGAGGAGTGCTACATATTTAAAAGTAGAAGGACAATGACATTAAATCACATTTGACATATTACGCTTTACTCCCACAAATTAAGCAGGACCAATTATGCTTGATCTCCAAGGCACTTAAACTCAGAATCTACAGACAACCAGTTGAAACTTTCAAAAGCTCTTTGTTGAGAAATATGCAATGTTCTGAGAGTAATAAAAAGCTTATGCTGATGTACTTTATGGTAACAACGCTATAATATTGCCATCCCATAGCAGTCAAACATATGTATTCAGGGTGTAGCACCAGTAGGTTTAAACAATATCAAACTAAAAGATGAGCATAAACAGCTGTATCACAGAGAAATAAATGCTAATGGAAATCATATAGTTATTCACTTAATAGATTTGTTTCATTTAAGAGAAAACTATTACCTTCTGAGCAGCTGTGCGAAGTTCAGCCAAAGCACTTGCGAGGTTTTTAGCACACTGGCTCAGCTGCATAGCAGAGGCCTGGTCACTGATAGTGGGCACTGTAGCCTTGGCAGCAGTCACCATCTTTGCTCCAGGCTAACACAGACAGAGGAAATTGCAAATGTCATGAGTCTGAATCCTAATTTCCAAAAAGATGACTGCAGTTTAAAAGAGTGATTTATGTAGGAACCTGCAGGAAGTTCTGGCTGGCTCCAATGAGGGCAAGCTGCGCGCTGGGACTGTCAGGCTGGCCTTGGCTGCCTCTTACGCCCTGTACCAGCTGAGGAATCTGGTCTGCCACAACCTGTCAATCAAATACTGTGTCAGAAGCAGAACATGGAAACACGTAGTGACTGCGTGTGTAATTAACTGCTAAAGAACATTCAAGCGAATGCTAATGGACGTTGCTATGTTAAAAGAAAAATAAAATTATGATTTTTAAACAAATGGTATATATTCCTCTTTATCCCCCATTAGCCATCATGATATCACTGGGTAAAATGCTCATTTCTGTTATTTCAAAGCGAAGTTAAAAAAGTAATGTTTAAAATGAACTAATACATACACATAATTTCACTACAGAAATTGCACAGATAAAACTTTTCTGGAACCTCTCAAATATTTAAAACATGATTTATGCTTCAGATTATAACCATGTAAACATTTGCTGTCTTCGCCCATGTTCTGCAGAGAAACTGTAGCAGTAGGCTATTCATCTTTCTACAGTAAAACTTGAGTGATTGTGCATGTTTGTTTGAACAGAGGTCTGAAAAGCGTGGTGTGTGAACTGAGTAATAGTTGTGTGGTGGGATGTCCTTACTGTGACCTTGAAGAACCAGGAAGCGAGTTAACATGTCACCTACCTTGCAGCTCTGAACAAGCTGTTGCTGGGCTGCTGGGTTCTTATTGGACGAAGCGGCGTGCTGGGCCGCGGCTATGGTTTGAGTGGCAGCTGCAGCGGCCTGCTTTGCAGCATTCTGAAGGAAACAGAACTCTTGTTTGAGTGGAAAGTACTACAGGACACCTTACACCAGAGATATATTTATCAAATGTTAACGCATCATTCGCCATCTAAGAACTGTACAAAGAGAAACAATAACACACGACACGAGTTTTGTCAGAGGCAGACATTTAGGGACCCGGCTATAATACAGCACATAATGGATTATATTCAAAGCCCACCAAAATGTGGAATCCCAAATAGCTTGAAATGCATTTGTTTGATCGAGGAGAATAAACCAACACTACTGGCATTAAAAGCAGCCTAAAACTCATCTTCGTAATACTGATTCAATTACTCAGTTATATGTGAACCCTACAGGCGGCTCTACATTTTTGTGCCATTTAAAGGCTATGAAAACACTGAGGGGCGTCATGTGGGATCGAAGAGTGTTTGCTGCACTCTTTAAACATCCGCCTTCTGAGAATTCAGCTATTCTAGTCGACATCAAGCCACTGCACACTCTCTGCGTACTGGCTCACAGCGGAGGTGTTTTTAAAAACAGGGTGCAGTGTTCTGAAATTCTTAGCCTTTTCACTTTCCCTGTTCAGGAAAAAACAAGTTGAAACAAGGTTGACAAAACATTCTTCTTGATTAAAACATGTGCTCCAGCTCGTCTAACTCATAACCATACAGGTCTTAACGCGCTTTGACCTGTTACAGCCAAAACTACACCCCAAAGCAACAAATATTATCGAACTCTGAAGCTGTGTTAGGTTTGAAGTTCCTAGCTCACACTAAACCTCAAAATCAGATATGGATGTTCAGGACCTCCTACCAGCTTATTTTCAGAAAGAAATCTCATGACAAAAAAAAATGAAAGTTTAAACAATAGCTAGCAACAATACACTATCCAGACATACAAAACTAATGGCAATACATTAGCAGCTATTTGAAATCCTCTGACAGTACAGACACCAATAACAATACACTGGCAGTTTCAGGCAGTCTGAATGAGCAGTGCAACATATCACAGGCTGGATCAATGTAGGCTCATGAGAAGTACATTTACAATGAAAAGTTTCGCTTGTAATCTCATGCAAATGCACCACATGAAAAGGTTATAAATGTGACCTCAGGTCTTATGGGTCATATGAACTGGAAAAGATTAAATTAAGACCGTACTGCTAGGAGTCTTTTAAAACTCATTTTCTATTACAGTTTTCTATCATTTTATAATAATGGAAGGTTCATATGGTCTGGTGGCACCTCTACCCATTTCCTCACCTCCAATTTGTTGACCAGTCTCTTTTTGATAGCGTTCTGAGCTGCTGCATTGGTAGCCATACGCAGGCCCTCAGCAGCCTCACGCAATTTCTGTTGCTGTTCCTCACTGTCTGGGTTAGCAGCAGCACCCTACACACACACACACACACACACACACACACACACACACACACACACACACACACACACACACACACACACACACAATTTAGTTAAATTCCAGATAGGTGTTTCTTTTATATACCAGCACTCTTTAAGAGAAATATTTAAAATGAGAACAGATTTACATTTTAAATCTAATCAGATTTTTTTTAATCATCTTTGACCTGCCACCCCTCCAGCTGCTTATTTGAAAACTCAACAAGATTTGACTTGAGTTGTTATTTTGTTAACTGTTCTTTCATCTTCCTTTGTCTTGTTCAGTAAGAATGAGCTCACTGAGCCGAAGGCTCTGGCTCTGCCGTGCACCCATAAATCCTCTGGACTGAGACAGCGGCCATATCTCATGTCACACACCTTGGCTGCCTCCACCATCTTGGCAGTGGCGTCAGCCAGAAGCTTGGCAGCAGACAGCAGCTTGCGTGAGTTCTCCAGGTCTGTCTCACCCTCAGCATCTGCCTTGATAGCATTGACCAGGTCGGAGGTGGCCTGGGCCAGGATCCTTGCCTGCCGTACCATCTCACCTACACAGGAGAGAGAGTGAGAGAGTGAGAGAGATTAGCGTGAGAACCGAAGCCCCAGTGTAACACATCACACCTCTTGTCAAACACCACTGTAATGAGATAATCAACATTATACACTTCACCTGTCAGTGGTTTTAATGTTATGGCTGATGGGTGAATGAGTGTGTGTGTGTGTGTGTGTTAGTGTGTGTGTGTTAGTGTGTGTGAGAGAGAGTGTGTGTGTGCAAATTCCAGTTGTCTAAATATGATGTCAAACAATAGAAATTGTTTAAAATGAAATCCAGTTTAACCTACACTTTAAAGTTGTTTTCTCTTCTCCTGTACAGCTACTTTTTAAGGTTTTGTTTTGACAGCATTAAAAGCCTTTTAAGTGCAATAACTTCAGAAGCAGAAGTGCAATTAGTGCAGATGTGTAAAAATGCATCAATATATTGCGAAGCATCAGTCTCACAGTGTCAATCCAACTACAATGATTCTTTAATATTATAACTGTTCATAATAATATTTAAATGTATAATTCCAGAGCAATTCCAAATCATTGCAAGGACAGATAGTTACAACCCAACAAAAGAGCAATATATTTTCCTCTCTCCACACCTGCATCTCCCATGGAACTGAAGATATTTTCTGTTACGTCCAGGATGCGGTCAGTGGCCTCGCCATGGCGACCAATTGGCTTGCCCCCACTAGCATACTGCTTAATATGCTGCAGGAGTTCATTAAGGGCCTGAGTGACACCTGTGGCAGCCACGCCCACTTGTTTCAGGAGCTGCTCATCATTGGTGGCCCCTTGGGACGCCTCCACGCAGCCTTCCACCGACTTGGCTACCAATTTCCCTGCCTCAATCAGCTGTTCTTGACACACCGGGGAGCTGATAGTAGGAGCCACCACCTGAAGAGTGTATGTAGACACATGAGCACAAACACACACACACACACACACACACACACACACACACACACACACACACACACACACACACACACACACAC